>JAVANC010000008.1:25685107-26320107 GCA_033319125.1 Parnassius glacialis | reverse complement strand
ATTTGGTACGAAGCAAGGTAGCACAGATAAAGGAAAAATTGCGAAAACATAAATTTTTAGTTACGTCATATAATAAAAATATTTTTAATAATTTTAAACTTATATACCGACGGATTTGTACGGAACCCTCGGTGCGCGAGTCCGACTCGCACTTGGCCGGTTTTTTTTGCTTTATTTTAATTTAAGGGGCTACTCCATGCGAACGACTTTGAGCATTTGGCCGGCGCGCCGCTCGCTACAATATATTGCGTAAGAAATATGTAAGAAGCCACCTATTGTACGAACGTAGTATTATTTTTTCAACATCAATAAACTGTTTTATGGAAATACACACAGCGTACAAGGATAAATGTATTTTAATTTTTTTTATTCGGTATATTAGTTGCATTATATTATAATTATGTATTTTCATATATTATCTAATTATGAAAATTTATGATTAATTATATATTAAAAATGAAGCATTGAAAATTGTGAGTTTAAAAGATACCTATTCACTATAGATAAATAAATAGATAGCTCGCCTTTTGTACAAATATTTGGTGCAATAAGGAATAAATAAATAAATAGGATGTTTCGCAGATGTGTTTTTGATTATTGTTAATTTTTACGTGTCACGTATTGAAAAGTAATATACCTACCTACGAATTTTTGAACTGAGCACCTAGTAACTTAGCCTGCTTATTACTTATGCTGGCAGACATTGTCCTCACCCCAATGATTGATGAGGATGAAAATCAATTTTATTTCTACATACGTAATTATATTTATTTATACATAAGGGTAACTTTAATAAAGGTAATACAAAAATCAACAAGAAGTACCTATAAGGGATCATAAACATAACATACATAAAAAAATGTTACCCCCACACTAGGATTTTCTCCTGTGTCGTGGAGGCAGTTTACAAACATAAATTGCACAAGGACAAACATCCAGACCCGGAACAATTATTTGTAGGCCATACAAATACTTGTTCCGTGCGGGATTCGAAACACGCGGCCGCCAGCGCAACAACTGATTGCTAAGCCACTGCGCCACGGAGTCGTCGCCGGGTTATAGCTAAAGTGACCATATGTCCCGTTTTGAACGGGACTGTCCCTTTTCTCGGTCACCTGCCCCATTGTCCCCAAACAAAGCTCCGGGACACAAAATTGTCCCGTAACTCGTTGGGTGGAAGTATTCGAAGTCAACAATCTTCAACATAATTTTTTTTAATCGAATATATTTTATGTCTACCTGGTACAAATGCTCCAGTAGAAAGAGTATTTTTTTTATTTTGAATAAATTATGGACGTCTGAAAGAAACACTTACGGTTCCAGTTCTAAAGGCGATGTTGTTAACATAAGTAAATAAATAAAACTCATACAAAAACTTGAGCAGAATTTTATTCTTATTTAAAATCATCACTAACTTTATTAAAGCAAATTTAATCCACTGACAAATGTAATTAATAATTAAAAAAAATATGTTGCATGTAATAATTACCGTCTATACCGAATATAATTTTATAGTGAACACTAATTGTATAAAGTTATAGTTTTTAGAGTATAAATAAACCCATGTCCTGTTTTGAGTTAAAAAATAAATGGGCAGTTTAGTTTTTTTTTAGTTAAATTTAGTTTTAAACAATTTTAGAGTAAAAAGTAGGTATATTAATATCTACTTAGATACTTTTTACCGAATTAGGGTGGAAGCCCCTAATACCAGTAATGCCCCTAATTCCAGTCTTTTCGCCTTTTTACTCCATAAATAAGATTTATAGTAGTCTTAACTACAAATATTGTCATCAAAAAAATTCTTTGTACCTAGAGGAAAGTATATTTATTCAAATATTACCTCGCAGTTTTAAACCTAACAGTGTTAAAATCAAAACAGGTACGCAACGAAAAACGATCATTTTCCTAATTATTTGACAAGTTATGATCCCGGTAAAATTATGCTTAGTTTACATTATCTCATATATAGGCTTTTTGATTTGTATGAATATGACTATAGACATAGTAATGCAGTTATTTTTGTTTGAATTTACAAGTTATTTATTTTCTTTTAGTGGAAATTAATGGGGCTGTAATTAGATATAAGAAATGTATGGAGTGCATAATGTCAGCCGCCCGGCTGTTACATGGTTTGACGTACCTAATAAGAAGTACCTAATTTCAGCCACGTAATATAAATCAGGGCTGCCATAAACTGGAATAAATACGATTAATTAGATCATAACTTATTTTATAGCTAAGGGAGTTATGATCAATTCGTCTGTTTTAAAATTGGTTATAGATTTTAAAGTTTAGCAAAAGATGTTCTAGCTTTTCTCTCTGACCTTCGGCGTATAGAACACCTTATGTACTCAATTATTTTTTGAAAGAGAAGAAAAAAACAAGCAATAAATAATATACTATATTTTAGCAAAAAACTATAACTTAGTATGAGAATGGTGAAGACCTCCTCACCGTATGTGTGGAAAAGAATATTTTTGTGGCGAACACTTTCTTTCGTCATAAGAGGATTCACATGTATACATGGGAAAGAGGGGATGATAGAAGCATGATAGATTTCATAATTGTGGATGAAAGAATGAGGAGCGCAGTGTTAGATACAAGGGTTTACCGGGGGTCCAACGTAGGAACGGATCATTACTTGGTCGTATGCCGAATTAATGGTCTATTCAGGCGTTGGCGGCATCGGACATCTGTGTCTACCACTGCGTTAGAGCGTATAAGAATAGAGAGGCTACAAGATGAAGGTGTGAAAGAGAAGTATAAATGCAGACTGAGGGAAAATATAAGTGATGTGAATGAATTATGTATGAGTGATTTAGACTTGAAGACTGTATGGAATAATGTTAAGAAAGTTTTGGTGGATGCAGCCACCGAGGTATGTGGTGTAAGTAAGAGAAAGAATGAAAGGAAAAGTAATACGTTGTGGTGGGATGATGAGGTACGGATGGAAGTTGAAGCAAAGAAGAGAGCATGGCTAGATTTACTAGCAACCAAAGCTGGTAATTCTAGCGGTATGAATGATGAGATTGAAAGAAAAAAGGCAGATTTTAAACGTATAAATAAAAGAGTAAAAGAAGTTGTTGAAAGGAAAAAGCAAGAAAGGATGGATAAGAATGATAGAAGGATATCTGATAATTTCCAGGCAAATATTAAAATGTTCTGGAAACTCGTAAGAACTGCCAGGGGAAATTCAAAACAGCCTAGAATGAATGCTATACGAGACGAGAATGGCTGCATGCTGAATGATGAAGTTTCGAATCTAAAGAGATGGAAGGAATACTTTGAAAGCGTGTTTAAGAGTGAAGAGTCGTCTGAAGTAAGTGTAATAGAAATTCCGGAAGAAGTGAAGAGAGGTAGGGAGATAAGTGTACATGAAATAATGAAAGCAATGAAAAGCATGAAAGCAGGTAAGGCAGCCGGATATGATAGAATATCACTCGAGATGCTAAGGGCTGGAGAGGGTGTGGTTACAGGCCTGCTGTGCACCTTGTTTAATTTATGTTAGGAACTGAAGCGAGTACCGGAAGACTGGTGTAAAGCCGTTATAGTCCCAATATATAAGGGAAGGGGCTCACAGCAGGACTGTAAAAACTACCGTGGTATCAGCTTGCTTAGCATTGTGGGTAAACTGTATGCTAAGGTGTTAATTGAAAGAGTTATGGAAGAAACTGATGGAAAAATTTGGGATGTTCAAGCTGAATTTAGAAAGGGGATGGGGTGTACGGACCAAGTCTTTTCCATGCGCATGATTGCGGAGAAGTTTTTGGCCAAAAACCAGAAAGTTTTTTGTGCGTTCATGGACTTGGAAAAGGCTTATGACAGAGTGGACAGGAATGTGTTATGGCAAACACTGAACTCATTTGGGTTGAGCGCTGGTTTGATACAGGCATTGAGGTCCCTTTATAGGGACTCTAGTGCTTGTATCAGGATCAACGGGGTCTACTCGGACTGGTTTGGCATACATAAAGGTGTCAGACAGGGATGTGTAGCTTCCCCGTGGCTGTTTAACCTATATATGGACAGTTGTTTGCAAACTTTGAAAGTTGAAGAATGTGGGTTGAGAATGGGTGAGTTAACCGTCAAATGCCTTTTGTACGCCGATGATCAAGTCATATTTTCATCGTCGGCGGTTGAATTGCAAATGATGGTTACTCTAATGAACTTGTCATTGAAAGAAAGGGGTATGAAAGTGAACGCAAGTAAGACGAAAATGATGGTTTTTGAAAGAGAAGAGAGTAAAACGTTATGCGAAATAAGAATAGAAGGGGAGTTGATTGAGCAAGTGGATGAGTTTATATATTTGGGATGTTTATTTAGCAGGGATGGTAGATATGATAAGGATATAGAACGACGAGTGAATGCAGGAAATAGAGTGAATGGGGCTCTACACGCTATTATGAGGAGTCAGAATGTGTCAAATAAGGCACGTATGGCAATTCATAGTGCTGTGTTAGTCCCTACTCTAATGTATGGTAGTGAAAGTTGGGTCTGGCAGAAGAAGCATGAGAGTAGAATAAATGCTGTAGAAATGCGGTCCTTAAGGAGTATGCTAGGGCTGAATCTAGATGACAGGGTGAGAAATAGTGTGATAAGAGAAAAGTGTGGTTTGCAAGATGACGTTGTGACCAGGATTAAAAAAGGAATGCTTCGGTGGTTTGGTCATGTAGAAAGAATGAAAGAGGAAAGAGTGACAAAGCAAATGTTGCAGAAGTGAACGGCAGGGTCGGGAAGGGACGCCCTAGACGAAAGTTTATCGACCAAATCGGCGATACATTAAAAATGGGCCAGATTAGGAGTATCCTTAACCGACGAGCGTGTATGCGTAGGTATATAGATGTGGAGGAAGCGAGAGAGGTGTGTCAGGATCATGCCAAATGGAAGTCCGTAGTCTCTGCCTACCCCTCTGGGTGACAGGCGTGAGTGTTTATGTATGTATGTATGTATAACTTAGTAATACAAATTATAACTTAGAACATAAATGAAAAACTCATAACTGACTTTTTGGCCCGACCCGGGATATGAACCCGGGACCTCATGATCTGCAGTTGCACTACGATAACCACTAGACCAACGAGGCAGTGCTATACCTAATAAGATATTGTGGTTGGGTATTAGGATTATTTTTAACTGTATACTATACTGATAATATTGAATTAGCCTTTAATAGTGTAAATTATAATATTTGTTGAAATGTTAATTATGGATTCGAACCTTACATGCTAATGGTGCTTCATTTTTTTATTTGCATTTACTTCAAAGGAAATACACGCAAAAAGCTTCATCGCGCAGTAAAAAACACAACAAATATATGTATAACTAATACGAAAAATTATACCCAAAACAAACAAATAATACTACCTATAAATAACCTAATAAGTAATAATATTATCGACTGATAAGATGACGTGAGCGTGTGCGCTGGCCGACGCTCTAACGACACGGGTTTCACGTTGAAGAGCTCAGCGCTCACAGACTCCAGCAAGCCCGTGGGCAGTGAATACACCCAGATTTTAAAATAATTTCTTAATAAAATCAAATTTTGGTCTTTTGAAAAAAAAATTATAATAGAAATGTTCATTAATAAATTGCCTATTATTGCATTGGTGTAAATCGCAAAATAAAATAATACTTACTTTACGAGGAGATGCATGTTATCAATAATAATTTCACATTTATGTGGTTTCGTTGTAAGGAGATTATATTAATATTTATTCCTTTAAAAAAAATTGGATATAGCTCTTAGGAAATCAAGATTATGTAGAAATATAATGTGTTTTTTATTTGTTGATACATCTTTTAAATAAAAAGTAGATAGCTCCTAAAAACCGCACAAAATAACGACTAGCGCGACATTTTGCTCAACCTGCGCCTTAATCGGAGTTCTATGTATTTATCGGTGTAAACGGTGTCAGTCAATGTTCTTGGTTTCTGCGATACAAGCCTAGAGCTTAGTGCAGAAACCAGTGTATTGCTTAATTATGTAATGTTTTTTGGTTAAATAAATACATTTTCTATTCTTTTCTATTCTATTCTATCATACAGCCAACATTCCGTCAATACAATAATATCGATATCCAGGTCCAAGCGTTTGAGAGCTAGTTTAAAATCGTCTAAATTACGTTGATAACTTTATATTATATTGATAGTGAAAACTTTTATACCATTTTTATTCTTTCTAAAAAAACATTTGCGTTTTTCCATAGCGTCTATACTACGATATCCTATAGCCAGTGATTCGTCTATATCTTTACCAACGCTAAGTAAATCCATTTTTTTATAGGATAGGGTGACAAACGAGCACACATTCCACCTGATGGTGAGTGGTCGCTGTGATCCATAGACATCTACATCTATCAATAAATAATCAAAATGCAGATGCGTTGTCACCCGTGAGGACAATGTCTCTTTAAAACTTGTAACTCAAATCCATGTTTAATTAATATGAATAGTAAGACAAAAGATAATATTGTTCTATTTCTGCAGTTGCTTACAGCCCGCAAGAGTGGGAATGTTGTTATTATTAATTCATGAAAATAGCTTTAAATCTTTGTTGGTGTGTATTTCTGTGTGAGTGTATGTTGTGTATGGTATAGTGAGTTGTGTGTTAAGTTTGTGTGTTCATCATAAATTGACCTAAAACTATATTTGCGTAAATGAAATTGGTAGCTTCAAATTAAATTTAATATAAAATGTAAAATATGCGCAGGTGCAGTGAATGTAAAGTAAGCAGCGTTTTGTGACTTGTTAGACGTCTGCTTGTGGTTGCGCAGGCAGTGACGTAGTGAGTCGGAGGAGCTACGGCTCGTAATTGGAGGGTTTCCCTCTTCTTTAAGAATGTTGATAGCGCCATTTTTGATTCAGCAGAATCTGAAATCACATTCCTTGGCTTCTGTCTTGCGAAATAACTGCCAATTTTCTTTAGTCAGTCGCTTCATTGAAGTAAATCTTTCTTACACTGCTAGGTAAGTGTAGATCCTTACTATTGAGGTTGCGTCTATATTTTCCCGCGATATAGGAACTCCTCCTGCTTATTTCTCGCAACTAGTGGACGAGGTTGCCAGTCCGCTGGTGAGTTACAGGCATTGTTTGTTGTATCGCTGACTTTTTCGTCGTTGTCGTTCGTCGTTGGCATCAAGGTTGATTGCAATTTTTGCGACTGTTGTTAAAATGACGTCTACCGGATTTTCGTTGGAGGTTTCTATTATTCCCGCGATTTCAACTTCATTCTTTGGGTGAATTTGTGCTTGAGTATTAATTTCCTGGTTAAACTGGGCAATAGGAGAATTCATGTTTTGACAAAATTTTACTCCCAAATAGTTCTTAAAAACTCTGGCGTTCCTCAAGGAAGTGTTCTTGGGCCTTTCTTGTTTACAATTTATTTAAATGATTTACCGGATTCAACTCCATTCCCATGCATCTTATTTGCGGATGACGTATCATTGATTATAAAGAACAGACATAGAAATAAACATTATTATGAAAATGACATAAAATGTGCAATAAATGATGTTATTTCATGGTTACATGACAATAACTTAAAGGTTAATATTACTAAAACCTGTTATGCACAATTCTATAGTAATATTAAAAACAAACTTGATCTTGACATAATGTATAATAATGACAAACTAAAAGAAAACGAACAGTTGAAATTTCTGGGATTAAAAGTTGACAGTAATTGTAATTGGATGGCTCATATTGACGAAGTCTGCAAAAAAATTAATAGATTTGTATACGTCCTAAATAGGTTAAGGAGAACATCGTCACGAGAAACCGCACTCATTGCATATCATGGGTATGTGGCAGCAATTTTAAGGTACGGATTACTAATATGGGATAATAGTTCTTATTCAAAAAGAGTTTTTTTGGCTCAAAAAAGTGTGTAAGAGCCCTAACTGGAGCTAAATGGTATGAATCATGTAAGCCATTATTTAAGGAGCTTAAGATCCTAACTTTGCCAGGAATGTATATATTTGAAGCAGGTGTTCATGTAAAAAGGAATTTACATATGTACAAGAAAGGGTCCGTTGTATATTTGCGTAACACTAGAAAATCAGATAGACTAGTTTTAGACCGAATACCGAAAACTGCATTTTATCAAAAGGGTTGTTACGCGATGAGTATAAAGATATTTAACACCCTCAGCGCCAGACCCTAAGTGGCCGTTCTTTCAAATTTCGCAAATTTATGTTTCTGTTCGAATGTGTTTAAAACAACATAATAATCGTATTTGTCTTTGACACCCTCCCTTTTTTCCTTTTTTTCAAGGGATTTTTATCCGTGTGACATTTAGATACACGTGGCCTGGGAAATAGTTTATGTGAAGTGCACACCTCCCAGGCCATGTGTATTCAAATAGATACACGGTTAAAAATAAGGTAAACGAAACGAAAGCCAATAATTTTTTCGTTTCAGGACTTAAGAACACTGGTGTTATGTCATAGATACTATTTACTTCATATTATAAGTCCTGTTTACTAAATCATATTGTTTACTTTCTTAGAAGTCAATCTAATGTTATGTCATGGATACTATTTACTTTATATTATGTTATAGGACCTTTATACTTCATATTGTTTATTTACTTAAAAGCTAAGTCATATTGTTTACTTTCTTAGAATCAAACTAATTATATTATAGTATTTAAACACTAATATTTATGGTTTACCATTCCGAATTGTATCTTAGAATAAGTTAAAGATAACACAAACAACAATTACGTAGTTCCCTTATCTTTACCCCCACCTCCTAGCTTCTCACACTATTTAAACCAAATCCTTCGATACCTCAACACAATTCCATCTCAAAGTTCTCTGTACAGTGTAATAGTCGAACAGTTCAAATCAGTGATTTTATAAGAGATAATGGACTATTCAAGTGATGATTCCGTTGAGGATCCCGATTTTATGCCTGGTGATGACTTTAGTGATAGTGACACAGCCACAAGTGATCACGATAACAGTCAGATTTGGAACCCTCCTAGGTTTTCAAGACGTCTGTCAACATTCTCTGATAGTGATATACCTCCATTGCCTGAAATAGAACGGCGTAGGTCATCACGAACAGCACCAGTCAATTTAGAACAGCAGCAACCAAATGTACCAAGTACTTCTGGTACCACTGATGCTCAAATTTCTGAACAAGATTGGGTGAAAGAAAAACTGGCAAATATACATTGGTACATGCCTAGTCATGATGATCCTCCTGCTATAGATTATACTGTACCAAGCTCTGGTATGAAGGATATTTATGTCGGAGTTTTAGCAAATGCAGATCCAATAGACTACTATGACTTGTTTCTGACCCCTGATATTCTAATCCATATCACTGAGCAAACCAACTTATACGCAACACAGTGTCTGCTATCTTCTGATTCTTCTGCTGGATCAAGAAACCACCTATGGACTCCAGTAAACAGAGAAGATATGTTGAAATTTTGGGCTCTAGTTGGCTGGATGGGTTTGGTCAAATTACCAAGTATCAAAGATTACTGGAGAAACCACAAACTCTATGGAATATCCCTAGCTCGTACTGTTATGCCTCGAAATCGATTCGAGCTGATTCTGAAATTTGTCCATTTCGCCAACAACCAAACTGCTGATACTAATGAAAGGCTGTACAAAGTAAAAAAAGTAATCGATATGTTCATAAAAAACTATAAAAATGTCTACACACCAGGAGAAAAAGTTTGTGTCGATGAGTCATTGGTTGCTTGGCGCGGCAGGGTAATTTTCCGGCAGTACATTCCGAATAAAAGTGCCAAATATGGAATAAAGCTATTCAAATTGTGTACTGAAAAGGGATATACATGGAACCTGATTGTGTACTGTGGTAAATCGAGGGACCCTGACACAGAAGTCTCAGAAAAGGTGGTTCTGTCTTTGGCAGATGGTCTTTTCAATGAAGGCAGGACCATGTACACGGACAACTACTACACAAGTGTTCCACTTGCACTGCGAATGCGTAAAAGAAAGACGCATTTAGTAGGGACACTTAGAAGTAACAGAAAGTACTTACCTAGGCAAGTTACCAGCACTAAATTGAAAAAAGGCGAAATAGCAGCTCAACAATCAAGTGACGGTATCATAGTATTGAAATGGCGTGACAAGCGAGACGTTCTCATGCTTTCCACAAAGCAATCTGGTCTGAAAACAGCCACCAAAAGAAACAGAAGAGGTGAAATCATAAGAAAACCTGCATGTATTGTTGATTATAACCATGGTAAATCCTCAATCGATGTCAGTGACCAGATGGCGACTTATGGATCAGCTTTACGTAGATGCACCAAATGGTATCGGAAACTGATGTTTGAAATTATATGGGGCACAAGCTTGGTGAATGCTCATTTCTTATATAACCAATATACCCATAAAAAGAAACTAACAATAACAGAGTTTCGTGAGCAGGTTATCACAGGTATGCTTGAAAAAGCCAATACATCAACTACGCCTAGCTCATCAGTCAGTGCCAAACACTACCTGGTCACTAACATAAAAGACGGAGTGAAAAAGAAAGGCCGTTGCTTTGAATGCTATAAAAAATACGGCAGGAAAGGAAAACCCATCGACGGAAAACTGCGAAAAGCTTCCCAAGTAGTGACCAAATGTTCTGTTTGTGAAGTAGCTTTTTGTAAAAGCTGTTTCAATGATCGTCACTAATTTTTTTTTGTTTATTTTTTTTTCGATTTTAATTTATTTTTATTATTTGTCATTTCTGGTGCCATATATAAAGAAAGATATATTAAAAACACTAAAATGTATAAATGGTTTTATTAATTACTTGCCTAGGTATTCGCGAAATATCACACTAAAATTTAAAAGCCTATAACTTTCTTAAAAAATAACCGATTCCCAGACCATTTATACGAAAAAAATGCGACAGGCCAGGGCTTTTATTTTTGCATTATAAATATATAGAAAACGTGTGCCTAAAATATACACATCACTTTGACCAAGTAGAAAGATGTGTATACTTTTGGATACACAATGTTCCAGACAATGTGTGACAAAAAGATACACATGGCGCCGAAGGTGTTAATAAACTACCGGTAAATGTTAAAGAAGAGATGGAAATCGGTAAATTTAAAACCAAACTCAAAAGCTGGCTGTTATTAAAGTGTATTTATGATGTAAAAGACTTCTTAAATGAATAGAATATCGTTACCTAAACTTGACATTGCCATGCTTTAAACATTTATATTTATTTGATATTCTTTAGATTAAATACTCCATTTGACATTTTAATTTTTTTCTATATATACTTAATTGATTTGCCTAGTTATAAAACAATAGTGATTGACACGACAATTGTAATTTTAATATATTTAATTTTATTTTATTCCTTAATAAGTACATAAATTTATTGACTTGCTTACTAATGAAACTAATGATTTAATATATTATGTTAAATAATTTTCGCATGCCAAATGTAGTAAACATGTGAACTATGCACAACTATTTGTCATCCTTAATGTACCATGTTTAGCGAATAAATGATATTATTATTATTATTATTCAAGCGAAGGACCTCCGATTATTTTTTTTCAAGCGCGCGGTTTTTATCCTCTGCTCGCGACAGCTTGATTTCATAGTCATCTAATCGTATATTGCACTGCACCAAGTGATCAGTCAGTGATTTAAGGTGGGCTTTTAATTCTGCTATGTCTTTGTGAAGTAATTTTATTTCAGAAACGAGCAGCGATAGCTGACTTGAGTTCGCTGCCAAGTACACCCGTCTATATTACATCTTCGTTGCAAACGTGTGAGTTTGTTCGTGTTATCGGTTTTCGGCGTAGTAGGTACAGCGACACTGTGTCCATGTAGATCTTGTTATCTCTATAATCATGCGATACTCGGACATGTTAATACACAAGGGGTGATATTGGTAATTGTACTTTGTACATTTAATTTGTTGATTACCCCTTAATGATTACCATATTGACAATGATTATGATATTCTACTTTGTACGTCAGTTGTAAAAAGATAAAACTATTAGATGCAAAGGTACAATAATTACTCACGCGGGTAGGTCGCAAATTGCGACCTACCCGCTTTACTCAAAACCCAAAATTTGGAAGAGGATGAAGTATTTTATGTGCGTAGCCCGTCTCTTTTACCCGAGGTGAAGTGGGGCGTTTTTCAGTTAACGTAGGACGTCAAAATTGAACTTTTAGTTTAAATAGATATTTATCACGCTGCAGACCAAACTAGCAGTAGTTTGGTGTGCAGCGTGATAAATATCTATAACTGTTTATATATGGATTGTTTTGTTTTGTTATGCATTTTAAAACGCCCAGTGACACGTTCGCATTGTTGCCTACCTGGAACACAAAATGAAAAAAAATCAAGATTTTATTGTAGACATGATTTATATCTATAACTATGCAAAATTACAGCGTTTTAGCACCTAGGGTCTCTTAGTTAAACCACAGAGGGACGGTTGTGTGACTATGAAACCTTAAAACGATAAAATTAAACGCGCTAAAATCCGTACAAAGTAAATATTGCTTAATTCACAGGCTTCCTGATTGTGTGTCCGTAATAGGGTAGAAAGGGGGAATGGACGCCATTCCACTTAAGGAAAACATGGTGTATTTTTAAATTATTTATTATAAATCAAAGTTAAGAAAAGTAACAAAGTCTTTAATTATCGAGTAATCAACAATTTAGCAACGAAAGCATATATCTTTAACCTACTAGTAGTAAGAAAACATTATTAAAAAAAACGTGTTTATTTTCATGAAAAAGGTAGACATTGTAGATATCACAATTATATAATAACATATTAAGATGCCGTGTAGTGGCGGTCAAGAATATCCACTACCCCATATCCTCCCGTAGGTGTCGTAAAAGGCGACAATGGGAAACAGGCGGGAGATGGGCAGCAGCATCTCCCTGATAATAGCCGAAATTACAATAAAAAAACTGCGGTTGCCAACCCGCTCGCCAAGCGTGGCAACTATGGCAAATACCCCTCTATGAATGTAACAAAGAGACGGCCCCCAGTCCCCGGCGGCCCCGCTATTCCTGGCTACGGTGGCGACCATGGTAACGGCGGGGCAGGGGGTGCTAAGAATCTCCGGTGGAGGTTCGGTTGCCACCTACGACGACTCGACCTGGCAACGTACAACGCACGCACCCTGAGGACTGACTAGAAGATCGTGGAGCTGGAAGAAGAGATAGACAAGTTACGCTGGCATATTATAGGATTATCTGAAGTCCGAAGAGAGGGGGAGGACACGGTAATCCTCGAATCCGGCAACTTGCTCTATCACCGGGAGGGCGACCATCTGTCCCAAGGAGGTGTCGGATTTATCGTCCACAAGTCTCTCGTTAACAACGTTTTAAAGATCGGGAGTGTGTCGACGAGGGTTGCGTACCTTATACTCCGAATCACCTAACGGTATTCGCTGAAGGTCATACAGGTTTACGCACCAACTTCGGCACACCCCTATGAGGAGGTGGAGGAAATGTATGAGGATATCTCTAGAGCCATGCATTCCTCCAAAACCCAATATACGGTGTTAATGGGAGACTTCAATGCAAAACTAGGCACAATAGAGAACGGTGAGCTGAAAGTAGGGAAATTTGGAATAGGGCAACGGAACCCAAGGGGCCAGCAGCTGGCCGACTTCATGGAGAAAGAGGGACTCTTTATGATGAACTCTTTCTTCCAGAAGCGGCCCCACAGGAAGTGGACCTGGTCGAGCCCCGACGGTTCGACAAAAAATGAGGTTGACTTCATTATGACGACCAGACGACAACTGTTCAGTGATGTCTCAGTGATCGCGAGGGTGAAAACCGGCAGCGATCACCGAATGGTTAGAGGCACACTGAACCTAAATGTTAAGTTGGAGAGGTCTCGTCTGATGAAGTCAACGCTCCGTCCCCCTCGTGCTCTAATCCAAAGTCCCGAAACCTTTCAGCTCGAGTTACAAAACCGTTTTCAGTGCCTAGAAGACTGCAATGAAGTGGACGATATGAATGACAAGCTCGTGGAAACTGTCCATGCGGTCGGAGCTAAGTTCTGCAAGACCCGCCGCAGAAGAACACAAAAACTCTCCGATCACACTCTTAATCTCATGGCTGTTAGACGGGAGATGAGGCTACATTCTTCAACAGATTTGACAGCATACAGGCAACTGAACAGACAGATCTCCAAATGCATGCGGCGGGACTTGCGCAACTTCAATACAGCTCGTATTGAAGAAGCGATCAAGCGGAACCAAGGCTCCAAAGTCTTTGCCAGAGATCTGTCTGCCAGAAAGAGCCAACTGTTAAAGCTGAAGACCGAATGTGGCAGCATCGTTTCCGGGGCACCTGAGATTTTGAGTGAGATTGAGAGGTTCTATGGGCAGCTGTACACGTCATCGTTGGAGCCACACGACAGTGTGAGTAACGATCCAAGAGCGAGTCTTATCCGACACTATTCCGAAGATATCCCGGACGTCAGTCTGAGCGAGATTAGAATGGCTCTCCAACACCTTAAAAACGGCAAGGCCCCAGGTGAGGATGGAATTACAACGGAGCTTCTGAAAGCGGGTGGAAGACCGGTACTTGAAGTCCTTCAGAAGCTCTTTAATTCCGTTCTCCATGGTGGCATTACACCGGAGGCGTGGAGCGGAAGTGCTTGGTCTTGTTCTTCAAGAAAGGTGACAACGCTCTCTTGAAGAACTACAGACCGATTTCCCTTCTGAGCCGCGTCTACGTGCTGTTTTCGAGAGTCATTACGAATCGTCTCGCGCGCAGACTTGACGACTTCCAGCCTCCCGAACAAGCCGGTTTCCGAAAGGGCTTTAGCACCATAGACCACATACATACCCTACGGCAAATTGTACAGAAGTCCGAAGAGTACAATTTGCCACTATGTCTGGCGTATGTGGACTATGAGAAATCCTTTGATTCCGTCGAAATTTGGGCGGTGCTGCAGTCCCTTCAGCGGTGCCAAGTTGACTGTCGATATATCGAAGTGCTGAAGTGTTTGTACAGTAGAGCTACGATGGCTATCCGAGTACAGAACCAGAGTACGAAACCTATCCAATTGCAGAGAGGTGTAAGACAGGGTGATGTTATATCCCCGAAACTCTTCACCGCTGCATTGGAAGACGTTTTCAAGCTTCTGGACTGGAAAGGATACGGAATTAACATCAATGGCGAGTACATCACTCACCTTCGATTTGCCGACGATATAGTCCTTATGGCAGAATCGCTGGAGGACCTAAGCACTATGCTCAATGAGCTCAATAGTGTCTCCCAACGGATAGGTCTTAAGATGAACATGGACAAAACAAAGATTATGTTTAATGTCCATGTCACACCTATGCCGGTAGTTGTTGGGAGCACTAAGCTCGAAGTTGTTGACGAGTATGTTTACCTGGGACAAATAGTCCGACTAGGTAAGTCCAACTTCGACCGAGAGGTCAATCGACGGATTCAACTCGGCTGGGCAGCGTTCGGGAAGCTACGACACATCTTCTCGTCAGACATACCTCAAAACCTTAAAACGAAATTGTACAACCAGTGCGTGTTGCCAGTGATGACTTACGGAACTGAGACGTGGTCCTTCACTGCTGGCCGTATGAGGAAGCTCAAGGTCGCTCAGCGAGCTATGGAGAGGGCTATGCTCGGAGTTTCTCTGCGTGATAAACTTAGGAATGAGGTTATCCGCAGTAGAACCAGAGTAACCGACATAGCCCAACGGATTAGTAAGCTGAAGTGGCAGTGGGCCGGTCATATAGCTCGAAGAACCGACAACCGATGGGGAAGAAAGGTTCTCGAGTGGCAGCCTCGTACCGGTAGGCGAAGTGTAGGGCGTCCGCCCACGAGATGGAGTGACGACCTGGTAAGACATGCAGGAAGTCGATGGATGCAGGTGGCTCAGGACCGTGCTTTGTGGCATTCTTTGGGGGAGGCCTATGTTCAGCAGTGGACTTGTGAAGGGCTGTAATGATGATGATGATGATATTAAGATGCTTTCGATATTCCCAAATATCTAAGTTTCAGTTAAACATACATAAAATAAGAAATTATAATTTCAATTTATTTAGAAACCAACAAGTTGGTGTCTGGCTAAACTGAATATTTAAGGATTCAAGGCGTCCATGACACCTAGACTTTGATGACTTTCGAGAAATTCATATTGACTGTATAAATTCAATTGTTTTAGTTCGTGCATTAATAATTTATGGATTAGCGTGAGAATAAAACATAATGTCACATAAAAACCGGTCAAGTGCATGCATACGCACAGTTAGTGCTACATACCACCAGTGCGGGAATTCGTTAAATTAAAGATTTGAGGTAATTTTTATTATATAGAATAAGAGTGACAAACGAGCACACAGTCCACCTGATGGTAAGTGGATGCTATGGCCCATAGACATTTATCCTCGATTAAGAATCAAAATGCAGATGCGTTGTCGCCCCTGAGGACTAAGATAGAGTGCCTCGTTTTCAATAAAAGCGTCTCCGGTTCTCTACACTCACCATACGAAACACAGCAACTTTTAGTTGCTATTTTACGCTGGTATTCTGTGAGAGCGTGGTCCTTCCCCGGTCGAGTCGACCGATTCATGCTACAACTATACAACTAATATAGCTATATAGCATGGCTCTACCACGTATGCAGCATAGCTCTACCACGTATAAAATGAATTAAAAAATTCCATTCAGACATTTATAATATATGTTCAGGACAAGCTAAATAGGTAAAAGTGTGTTAATAAATACGATTAACTGCATAAAATAAAATACATTAAAAATGTTATCTATTATCAAGATTAGATGGAGTGTTGGCTGTGATACCGGATTACGAAAACCGATCGGTTAGATTACAGCGACAAAGTGTATGAAAATTTATAATATCCTCGTAAATATAACAAAGATACATTAGAGTACCTAATGAAAATACTCTCCCAGGGAATGCCACAAAACGCAGTTCTGGGCTAACTCATTCATCAACTTCCTGCACGTAATTACAATTCGGCACTCTATCCAGTGGAGGTCGTCTTACAGAACCCCCATTGGTTGTTGATTCTTCGAGCTATTTGACCGGTCTATTGCCACTTCAGCTTACTGAACACGGCGAGCAGTGAAGGACGACGTCTCAGATATTCTCATAGTATATTCTGGCAACACGCACTGGTTGTACACTTTTCTACCGACTTCAAAAAGAAGACGGTACACAATTCGACTGTTACCTCTATAAATTTTTACTGAGTGAACAGATTCTTTTTTTATTTGAAAACTGGCGCTTTACATGTGGTCCCATATAAATTTGATCGTCTGACCCAGGGGTCGGCAACCTGCGGCTCGCGAGCCACATGCGGCTCTTTGGATGTGAAGTTGCGGCTCTTTAGTTTCATACGCAAATATTATTTATGTTATAAGAAAAATTATAAATCGATCCATACTGAGCCATTTGGGGTTGATGATACTGGATTTCTAGAAATACAATTGATCGATTTAAAAAGTAAAGCTTTGTGGAGTTGAAAATTTACAGAGTTGATAAGGAAGTTGAAAAAGTTGGAGGTCCAGAAATGTATGTACGTAACGCAACAAAAATATACAGCTTTAAAAGAAAGGCCGCGAGTTGAGGCACTTATATTTGACGCATGGAATAGTCTTCCTGATTGCTATAGTGAGATGAAGAAGTTGGCATTTAGAGTGCTGACTATCTTCGGATCGACATATTCGTGCGAGCAAGCGTTCTCTTGCATGAATATAATTAAAAGTAAAGTAAGAAGCCAACTAACAAATGAAAATTCAGATTCGTGTTTGAAACTTAAAGCAACAAGTTATGAGCCAAATTTATCCAAACTTTCTAAAACCATGCAAAGCAACGCTCCCATTGAATTTGTTTGCTTAAATGTATATCATTGTTTTTTTATTTTTAAGTAAAAGTTACATTGTTTAGTAAAGTTTAAATTTTCTACTTGAATAACCATACAAAACCAAAACTCCCATTAATTGTTTGTACTTGAAGTATAAGTTAGTGTTGTAAGACTTACAATATACAATGGTCTTGTAATAATACCATATATATATATATATATATATATATATATATATATATATATATATATATATATATATTATCTAATAATTAAATAATAATAAAAATTCGATTTTAATTTATTGTGAAAAACACTATTTATATATGAATAAATATATATTTTCTTATGAATAAATAGACTACTTTTTTAATCAAGCAAGAAAAAAATTGTGGCTCTTTAAAAACTTTGAAATTTTATAAATTGTAATTTTTTACTCTTCCGACTCAAAAGGTTGCCGACCCCTGGTCTGACCAATAGTTTTTGAGTTATTGTTAATAATTTATATTGAAGTCGGTTATACAACATTTTTAATTTTAAATTATGTTTTTAAGAGTCCATATAATGCTGTTTTGGTGATATTGAGCGATCTGGATCTCGGTATCTATAAGACCTAAGAGCTTGCTATTTAGACACATCAAACTTAGACTTATAATCCTCAAATCTGTTGAAGCGAAAACACGATCCGATAAAAAAATCTCGATTAAGAAAAAAGAAGAAAAAACCTCGTTTTGCACTTATTTTGAGTTAGATCTCTGAAACTTTATGGAATTGAATGATGATTTTTAACATAATAGATAAGTAATAATATTATCTTAAATCGTGACGATTCATTTTTTTTATTTTTCTACGTGGTCTTCTCGTAATTAGCAATTATGTGATTTGGCGCTTGCGTTATTTTATTCTAAGCGAGCACGCTCTCTTTCTGTCTCTTGTTTTGCACGCGCTAGTAATAGCGTTATCCTTTTCCATTTGTTCAATCAGTCTGCTGCGGCATCCATTGCAGGCTGGACCTATGTTTGGCAACATTACAGAGAGACGACTATTTATTCATATAATGACAAGTTATGATTAATAATTTTATTACTTCGTACTCCCTACTCTCTTTACTCTAACAAAGTCGCTTTGACCTCGTGTTCCCGCGTAACCGCGAGCAGTAGTGTGCGAACGAGTGGCGCGGGGAAGTGGGGGCGAAATTAGAATTTGAGCTGAGGTAGTATAGGCTCTTAAGTATTGAGGATTACGCGAGTAGAAGATGTGCTGTGATCCCGAAAACTACCCAAACGAGTTGTATCCGTCCGATCACAGAATACTAGCGTAAACTATCAACTTAACACTGCTGTTTCATACGGTGAGTGTAGAGAACCGGAGACCCTTTTTACTGGAAAAGGGCATTCCATCTTAGTCCTCACGGGTGAAAACGCATCTGCGTTTTGATTTGTAATAGAGGATAGATGTAGATGTCTATGGATTACGGCAATCACTTACCATCAGGTGAACTTTTTTTATAGGATATTTTTTTATAGGGTGACAAACGAGCACACTCGTTTATCACCCTATCCTATAAAAAAAATCTAGAACCGAGGATAAAATAGTTCATTTGTTTCACTTTTACTATCAGTTAGATTACAATTTATTTGGTGGATAAATTTTGTCTCGGCGGTTCACCAGTTGGCTGTTGAAAAATCAGCCTTTAGTCAGTTGGACTTATCTAGTCAAACAATTGAGCCTAGGCAAACATATTTCAAAATTATTCCACATATTTATGTTACGAAATTACATCCTGTTTACTATCATCATCATCTTTATGCGTACAGTGAATTGAAATAGATTTACCTTTTTTTACATGGTCAAATGCCTACGCATACCTGCCTTGCGGGGGTAAGGATGAGTTATGACAGACTCGCACCATCTAATCAAACATCCCAAACCCACTCGGAGCCCTTCACCAAGGGCCAGACATGTGGGTTCCTCTTAGTTCACCGTGGGTGACTAACCTTCTAAACTCCCCCGCCAAGACAAGGCAACCCGTTCGGGGGTGAAATATACTTGACATAAGATTAATCTAGGTTATAATATAATAGTTAGTATATGTATTTTTCTGGTTATATGTTTAATTATGTATAACCAGATTGTACAACCAGTGCGTGTTGCCAGTGATAACTTACGGATCTGAGACGTGGTCCTTCACTGCTGACCGTATGAGGAAGCTCAAGGTCGCTCAGCGAGCTATGGAGAGGGCTATGCTCGGAGTTTCTCTGCGTTATAGGCTTAGAAATGAGGATATCCGCAGTAGAACCAGAGTAACCGACATAGCCCAACGAATTAGTAAGCTAAAGTGGCAGTGGGCGGGCCATATAGCTCGAAGAACCGACAACCGATGGGGAAGAAAGGTTCTCGAGTGGTAGCCTCGTACCGGTAGGCGAAGTGTAGGGCGACCCCCCACTAGATGGAGTGACGACCTGGTGAGACATGCAGGAAATCGATGGATGCAGGTGGCTCAGGACTGTGCTTTGTGGCATTCCTTGGGGGATGCCTATGTTCAGCAGTGGACTTGTGAAAGGCTGTAATGATGATGATGTATATGTATTACAACCTTTCACAAGTCCACTGATGAACATAGGCATCCCCCAAGGAATGCCACAAAGCACGGTCCTGAGCCACCTGCATCCATCGACTTCCTGCATGTCTTAATAGGTCGTCACTCCATCTAGTGGAGTGTCGCCCTACACTTCGCCTACATACATATTATGAGTTAATTAATATTAGTGTCGTAGTCGCCTCTACGATACACCTCTTTCACGCGCCTCTTGCATCCACAGGGGTCCTTCTCTGATTAAACATCATACAACATCTCTGATTAAAGATGACTCTCCACTTTTAATTTGGTCTCCCTTTTTTTTCTGTCTCTTGGTACCCATTCCATTAGACGTTTTGTGCATCTGTTATTATTCATCCTACAGATGTGTCCTGCTCGGTGCCACTTGAGTAGTCTTGTTCTTTTCCTTACTTCTTTTATTACATGCGTTTAACAGTGGTAGAGCCACGCGGAAGCTTTTGCTTTCGTACGGATGGGCCGGCTCAAACCGGGGTGGTACCACGACTTAACAGAATACCAGCGTGAAGTAGAGGTTTACCTCTGCGTTTCGCTTGGTGAGTGCAGGTGGCCGGAGGCACTTTTTACTGGAATTGAGATTGATTCCATCTTAGTCCTCACGGGTGACAACGCATCTGCATTTTGATTTGTAAGAGAGGATAGATGTAGATGTCTATGGGCCGCAGCAACCACTTACCATCAGGTGGACTGTGTGCTCGTTTGTTACCCTTATCCTATAAAAAAAAATTAGACCAAGCAAGCTTTCCATTTCACGTCGACAGAAATAGCAATTCTTTCTTCGTCTTCTTTTCTAAGTGACCACATCTGACAGCCATATGTCTGGCATGGCAGTATCGTAACTTCTGCTATTATTTTTCTCAATCCCCAATATATTTTTTTAATTATTATAAGCTAGTGTTTGACCACAATCCCAGCTGGTGGTAAGTGGTGATGCAGCCTTAGTTACTAAATCGCACTGTCTTAGCCTCTCAAAAGCCTATTCATTTTTGCCTTGAAGACGCCCAGTTTGTATTCGGATGGAAAGATAGACGCCGGCAAATTATTACACTCCTTTATTTATGCATTACAAAAGTCGAAGCAAACCGTTTGGTTCTAATGCGTCGAATATCGTAAACAAAGGGGTGAGGACCCACCGACCACCTGGTCATCCGATGGTGGAAAGGAGAGGAAGGAATTAAAGCGTATAATTCCTGCGCACACTCACCGAATCGCATCTTATAGAATACTGAGAGAATGGCTACCCTGCGCATGTGCCCAAGGCTGACAAGATTGCTTTCCACCAAATCAAGGTCACAAATGAGCCACTTAGCACGTCTCTCCACTGAATCCAGCGTTGTCAGGTGACATTTTGCAGCACCAACCCATATGTGACAGCAGTGCTCCATGCACGACCGCACTTGTTTTATATAAGGTAAGACGCTACCCCAGCGTGAAGTACCGCCGCACCCTTGCAAGGACAGCAAATTTCCTTGCAGCTGCTTTGGATCTGGGACTCAAAGAACCGCTCATAGTTGAGGTTCGGAGAAAATTCAACACCTAACAACTGAAGACGGTCAGTGTACTTCAAGGATACATTCTGGAAAGTAGGAGCCAGGGTGAGCGGGCTCCTTTTAGCAGTGAAAAGACACGCTTGTGTTTTGGAGGTGTTGAATCTCATGAGATTGGTATCGCCCCATTCGGAGACTGTCTGTAGTGTGAGATTCACACGCTCAACCATAGCCTCTCGTTCGGACTAGATTTGATCCCGACTGACCCGAACACTTGATTGGTATCTCCCCACAACTGTGCTGTCGTCTGCATACCCATAGATACCGGAAATAAGTAGATAATTTATATGCAGCAGTAAATTGCGGAGAGAACGAACTCCGGTGTTTTAGCGATAGGACAGGACGAGCAGCTTTCGATGACAACTCGGAGAAATCGTTTACTCAGAAAGTCTTTCAACCAGTCAATCAGGCCAGAGGACAAGCCGTACGCTGAAAGCTTGCCTAATAAACTAGCGTGCCAAACCCTGTCAAAAGCCTTCGAAACATCGAGGGAAACAGCAAGTGCTTCATCACTGTGGCATACGCTAGAAGGTCCCCAGTTGATTGATTTCGGCGAAACCCGTACTGGCGGTCAATGAGGAGATCATTCTTCTCTAGGTATGCCATGAGGTGGGCGTCCAATATACGCTACATAATCTTGCAGAGTATGGAGGTAATTGAAATTGGCCGATAGTTGGCAGGGTCGGTACGGTTACCTTTTTTAGGCTACCTTTTTTTAAGCAAGATTTGGGCACTATGCCAGTCCTGAATGAGAGGCGGAACAAGCGCGTGAACACAGGATACAACTCAGGTGCACATACCTTTAGAACTATAGCTGGTATACCATCAGGTCCATTAGCTTTCTTCACGTGTAGACTTCGCAAGGTTTTAATAACCTACTTGTTAGTGATACGGACCTCTGACATAGAAGTATCGCAGTGAGGTAATTGAAATGGTTCGTAAAAAGAGAAGCAAATAAGTCCGCTTTCTCTTTAGGCGTATGCGCCAGTGAGCCATCTGATTTTATCTACGGATGCAGTGTAGACCGACAGAAGTTTGTCTCGACCGTTTTGGCGAGAGATCAAAAAGTTCTACTGCCAGATGTTTTTTTTTTGACAGAGAGCTTTGTACCGATGCGTTTAATGCGGTCGAAACTGGCTTGGCGTAATACCTTTTTGCAGGACTTGGTGGCCTGGTTAAAGGATCTCTTCTTAAGGCTAGCATCCGGAGCTTTGCGGTCTCGAGCATCGATCCAGTAATGGTACGCCATATGCTTGTGATTTTCAGCACGAACACACTTGGCGTTGAACCATGGGCCAGCTTTACCACCAATGGGCACGTCAGCAAAGGGGATGAAATACTCTATCGCTTGACGTATCACATCGATTATGCCATCCACGCAGCTCGACAGATCTTCAGACGAGAAGCAGACCTGCCGCCAAGAATAAGATCCCAAACCTAATCCCAATCTGCTGACTTGTATCGCCACACTCGCCGCACACCGTGGAAGTCGTAGTTAGGTGGGAAATTTAATGACACAGATTTTAACAGATAGTGGCCAGAAGTTCCCAAAGGTGAGGTAACCTGAACATCGTACCTGTTTGGATCGGCCGTCAGCAGAAGCTCAAGGCAGTTGGCTGTGTGCCCATACAAATCAGTTACCCTAGTCGCTTATTGTGCTAGCTGAAAAAGCCCCACAAACAAAGCATAATTCCACGTCTTTCTCCCAGTGTGGTTAATCTTCTGGTATGAGACCAGCAAGTCCTGATGACAGGCATTAAAGTCCCCCAGAAAAACCAGCTGTGCATTAGGGTACCGATTTAGAGCCACATCAGAGACTTCACTGAGGTGTTCAAATAGCCTAGTTGTCTCCTGGTCACACACGCAAACACAGACTCCGGTGCGCTGATGGAAATTATGCCCCAATGGGTACCCAGGGTAGCCAAGGTACACCGCATCTAGAGGACATCTGATCGGCGACTAAGTCAAGAAGAGTAAGTGTGGTTTGCCAGTCTCAAGGTGGTAGTGGACTGCATGGAGATTACAGTGCAGACCTCGAATGTTTGTGAAGTGCATTTTGATGGAAAGGGAGTGGAACCGCTGTACAAACTTACTCTTCTTTTTCTTTTTTTCCATATATGGTGGAGTGAATAGGTTGAAAGAATGGCAATTGTACGATGAGCCACACATATAACCTAGGGACGCAAACAGAGTCATAGCATCGATGGCACCTAGCATGGAGATCGCAGGGACGCCCGAAACCTCCTGTAAATCGCCACCAGGCCCTCTCCTCCGGTCGCCGTACGGCATGGTGGAGCCATCCCAGGATTTTTCATAATATGGTGGGGCAGCCTTCCATGAGTGGCTGGCTCATTAATTTGGCCCCAGCTATCTACGGTCAGCCAGCGGTGCAACCGTGCTCAACCCGCTAACCGCTAACCTCTATTACAAGGCACCTGACACTAAGAAACGGCCAAGCTAGGGTTATCCTTCTATCTATTTCTTTTTCTGCATTGTTTAAGAATGATACTAGCTGTGCTAAATATACATATTCTTGTACATATTCAATCTTTTCATTTCCTGTTATAATGTCCTATTGTAATGTTAAAATCTTAGTTTTCATCGTGTTCATTGACAGTCCCACCTTTTGACTTGCCATTGCTAGTTCGATCACCATACTCTCCAACAGTGGTAGAGCCACGCGGCAGCTTTTGCTGTCGCACGGATGGGCCGGCTCGAACCGGGGTGGTACCACGACCTCACAGAATACCAACGTGAAGTAGAGGTTTACCTTTGCGTTTCGCTTGGTGAGTGCAGGTGGCCGGAGGCCCTTTTTACTGGAAATGAGGCATTCCATCTTAGTCCTCACGGGTGACAACGCATCTACATTTTGATTTGTAATAGAGGATAGAGGTAGATGTCTATGGGCCGCAGCAACCACTTACCATCAGGTGGACTGTGTGCTCGTTTGTCACCCTTATCCTATAAAAAAAAAAAAAAAATTCGGTAGCGCTTTCTACGAAGACCACTATGATGTCCACGAAACAATAATGGTTCAGTAGTTCTCATTCTATCTGTATTCAATTCGCTTCCCAATTTAGACGTTTGAAAATAGATTCAAGCACCGCTGAAAACAATTTCGGGGAGAAAGGATCTCCCTGCCTTACTCCTTATTGTATGGGGAATTCTGTACCTTCACGTTCTAGGTTCACTTTGGCGAGACATTTTATATATTATACAATTTGTGTATTAATAAACTCTTAAAAATTAATATTTGCCGTGTAGTGGTGGTTTTGACCGTGTAGTGGCGGTGTAAGAATTTCCACTACCCCATATCATCCCGTGGGTGTCGTAAGAGATTACAAAGGGAAACAAATCCGGAGATGTGCAGCAACGTTTTCCTAATAACGACTAAAATCTGTTTATTTTTCAGTTTTGCTGTACATTCTGACTTAGCGCTCAACTCTTTATAGACTTTACGTGGGAAGTGCTTTAACTATAACTTTTTCGAAATTTCTTTGTCGAAAGTTGTTTTTCTGTTGTTGGGTAATATTTGTATTGATTTTTTTGCTTATTCTTATTATTTCACCATTTAATTATTTTGTTCTTTTCTTCGTGTATAACTCTTTTCTCTGTTCTAAGAGATCTTTTGTTTCTTCATTTATATATTTGTTTATATGTTTCTTTTTCCGTGGCAGCTGTTTTAGGAACTCTTCTAACTCTTATTCTAACTTGTCATATTAGTTTTGTACCTCTGTCCGTGTACTAACAGTTTATTTATCCAGGAGCTTTTGAAATATCCTGTGATTCTCTAGTGTAGTCGGCAGATTTTATTTTCCTTCTTTGTGGTTTTAAGGCCTAGAATAGTTCACATCTAATCATCCTGTGATCAGAATTGAAATTCAAGTTTTTTTTTGTTTTTTGTTTGCATGGGAACATGCTGTTCATGAAATAGGATCTAATCATTTACAACTGCAAATTCTCCTAGTCTCTGGCCGTTTGGTTTCCTTTAGCTTTCCCAATTCTTACGTTGAAATCTCCAAGCAAAATTAGATTTTTTGTGTGGATAGAATCCAAGGCGGACGCTATTGTATAAAAATGTTCTATTTCTTCTTTAGTGCATTGTTCTGTGGGGGCGTATGATTGGACAAGTGACTAGGTAGAGTTATCAGACGTTTGTATTTCTAGTAACCCTACCCAGTACGACAACCTTTTTATATTCCCCATATTATTCTTTAAATGTTTTTAAATCCAGAATCCGACACGAACCCCAATAGATGTATGAAATAAGATATAATCGGTGTGTTCTTTTATTGTTCCCTTTTTTCTTCTTGTTTCACATAAACCTATAATACCAAACCATTTTATTGACATAAAAACGTATTTCAACTCTTCTATTTTGCTGTCCGATAATAAGGTTACATTGATACTTGCTATGTAGAGATTTTGTGATTTTTGTCTTTTTTTAATGTTTTCATTGCTAGTCTTGTTTGATTGGTTTTGTTTGTGATTTAGGAGGTGGTGGTCTGACTTATCCACGGTGACCAGAAGATATTTGACATATCTTCCACATTTACTGTTGGATTTATCCGACCGATTGTGGAGATTCCTCTGAGACGGGCGTAGGAAGCTGGTTAATTTTTTTTGACTTCTTTCTTTTAGGTACTTGTTTTGTCCTTTCGTTGTCTCGTATTCTTTCTTTATAAATACTAGTGTTAAATATAAGTTTTATTTTAAAACTTGAGTTACAGATATGTATTACCTGACAACATTGACCCAAGGACACCTGCAACAAAGTCTATGCAAAGACGGCTAAAAATAAAAAAGAACTTTTAAAGACAAGTATGGAATGCCTCACAATCTTTACGGGCTCACCTCTCTCACACTTCAAACTGGAACTCTTGTACTATTATTTATTCTGTGCTGGAACATAGCAGTGGGCGCGTTGCAGTTTGACGGTAGATATAGGGAACTAAACAGACAAATTCCTAGCCAGAAAAAAGGGATACCACTTAGTAAAAACTACTCTTTCAATCTGGAACTTTTGGCAAGTCATTAGATATTTTTAAGGCCAAATTGTTAGCCATATAAAGCTGTGATGTGTTAACTCTCTACTTCAAAATAGGTTGGCGCACAGCGCAGGAGCGGGAAATTCGAAAAGTGTTAGGCTGTTGAGTTGCCTACAGAATGCAGAGAAGCGTTATTGAACTTTTGTGGTATTGCACCAATCTTATTTTCTACCGACGTCAAAAGGGAGACGGTACTCAATTCGACTGTATGTTTTTTATATGTGTTACCTCATAACCTTTTACTGGGTGAACCGATTTCGATGATTCTTTTTTTATTTGAAAGCTGGTGCATTATATGTGGTCCCATATAAATTTGATCAAGGTTTGGCCAATAGTTTTTGAGTTATTCTTAATAGTTTATATTGAAGTCGGTTTGACATTCAAAAAGGTGTCCGACAGACTGTGTAGCTGTTTAACCTATTTATGGACAGTTATTTGCAAACTTTAAAAGTTGAAGAATGTGGGTTGAGAATGTGTGAGTCAACCATCAAATGCCTTTTGTAAGCCGATGATCAAGTCACATTTGCATCGTCGGCGGCCGAGTTGCAAATGATGGTTACTTTAATGAACTGGTCATTAAAAGAAAGGGGTATGAAAGTGAACGCAAGTAAGACGAAAGTCATGGTTTTTGAAAGAGAAGAAAGTAAAATGTTATGTGAAATAAGAATAGAAGGGGAGTTGATTGAGCAAGTGGATGAGTTTGTATATTTGGGATATTTATTTAGCAGGGATGGTAGATATGATAAGGATATAGAACGATGAGTGAATGCAGGAAATAGAGTGAATGGGGCTCTACACGCTATTACGAAGAGTCAGAATGTGCCAAAGAAGGCACGTATGGCAATTCATAATGCTGTGTTAGTCCCTACTTTAATGTATGGTAGTGAAAGTTGGGTCTGGCAGAAGAAGCATGAGAGTAGAATAAATGCTGTAGAAATGCGGTCATTAAGGAGTATGCTAGGGCTGAATCTGAATGACAGGGTGAGAAATAGTGTGATAAGAGAAAAGTGTGGTTTGCAAGATGACGTTGTGACCAGGATTAAAAAAGGAATGCTTCGGTGGTTTGGTCATTTAGAAAGAATGAACAAGGAAAGAGTGACAAAGCAAATTTATGTTTCAGAAGTGAACGGCAGAGTCGGGAAGGGATGCCCTAGACGAAGATTTATCGACCAAATCGGCGATACATTGAAAATGGGCCAGATTAGAAATACCTTTAACCGACGAGCGTGTATGCGTAGATATATGGATGTAAAGGAGGCAAGAGAGGTGTATCAGGATCGCGCCAAATGGAAGTCTGTAGTCTCTGCCTACCCCTCTGGGTAACAGGCGTGAGTGTTTGTGTTGTGTTGAAGTCATTTACATATATTATTTTTATAAACTGCAATTACGTGAAATGTAAAAGGAATAATAGTGATAGGCAATCTTTTTTTCTATATTTATTTGCTTACTGGTTTTGTTTTGACAGATGGCTGAGTGACAGCTGTAAACAAAATTTGTTGTGCCATAGCGCAATTTAGCTAGCGCAATAAGCCGGAGAAGTAAACTGCGTCTGAGTTACTTTGTTGACTTACCCAGGTCTATTATGTTTAACCGTCTGATCGTCGCGTCGTCCAACGCCAAGTTGAGAACAAACATTAGTCGTAGACCATTGTATTTGTTATAGACATTTGATTAACCTTAAATACTACACCATTTAGTGGCGATGTGAGAATATTTACTACCCCTTAACGTCCCGTGAGTGTCGCAAGATGCGACAGAGGGAAGATGAAACAGGAGATGGACATCATTATCTTCTTGATAACCGTTACCGTTAAAGTTACAGCCTATATATGTCTCACTGCTGGGCACAGGCCTCCTCTCATTTCTGCGAGGGTAAGGTTTAGGGCAAGGAAGTGTCCGCTGCGCTGTCCCAACGCATGTTGGCAAACTTCGCATGTCTTCGAAATATTTTTTTTATTTCTGAGACATGCAGGTTTTCTCACGATGTTTTCCTTCGCCGCCGAGCACGTGGTAAATCAGCACTTAATATGGCGATTACTAATTTCATTGGTGCGAGCGGGGCTCAACCCGAGATGCTTGCATACTGTGAAGTTTATAGACAGTGCTTAGCCTCTGGGCTACCGCCGTTACCGTTACAGCCTATTAAATTTCACTGCTGAACATAGGCCTTCTCCTTAGATTGCTTCCTAGGGTGGATATTTGCCATAGTTCCCGTGTTTGTCATCACCCTATTGGGTTACCCGCTCCGTGAGTGAACGTATGCCCCTCCATCTTTTGCACCGGACATGAATCTCTCTGTGTACCCAACAATACCTAGAAGTAGGTCATTGATGTGCACCAGGAAAAGAGTCGCAGAGAGAAGAGACCCTTGAGGAACTCCAGCATTAATATTCATTAGGACAGAATAGCAGCCATCTATGATTACCCTGATCGACCGTTCACTCAGAAAGTCAGATATCCAGTTGCAAAATTTGGCAGGGATGCTGTAAGCAGGAAGCTTACTCTAGACTTGCGTGCCAAACCCTGTCAAAAGCCTTCGCTTTATCGAGTGAACCTGCTAGAACTACACCGTTCTTCTCTATGGCCTCGTCCCAGAAGTGCGTGAGATACACAAGGAGATCCCCAGTATACCGTCCTTGGCGTAACCCATATTGATGGTCACTGAGGAGGTCATTTGTTACAAGGTATGTCAGCAGCTTACTGTCAATACCCTTTCCATAACTATACAGAGCGGAGGTGATAGCGATTGGTCGATAATTACAGAGATCGGCATGACAACCCTTCTTGGATACTGGTTGCACATTGGCAAGCTCCCAAGATTTGGGTGCCGTTCGAATTTTAAGAGAGAGAGGTGCGTTGGAACAGGAGACAACTCAATTGCACAATGCTTTAATGACCTTGTAGGAATACCAACAAGTCCACTAGCCTTATTCACGTCTAAATTTTGCAAAGCTCAACATACCTCCTTCGTATGGATAGTGACCTTCGGCATCGAAGAATCACAGCGAGGTAGGGTTGATGGTTGTTTAGAGTCAGCATTTAGACGGTAATTGCTGGCAAACAGAGATGCGAATTTGCTTTCTCAGTCGCGGAGTGAGCCAGTTTTCCATCAGGTTTCTGCATGGGAGGCAATGAGGGACGGCATAAGTTGGATTCGACAGCCTTCGACAGAGACCAAAATTGTTTACTACCAGGAGGGTAGGAAGCAAGTCTGGCCCCTATACGACTGACATGGTTGAATCGTGCCCTGCTGTGAATCCGCTAGCAGGACTTGGCAGCAGAATTAAAAGCTCTCTTCTTTGGACGAACTCTCCGGGCCCTAACTTTGCGATCGAGAGCTAGAACCCAGGTCCGGTAGGCGTACTCATTGCGGACCTCAGCTCTAACATAGTCCGCATTATACGAGGGCCGATCCTTGTGACCGAGCGGGATGTTGGAGAACGGAATAAAATATTTCAATCGCAATCGCATCGGCAGAGCAAGAGGGTTCATCCGAAGAGAAGCACACTTGCCCCTACGGATAGGATGCAAAAAAGTGATGTGCCTCATCCCCGTACTTCACTCATATCGCCATACTCTCCTCGTGCCGCCTGAACAAACATCCGGAGAAGAGATGATGATTGATACGGACAGACATTGATTGGATGATCTCAGCGAAGCTGAAACAGATATCAAGTGCCTGTCTGGGTTTGTTGTCAGCAAAAGGTCCAAGCAATTGCGTAACATCTGGCACCCGTCGCTACTTGAACAAGCTGGTTGAGATCTAGCGATAACGCAAGTTTGCGCGCTTCTCTCCCAGCATGGTCGGTTTTCTCGTATGGGAATTACCACTCTTTGTGGTGGGCGTTAAAAACCCCTAGAAAAACTAGCTCCGTAGACGGATACAGTTGTTGGGCTTTATCTGCCATCCTTGACAGGCGTTCAATAAGCCTGGTCGTCTCCTGGTCTCTACACCGGTGCCCACCAAAAGCCATATTGCAAAAAACCCTTAAACCTCAAAGCAACGGAGACGTCAGTAAATGTCATCGCGGACGTACACACAGACCCCAGCACACTGTTTAAATTTATTTTGAAGCGTGTAGCCTGGGTAGTTGAGGTACGCCACATCAGACGGAGTTGTTATCTACGTCTCCGTTAAGAACAATAGGTGCGGCTTTTCAGTCTCAAGGTGGTGGTGGACCGGATCGAGGTTAGTGTGCAACCCTTTGATGTTCGTGATTCGTGATTTCGATTCTTCGGCGGCCCGCTTAAAGTGCACCACTTTAAGCGGGCCACCGAAGAATTACCATATTCTTCTTTTTAATTTTGGTTCGGTGTTTTTGGTGGGGATATAGTTGAGAAATCGAGGCGCCGCTCAATATACTAACTGAAGATTCAAGAGCTTAGCCGATGGGGAACCCATTTGGAGACCGCGGGGACACTCTAGCCCCCCCCCCCGAAATGGCCACTGGATCCACCCATCCAGTTGTCAATTGGCACGGTGGAGCATTTCGGTATTTTTCGTAAGTTGGCGGGGCAGCCTTTGGCAGCCACGTGTCTGGCGCGCTACTTGGGCGCCCAACTACCTGCGGTCAGTCGGCACAGCCGTGCCTCGGACCCCGATACCCTCCAGAATGAGTTATCCAGAAGTCCAGACTGGTCTTGAGTGGTGCAACTGATGGCCGTTCTGTCCCCCAAATAAACTAGTTCTTCCGCTCACAAACGGAACGCAGTGAGCTGCTTCGTGCCTGACTCTGACAGGAGGGTGGTAGCAAGCCAGGCGGCTACCACCGCATGATGGAATCTTCTGCCGTCACTACACGGTAAAGTAGCCAGAGATGCCGTTCCCCGAGGTTAACCACTCGGAGGTCCCAGCCACCCCTAAAATCTCATGATTTGTTTCTCTTTGTCGCTTCTTGATATATTATACTACTAACTGATATATGAAGGGCACAGGAAAAGAAGGAGCTCATTAACATTCTCATTGTTTCGAGTAATTAAAGAATTAAACCTAAAATTTCAATTTCTACACTTACAAATCTACTAGAATATGATTTGTACCCATATAAAAAAGGAACAGTGTATATTTAACATAATAAATTGTTATTTTAAAAGATTGGGTTGGTAAATAAACAATAGTTTGTAATTTAATTACCTAACTCCCAAATGTAAAAGGCAAGAAGGTGCTCATTGTCACAACGATCTGCTTTTTACATTTTACAAATTAATTGGTGATCATAAACAATGTCTAACTACATAAACACACTAATGAAATAAAATACATGTTAATTAGCATGAAATTTATTTGTGGGGTAAGTTAATACATTAGGATAAAATTAGTTTTAAAGATGAAAAAAGAACCGGGGCCCTACAAACAGCAGTTACGGCAGAAAATGTATGAACTACTGAAATGTTGGTGCGAGAAGACCCACGAATCACACATACGGACATCGAAAATATTGTAGGCATTAGTTCGGGCAACATTCATACCATCCTATATCAACATCTTGAAGTGAGGAAGCTTTGTTGTCGATGGATCCCTCGTTTGCTCTCCGAAATCGAAAAACAGACTCCTGTCGATTGGTGCCATGAAATGCGTCTATGTTTTGAAAACGGGGCATCTAGGCGTGTTTCAGAAATCGTTACTGGTGACGAGACATGGATCTATCAATATGATCTGGAAAATAAAAGGTAATCATCAGTATAGGTCTACTCAGAAGGACAGTTACTGACAATACTGCAAAGACCTCGCAACGTTGGCAAAAAAATGGTGGCTAGTTTTTTTTCGCGGAGCGGACATTTGTCGACGTCAATACTGGAAAATTGTAGGTCAGTCAACTCTAAATGGTATACTACAGTTGCATTACCCAAAGCTTTTCAAGCTGTGCGGGAGAGAAGACCAAAGACCGGGCTTATGGGAATCATGCTGCATCACGATAACGCCTCTTTACATACCTCCCTTAGAACAAAAGCATTTATTGAGGAATCTAGTGTTGAAGCCGTGGCTGCCTACGAAGAAGCGATTTCCGACCTGTTAGATTAAGACTGACAAAAGTGTTTTCAGAGTTGACTAAGGCATGAAGCAAATATAAAGAGGAGACGTTGTAATTAAATTTTACTATGTAACAACGCGTGATAATTTGCGGGGTGAGGGGATGCAAAGCCCCGCCCCCTTTACATTATCTACATCTACCGATAAATAGTAAAACTACTCGAATCTTTCCATATCGATGTTGCTATGTAGCTTAGCTACCTTGACGGCAGATGACGGCATGTCCACAAAATGTTATAAACTATAAAAATAATCTTTTGGCGATTAAAATTTCTTTATATCTGAATGCAAAACAAATTTCATCACCTTCGTATGATTATTTTATCATTACTGAGCTCTACGTACCTTTATATTTTTAGTTCACTGGACACAAAGTGTCGCCATCTAGTGTGAAATATATTTAATTATATTTGAAAGCCGACGCAAAGAGATTTTTCTAGAACTATTTTAATAAATTAGGTGTAAAATTACTTACAAATGAAATGTGATGCCATCCATAGCATCGGAGCGTCTACCTCATGAAGCAAGTACATTCAGACAAAGAAATTTTAATCGCCAAAGTAATATTTTCATAGTTTTCTTAATAATTTTGGGAACAAGCCGCCATCTATCGTCAAGTAAACCTCTTAAAAATAAGAAAAAGACAGGGCCGCAATTAGAATTCAATTATTTTACCGACATTCAATATTAAAATGAAGGAAATTGTACTTGGCTGATTTTTACGAAATGTTTAAGTTATATTTAAGTGACATTCTATATGCAAAGAATCACTTAAATACAATTTAAATATGCTTATCATTTCGTGAAAGTCAACCTTCAAGAAATATTTATTTTATCCATAAAATAAAGTCTCTTTGAAACTAAATATTCTATGTTCAATGTTAAGTAGGATTTTTAATATTGAACTAAATATCCTACTTATCTCACTAATATTATAAAGGCGAAATTTTGTGTGTTCTTTCTGTCTCCTTGAGCTTATTCCACCCTAAGTATGTACTGTGTATGTGTAATTTTTTCACGTAGTAACGGCTGAACTATTATTTATGTGTGGGCTCTGAGGAAGAACAAATAATAGACAAATTATTATAATTAATATAATTTTATTTACAAATCAATTAAAATATAAAAATTTTATTCCAAATTAGGCATCCGAATGCAGTTTTTGAATGCCAATCTAAGAACATTAAATTGTATTTAAGTGATTCTTTGCATCTAGAATGTCACTTAAATATAACTTAAACATTTCGTAAAAATCAGCCCAGGTACAATTTCCTGCATTTTAGTATTAAAATTTGGATTAGTGGGAAAAATAATTGAATTCTAATTAGGGCCCTGTCTTTTGGTTATTTTTATGAGGTTTACTTGACGAGAATACGGCCTGTTCTCAAAATGACTATAAACTATAAAAAGAATATTTTGCGATCAAAAATTTCTTTATGTCTGAATGCAAAACAAATTTCAGCACCTTCGTATGATTATTTTACCAATACTGAGCTCTACGGACCTTTATATTTTTAGTTCACATGACACAAAGTGTCGCCATCTAGTGTCGAATATATTTAATTATATTTGAAAGCCGACGCAGAGATTTTTCTAGACCTATTTTAATAAATTAGGTGTAAAATTATTTACAAATGAAATGTGATGCTATCCATAACATCAGAGCGTCTATCTAAGTAGTTTTTACACAATAAAACAACACACCATCCTTTTCTTCTTAATACTACGAAAATACACCGATTTGCAATTTTTTCAACACATAAGCGCACAGGACGAATGCTGACAGTATACTAACTAAAGCCACGCCCACTATGATGACGTCAGGACCTACTTAGAATCACAGTGCACAGTTGATTATGCCGTCTCCCCTTTGTATTAGCTTCATGGACTAAGGCGAATGGAACTTTGTATAGACCATGATGGAGAATATTTTGAAAAGTTGTAAAATAAATATTAATAATATCTAGAATACTTTTCGTATATCTTAAAACTTATTGAGTGTCCTACGTATTATTGTCCATTTTGAGATAAATAAGCAAAAACTTTTAAAAACCTAACGTACACTAAAGGAGTCGTAAAATTTTTGCAAGGAAGCTTATCTGGCAGCTGTCATTTGTATGACAAAATAATACAGATGACCGACTATGAGCGCGTTTTCTGTTACAATCGCTGCAATCAGCCCGTTCTAGCGTGGTTTCATAGACAATGGGCACCTTTTTACGCGGTATAGAATGCAATGAGCGCGTTTTATTCTAAAGTACAATTTTTTTAAATTCACTTTACACAAAATCAAGGCCTTTTATCGTTTTTATAATAACGTGCTCTGATTGGCCATAGAAAACGAAGTAAAATCGTATAGTTCATTCCAAAAACGTAAAATTGTCAATGAGCTCCTTTTTTCCCTGTGCCCTTCATATTAAATGGGTATTTATATTCAACGAACGCTGATGGGTAGTGAATTTTAAAAAAATTGACAATAATGAGAATGACGATAAAATATCATTAATTTGAAGTCATAATATTATTTGATATTAAGTACCTTGGTGAGTTTTACGACACGCGTCTAGGTCGTAAATATGTAAATAATTTAAATAGGTTTGATTATCCTGATATACCATTCGAGACCACGTGGGTTCACTCCATTCCATAATCTTGTTAACTTTCCTCTATTTGTTGATTTGCAAATAAATGTTGGCAAAATCTGTAAACATAGACTCATTGTGGGTATGTCGATCAAAATGTTTATAATGACTACGTGTCAGTCCATACTGTCCGAGTATACTAATGTAGTTTTTGGTTGATATCGTATTATAAAAGAGATAAAACAGCGTAATATAATTTACTTGTTAACGTTGAAAAAGAATCTTTATAGGTTAAAGACGCCATCTCTTGACAAATAATGACTACTTAAAAGACTTCTTTAATTTATTTACGTCGAAACATTACTTACGAAGAAGATACGAATGTACAACTTATTTTTATATTTGGCATAATATAAAGAGACCAAAGATGACCATAAAAATAATTTTATTTATCACCAAAGTCGCCTTGAGATATTTTCGACATCAACTGTCCCCTGGTTTAACCTATCGTCAAAATTAATCAAAAAAATACTTGGCAATGTGATTCATCAGCACCAGTATATTGTAAAAAAATTGTGAACAAAACACGTCAAACTAGGCTGTATGGGCATAAATCCCTCTAAATAAAACAAAAATATCATTGTTAGTGTCAATGTCACTTGTGTCATGTTTTGATTTTGACAATTTGAATTTTGACAGCTATGACTGAAACGTCAGGGATTATTGCAGTAAACACAACATTGCACGTGTTTTTGTTAAAACTTTAGGTTATTCAATAAAAAAGCAATTAATATTAATAATCAAACAACATGAATCAAAAGAAAGTTTTGCAAAAACCTTCATTATCATATACAAGCCATCCTGACTACCGCAAACCTCCAAAAATTGCCAATCCTGTGAGTTTATTGTTTATCGTTATTTTTTGTAGTAAAGGTAATATTTGACGGTATAAAACATGAACAATATTTAATTTGTGGTTTAATGTTAATCTTCATTTTAGTACCTCCAATGCCTTGGGGCGCCACACATCGATTCTTTCAACTATATGCTCCACGAAGGATTAAAAGCGGCTTTAACAGATCTGGTTCCTGCTGAATTTGAACTACCTGGTGGGGAAAAGGTTAAAATCACAATCGATGAAGCTGCATTCGCGAAACCAAGTGTTCCAATGGATGTAGTGGGAGTTAAAAACCAAAGAGTCCTCCCTACAGAATGCCGACAGAGAGCAGCTACATATAAGGGAGATTTTAAAATTAGAATGACATTTACTGTGGATGATAAGTCAATGACAATTGATAGATCATTAGGAAACCTTCCTGTCATGATAAAGGTAAGAATATATAACATAACTAGCTGGCCAGGCAGACGTTGTTCTGCCCTTTTCGACGACCCTTCATATAAAAATTCCTTAAATTCGTAATAAAAAAATATTGAGTGTGACTTATCAGGATAAAACTATCTTATCTCTCAAGTTCGACCAAACTGCTCAGAGTGAGCAAAATTTGATTGAAATCTGTTCAGTAGTTTAGGAGTTCATTGCGGACAAACAACGTGACACGTAATTTTTATATATAAAGATAAATAAAATAGTTACCTTGTATTAACCATTCAGAATTTTTATTAGACATACTTAGTCAGAACTATGGTCAAGCCAAAGAGTATAGTAGGTCAGGCCAAAGACAATTTTTTTAAAGATGGTAAATATAACATAGAGTCATTACTATGTTCTTATCCAAAAATAAAAAAAATATCAACAATTAAAATATCGAATTATTTGTATGAAGGTCAAGTGAGGGCTAGAGTAAGGACAATTGCAAGACGATTTGTCGATAAATGAAATGTTTCGAGAAATTGTCAATTGCTGTGTAGTGGCGGTGTATGAATATTCCTATCATTCCGTGGATTTCGTAAGAGGTGACTGATCCACTGTTAAGTTCAACGTATGGTACACATACCTTGTTACACAGTAACAAGGTATGTGTACCGTGGAACAGAACGTGGCAACTATGACAAGTATACCCTCTATGAGAAATATAGTGGAGGCCTATGTTCAGTGGGTTTTTTTTAGGATGTAACAGTGTTTGTCGTAATAGTGATAAGAAAAAAATGTGGGAGGAAAAAGGCGAACATTTTTTTTAAATTTAATCTCGGTGAAATGCAGATACTCCATGCGATGTTTAGGGCAGTGTTGCAAAGGTGGGTGATATTTGTGGCAGTAAAATTCTGTGCTCCCCTTTATATCCATGGCCCATGACCAGCAGTAAAAGAAAACTGTAAGGAGAGGGAGGGATTAATTTTATTATTTGAAACCATATTTTTGTATGTAAAAAAAGTCATCAAACATCATCAAACAATTTATTAAACAAAAGTTGCGTAAACAAGTTCAATGGTTAGAACAGTAATAAATAACAAAACCAAACAATTCTACTGAAAAGAAAAGAAAGAAGATATTGTCACTTCTACAACTAAGGCAAATCTAACGAATCGCCATATGTTAAAATCAAATAATACTATGAAGAAAGAAACAAGGATATAGAAACACTAAATTTTCATAAAGAAAAGAATATAACTAGCTGGCCAGGCAGACGTTGTTCGGCCCTTTCCGACGACCCTGTGTCCTATAAAAATTATTAAATTCGTAATAAAAAATATTGAGGGTCACTTATCGGGATTAAAACTATCATATCTCTCAAGTTGGACCAAACTGCACACAGTATGCAAAATTTCATTGAAATCAGTTCAGTAGTTTAAGAGTTCATCGTGGACAAACAATGTGACATTTAATTTTTATATATAAAGATTATATTGATATACTCAGTAGGAGCCTCATAAAAAAATTAAATCATAGATATATACTTTATTAAGCTATCTTTGACCAACGCCATTTTTCTACTGACTTCAAACAGAAGGAGGTACTCAAGTCGACTCTATGTTTTTTTTATGTGCTCACATCTCTCACACTTCAAACTGGAACTCTTGTACTATTATTTATTCTGTGCTGGAACATAGCAGTGGGTGCGTTGCAGTTTGACGGTAGATATAGGGAACTAAACAGACAAATTCCTAGCCAGAAAAAAAGGGATACCACTTAGTAAAGGCTACTCTTTCAATCTGGAACTTTTGGCAAGTCATTAGATATTTTTAAGGCCAAATTGTTAGCCATATAAAGCTGTGATGTGTTAACTCTCTACTTCAAAATAGGTTGGCCCACAGCGCAGGAGCGGGAAATTCGAAAAGTGTTAGGCTGTTGAGTTGCCTACAGAATGCAGAGAAGCGTTATTGAACTTTTGTGGTATTGCACCAATCTTATTTTCTACCGACGTCAAAAGGGAGACGGTACTCAATTCGACTGTATGTTTTTTTATATGTGTTACCTCATAACTTCCTTCTGGGTGAACTGATTTCGATGATTCTTTTTTTATTTGAAAGTTGGTGCTTCAAATGTGGTTCCATATAAATTTAATCAAGGTCTGACTAATAAGTAATGTTATTCTTAATAATTTATATTGAAGTCGGTTGAACAAAATTTTTAATTTTTAATTATTGTTGAAAACAACTTCGCCATAATGTTCATTATATATTGAAATTATAACATAAAACGTAATTTTAAAACTGTGGAATATGAAAATTTGTGTTAATTACACATGATTTATAGTGATAATTCACACCTTATATTTAATTTTCAGTTAATTCTGGCTATTAAATATAGTGATACGTGAACGACACAGTATTTGAAATGGAAATTTTATAAAGTATATAAAATTGTAATGAAGCAAATTAAATACTTACCTTTTATATAAAAACTAACAAAAATTTTCTATTGTACCCACTTAATTATTTTTTTTAATTTGTAGTTGCCTCTTACACTCACGCGGCGAAGGAAATAACGCTAAAGTATGTGACGTAAACGCGACGCGTAGGTAACGACGGAAACTCGTCATTTGAAGTAAATTTTGTTAATTTAGAGAAGCGTAATTTAGTAACGAAACTAATTCTAATAAAATATTAGTTTTATAATTCATATAAATAACATTTAAAAAATAATTGTTCTGAGCACTCTTTAACTATGGTTCTGACTAAACATAGTTATCATATGTTTACTCTTTGGTTCTGAGGGTCCTTTCTATTAATATAATAATATTACCATACTCTATGGAGCGTTCTACAAAGGTGACATTTGACTGCCCCATGTGTATTTCAAAGATTTGAAAGATTAAAGTAATAGCAAAGATGACTGACACATTATTGGTTTACCCTGATTTTGAGGAAAGATGACCTTGTAAAACATACTGTATGATGGAGGAGTAAGTAATAATAATAAATAAATGCTTCATTTCTTTAAGATTACAAACAAACATTATAGTAGATTGGTCCTCCTAGTAACTTTAAAAGCAAACCTGCTTCCATACTTTTCATTGCTTTCATTATTTCATCTATACTTATGTCTCTATCTATTTCCTCTTCTTTTGGAATTTTCTTCAACCTTTCAAAGTATTCCTCCCATCTCCTTAAACTCGAAACTTCGTCATTCAAAATACAGCCATTCTGGTCTCGTATAGCATTCATTCTAAGCTGTTTTGAAAGTCCCCTGGCAGTTCTTACGAGTTTCCAGAACATTTTAATATTTGCTCGGAAGTTATCTGATATTCTTCTATCATTCTTATCTGTTCTTTCTTGCTTTTTCCTTTCAACTACTTCTTTTACTCTTTTATTTAGATGTCTAAAGTCTGCCTTTTTTCTTTCAATATCATCATTCATACCGCTAGAGTTACTAGCCTTGGTTGCTAGTAAATCTAGCCATGCTTTCTTCTTTGCTTCAACTTCCATCCGTACCTTATCATCCCACCATAACGTGTTATTTTTCCTTTCATTCGTTCTGTCGTTAAATATCACGGTACATCTTTCCATTGACGTCCGTCGAGTTGGGGGTTGATATTTTTTTTACAGAAAGGTTACATTATTATAAGCACACACGTAAAGTTTCAATGTGCGGAAATGCGTACAATTATTTTTGCAATATTTATGACAATCCCCATTGACATCCGTCAAGTTGGAGGTTGATATTGTTTTTACAAAAATGTTACATTATTATAAGTACACACGCAAAGTTTCAACATTCGGAGACACGTACTTTTTGAGAAAAAAAAATATTGAAAATCAACTATTTTTGCAATATTTATGTCAATTTCTACCGTAAAACTGACGCTATTTTGTATTGTCGTTATTGATTTTCAATAATTTTTTTCTCAAAAAGTACGCGTCTCCGCATGTTAAAACTTTGTGTGTGTGCTTATAATAGTGTAACCTTCCTGTAAAAATACTTATCAACACCCAACTCGACGGACGCCAATGGAAAGCTAAGCCATGCTTACAAATATATAGAGATGCATATTATGATAGCCTAATTTTTTTCAGTCTAAAATGTGTCACTTGGCCGACCTGTCACCTGAAGAACTAGTTCAACACAATGAACATGCAGATGAATGGGGTGGATATTTTATAATTAAGGTATACATTGAGCATTGTAAAATTATTACCTATTCTCTTTCTAATGACAAAAAAAAACTTAGAGATTATCTTGTGATTAAGTTTATAATTTAATATTTGGCTTATGCCATATTTGGATCATTATCTACTGCTGCAGATAGGGCTCCTCCAAGGAATGTCATAAATATTTGGATAATAACTATTAATGCTTTTCAGTGTGATAGATAATTCACTACCTAATATCATCCCGGTAAGAGGTGACAGAGGGAAACTGAACCAAGAGATGGGAGCAGCATCTTCCTAAAAATGTTCAAAATAGTAGAAATTGCATTTGCCAAGCGTGGCAACTATGGCAGTTATCCCCTCTATGAGGCAATCCAACATGTATTAACGTCAACTGGCTGAAACTTACTTAGTCATTTTTACTTGACATCTGAAGTTTACAATTTTTTAATCATATTTAATATTTATTTACAGGGTCACGAGCGACTAGCACGTATGTTATTAGTAACTCGACGGAACTACCCAGTGGCTATCAAGCGTTCTGGATGGAGGATGAGAGGCAACTTGTTCTCGGACTACGGCATACTTGTAAGATGTGTGACGCCAGATCAGACCAGCACTGTAAGAAGTGAATGTTTTCTTATACTTAATTTACTTGTTCAAATTTTATAACATTAAAAGAAAAAGGAAAAGTCTGAAATATACTACAATTTTGTAACTATAGGAGGCCTATGTTCAGTATTGTACTCAAAAAGTTAAGTTAAAGTTACAGCCTATATACGTCCCACAGCTGGGCACAGGCCTCCTCTCATTTCTGAGAGGGTTTTAGGGCAAGGAAATGTGCGCCGCGCTGCCCCAATGCGTGTTGGCGAACTTCACATGTCCTCGAAATACTTTTTTTCTTATTTCTCAGACACGCAGGTTTCCTCACGATGCTTTCCTTCACCGCTGAGCATGTGGTAAATCAGCACTTAAAATTGCAATTAACAATTTCATTGGTGCCGGCGGGATCTAACCCAGGTTGCTCGCGTACTGTGAAACTTAAACCGAGCGCTAACCATCTGAGCTACCACAGCTGTGTATTGCACTTATAAAGACCGTAATGCATAATGGGATATCAACTTTAAAAAGAGTGACAAAAAGGAGGATTCATGTGGAGTTTCTTTCACTGTTTCTTCTCCGGTCTGAGGAAGCTCACTCCAAAATGTGTGTAGTTTAGGAAGTTTATAAAAATATGGCATTTAATAAACAATATTTTATTTTCTTATGTTGAAGAAATAAAATATTATTTATTTGCATTTCATTTCATATGTACTATGGCAGTGGCAACTATGGCGAAATCACTTATGAGGCAATTTATAAGGAAGGCCTATGTTCAGAAGACATGTGTTCACATTCATTTTTAGTGACCCGTCTATTCAAGTATTGATTCGTCTTACGAACCGGGTCATTTGGGGTTGATCATTCAAATTGATCATTTCGAGTTTCAGTACTCTGTGATCTGTGAGACCCGCTCGATAATGTCGGCCGTCGAACATTACTATACTTTTTGTTCCTAGTTCCTGTCAACCGTTTGATCCGGAACTTTAATTTAATTGCAATCATCAATTCTTCGATGCGAGCCGGTTCAAATTAACGAATCATTCACGATTGACACATGTCTATGTTCAGCAGTGGACTTTTGATGGAGTTTTGGCGGGAACTTGACCGGTGGCGGTTTGTTGCTCCTGTATTATTGTTTAAATAATGGTTTGAAGTGGATTTTGATATGTAAAAGTGGTGCGATTTTGTGTATTAAGTGTCTGCGTATGTGAACTATTAGTGGAAACTATGAAACAAGTGCTCTGATGGTGATGTGATTCTCAAAATAAGGTGTCTGTCTGCTTAGGCGTCTTGAGATACCATCGCCAACCGTCAGCTGTCTGCTGACTCAAGTTGCCGCAAAATCTCTCGAGGGCTGCACAATGTGACGCATCAATATATTGTGAAGCAGTATACTATGAAGGATAATTATAATATATTGTAACTTCAGGCTCAGAAGGGCTAGATCCCAGAGCCGTAAAGCAAGTTATTAAAAAAATGGAGTTTTGATAGGGTGTAGTAACAAATGAATAATTATAATGATAATATTAATATATTGTATCACTTGTTTCAGAACAATGTTCTTCACTTTCTACAAAACGGTTCTTGCAAGCTTATGTTTTCTCACCGTAAGAGGATGTATTATGCCCCGGTGCTACTTATAATAAAGTGCCTTGTGGATTGGACGGATCACTTTATATACAGACTGCTTTTGCATGGAAAAAAGAATGATTTGTATTATGTTAAGTGAGTATACATTTCAAACCCCTCATGTGCCCGACCATTTTATGTTTTTACGCGTCAAGTATCAGGGGCCGTTCGGGAGGTCGCGCAATACCGGTAGGCGCTAATGTAAACGACGATATCTTTTAATTTTGTATACCAGCTATGTACAAAACTGATAAAAGAAAAAAGGTTCTGGAGTGGCGGCCTCGTACCGGCGGACGAAGTGTAGGATGTCCCCCCACTAGATGAAGTGACGACCTGGTAAGACATGCAGGAGGTCGATGGATGCAGGTGGCTCAGGACCGTGTTTTGTGGCATTCCTCGGGGGAGGCCTATGTTCAGCAGTGAACCTGTGAAGGGCTGTAATGATGATGAATGATAAAACTGATACGCATCAACTTGTTATGAATTAAGATATTTGATTCTACTTTATAAATATTAAATTCTATTTTTATAATATCAATCTCGGTATATATATATGTATCGACGTAGCGAAAGAAACCAAGATATGGGCAGTAACATCTTCCTAATAATAACGGAAAAATAAAAAGCTGTGGTTGACAACTGCCAAGCGTGGCAACTAAGGTATACAGCCCCCTATAAAAATCAAGGGTGGAAGATTAAACTTTTCAAAGGCTGTAACGGTAATCCTTTTCAAAGAATAAATTAAAAATTTACACTGCAAAAAATTTAATAAAATTTAGTTAAATGGGGAAACTATAGGAATACATGCGACGCGGACAGCCGAATAAAGGTGACAATCGAGCACGCAGTTCACCTGAAGGTAAGTGGTTGCTGTGGCCGATAGATATCTACATCTATTTTCGATTAAGAATCAAAATGCATTGTCACCCCTGAGGACGAAGATGGAATGCGTCAAAAGCGTAAAAAGGGTATCTGATTCACAACAATCAGCATTGGGCATGTTATGTATTTAATATATTCATGTTTAAAGATACCGTCACTGACGACGGTGTTACCAGATGTTAAAAATTCGCTGAACTTTATGCAAATTGTAGTATAAACATGTAGTTTTTATATTTAGTAATACCTTAGTTTTATTCGTCGATTATCGCTTATCGCTATACCTGTCTCTTTTTGTTGTTATATAGTAAAAAAAGGGATTACATCTTTAAGAATTTCGTTAATAGATTTCGAGTTTTATGATTAAGATTTTTTTTTCTTTTTTTTTATAGGATAAGGGTGACAAGGTAGCACACAATCCACCTGATGGTAAGTGGTTTCTGTGGCCCATAGACATCTACATCTATCTTCGTTTACGAATAAAATGCAGGAGTGTTGTCACCCGTGAGGCCTAAAATGGAATGCCTCTTTTCCAGTAAAATGGGCTTCCGGTTCTCTACACCAAACGTAACACAGCAGCATTAAGCTGCTATTGTGGGCTGGTATTTTGTAAGAGCGTGGTCCTTTCCCGATCGAGACGACCCATTCGTGCTACAAGTATACTATTAATATAGCTGCAACATGGCTCCATCATGTATAAGTTGTTTGATGTTGTTGATATATTATTTTTTTTTGTTAATGTATTGCGATACCAATGTGCCCCTTTCTGATTGGACAGGGTTTCGTTTTATGATTTGTATGTATAAGATTTTAAACAAATTTTTTCCAATTTGCAGTTGCATTCAAAACATGCTTCGCGAGCTCCACGAGGAAGGTCTCCACACTTCGGAAGAGTGTAGGTCTTACCTCGGTAGAATGTTCCGGCCAAAACTGACAGAGTTGCCTCCGTGGGCCTCTGACACAGAGGCTGCCGACTTCCTTTTAAAGAGATGTGTCATGATACATCTTAAGGAGTACAAGGATAAAGTTTATTCATTGGTATACATGGCCCAGAAACTGTATGATGTTGTGCAGAATAAATGTAAAGTAAGTTTATATGTTGTTTTTAAAATAAAGAAGCATCAGTAGCCTAATGGCAGGGTGCAGACCGTGAACTCGAAAGGTCGTGGGTTCGAATCCGCCATTCGACTACTGTCCGGAACCACTTTAAACACAAGCATTTTAAGCTTACCAGAAGTGGTTAAAGGGAATATTAGTAATGATTAATAGCATTACTAGTATTTTTTTACAAAAAAAAGAACACCAAAAAAATACATGGCCTATCATAAGTTCACCGCTGAACATAGGGCCTCCCCATTGTCTCATAGAGGGAGTATTTGCCATAGTTGCCACGCTTGGCAAGAGGGTTGGCAACTGCAGGTTTTATTGTTTTGAATAATACAAGACAATCTGCCGATTGGGAAGTTGCCGCCATAATTCCCAAGGTTATATTTGTCTTTATCCCGAAATAACATTGCACTATCACTAATCTCAATTTACATGCTAAACCATGGTTACTTACTGTATATTATGGAAGCATTTATTAAACCTAAATTTAAAGAAAGAAAGAAAGAAATTAAATAATCATCATTCATCATTACAGCCCTTCACAAGTCCACTGCTGAACATAGGCCTCCCCCAAGGAATGCCAAAAAGCACGGTCCTGAGCCACCTGCATCCATCAACTTCCTGCATATCTTACCAGGTCGTCACTCCATCTAGTGGGGGGACGCCCTATACTTCGTCCGTCGGTACGAGGCCGCCACTCGAGAACCTTTTTACCCCATCGGTTGTCGGTTCTTCGAGCTATATGGCCGGCCCATTGCCACTTCAGCTTACTAATCCGTTGGGCTATGTCGGTTACTCTGGTTCTACTGCGGATATCCTCATTTCTAAGTTTATCACGCAGAGAAACTCCGAACATAGCCCTCTCCATAGCTCGCTGAGCGACCTTGAGCTTCCTCATCCGGCCAGCACTGATGGACCACGTCTCAGTTCCATAGGTCATCACTGACAACACGCTCTGGTTGTACAGTCTCATTCTCAAGTTTTGAGGTATACCTGATGAGAAGGTGTGCCGTAATTTCCCGAACGCTGCTCAACCGACTTGAATCCGTCGATTGACCTCTCGGTCGAAGTTGGACTTACCTAGTCGGACTATTTGTCCCAGGTAAACATACTAGTCAACAACTTCGAGCTTAGTGCTCCCAACAACTACCGGCATAGGTGTGACATGGACATTAAACATGATCTTTGTTTTGTCCATGTTCATCTTAAGACCTATCCGTTTGGAAACACTATTGAGATCATTGAGCATAGTGCTTAGGTCCTCCAGCGATTCAGCCATAAGGACTATATCGTCGCAAATCGAAGGTCATGTATCTTAGGTCCTCCAGCGAAATGAAATAATGGACATGTTTATTTGTTACTACAATTATTTAAAATTAAAACAAGAAAATAATAACTTTTAAAAAAACAAAGTTTACACTGAATTGCAGCAATTAAAAGGCTGACTTAGTAGCATTATGCCATAGCAACAGTTAGACTGTTTCAGCAGTCAATCAGCCACATGAGTGAGCCCTGGTCACATGTAATACACGTTTTTTATACCTACATCAATGTCTCACAAGTTCGGTACCTGTCTGGCACTTCCCTAATACAGCATTAACATTACCTATTGTGAACAGAGAATAAATGGATTCGTTCATTCATTAATGAGGGCTAATAATTTCACGCTCACCAGATGTTGATAGTGGGTGAACTTATATGTTACGCAGATAGTCACACAGTGCTATCGTCATTAAAAAGTTGCGTTTTAATTATAAGTTTATGATTTTTAGTGTATATACGGATTTATTTTACAACATACGCCCAAATTCGCAGAGAAGGTTCAGAATAAGCAATATAGGCGAATGGTGAAGAAAAATTAATTTAAAAAAATCTCAAACATTCTGTCCTTTTTGACTTTTAAATTGAGAATGCGTGGTAATTCATTATTTTAACTGATTGTAATTCATAAATATCTAACGCCTACTATTTTACTATGCACACACACATTCGTAAAACTCGCTCGGTCTGCAAATACGTTGAATTTCACACAGAGGAACCTGCGTACGCGTAGTTGTTGCCCATAAATCACATTCAATTTGGAATAATTTCAAATAAAAGTAGAAGCCTTATTTATTCGTATTTTTAAAAATTGCAGTAACAGTATATCATTATTTATATATTTGAACTTAAATACAAAAATTGGATACTCTTTAAAAAAATAACCCTGTATATACACAAAAGAATACTATAGTGCCGTATTTCTTAACTTTTACCACATTTTTAAGTTTTTTTAAAATTCTTATGCCTTTAGGAATATCTGTAGTTTTTGGTTTATCGATTTCTAATGCAATTAATATAAATATAACTAATATTTAAAAAAACAATAAGCTCTACACATTTCTAACAAATTAACTTCCCCTGCTATAAAATCTGTCAAATATTTCATTCGAAAGTGGCGCCGCCTTGGTGATAGAAAAATTCGTGGAGCCATCATTTACAGTGTATTTTTTTATTCGCAGGTAGAAGGAGCCGACGCGGTCATGGTACAAGAACTGCAAGTGGGCGGCCATTTGTACCTTCAAGTGCTGAAAGAGCGGCTACAGACTCTGTTATACGTTGTCAAGGCAAATATCTTGAAACGTGTGAAGACAGCCAAAAACTTTGTCATGAGTACGGTAAGTGATTTTAGTTTACATGTTATTTTTTTATTTATTTACATTATTTTACATTAAAACAAAATCTAAGTGTCTGTGTGTAATATAGAAATAAAAAAAAACATGCGAGAGTGTCGTGGAAAACTTGGTTGGAACGAAGTCCCTTTAGTAGTATATTATTATTGATTAACAAATACAAATAAATGAATTACTTGTGTCTATTAAAATGAAGCGTCATTTAAAATAATATTTCTTTCATGGTAAGATAAGAAAAAGTGCGAGGAAGATGGATATTATTCCATCTCGCTCGCACTATAAAAAGGGGGTCGTGACGGAAAAATCTTACACTTTTTCTCGCCTAGCCCCCATCTGTCAAATTCGTACTGTGCGATAAGCAACTTCGTTCCAACTTCTATTAAACTCAAGGGACTATTTTAATCTTTTTCTAAATATTTGTCTATCTGTCTGTTTGGGGTAATCTTCGGAATGCCGAACTCATTGTGATGAAACTTTGCGAACAGATAAAGTGCAAACGGTAGGTGAAACGTGGTAGAGCCATGCTGCAGCTATATTAGTAGTATAGTTGTAGCACGAATGGGTCGGCTTGACCAGGGAAGGACCACGCTCTCAAAATACTGGCGTAAAATAGCAGCTTAACGCTGCTGTGGGTACGACTTTCCATTGACTCCCGTCGAGTTGGGGGTTGATACGTATTTTTACAGAAAAGTTACACTATTATAAGCACACACACAAAGTTACAACAAGCAAACATGAAGCGCAAGGGAAAGGGATGACTTTAGTGAACAATAAATTATGTGCATAAAGCTGAATAGGTATGTAAAATACGAATTCCCAAAAAGGTCTCGGTTAAAAAAAATCGGTTTAGTACAATAAACAAATAATATATTTACGGGATTCAGAAGGCATATTATATATCCATGTTAAGATAACGATCACTAAATCCCGGGATTAGCACTACCTACGCCGATCACTAATAATAATTAGTGTAAAGTGACAGTAGCCCATATCGTGTAGTGGCGATGTTGCCGAGAGTGTGGCAACTATGAAAAAATCCCCCATACGAAGCAATCTACGGGGGAGGCGTATGTTCAGCAGTGGAATTTCGTAATCGATGGATGGATGGACACTACCCCATTTCGCCCTTCCATTTTTTTATAGGATAAGTGACAAACGAGCACACAGTCCAGGTGGACTGAGGATGGTAAGTGGTTGCTGCGCCCCATAGACATCTATCAGTTACGTGACAATAATTTTCGACAATTTAAAATTCCTTAACAGAAAGAACTACAAAACATCCTCCGGATGGCGGGCAGCTTCGAGAACAAAATGGAGACCTTCCTGGCAACAGGCAACGCTCCATCTAACAACGTCAACTTGGCGCAGTACAAAGGGCTAACTATTGTCGCCGAAAATATCAATAGGATGCGCTACATGTCGCATTTCAAGTGAGTCTGATAATGTCATTTAATAATATTTACAACAGCGCCAAAGCTGTTTGGTATTTGGCTATTCATTCATATTATTTGTGGAATACAAATAATATGAATAAATAACAATTAATTTAGTTACAAAAATAAATATAAAATAACCAAGTTTTGTGCTTGGTTATAAAAAACATAAAAACATGCGTGAGTGTCGTGGAACACTCGGTTGGAATGAAGCTCCTTTCGTAGTATATCATTATTGATATACGTAAACGTATACGTATATAGCGTCTATTAAAATGAAGCGTCATTTAAAACATCTTTCATGGCAAGATAAGAAAACGTGCGAGGGAGATGGATATTATTCCATCTCGCTTCCTTATAGCCGCCAAGGCCGTCTACACTACGTCAGAAAGGGTCGGGACGGAAAAATCTTACACTTTTTGTCGCCTAGCACCCATTCGCCAAATCCGTACCGTCCGATAAGTAACTTCGTTCCAATAATTTCGAAACTAAAATGGCGTTTACTCACCACGTAAGTTTCAGCGGTTTTCATCCGTTCTGAACCTATTTTCAGTCCACTACTGACACGTGGCGTTATTAATCTAAACTGAACTAAACTAGGGTTCTTAAAATAAATTTAACCTGGTACGTGGTGCAGCTATGTTGCGGATATATTATAGTTGTAGCACGAATGGGTCGGCTCGACCAGATTGGAACCACACTCACAGAATTCCAGCATAAAATAGCAGCTTAATCCTGTTGTGTATGGTGGGTATAGAGAACCGGAGACCCGTTTTACTAGAAACAAGGCATTCCATCTTAGTCTTCAAGACTGACAACTTATCTGCATTTTGATTCTTAATTTAGGATAGATCCATCAGATGGACTGTGTGCTTGTTTGTCACCCTTATTTTATAAAAAAAATGTTCTTATTGAGGTTATGCTGTAGTAACAAGAGTGTGATTACAATTATGTAGTTATGTAATTATATCATAATTACACTATGGTGACCACAAACTATGTGCTTTATGGTAATTGAGTGCTCTGAGGAATTGTTCGGATTAATCCCAGCCGCCAAATTTCACGAACGCACATCGCGGCAGAACTCCCGATACCATCCACACCATCTGGATGATTGGCGGTCCACCATTGTGCGATTTAGAAGCTGTTTTCTTCCTCGCACGTCTTCCTTGTGGAATCGATTACCACCAGTGATTTTTCCGGACCGATACGACTTAGGGACCTTCAAGAAAAGAGCCTACTCCTTTTTAAAAGGCCGGCAACGCATCTGCAATTCCCCTGGTGTTGCGGTTGTTCATGGGCGGCAGTAGTCACTTTCAGGTGAGCCGCATGCTCGTTTGCCCCTCTCCTATAAAAAAATTACACTAGTGTAACAAAGGAAGCATATAATGTTTGAGGTTGATTCAGGACCATTTCTTATCTCGCCTCAGAGCAATCCACCGTGGTTCGTTCTTCATGGAGATGCGTACAACGGAGGCTCGGCAGCTGTTGCCCGATGCCTGGGGCTTCGTTTGTCCCGTGCACACGCCCGATGGAGCTCCGTGTGGTCTTCTAAATCATCTCACAGTTTCGGCGCAGGTTAGCGTCTTAATATTGAAAACATAGTCCAATTTATTTATATCTCATGCAGATAAAGAATGGGATTATAAATGGCGTCGCCTGTATTCATCTCTGGCTTGCACACTGTCGTATTCAAAACCGCTAGTAATGAAAAAAAAAACGGTGTTCATGTGTTGCAATAAACGTTTTTTGTCTTTTATTGCTTTTAACTTCCGGCCTAATTAACAGAACTGAACTGTTCAATTTACTTTTATTTTAGTATTAACTTGTTTTAAGTAGTCTGTATGATAATGATAAATTACTTAATTATTTATAAATTGATTTACGTCCCACTTCCCTATTTTAGTACTACGTCAGTAATTTCATTTTATTACAAAATTAAAATATTTCCCCCCAAGGCGACGCACACCAGCTCGTCCCCGTTGGGGTGGAATGCAGCGCGCAAAGCGGCGATGGGGACCGCCACCCGTCACGCACAGCCCGACACGGCGGAAGGTGGAGGACAGAGTGCAGAGTTGGCACGTGGAATGTTAGAGGAGGCATGAGAGATAAGACGAATGAGTTGATCGAAATAATTAAAGAAAGAGAATTAGATGTCGTGTGTATGTCGGAGACCAAACGGAAGGGCAGTGGTACTGAAGAGCTCCCTGGCGGGGCGTTAGCTCTATGGTCCGGAGTCCCGGAGAGCGAGAGCGCCCGCCAGGGAGTGGGGGTGCTGCTGTCGTCTCGGTTGGTCGATGTTATGACTGAATATAAGGTTGTGAACTCAAGACTTCTCTGGGTTCGCTTTAAATTGGGACTGACGAAGTTATTCCTTTTGGCGTTTATGCGCCGGTGGCTTCGTCGTCCAGGGCTGAGCTGGAGGAGTTTTGGGAGAATGTAAGAGAAGTTCTAGATTTGGCTAGGGGAAACGAAAGAATTGTTGTATGTGGTGATTTGAATGGATGGGTTGGTACCGCTCGACCAGGGTACGAGTCGGTGCTTGGAAAGTTTGGCGATAAAAGGGTTAATGATGCTGGCAAGCTTATACTGGCGGTATGCAAGGAAAAGGGTCTTCTTGTGACAAACACTATGTTTAATCACAAGAAGATCCATATGTATACTAGAGAAAGTAAGAATGAGAGAAGTATGATCGATTTGTTCCTGGTGGATGACCGACTGCGAAAACAGGTGATGGATACGCGAGTGTTCAGGGCTGCTGACCTGGGAACGGATCACTATCTAGTGATTACTAGATTTAGGGGTCTGTTCGCGGGTTGGCGCTACCGGACGGCAGTAACAGAACCACAGTCGGTCTGTCGCATCCGAAGCTGGAAGCTTCAGGAAGCGGATACTAGGGACAAATATCATGCGAGGGTAGCCGAAAAGCTTGACAACATCGATGGCAGAAAAGAATGTGTTGAAAGAACATGGCAGAACCTTAGGGATGGAATGGTAAGTGCAGCGGAAGAAGTGTGTGGAACGATTAAAAGAGGCAGTAGTAAAAGAAGAGATGCATGGTGGAATGATGAAGTGAAAGAAGCTGTAAAGAAGAAGAAGAAAGCATGGTTAGACTACTTGGCCTCTAGTAATGATAAGGATATGAGAGAGAAGATGAAAGAAAGATATAAGCTGCAGAAAGTTCACACGAAAGCATTGATTGAGGAAGTGCGTGAAAGGTGTAGAATGGAAGCGGACGAAAGGTTGTCGCACAACTTTAAGGAGAACTCCAAACTCTTCTGGAAAGAGGTTGGAAGGACCCGAAGTGGTGCGACGGCCTTAAGAATGAACAAAGTGCTTTCGGGAACTAATGACGTCCTCTCAGAAAAATCGGACGTCATGCAGCGATGGAGCGAATTTTATAGAGAAATGTATGCGTGTGATGATCTTAGTGAGGGATCCGGGGATGACGTCGAGACTGGTACGCCAGACCCGGACCTCGATGACACTGAGGTCATCAGTATGAAAGAGATTGAACGTGCGATTCGAAGTTTGAAATGTGGTAAGGCTGCGGGACTAGACAGAGTTACTGCTGAAATGGTCAAGTATGGTGGGCCTCGCGTCTGGGACAGCTTTCATCTGCTGTGCAATTTGTGCTGGCGGACGGGGGATGTCCCGGATGATTGGCGATCCGCAGTCATTGTGCCTTTATATAAAGGTAAAGGTTCACATTTTGACTGCGGGTGCTATCGGGCGATCAGCTTGACCAGTTTAGCAAGTAAAGTTTATTCGAAGGTTTTGACACGTAGGATGCAAGAGAAATCGGAAAGATTTCTATGGGAGGCACAATGCGGATTTAGACCTGGAAGAGGATGCACGGATCAAATGTTTTCTCTCCGCATGATCACGGAAAAGCTTCTGGCTGCTAACCAGAAGATTTTCTGTGCTTTTGTGGATCTTGAGAAAGCATTTGATAAGGTTGTAAGGAAGAAAATGTGGGAACTGTTGCCGGGGTATGGTGTGGATGGTCGATTGCTAAGGGCTGTGCAGTCACTTTACTGTGACTGTAAAGCCTGTGTGCGGGTAGGGCATGACCTGTCACCCATGTTTAGCGTCCAAACGGGCGTAAAACAGGGTTGTGTCATGTCTTCCTGGCTGTTCATACTGTATCTCGACAGCTGTTTACAGAAACTGAAAGATAGCTGTTTGGGTGTGAAATTGGGTGACATTAAAGTAAATTGTCTGCTGTATGCTGATGATGCAGTGCTTATTGCACCATCAGAGGCAGAACTGCAGGCATTAGTCACGTGTATGAAAGAGGAATGTGAAATTAAAGGTCTCCGCTTGAATGCTAATAAAACTAAGGTTCTGGTATTTGAAAGGGACGAAGAGAGAACGAAGTGTGAAATATGGGTAAATCAGGAATGTCTAGAACAGGTAAATGAAATTGTATACTTGGGGAGTGCTTTTAGCCGGGATGGAAGATGTGATTTAGATGTGGACAGGCGTGTCGCTGCCGGGAACAAAGTCAATGGTGCCCTGACTGCGTTAGTCAAAAGGCAAGGCGTAGTGAAGAGTGCACGCCTTGCAATACATAACGCAGTGTTGGTACCGACTTTGTTATATGGCAGCGAAACCTGGGTATGCCAGAAGAAGCATAAAAGCAAGTTGAATGCAGTGGAGATGCGATCTCTTCGTAAAATGTGCGGCGTCACCATGGCTGACCGAAAGCGAAACGAAGAGATTCGCAATATGGCAGGTTTGAAAGATGACCTTATCACAAAAATTGATAAGGGCGTGCTTCGATGGTTTGGGCACGTTGAGCGAATGAGTGAAGACCGAATGTTGAAGAAAATATATAGCGCAAAAATTAATATTAAAAGGTGTCGAGGTAGACCGAGACTAACTTTCGAAGACCATGTGAGCAAATTGCTCGAAGAGGGGAGGGTCAAGAGTACTCGGATACCTAGACGTGCATGTATGAAGAAGATGATGAATCTGAAAGAAGCGAAAGAGGTATGTAAGGATCGTGACACTTGGCGATCTGTTCTCTCTGGCTACCCCGTCAGGGATTGTGCGTGACGATAAGTAAAGTAAAGTAAAGTAAAATATTTTAATATACATACTAATGCATACAATACATACAATATAATGTTTTATTATTACAATATCGTTATTTCGTTATTGGCGTTGCCGCTTGATGAGCCGCCATTTTTAATCCCATTATTTATTCGCACGGTTAGTAAATAATATGTACTACGTACTAGAACTGACATCACTAACAAAATCTGTGCGGGGGTGCGAGGCACAGAGTACATTTTTATAACACAGACTAAGTTAGTTTGGGTCCGTCGGCTCTAACGCGTGTTGCAAACAGCCAAATCTCGACATTTCTTCTAGTACGTAGTACATTTTATAAAAGCTTTTAAAAAAGTTCGCAAACATCCGCTCTATAAAATAAAATAAAATAAAATGATGTGTCTGACCTAGTATGAAGAGCACCTCCCGCCCTCCCTCAATTGCGTGCACTATCCCCGTCACCACTAATCCCAGCACCACTACTCTCAACACCACTACACTACGAAAGACACACCACTGACGACAATACGACACGTGTTTCGCCTCTACACGAGGCATCCTCAGGTGATGTAGACTCTACGGTGGCTGACTTACGGTCAGCCACCGTAGAGTCTACATGTAGTCAAAATTAATGCCTCTTTCAAAGTCGTCCATAATAATTTTCTTTGTTTTCTTCACTACTTTGAGACATGGACACACAAAAACTGGTTTATACCAACTTACGTGCAAAATGTTTTTGTTTAAATAAATATTTTTCTCTTCAGGTCACGCAACATCCAGATCCAAAACTGTTGGCATCGCTTCCCTTTGTACTGGAAAAATGCGGTGAGTTTCCATTACGAGCTGTAAAATGTCAATATATAATATGTATGCAATATAAATGCCAGTTTCAATGTGATGATGATGGTGACATCATCCATCAATTACAGCCACTAGTCCACTGCTGAACATAGGTCTCTGATAGATTGCCTCATACGGGGAGTTTGCCATGGTTGGCACACTTGGTAGGCGGGTTTTACCGCAATTTTTTTAATATTTTAAGTTATCAAGAAGATGCTGTTGCCCATCTGCTTCAGTTTCTCTATGACTCTTCTTACGACATACAACGCCACTACACGATATATGATGTTATGCTCTGGTCAAAGTCGACAGAAACCGAAACGGAAACAGGAACTTTTTTATTCAATATAGATTATAAATAATACTTATTGAAAGTCACTCTTTTGTTTAATTTTTTTTATAGGGTAAGGGTGACAAGCGAGCACACAGTCCACCTGATGGTAACCGGTTGCTGTGGCCCATAGACATCTACATCTATCCTCGCTTGCGAATTAAAATGCAGATGCGTTATCACCCGTGAGGACTAAGATAAAATGCCTCATTTCCAGTAAAAAGGGCCTCCGGCCACCTGCACTCACCAAGCGAAACGCAGAGGTAAACCTCTACTTCACGCTGGTCTTCTGTGAGGTCGTGGTACCACCCCGGTTCGAGCCGGCCCATCCGTGCGACTGCAAAAGCTGCCGCGTGGCTCTACCACTGTTAAAAATTACCACTAGTTCGAAAAAAAAGCTGTCCTGGAAAGAACCAGCAAGAAACCCAGTGGGACATATAAAAAAACAGCTTACAATCATGTATATTACACAATTAGCAAAACAAATTAGAAATAGCTTGGTAGCGATCACCTTCATTAGTGACTACTGCGATACCGTTTGAAAAGTAAGTGACCCAATACGCGAGCAATCCAGGTTATATACGCCGGCATCAACATTGAAGTAATATTTACTACGCACTAGAAGAGACATCGAGAATTTATTGTTTGCAACACGCGTTAGAGCCCACGCTCGGGTCAAACTTTTTGTATAGAATGAGCACACAATCCACCTGATGGTAAGTGGCTGCTGTGGCCCATAGACATTTACATTTATCACTTAATAACACCTTTTAACGCAGTCAAGTTTTATTTAATTACAGTTTTTCAACCGTTGGGCTTGTTTAATTAAGCTTTCATATTTTCAACAGGCATGGAACCCATTAGCTCCGTAACCCACGAGAAACTGTCCCACGACGTATACAAATACCCGGTGTTCTTAGACGGCCGTCTAGTCGGCTACTTCGCTGAGGACACGTTGGAGAAGTCCACAGCTTATCTACGTACCTTGAAAATAAAGGGACAGGACATGCCTATTACCACTGAGATTGTCGTCATTCCCAAGAAACAGGTAAGAATTGTGTCCTACTGCTGCTGTATCCTGGAGGGGTTTTTATAATATTTTTTTTTAAATAATAATTAAAGTTACCATAATATTGTTAAAAATTTTGCCTTTAAACGAAATTTTATTGTTGTAAATGGTTACCCATCATCATGGGCGCAGTAGACTTGTTAAAAGTTAAAGTTGAGTCCAACTGCTTGGCACAAGCCTCCTCTCGTTTCTGAGAGGGTTTTGGGGGGCAAGGAAATGTCCGCCGCGACTACATGTTGACTTCAACTGTCTTCAACATATTTTTTTTCTTATTTCTCAGACATGGAGGTTTCCTCACGATGTTGTCCTTCACCGCCGAGCACGTGGTAAATCAGCACTTAAAATTGCAATTAACAATTTCATTAGTGCCGGCGGGGATCGAATGCGGGTTGCTCGCCAACTGTCAAATTTACAGCGAGCCCTTAGCCCTTGAGCTACCACGGCATAGTGGCACGGTAGACTTGTGATGAGCTGTAATGACATCACTGCTGTGGATTACTAATTATGATTGTGGATCCAAGTGGACAGGGTGGAGCTAAAGCTCAAATTAAATAAAAGGATGTTATATTTAGTTATAATAATAATAATGTCCTACAGACCGAATTTCGGTCACGGCGGCTTCTCTGAACGGAGACTAGACATCGGCGCAGGACAGGATTATAGTGCCAAGTGTATACGCAAGCACAGGTGCACTCTCTATTCCCTCACTCTCATAGTCCGATGGGACGGTAAACCGACACGACCGGAGAGAGATCAGGCGCAGGACCAACGGCTTTACGTGCTTTCCGATGCACGGGGGTGAGACACCGCCAATTACCTGACTCCGGGCAGTTACTGAGAATTTATTTACGGAAAAACTCAATAACTATTTTTTTGCCCGACCTGGGGTTCGAATCTGGGACCTCATGATCAACAGTCGCATGTACAACCACTAGACCAACGAGGCAGTTGTTACTACTTTTCTGTTTAGAGTCTGTCTGGTTAGATACCACCCTGTTATCTATTTCTGCACCCAAAAAACACTGTTTGCACTGCTGTGTTCCGTTGTAAAAGGTATAGAGAGACAGTATTCATATACATGCTGCGAGGTATTCATGACATTCATGCTGAAACGGTCCCTTCCATCACTTCATTATATCACACGATTTTGTTTTGTTTTAATGTGTGCGTGCGTGCGTGTGTGCGTATGTGCGTGCATGTGTGTGCGCGCGCGCGCGTGTGTGTGTGTGTCAGTCAGCGTGCATATGTATATATGTGTAATACTATTTTTGGCATGTGAATAGAATAGAATAAATGTCTTTATGTTATTCCATCTTAATGTAAAAAGTTGACAATGTATCTATTGCCTCCTCGTTGGTTGAATGTGCAAGAAAGTTCTTTCCTTCTTTATATTTTTAATTTCTTTGTAGATTTGCGCGCAATACGCCGGCGTGTTTCTCTTCACCAGTGAAGCGAGGATGATGCGACCGGTCATCAACCTCTCGAACAGTCAACTCGAACTCATCGGCACCATGGAACAGCTGTATCTGGACATTGCAGTCACGCAGACTGAGATTTACAAAGGTAAGTTGATAGAATTTCTGTAATTTATACAGTTTGAAACTTGCGGTCAAAGTACCTAGCTACCTAATTTCGGACTGACATCTTTATTGTCTTTTCTTTCGTTTATAAAAACGTTACCTCCGCATTAGGATTTTCGTCTGTGTCGTGGAGAGAGTTTACAAACATAAATTGCATAAGGACAAACATCCAAACCACACAACAATTGTTTGTGGTCCATACAATTACTTGTCCCGTGCGGGATTCGAACCCGCGGTTCCCAGCACTACGTTGCTAAGCCACTGCCAACTGTCAACTGACTGACTGAAAAGATTGAACTTTATTTTACTAGCTACCCGCTTCGCTTTCTCTTGGGTGGTATCTATTAATGTAGCGTAATCTAGATTAGAGAAAATCATTAAAAACCATTTATTTTATCCATTTTTCGATTTCTTAAAAATACTTTAATTTTTTTTTGAAAAAAATAACCTAGATCTCTTCTGGCATTGTTCTCTATCTGTTCATAAAGTTTTATCACAATCAGCTCAGTGGTTCCGACTATTAGACCGGACAGATGCAAAAATTAAAAAAAAATATTTATGTCCTAATAGCTTGCAAATAACCGAATCAAAGAAGCAAATTATTTCTATTTTATAGAGAGACACATCTATTATATATATATATATATATATATATATATATATATATATATATATATATATATATATATATACTAGCTGTTCCCCGCGACCTCGGCCGCGCGTAATTTATTACGATAGAATTTCATGGGATTTAATTTTTTGCGCGGAAGCCTAATTCTCTTTCTAAAATAAAAGCAGCCTAAGTTACTTCTTATAATATCAGCTATCTCTCAGTGAAAGTCTGGTCAAAATCAGTCCAACCGTTTCGGAGATTAGCCGGAACAAACAGACAGACAGACAGAAAGACAGACAGACAAAAATGTTAAAAATCGTGTTTCTGTTATAAGTACTGTATATACTATATATGTATATACTATATATATGCCTATAGTAAAAAGTTGTTATTTCGACATTACAAACAAACACTTCAATTTTATTTATTTGTATAGATATTTATCTGTATAGATATTATGTACAGTTCGTGGCATCTTTTACATAAGTTTCGAGTGCATTCAAAACTAATCGCCTCTCGCTCTCTCTTTATTCCCTTCGTACGCTTGTAACAACTTCCTTATTTAGAAATTGTACGAATATTAATTTGTTGTGTTCCTGATGTATTATTTTGTATCCTTCTGCAGGAAGAACGACACATTTAGAGCTGTCAAAGTCCGCGTTCATGAGCAACCTGGCCCAGTTGGTCCCCATGCCGGATTGCAATCAGTCGCCGCGGTAAGTTTTATTACGGGCGTAGAGAAATTGAGTTTCTTTTACGCATATTTAGAAATCCAATCCACAAAATTGCGACTTAACTGCAAAAAAAACTACACGAGAATTTCTCCTGTATTGTGGAGGTGTCTTACATACATAACTTCTTAAGGAGAAATATCCAACTCTTTTTCATTAGTTATCATAAAATAAGGGTGACAAACGACTACACAGTTCACTGTAGCCCGTAGACATCTACATCTATCCTCGACTAAGAATCAAATGCAGAAGGCGTTGTCACCCTGGAGAATTAAGATGGAATGCCTCGTTTCCAGTTAAATGGGTCTCCGGTTCTCTACACTCACCATACGGAACACTGCAGCATTAAGTTTTTACGCTGGTATTCTGTGAGAGAGTGGTCCTACCACATGGACCTATTCATACTAAAACCATAATATAACTACAGCGTGTAAGTTTACTGTAGGGACTACTTACTGTTGAGCGCCACTATTAATGTCTGGTACATGGCAACATTCGTTACCACTAGCGCCCTCTAGTATCGAGTAGCAGAACTAGGAGAGTCAAAATCTTTCTAGAAATTTCCATGGAAGAACTTTCTAGAACTATCGACACCTAGTCAATCGGGACCGATATGTACTCGAACATTCTAGATGTTTCTACAGTAGCAGGTTCTGGAAAGTATCTGAGGCCCTATATAAGGCCGGTATAGACCACGACCGAGGCAGTATTGAATTGGCGATATAAGCGAATACTTCAAAGCGATATAACTGCGAACTAAATTGATCAGTAGTACAATTGTCTTTTATTATTAGTGTGGTTTTAAGTTGTAATAAGTGCTCTGTAATTAAAGTGTCGATTTTGGTAATTCACTCGGCAGTTTTTAATTATCTCGAACCCCAAGCTCGTAACAATTGGTGTCAGAAGTGGGATCAAATCATGCCGATTTTACCTAAAGACGACACGGAGGGTATTCGTACCCGAAGTCAACGCCAACAGGAGACGGACCAGAGACGATTTGGTGGTGCAACGTCGCAGACGTCGGAGGGCCAGCTGCCGACCACGGAGGCCGGCCCGTCAGCAGCTTCTGCATCTGCAGCACCTGACTTAGGTGCTCTGATGATGATGTTGCAGGAGCAGGCCCGCCGACAGGAGGAACAGGCCCGTCGGTTGAAAGAATAGCTGCAGCGCGGTATGGAAGAGCAGATGCTCTTCCATACCATGTAACATTACCAAAAGATAGACTAAAGTACAGAATAGAATAGAATGATTTTTATTCAATATAGGTTACAAGAATACTTATTGAAAGTCATTAAAGCTTTACCACAGGTTTGGAAAAAACCTCTGATCTGGAAAGAACCAGCAATAAACCCAGCAGAAATAGCAACAAACATAGACTAGATCTAAAATTTCGATTCCTAATTAAAAATGTGGTTGAGGAATTAGTAATATACGAAACGCCTACTATCAGACATTTGTAATCAACATTTCCATGCACTCATGCAACACACATGCACGCACGAAAGCAGTTTGGATCTCAAAAGAGGGTGTCTGTATTAGACAGTATGAGAAAAAATGCTTATTTACTTCATCAGCATCATCATTACAACCTTTCATAAGTCCACTGCTGAACATAGGCCTCCCCCAAAGAATGCCACAAAGTACGGTCTTGAGCCACCTGCAGCCATCAACTTCCTGCATGTCTTACCAGGTCGTCACTCCACTTAGTGGGCGGTCACCCTACACTTCCGTCCGCCGGTACAAGGCCGCCACTCGAGAACCTTTTTTCCCCATTGGTTGTCGGTTCTTCAAGCTATATGGTCGGCCCATTGCTACTTCAGCTTACTAATCCGTTGGGCTATGTCGGTCACTCTGGTTCTACTGCGGATATCCTCATTTATAAGTTTATCACGCAGAGAAACCCCGAGCATAACCCTCTCCATAGTTCGCAGAGCTACCATGAGCGTCCTTATACGACCAGCAGTGAAGGACCACGTCTCAGTTCCATAAGTCATCACTGGCAATACGCACTGGTTGTACAATCTCGTTTTCAGGTTTTGAGGTATACCTGGCGAGAAGATGTGCCGTAATCTCCCGAACGCTACCCAGCCGAGTTGAATCCGTCGATTGACCTCTCGGTCGAAGTTGGATTTACCTAGTTGGACTATTTGTCCCAGGTAAACATACTCGTCAACAACTTCGAGCTTAGTGTTCCCTACTACTACCGGCATAGGTGTGACATGGACGTTACACATAATCTTTGTTTTGTTCATCTTAAGACCTATCCGTTGGGAAGCACTATTGAGGTCATAGAGCAATAATGCTTAGGTCCTCCAGTGATTTTGCAGTAAGGACTATATTGTCGGCAAATCAAAGGTTAGTGATGTACTCGCCATTGATGTTGATTCCGTACTCTTTCCAGTCCAGTAGCTTGAAAACGTCTTCTAATGCAGCGGCGAAGAGTTTCGAGGATATATCGTCACCGTGTCTTACTCCTCTCTGCAGTTGAATAAGTTTCGTACTCTAGTTCTGTACTCGTATAGCCATCGTAGCTCTACTGTACAAACATTTCAGTACTTCGATATATGGACAGTCCACTGGGCACCGCTGAAGGGACTGTAGCACCGCCCAAATTTCGACGGAATCAAAGGCTTTCTCATAGTCCACATACGCCAGACATACTCGTAGTGGCAAATTGTACTCTTTCGGTCTTCAGTACAATTTGCCGAAGAGTATGTGTGTGGTGAACATAGGCCTTGTCCCATAGATTGCTTTATAGGGAGATATTCATATTTGCCATTGCAAGCGGATTGGCAAACGCAGTTTTTTTTTTATTTTTAGTCGTTATTAGACTCCAATGTAAAACATTTTAAATTCATTTAATTATTTACATTTAACCATTGTTCACCAGAAACATGTACCAATGCCAGATGGGTAAACAGACCATGGGCACGCCGATCCACACGTGGTCCACGAACGGGGAGACCAAGTTATACCGGCTGCAGACGCCCGCAACGCCATTGTTCCGACCCACGCACTATGACAACGTCGGCTTGGACGACTATCCCTGCGGAACCAACGCTATAGTGGCAGTTATCTCTTATACCGTAAGTATTTTTACTTTTACTCACAATATTCTTTTCTTGATTGCACTTAATTGTTTTACGTTTTCTTTATTTTGTTTTGGCTAACAGGTTTTTGACTTAGCATTAATATTGTTACGAGCTTGAGGTTCGAGACAATTAATAACTGCCGATTGAATTACCAAAATTGACACTTTAATTACGGATACTAATTACACCTTAAAACACACTAATAATAAAACACAATAATTCTACTGATCACTTAAGTTCGCAGTTGTTTCGCTTCGAAGTATTCTCTTGTATCGCCAATTCAATACTCCTCTGGTCGCTGTCTATACCGGCCTTATATAGGGTCTCAGATAGTTTCCAGAACCTTCTACTGTAGCGACATCTAGAATGTTCGAGTACATATCGGTCCCGAAATTTCTGGAAGGATCATGACTCTCCTAGTTCTGCTACTCGACACTAGAGGGCGCTAGTGTAACTAGTGTTGCCATGTCCAAAGCATTAATAGTGGCGCGCAACACTATGTTATGAAAGTTAGATTAAGTATTTTTAATTTTTTTTTTAATTAACAAATTTTGGATTAAATAAATAAATCATTATTCTTTATCGGCCTTACCAATAGATAGCGGCGCGACTCGTGGGCACTAAGGCCCGTATTAAGAATAAACAACGACGAACTCAAGTGCGTTTTGAAGAGAACTCATTTGATACGCCCTCTTTACGATATCAGCATCTCAAGATCGTTGCTAATTAATAGACACATAAAAACAGTATCTCAAAACGCTGTGCTTGGGAATACTGTTCTGTCACTTGCACTCAAGTTCACACACTTGAGAGTCGAGTTTTATTTATTAATCAGTGATGTGGCACTCAGCTGATATCGTAAACCTAAGCCGCATCTTGAGGTATGTTTATTAATAAGATCGTAACCTCAAAATTGTACTCAAGTGTGTGTACTTGAGCTGAATAACGTTTATTAATACGGGACTAAGTGACAGTATTTCCGCATGTACATTTTCCAGCCACTATACTGCAGGCGAATGACGTGAATATCCAATAGATTGGATCAATTACGTAAAATAATGTTTACCGTACCCACCCCGCACTCTTGTGTTTCTTCTCGATATATCGATTATTAGGCAGCCTTTTTTTGGAGCTTTTACCTTCGGCTCCGTTTACATTTAATTGTAAGCTGATTATTGTTTTATTATCGATTAAATCTTTCGACTAAAAATTTTTTGCTGAAAATAAAACATATGTCCTATTCAGATCCATCATTAATTGAATTAAAGGAAAGTCCATTCATTAGTTTTTGGCTGATTGAGAAATAAACATACAAACTTTCGCATTTATAATATTAGTAGGATACTCGTGCTTTAATTGAAATTGAATTGACGAAGAATTAATTTCCACTCTCGCCACTCTTAGTAAAGGCGCAGGAAGTCCGTGGATGCAGGTGGCACTATGTTCAACAGTGGAGATGTGATGGACCGTAATGATGAATGGTGATGATGATGAATTTCCACTGTTACACAAATTATATAAAAATAAAATTCCAAAGTAATACAAAAAAGCAAACGAGCCAAAGTCCAAAAAAATAATTTGAACGCTGAGAAAAATAATGTCCTTCAGATCGAATTTCAGTCACGGCGTCCAGTAGCAAACAGACTAGTCAACTAGTCAGTCAACTAGTGAAGTGCGCAGGAATGAATTATAGTGCACGAGTATATCTATCACAGCACAACAAGCACAGGTGCACTTTACATTCCTGTACTCTTTTAATTACCACCTCTGTTTCTATTACCATTTCAAAATGAGGTTCTTCAGTGAGCCGAAACGGCAAAATGAACTTCGCATCCTTTTTATTGTCACTTTTTAAAAGGCCAATGATACAATATATCATCATCATCATCATCATTACAGCCCTTCACAAGTCCACTGCTGAACATAGGCCTCCCCCAAAGAATGCCACAAAGCACGGTCCTGAGCCACCTGCATCCATCGACTTCCTGCATATCTTACCAGGTCGTCACTCCATCTAGTGGGGGGACGCCCTACACTTCGCTTGCCGGTACGAGGCTGCCACTCGAGAACCTTTCTTCCCCATCGGTTGTCGGTTCTTCGAGCCATATGGCCGGCCCATTGCCACTTCAGCTTACTAATCCGTTGGGCTATGTCGGTCACTCTGGTTCTACTGCGGATATCCTCATTTCTGAGTTTATCACGCAGAGAAACTCCGAGCATAGCCCTCTCCATAGCTCGCTGAGCGACCTTGAGCTTCCTTATCCGGCCAGCAGTGAAGGACCACGTTTCAGTTCCGTATGTCATCACTGGCAACACGCACTGGGTGTACAGTCTCGTTTTCAAGTTTTGAGGTATACCTGACGAGAAGATGTGCCGTAATTTCCCGAACGCTGCCCAACCAAGTTGAATCCGTCGATTGACCTCTCGGTCGAAGTTGGACTTACCTAGTCGGACTATTTGTCCCAGGTAAACATACTCGTCAACAACTTCGAGCTTAGTGTTCCCAACAACTACCGGCATAGGTGTGACATGGACATTAAACATGATCTTTGTTTTGTCCATGTTCATCTTAAGACCTATCCGTTGGGAAACACTATTGAGGTCATTGAGCATAGTGCTTAGGTCCTCCAGCAATTCTGCCATAAGGACTATATCGTCGGCAAATCGAAGGTGAGTGATGTACTCGCCATTGATGTTGATACCGTATCCTTTCCAGTCCAGAAGCTTGAAAACGTCTTCCAATGCAGCGGTGAAGAGTTTCGGGGATATGACGTCACCCTGTCTTACACCTCTCTGCAATTGGATAGGTTTCGTACTCTGGTTCTGTACTCGGATAGCCATCGTAGCCCTACTGTACAAGCACTTCAACACTTCGATATACCGACAGTCAACTTGGCACCGCTGAAGGGACTGCAGCACCGCCCAAATTTCGACGGAATCAAAGGCTTTCTCATAGTCCACATACGCCAGACATAGTGGCAAATTGTACTCCTCGGACTTCTGTACAATTTGCCGTAGGGTATGTATGTGGTCTATGGTGCTAAAGCCTTTTCGGAAACCGGCTTGTTCGGGAGGCTGGAAGTCGTCAAGTCTGCGCGCGAGACGATTCGTAATGACTCTCGAAAACAGCACGTAGACGCGGCTCAGAAGGGAAATCGGTCTGTAATTCTTCAAGAGAGCGTTGTCGCCTTTCTTGAAGAACAAGACCACCGCACTTTTGCTCCACGCCTCCGGTGTAATGCCACCATGGAGGACGGAATTAAAGAGCTTCTGAAGGACTTCAAGTACCGGTTTTCCACCCGCTTTCAGAAGCTCCGCTGTAATTCCATCCTCGCCTGGGGCCTTGCTGTTTTTAAGGTGCTGGAGAGCCATTCTAATCTCGCTCAGACTGACGTCCGGGATATCATCGGAATAATGTCGGATAAGACTCGCTCTTGGATCGTTACTCACACTTGCGTGTGGCTCCAACGATGACGTGTACAGCTGCCCATAGAACTTCTCAATCTCACTCAAAATCTCAGGTGCCCCGGAAACGATGCTGCCACATTCGGTCTTCAGCTTTGACAGTTGGCTCTTTCTGGCAGACAGATCTCTGGCAAAGACTTTGGAGCCTTGGTTCCGCTTGATCGCTTCTTCAATACGAGCTGTATTGAAGTTGCGTAAGTTCCGCCGCATGCATTTGGAGATCTGTCTGTTCAGTTGCCTGTATGCTGTCAAATCTGTTGAAGAATGTAGCTTCATCTCCCGTCTAACAGCCATGAGATTAAGAATGTGATCGGAGAGTTTTTGTGTTCTTCTGCGGCGGGTCTTGCAGAACTTAGCTCCGACCGCATGGACAGTTTCCACGAGCTTGTCATTCAAATCGTCCACTTCATTGCAGTCTTCTAGGCACTGAAAACGGTTTTGTAACTCGACCTGAAAGGTTTCGGGACTTTGGATTAGAGCACGAGAGGGACGGAGCGTTGACTTCATTAGACGAGACCTCTCCAACTTAACGTTTAGGTTCAGTGTGCCTCTAACCATTCGGTGATCGCTGCCGGTTTTCACCCTCGCGATCACTGAGACATCACTGAACAGTTGTCGTTTGGTCGTCATAATGAAGTCAATCTCATTTTTTGTCGAACCGTCGGGGCTCGACCAGGTCCACTTCCTGTGGGGCCGCTTCTGGAAGAAAGAGTTCATCATAAAGAGTCCCTCTTTCTCCATGAAGTCGGCCAGCTGCTGGCCCCTTGGGTTCCGTTGCCCTATTCCAAATTTCCCCACTTTCAGCTCACCGTTCTCTCTTGTGCCTAGTTTTGCATTGAAGTCTCCCATTAACACCGTATATTGGGTTTTGGAGGAATGCATGGCTCTAGAGATATCCTCATACATTTCCTCCAACTCCTCATCGGGGTGTGCCGAGGTTGGTGCGTAAACCTGTATGACCTTCAGCGAATACCGTTTGGTGATTCTGAGTATAAGGTACGCAACCCTCCTCGACACACTCTCAATCTTTACAACGTTATTAACGAGAGACTTGTGGACGATAAATCCGACACCTCCTTGGGACAGATGGTCGCCCTCCCGGTAATAGATCAAGTTGCCGGATTCGAGGATTACCGTGTCCTCCCCCTCTCTTCGGACTTCGGATAATCCTATAAGATGCCAGCGTAACTTGTCTATCTCTTCTTCCAGCTCCACAATCTTCTCGTCAGTCCTCAGGGTGCGTGCGTTGTATGTTGCCAGGTCGAGTCGTTGTAGGTGGCAACCGAACCTCCACCGGAGATTCTTAGCACCCCCTGCCCCGCCGTTACCATGGTCGCCACCGTAGCCAGGAATAGCGGGGCCGCCGGGGACTGGGGGCCGTCTCTTCGTAACTTTCATTATGGGGGGTATATTGCCATAGTTGCCACGCTTGGCGAGCGGGTTGGCAACCGCAGTTTTGTATATATATATATATACATCTATACAAATAAATAAAATTGGAGTGTCTGTTTGTAACGTAAAAATAACAGCTTTTCACTAAATGCATATGAAAGTATATATGGTACTTATAACAAAAACACAATGTTTTAAATTTTTGTCTATCTGTCCGTCTGTCTGTCTGTTTGTTCCGGCTAATCTCCGAAACAGCTGGACTGATTTTGACGGGACTTTCACTGGCAGACAGCTGATGTCATAATGAGTAACTTAGGCTACTTTTGTTTTAGAAAAAGAATTAGGGATCCGCGCAAAAAATTAAAAACCTAAATTACACGCGGCCGAAGTCGCGGGAAACAGCTAGTTCATAATAAAAAATGAAATAGAAACGAGTCACCGATATTCACAGCGTGTTCCATAATAAAACTAGCGATTCGCCCGGCTTCGCACGGGTGATTTCTGGATCTCGACAGCAGCGCCACAACTACCTAGCTTTGTAATCAGATAAGAATACCAGATGACCTATTTGTTATGTACTTTACGTTGCGTTACGTACGTTACGTTAACTGCAGCCGAAAGACCCAAAGAAAAACCGAAACTAATTTAAAATACTTTATCTATACAAATAAATAAAATTGGAGTGTCTGTTTGTAATGTCAAAATAACAGCTTTTTACTAAACGTGTATGAAAGTATATACGATACTTATAACAAAAACACAATTTTTAAAATTTTTGTCTGTCTGTCTGTTTGTTCCAGCTAATCTCCGAAACGGCTGGACCGATTTTGATGGGACCTTCTTTGGCAGATAGCTGATGTTATAGAGAGTAACTTAGACTACTATTATTTTAAAAAAGAATTGGGGTTCCGCACAAAAATAATGAAACTAGAAATTAATAAACTGAACGCGGACAAAGTCGCGGGGAACAGCTAGTTATAATATAAAAATTACAATATAATTACTACAACTAAAATAAAAGTGAATCAGATCGAGTCTAGATCTAGAATGAATGAATTTTTAACAGTGGTAGAGCCACGCGGCAGCTTTTGCTGACGCACGGATGGGCCGGCTCGAACCGGGGTGGTACCACGACCTCACAGAATACCAGCGTGAAGTAAAGGTTTACCTCTGCGTTTCGCTTGGTGAGTGCAGGTGGCTGGAGGCCCTTTTTACTGGAAATGAGGCATTCTATCTTAGTCCTCACGGGTGGCAACGCATCTGCATTTTGATTCGCAAACGAAGATAGATGTAGATGTCCATGGGCCGCAGCAGCCACTTACCATCAGGTGGACTGTGTGCTCGTTTGTCACCCTTATCCTATAAACAAAAAAAATTTTTAATTATTACATTAAAAATAAATTAAAGGTATATTGTAGAGCTCCGATTGCATCCGTTGACGTCAATGCTCACGTTCTACTGTATCGGGGTCGCTGCTGTGTAGGCTATTTACCTATGAGGCAATGTTATAGAGCATCAAGTGAACAATGTTGTTTTGAGAAATAAAGTTTCTTTGAACCTAAGTGGTAACCGTGTAATGGTGGTGGTGTAAAACTCCACTAGCCCATATCGTGCTGTGTCTTAAAACGCGACAGGGGGAAAATGACACAAGAGATGGGCGACAGCGTCTATCTGATAACAACTTAAAACAATAAAAAAACTGCAGCTGCCAACTCGCTTGCCTAGCGTGGCAACTATGGCAAAATTCCCCAATGAGGATCCTATCAAGGAGGCCTATGTTCAGCTGCGAACTTTTATAGACTGTAATGGAATGGTTGAATGGACGTCTTGCCACACGACGCTGTTGCTATACTCTCGCGGTTTCTCTTCCAGGGCTACGACATGGAAGACGCGATGATAATCAACAAGTCGTCATACGAGCGAGGTCTGGCTGCCGGCTCGGTGTACAAGGCGGACTTCATCGAGCTCAATCACGCCTCCTCGTATTTCTGGCGCGACCCCAACAAACCAGAACTCGCTACGCACATCGACGAGGACGGCCTTCCAGCAGTGGGGGCCCGGGTGCAGCCTGAGGATCCTTTCTATTGGTAAGTCTATTTATTTATTTTTATTATTAAACTAGCTTTTAAAACAGCAACGCCTTTGTTCTTATTTTTCCGCTGAACCTTTCTTATATTTATTACATTATCTGTGTGCCAAATTTCAATCAAATATGTTGAGCCGTTTTTTATAGAATAAGGGTGACGAACGAGCTCATAGTCTACCTGATAGTAAGTGGATGCTGTGGCCCAAAGACTAACATTTACTCTCAACTAAGAATCAAAATGCAAATGCATTGTCATCCCTGAGGCCTAAGATAGAATTCCATTAAAAATGGTCCCCGATAAAACATTGACATCTTCCAACATTACACAACTTCAATAGACGAAGCCACAAAGCACGGTCCTGAGCCACCTGCATCCATCGACTTCCTACACGCCTTATCAGGTCGTCACTCCATCTAGTGGATATAGTGGGCTATATCCACTAGATGGATATAGTAGAATATAGTAGAAGATATAGCTCGAAGAACCGACAACCGATGGGGAAAAAAAGGTTCTCGAGTGGCAGCCACGTGCCGGTAGACGAAGTGTAAAGCGACTCCCCACTCGATGTAGTGACGACCTGATAAGACTCTTATGTACTTTGATGGCATTTCCCACAAACTATAGTAATACTGGCTCCCTTTATCTTCAAACTGAAACACAGCAGTGAACGCCTTGCTTGACGGACGAGTTGGGTATGAGGGTAGTATCTACACTTCTTCAAAGTAAGCTAATAATAGGGTCTTACCACCTATAACCGTAAGTCTTCCCAACTTAATAGAGATTTTTGTCCAGCACTGGGTTTTTTTTACACTCACCATATGAAACACAGCAGCATTAAGCTGCTATTTTACGTTGATATTCTGTGAGAGCGTTGTCCTCCCCCGGTCGAGTCGGCCCATTCGTGCTACAACCAAAATATAGCTGCAGCGTAGCTCTACCACGTATAAAGTATTCAGTTTTATCGAACATCCCAACAGAGGTTTAGTGAAAGTTTTTGTCCAGTTTCTACGACAGCGAGAAGAGTCAGTTTGTGGTGTCGAAGTTCCACGGCAAGGAGGAAGTGTTCGTGGACAGCGTGCGGCTGTGCGGCGACTTCTCGCCGCGCGCGCCGCGCCGGGCCTGCGTCGTGCTCAGGATACAGGTTATGTCGCATTCAATTTAACTTATGTACCGTACATTTCTTATATTTACGCGAACACCACACATTAAATAAAACTATTTACGGATTTTATCGCGTTTAAATTACTTTTTTTTTAATTTTCGACGTTTCGGGTGCTTTACAGCAACCCATGGTCGCGGGGGGACTGAGATGTTTGACGCCCCGATTTCATAGTCAGCCCGGCTACCTTCATAGTATTCAAAAACTGAATATTATTATGAAGGAGTGACCATGGGTTACTGTAAAGTACCCGAAATGTCGGGAATTAAAATAAGTAAATTAAACACAATAAAATCCGTGAATATAGTTTTATTTACCGATACCGTTACATCCTATTAAAGTCCACAGCTGAAACTAGGCCTCCCCCATAGGGAACCGCAGTCTATTTCCCTCTGTCGCTTATTACGACACCCACGGGACGATATGGAGTATTGGATATTCTTACATCGCCCCTACACGGTAACAAAAGAAAGAAAAAAAGTAACTTTTTATGAATGTCAGTTACTGGGTTTTGATGTAGGACAGCCGTACCTGTATAATTATTTCTTATATTTACAATAAAATTTGACGGATTCCTTCACTCTCATGGTGACGGTAATCCGACACGAAATAATAATAAATAAAAATAAAATACTCTGCAGCGCAACCCAACAGTGGGCGACAAGTTCGCGTCCCGCGCTGGACAAAAGGGCATCTGCTCCCAGAAGTGGGCCGCCGAGGACCTGCCTTTCACGGAGACCGGCCTCATCCCCGACATCCTGTTCAACCCGCACGGATTCCCATCGCGAATGACCATCGCCATGATGATCGAGTGCATGGCGGGGAAGGCGGCCAGCCTGCATGGACACGTGAGTTACTTAACAACAAAAGCAACATTATATAAACACATATCTTATACGTGGCAGAGCCATGTTACAGCTATATTAGTAGTATAGTTATAGCACGAATGTGTCGGCTCGACCGGGGAAGGCAAAATAGCAGTTTAACATTACTGTGTTTCGTATGGTGAGTGTAGAGAACCGGAAAGCCCTTTTACTGTAAAAGAGGCATTCCATCTTAGTCCTCACGGGTGACAACGCATCTGCATTTTGATTTGCAAACGAGGATAGATGTAGATGTCCATGGGCCGCAGCAACCACTTGCCATCAGGTGGACTGTGTGCTCGTTTGTCACCCTATCCTATAAAAAAACACAGGTGACTGCGGGTCCTAAACTATTCAAACAAAACCATCTTCGGTTGCATTAGCACTTACAATGAGGTGAAATACTAGTCAACTGGCTAATAGTAAAAAAAAAATGCCAATGATGTCAATCCATGACTTTCATGTAAGGGTTAATGGTTCTTTTTGTAGTTTTAGTTATATTTCATATTAATTAAATAAGAAATTAATTAACCGAACTATACATAGACCTAAAGGTAAAAAAATAAATGTATAAAGAGTTAAAAATATGCTAAAATTAAAGAGCAAACACTGAGGCGTTGTTTTGTGTATTAGCTACTCAAGCGCCCATCGATATATATGTACTACGTCCTAGATTGCGCATTCCGAACATACACTATGTTCAACTGAACTGTACTGCAATCCGTACAGTGTGTCATTTAGTGTGGTTTCAATCTACTAGTTAGTCTGCGGTTTCAATATACATGCAGTGTGGAGCGGCGCTAATAAAACAAGCTTTCAAATTAAAGTTTCAATTAAAAACTGACCGCGCAGGCACAACGCGCTTAAATCAACTGCGCATGCGTGACTACTATATCCCGCGCATGCGCGAAGACATAGAGTAGTGCTCATTTTTTGTTTAGAATGGCTTCTCTAGTACGTAATACATATAACTCAATGCAAGCGCCAGACCGGCACCGCCAACTTTCGGTCAACCGCCAGCGACCGCACGGCTAACAAAATGTTGTTTGACCACTTCCGCTCTTGGCGATAAAAACAACTGTCGTTTGCTAACTACGAGTGCTATTTCAAACTACTACTCTGAAAACTGATAAACTATTATTTAAAACTTACGTTTCAATTATCTGACATTGTTTAACAAAAAACTTCACCTCTGCCACAAGTAGCGACATCTGGTAAATTCAATACGAACGTATACAGGTGCACGACGCGAGCCCGTTCCGCTTCACGGAGGACGACACGGCCATCAACTACTTCGGGCGGCTGCTGGAAGCGGCCGGCTACAACTACTACGGCACCGAGCGCCTCTACAGCGGCGTGGACGGCCGGGAAATGGACGCCGACATCTTCTTCGGCGTCATACACTACCAGCGGCTGCGGCACATGGTCTCCGACAAGTGGCAGGTTAGTACATCTCCGATTAAGGGCCATATCACACGAACGGGAACTTTTTTTTTTGTCTTTTTAAAATAGTTGCCTCCACACTACGACTTTTTCCTATATCGTGAGGGCAGTTAACATGCATAAATTTCATAAGGACAAACATCTAAACCCGGAACAATTTACCCATACAAATACTTGTATGCGGGATTTGAGCACTTAGTGCTGCAACTCATTGCTAAGTCACTGTCCCACGGAGCCCTCCAACACTCCCAACACAATTAAAGAATAGCAGCATAATGCATGGACAAGTTACGCTGGCATATTGTAGGATTATCCGAAGTCCGAAGAGAGGGGGAGGACAAGGTAATCCTCGAATCCGGCAACTTGCTCTATCACCGGGATGGCGACCATCTGTCCCAAGGAGGTGTCGGATTTATCGTCCACAAGTCTCTCGTTTACAACGTTGTAAAGATTGAGAGTGTGTCGACGAGGGTTGCGTACCTTATACTCAGAATCACCAAACGGTATTCGCTGAAGGTCATACAGGTTTACACACCAACCTCGGCACACCTCGATGAGGAGGTGGAGGAAATGTATGAGGATATCTCTAGAGACATGCATTCCTCCAAAACCCAATATACGGTGTTAATGGGAGACTTTAATGCAATACTAGGCACAAGAGAGAACGGTGAGCTGAAAGTAGGGAAATTTGGAATAGGGCAACGGAACCCAAGGTGCCGGCCAGCACTGGCCGACTTCATGGAGAAAGAGGGACTCTTTATGATGAACTCTTTCTTCCAGAAGCGGCCCCACAGGAAGTGGACCTGGTCGAGCCCCGACGGTTCGACAAAAAATGAGATTTACTTCATTATGACGACCAGACGACAACTGTTCAGTGATGTCTCCGTGATCACGAAGGTGAAAACTGGTAGCGATCACCGAATGGTCAGAGGCACACTGAACCTAAACGTTAAGTTGGGGAGGTCTCGTCTAATGAAGTCAACGCTCCGTCCCCCTCGTGCTCTGTTCCAAAGTCCCGAAATCTTTCAGCTCGAGCTACAAAACCGTTTTCAGTGCCTAGAAGACTGCAATGAAGTGGACAATATGAATGACAAGCTCGTGGAAACTGTCCATGCGATCGGAGCTAAGTTCTGCAAGAGCCGCCGCAGAAGAACCCAAAAACTCTCCGATCACACTCTTAATCTCATGGCTGATAGATGGGAGATGAAGCTACACTCTTACAGATCTCCAAATGCATGCGGCGGGACTTACGCAACTTCAATACAACTTATATTGAAGAAGCGATCGAGCGGAACCAAGACTCCAAGTCTTTGCCAGAGATCTGTCTGCCAGAAATAGCCATCTGTCAAGGCTGAAGACCGAGTGTGGCAGCATCGTTTCCGGGGCACCTGAGATTTTAGTGAGATTGAGAGGTTCTATGGGCAGCTGTACACGTCATCGTTGGAGCCACACGCAAGTGTGAGTAACGATCCAAGAACGAGTCTTATCCGACACTATTCCGAAAATATCCCGGACGTCAGTCTGAGCGAGATTAGAATGGCTCTCCAGCAGCTTAAAAACGGCAAGGCCCCAGGCGAGGATGGAATTACAGCGGAGCTTCTGAAAGCGGGTGTAAAACCGGTACTTAAAGTCCTTCAGAAGCTTTTTAATTCCGTCCTCCATGGCGGCATTACACCGGAGGCGTGGAGCAGAAGTGTGGTGGTCTTGTTCTTCAAGAAAGGTGACAACGCTCTCTTGAAGAACTACAGACCGATTTCCCTTCTGAGCCGTGTCTACGTGCTGTTTTCGAGAGTCATTACGAATCGTCTCGCGCGCAGACTTGACGACTTCCAGCCTCCCGTACAAGCCGGTTTCCGAAAGGGCTTTAGCACCATAGACCACATACATACCCTTCGGCAAGTTCTACAGAAGTCCAAGGAGTACAATTTGCCACTATGTTTGGCGTATGTGGACTATGAGAAGGCCTTTGATTCCGTCGAAATTTGGGCGGTGCTGCAGTCCCTTTAGCGGTGCCAAGTTGACTGTCGGTATATCGAAGTGCTGAAGTGTTTGTACAGTAGAGCTACGATGGCTATCCGAGTACAGAACCAGAGTACGAAACCTATCCAATTGCAGAGAGGTGTAAGACAGGGTGATGTTATATCCCCGAAACTCTTCACCGCTGCATTGGAAGACGTTTTCAAGCTTCTGGACTGGAAAGGATACGGTATTAACATCAATGGCGAGTGCATCACTCACCTTCAATTTGCCGACGATATAGTCCTTATGGCAGAATTGCCGGAGGACCTAAGCACCATGCTCAATGACCTCAATAGTGTCTCTCAACGAATAGGTCTTAGGATGAACGTGGACAAAACAAAGATCTTGTTTAATGTCCATGTCAAACCTATGCCGGTGGTTGTTGGGAGCACTAAGCTCGAAGTTGTTGACGAGTATGTTTACCTAGGACAAATAGTCCGACTAGAAGTCCAACTTCGACCGAGAGGTCAATCGACGGATTTAACTCGGCTGGGCAGCGTTCGGGAAACTACGACACATCTTATCGTCAGACATAATTGTACAACCAGTGCGTGTTGCCAGTGATGACATACGGATCTGAGACGTGGTCCTTCACTGCTGGCCGTATGAGGAAGCTCAAGGTCGCTCAGCGAGCTATGGAGAGGGCTATGCTCGGGGTTTCTCTGCGTGATAAACTTAGAAATGAGTATATACGCAGTAAAACCAGAGTAACCGACATAGCCCAACGGATTAGTAAGCTGAAGTGGCAGTGGACCGGCCATATAGCTCGAAGAACCGACAACCGATGGGGAAGAAAGGTTCTCGAGTGGCAGCCTCGTACCGGTAGGCGAAGTGTAGGGCGACCCCCCACGAGATGGAGTAACGACCTGGTAAGACATGCAGGAAGTCGATGGATCCAAGTGGCTCAGGACCGTGCTTTGTGGCATTCCTTGGGGGAGGCTTATGTTCAGCAGTGGACTTATGAAAGGCTGTAATGATTATGATGATAAGCATAATGCTGCTGCGTTTCGTGTGGTGAGTGATTAGAATCGGACACTTACTGGTTCCGCTAGTCGTTAGGGGTGACAACTTATCAGTATTTTTATTCTTAATCTGCAATTGATGTAGCATTGACCATTAGTTGGAATGTGTGCTCGTTTGGCACCATCAAAAATTAATCGAACGCTCTCGATGCTCGCCGTTTACATTTTGACGGGATTCGATAGTAATATCGATTTTATATCGATAGTGAATATCCGTTAATCGATATATCGCCTTTTCCAATGCGATATTATCGATATTGTAGTACTTAGCGTAGTAAAATTAGAAGAAAATCATTGTAAGTATGAAACATTTAATAGAAAGAAAGAAATAAAATTATTTATTACAATAAACACTAACACAACACTAACTATAGTACTAAAAAAATATTAATGGCCCTAAAATAAAGCCTTGAGGAACCCCACGTTTGATTGGTTTCGGTTTTAAATTAGGAATCTTACCGTTTTCTGTTTTCAGTTCAACTTGTTAGATTCTGTGACTGAAGTAACTATCAATCCAATTAAGCTTATCTAAAGCAAAACCATAATATTTTAATTTAGCCATTAATAAGGTAATATTATTGCGCGCCACTGTTAATGTCTGGTACATGGCAACACTAGTTACCACTAGCGCCCTCTAGTACCGATTAGCAGAACTAGGAGAGTCAAGATCCTTCTAGAAATTTCGGGACCTATGTGTACTCGAACATGCTAGATGTTTCTACAGTAAAAGGTTCTGGAAACTATCTGAGGCCCTTTACCTAGTCAGGTCATAAGTATTGTCACACAGTAAAAACTTTTCTTTTAGAATGCTGGCCACAAAAAAGTTTATTGAATTCGAATTTCGAATTGTTCATGAAAATAAAACGGTATACTTTTTAGAATTTTACTCACTTTTAAATATGGAGTGGACGCTTAAAGAAGACCGTGTTGCAGTTATTGCGTTGCATCGTGTCGGTTACGCGCCAATTCAAATTTTTGACATACTGAAAAATTTGAATATAACCAAAAGATTCGTTTATCGTACCATCAAACGATACAATGAAGACTCTAGTGTAGATGACAGGTCAAGAAGTGGTCGCCCTCGGTCTGTTAGGACTCCAGCAGTGATAAAAGCTGTGAAGGCGCGAATTCAAAGAAATCCCAAACGTAAGCAGAAACTGTTGGCCCTTCAATGGGATGGGGTTAATCAGAACCACGGTGAAAAGGGTATTAAATGAAGACTTAGGGCTTCAGGCATATCGAAGAAAAACAGGACAACGTTTGAATGCTCGTCTAATGGACCTGAGACTGAAGAGATGCCGCGCTTTGTTGAAGCGGTACGCGGGAAATTATATCGGAAAATTCTTTTTTCGGATGAAAAAATTTTTACCGTAGAAGAGAGCTACAACAAACAAAATGATAATGTGTACGCACACAGTAGTGAAGAAGCGAGCAACCGTATTCCGCGTGTCCAACGAGGTCATTTTCCATCCTCGCTCATGGTATGGTTGGGAGTTTCTTATTGGGGCTTAACAGAGGTACATTTTTGTGAGAAAGGTGTAAAAACGAATGCAGTTGTGTATCAAAATACAGTGCTGACGAACCTTGTGGAACCTGTTTCTCATACCATGTTCAATAACAGGCACTGGGTATTCCAACAAGATTCGGCGCCAGCTCATAGAGCGAAGAGCACATAGGACTGGCTGGCGGCGCGTGAAAGCGACTTCATCCGGCACGAAGACTGGCCCTCCTCCAGTCCAGATTTGAATCCGTTAGATTACAAGATATGGCAACACTTGGAGGAAAAGGCGATTTGGAGAGACTCAAGACATCCTTGATTAAGGCAGCCGCCGATATTGACATGGACCTCGTTCGTGCTGCGATAGACGACTGGCCGCGCAGATTGAAGGCCTGTATTCAAAATCACGGAGGTCATTTTGAATAAACTTTAGTGTCATAAGAATCTATGTTTTGTTAAGTTCATTTTGGTATATAAATGGTTACATAATGAATAAACTTGTTTCAATTATTTTATATTAAACATGTGACAGAATTTATGACCTGACTAGGTATAAGGCCGGTATAGACTACGACCGAGTCAGTATTGAATTGGCGATATAAGCGAATACTTCGAAGCGATACAACTGCGAACTAAATTGATCAGTAGTACAATTGTCTTTTATTATTAGTGTGGTTTAAGTTGTAATTAGTGTTCTGTAATTAGTGTCGATTTTGTTAATTCATTCGGTAGTTTTTAATTGTCTCGAACCCCAAGCTCGTAACAATTGGTGTCAGAAGTGGGATCAAATCATGCCGATTTTACCTAAAGACGACACTGAGGGTATTCGTACCCGAAGTCAACGCCAACAGGAGACGGACCAGAGACGACTTGGTGGTGCAACGTCGCAGACGTCGGGGGGCCAGCTGTCGACCACGGAGGCTGGCTCGTCAGCAGCTTCTGCATCTGCAACGCCTGACTTAGGTGCTTTGATGATGATGTTATATAAGTGAAAAGGAAGTGGAAACCATGATTGAGGGAATGGTGAAGGATGGTGTTATTAAACCTTCATCAAGTTCATGGTGTTCACCTGTGGTGCTGGTAAAGAAGAAGGACGGCTGCATGCAGTTTTGTGTTGACTATCGCCGTCTGAACGACGTTACGAAGAAGGACAGCTATCCCTTGCCAAGAATTGATGACACGCTGGACATGCTTACAGGCGTAAAGTGATTTAGTACGCTGGACCTGAAAAGTGGCTACTGGCAGGTTGAAATTAACCCCAAGAACCAGGTGAAAACTGCATTCTCCACAGGAAAGGGTCTGTGGCAATTTAAAGTCATGCCGTTTGGATTGTGCAATGCTCCAGCTACGTTTGAAAGGTTGATGGAGCTTGTACTTACCGGGCTAATTGGCGATGCCTGTCTGGTCTACTTGGATGACATCATCATCGTAGGCCGTACGTTTGAGGAACATGTTCAAAACCTGGAACGTGTGCTCATGAAGATCCAGAGTACCAACTTCAAGTTGAGTCCGAAGAAATGCTCACTATTCAAACGGCAAGTTAGCTTTTTGGGGTATGAAGTGTCGGAAGAAGGTATCCGCACGGATCCAGAGAAAATTGCCCCTGTCAAGAATTGGCCGGTTCCAAAAGACAAGACACAGGTTAGAGCATTTTTGGGTTTGTGCTCCTATTATCGGCGATTTGTGAAGAACTTTGCGGATATATTTAGTATTGTATAGATATATATATATATATATATATATATAGATAGTAGTAGATATATAGATAGTATTTAGTATTGTACATGTTAGATGATTGTTTTCAGATGATTGTTTTATTTTTATTTAAGTACAGACTTGTTACCCTGCTTGTTGTGCAGACGATACCAATTACGACCTGCTTCATAATATAAATATTATGTATGTTCTTAGTGAGACAGTTTGTAGGAAACAATTGTAATTACCATTGTCTCATTTTACTTGTATGTTTTTCTTTCATATCTTTTGTTTCTGTTTTGTCTGCAATAAAGTAAATAAAATAAATATAGCCAAACCTCTGCACAAGCTAACCGAGGAGAAGGGACATTTCTGCTGGGATGAAAGTTGCGAAATCGCATTCCAGGAGCTCAAGGACCGTCTGTGCAAAACACCTATTTTGGGGTACCCTGATGCGGGCTAGGAATTTATAGTTGACACAGACGCAATTGATATAGGACTTGGCGGTGTGCTGTCTAAACGGAAGGGTGATCAAGAGGTTGTGACAGCGTACTTCAGCAAGTCATTGTCAAAACCGGAAAGGAACTATTGTGTCACAAGACGGGAATTGCTTAATGGGGTAAAGTCCTTGCAGCATTTTAGCAAATATCTTCTGGGGCGGAAATTTAACTTACGAACTGACCATGCTGCAATGAAATGGCTAGTGCAGTTCAAAAATCCGGAAGGACAAGTTGCAAGATGGATTGAACTACTGCAGGAATACGACTTTGTAATCGAACATCGCAGCGGGAAATCTCATGGCAATGCAGATGCATTGTCAAGAAGGCCTTGTCCTGAAGATAGCAAGCATTGTACTAGGATAGAGGGTAAGGAAGTGGTATCTGTGAGGATGCTCAGGGTAGACCAGTTCAGCATTGAGTGGAAGGACAGCCTACAACAGGTACAGCAGGAAGATTCGGACATCAAGGCGATTCTGGAATGGATGAAGGCCAGTGCTCCTAAGCCCAAGTGGAGCGACGTCTCAGCGATGAGTTCGACCACGAAAAGCTATTGAGCCCAATGGGACAGCTTGCTGATTCAGGATGGAGTCCTGTGCCGTAAATGGGAAAATGGTCGGGGAGATAGTTGTCATTTGCAAATGGTTGTCCCTAAGGCTAAAGTACCGGATGTTCTACAGCTGTACAGCTGTGGTTGTTCAGGAGGCTACCTGGGAGTTAAACAAACTCTACTGAATATCCGAGAACGGTTTTACTGGGTCAACTGTCGTGACGATGTCGAGGACTGGTGCCGCAAATGTACAAGTTGTGCGGCTGTAACGGGACCTCAAACTCGTAGTAGAGGCGCATTGAAATTGTACAATGTTGGTGCACCATGAGGAGGATAGCCATAGACGTTGCGGACCGTTTCCGGAAAGTGAAAGTGGTAACAAGTATTTCATGGTTGTGATGGATTACTTCACTAAGTGGCCAGAAGTCTTCGCCATTCCAAATCAAGAAGCTTGAACAGTTGGCAGATAAACTACTTTATGAAGTCTTTTGTCGTTTTGGAGTACCTTTAGAGATTCACAGCGATCAAGGAAGGAATTTTAAGTCTCAAATATTCCAGGAAACTTGCCGAGTTATGGGTACTCATAAAACAAAAATAACTTCTTACCACCCACAATCTGATGGAATGGTAGAACGATTTAATCAGATATTGGAGAGGTACCTAGCAAAAGTTGTAGTAAAACGGCAACGAGACTGGGACAGGCACATCAACCGTTTTTGTTGTCATATCGAAGCGCTGTTCACGAAAGTACATCAGTGACACCAGCTTTCGCCAACTTTGGGAGAGAATTACGGGTGCCTGCAGACCTGATCACCGGAATACCACCTGTTGCCCCACGCAGTATAACCGATTATGCAAATGACTTGCGGAACAAAATGAATGACATTTATGAGCACGTCATACAGTCGGGCCAGCAAACGTCTGAGAAGATGAAAACACGGTATGACCGCAAAATGTACAACAATGGGTTTGACGAAGATTCACTAGTGTGGTTACACAGTCCAGTTCGCAGCAAAGGGAAATCTCCTAAGCTTCAAGCTAAATGGGACGGACCGTACCCTATTGTGACAAGGATCAATGACGTTGCTCGGGACGAGCATGTCTTAGGAGGGGGGGCAATGTTGCGCGCCACTATTAATGTCTTGTACATGGCAACACTAGTTACCACTAGTGCCCTCTAGTATCGAGTAGCAGAACTACGAGAGTCCTTCTAGAAGATCCTTCTAGAAATTTCGGGACCGATATGTACTTGAACATTCTAGATGTTTCTACAGTAGAAGGTTCTAAACTATCTGAGGCCCTATATAAGGCCTGTATAGACCACGACCGAGTCAGTACTGAATTGGCGATGTAAGCGAATACTTCGAAGCGATACAACTGCGAACTAAAGGGATCAGTAGTACAATTGTGTTTTATTATTAGCGTGGTTTAAGTTGTAATTAGTGCTCTGTAGTTAAAGTGTCGATTTTGGTAATTCATTCGGCAGTTTTTAATTGTCTCGAACCCCAAGCTCGTAACAATATTTATACACTCAAAAGGGCGAGAAAAGTCTAGTAGCGCTAAAATAGTACCCTCCCTATTATTAGCAGCTCCGAGTATGTCATCTACCACTTCCAACAAATATAGCTGTTGATGTTCTATGTAATTTTAGAAAACTTGAATGATTTATGTATACAAATATATAAAATTGAAATGTCTGTTTGTAACGTCAAAATAGCTTTTTACTAAATGTGAAAGTATATATAATAAAAATAAAATAAAAAAAAGCCTTTTATTTCTTGCAAAGGTAAAAAATGAATAAACTAAGCTTAAGATTAAGATAAATATTTAATCTGCAAGAACCCTTCCGCAGGTGAAGGCCTCGTCCAAAGAGTCCCAATTCTCTCTATCTTGGGCTTTTTGCATCCAGCTTGGGCCGGCCGAAAGTATATATATGAATCGATAATTTTTATCAATATTTAAATCACTGTCACCCCTATATGAGTCTAGTAAAGTATAAACAAATAAAATTTCTATGTGTTGGCGTATTCTCATTAGCTATACAAATAAATAAAATTGAAGTGTCTGTTTGTAATGTCAAAATAACAGCTTTTTACTAAATGCTTGTTATTTATTTATTTATTTATTTAAGCTTTTATGCACAAAGTTGTACATATGGCGGACTTAATGCCATAGGGCATTCTCTCCCAGTCAACCATTAGGCTAAACAGAGATAGACAAACAAGAGGCGGTGCAGCAGTAATCAAAATAGAAAGCGCTAAAAGAAAAGAAATTGTTTATACATATATACATATAATTATAAATATACACACACATACATAGACATATATACTTAAATACACACAATATATACATATATAAATACATACATACACATATACACGCATACACTACATATATACACAATACATATATATATTATCTATGTCAGAACAAATATGAAATATACATATGCGTATGAAAATAAAAGCTATGTTTGTTCAAACCTGCAACAATTTTTCATATGCTTACGGACTTTATTTTTAAAAAGAAACTTGTTGGAAGCTTTTTTAATGTCAAGAGGGATGTCGTTCCAGAGTCTGATGGCCGTGAGGGCGAAAGATTGAGATAAATAACCAGTACGGTGTAAAGGAGTGAGCAACTTAAGGTTAGCCGATGAACGGAGAGAGCGATTATGAGAATCTCCCAGGTATTGAAATTTGGATTTCAGATACTCGGGAGCACATGGATCGTTCAGAATCGTGAAAATGGTGCAGAGCATTCTGACATGTCTGCGCTGACGGATAGGCAGCCAATTTAGCTGAGCACGAAAAGAAGATACATGGTCGTATTTACGGAGACCATAAATGTATCTGATACAATTGTTAAGTAGACGATCCAATGTATTAAGATGATGTTGAGACAGGTCTGAGCAACACACATCGACATAATCAATAATCGGTAAGATAAGGGACTGGACAAGTAAAATCTTGGTATTGGTGGGAAGAAAAATTTTTAATCGATATAGAGATCGCAAAGTTCCAGTAGTTTTGCGACTCACCTCCTGTATATGTTTGTTCCATGTTAAGCAACCGTCAACGTACAGACCAAGGTTCTTTACATAAGGAGAGAATGGTATGACATTATTTTTAAACATAATTGATGGTATGGTGGGAATATCTAGTTTCGATAATAATCGTTGGCTACCTAAGATTATTGTTTGGCACTTAGATGGATTCACGTTTATGCCATACACAGTGGACCATTCGGAGATGTATTTCAAGTCATCATTCAATAATGAGATAGCATTAGAGATGCTTGAGGGTTCCATTTGCACATATAACTGCAGATCATCAGCATACAGATGGTAAGAGCATTTGAGATTTAATGTGATGAGATTGATAAAAATTGAAAACAGAAGAGGAGAGACTATACCGCCTTGAGGGACGCCAGTAGACACATCACACCAGTCCGATAGTATATTATGTCCAGTGCGCACGGCCTGTTGGCGCCCTCGAAGATATGATGAGAACCATTCCTGAGCTGAAGACGAGATATTCAAATGAGAAAGAAGGGCCAACAAGATATAATGATCAACAGAATTAAATGCGTTAGAAAAATCAATTAAGATGAGGACGGTCAGTTTTGATTTTTCCATCCCCTCTCGAACATCTTCCGTCACCTTGAGAAGAGCAGTAGTAGTAGAATGACCAGGGCGGAAACCCGACTGATAAGGAGAAAGAATATTATTTGAAAAAACAAAAGAAGAAATCTGTTTATGAGCAACAGCTTCCAGAACCTTAGAGAGAAAAGGCAGAATAGAAATTGGTCTGAAATTGGACATAGCGTTGCAATCGCTTGATTTAGGAATGGGAATAATAAAGGCTTTACGCCAGAGAGTTGGGAAAACACCATTCATCAGCGAAAAATTAATGATATGAGTTATCACGGGTAAAACAGCATCCAACACGTGCATAACCATTTATTGTTATGTTCTAAGCAGTAAAGTAGCTACGTAACCAAAAGCCCCGGGGCAAATATAAGATTGGGGTCCTATTTAAACTTAACTAAATACTTAAAAGGTACTAAATTACTTCATCTTTAGTTTTTTTATCGCCCACTGCAAGACAAAGAAAAGTTACTTACTACTAAATATTATATGTCACGCAGCAGATAATATTTATTATTTAATCGTTCTTCCTAGTAATGTTAAAAATGTGAAAGTTTGTTTGTTACGATTTCACGAAAGCTACTGGATGTATTTATATGAAATTTGCACACGGATAAAGCTCTACCTGGGTAGGACATAGGATACTTTTATCCCGATAACAGGGTCCCGTAAAATATTTTTTAATGTTGGTCCATACTAGACGAATGAAATCGAGGGCGGAAGCTAGTAAAAAATAAAGGGACCTTTGAGCTTGGGGGCCCCGGGGCACTGCCCCGCCTAGCCTTTCGATAACTACGTTACTGGTTCTAAGTATTTGTTATAAGTACCGCGCAAAAAAAATTAAAACCCATAAAATCCAATCGTTATAAATTCCAAGCGGACAAAATCCCGCGGAACAGCTAGTTATTTTAATATCGATAAAAGAGTTTTGATAATATCGATATTAAGAGGTCGGTATTATCGTTATCGATATTGCTGTTTTTACTATGTACATGAGTGCAAGCCTAGTTTCGGGGAAAGAATGATGAGTATTGGGTTGGGATCCAGGTGCGTACGACGGGAGCCGTGGACGCGATGACGCGGCAGCCGGTGAAGGGGCGACGACGAGGCGGCGGCGTGCGGCTCGGGGAGATGGAGCGCGACGCGCTCATCTCGCATGGCGCCGCCTTCCTGCTGCAGGACCGTCTGTTCCACTGCTCCGACAAGACCGAGGTAACACACACACAGCCAGTACATGTTGGCGGTCATAACATAGATCTGACCGTATGGGAGCCTCAAGACCACTCAGCAAACTGCGGGGAGGGTTACGCTCGGAGTTTCTCTGCTTGATAGACTTTTTAATGAGAATATCCGCAGTGAAACCATAGTAACTGACATAGCCCAACAGATCACTAAGCTCAAGTGGCATTAGCGTGCCATATAGCTCAAAGAATCGACTATCGATAGGGAAGGAAACTACTCGATTGGCAGCCTAGTACCGATAAGAAACCAATTGTAAGGCGGCCTCTCACTGGCCCATCTATTGGCTATCTGATGGGAGATGTAGGAAACCGATGGATCCAGTTGGCTCAGAAGCTTGAGCTTTCTTTTTCGTGGGGAAATCCTCATGGATACCTCTGGCTGCGGGGGCAACCGCAAGGTTATGCCGGACTCCTACCGGCTATAACCCCACGGTGGTCTCCATCAGCGTGTACGAGGGGTCCCGGCATATCCGTTCGGAACGCATTCGGGGCCCCTCTCTCGCTTCGCTTTATTAAAAGCACGTCCCAGGGGCAGAACTTACTACCCCAAGCACCCTCGCAGTGCTATCACGATGTCTCGGGACCACTTCCGAGCCATCGTCCTCTTCGGAGATTACGTTACTAGGCATTCGAGGCCCCCGCTCCAAACGCTTGCAACCCCAGAAGCCCCGTTTCTAGTAGGGGAACACCATCTTCAAAGGGAGGGCCGTGACGAACGCCTTGATGACCTCGTCTCCGAGTGGGATCTGTCCTCCTCCTATCCCGCTCTGCAGCCTCCTTCTGGACCATTACGGACTCACAGAAGGTGGCTACGGCCCTCCACGCCGAGTCCCCGCTCAACATCGCCGACACGACTGCTGGTAGGGAAAGGTCCAGACCATGAAGTAAATACAAAGAGGAGACGTTGTAATTAAATTTCACTATGTAACAACGCGTGACAATTTGCGGGGTGAGGGGATGCAAAGCCCCGCCCACTTTACATTATCTACATCTACCGATAAATAGTAAAACTACTCGAATCTTTCCATATCGATGTTGCAATGTAGCTTAGCTACCTTGACGGTAGATGGCGGCATGTCCACAAAATGTTATAAAGTATAAAAATAATATTTTGGCGATTAAAATTTCTTTATGTCTGAATGCAAAACAAATTTCAGCACCTTCGTATGATTATTTTATCATTACTGAGCTCTACGCACCTTTATATTTTTAGTTCACAGGACACAAAGTGTCGCCATCTAGTGTGGAATATATTTAATTATATTTGAAAGCCGACGCAAAGAGATTTTTCTAGAACTATTTTAATAAATTAGGTGTAAAATTATTTACAAATGAAATGTGATGCCATCCATAACATCAGAGCGTCTATCTGAGTAGTTTTTACACAATAAAACACAACACTTCATCCTTTTCTTCTTAATACTACGAAAATACACCGATTTGCGATTTTTTCAACACATAAGTGCACAGGACGAATGCTGACAGTATACTAACTAAAGCCACGCCCACTATGATGACGTCAGGACCTACTTAGAATCACAGTGCACAGTTGATTATGCCGTCTCCCTTTTGTATTAGCTTCATGGTCCAGACCGACCCGGTTTGCCAGGATCATTCGCTCCCGATCCCACGCTGTACATACCGCCAGCGTATGGGACGCGGAGTCCTGATCCTGTCCACCGCAGTGGAAGCAGTTCGCCGTCGCTTCGCATCCGATCTTACACAGATAATCACCGAAGCACCCGTGCCCGGTAATTATCTGTGTAAGGAGCTTGAGCTGGCTTTATGGCATCAAGGACGGACTTGTGATCAGTTGTAATGATGTTGATATTGTCTAAAGTATTTTAATGAACTTAAGATACATTTCAGAGTTTTTGTAGAATTGAAGCTTTATGTGTGAAAAGTAATTATTTTTCTCCATCGACCGTAAAATTCATAGCTGAGCATCAGACTCAGATCAGTTTACGTTGTTTGGATTTGCTTTAATCGTGACGATTGGCAGGCCGTTAAGTCATAAGACAACGTTGTTTTCATTAGTTTTCACCGATTGTTGCATTACCGCCATCTATTGGAAACCATAAGAAGTTTTCTCTTATGACGCCCACGAGACGAAACTACACTCAAAGAATTTACTACAACAAAAATATTTATTACATCACTGCTGTTTTAATTTTAATGAATCTTGTTTAGGTCAGCACTTACATTCTAAATAAGTATATAAATAGATTTTATAAACAATTTTTTCAGGCAATAATCTGCACAAAATGCGGCACTCTCCTTGGTCCGATAGCGAGCAAACTCGACGAGAACAAAGAGAGCTGTCGTCTGTGCGGCCAAGGGAATCTCGTCTCTATCTCCATACCGTACATCTTCAAGTTCTTTGTCACACAGCTCGCCGCAGTCAATATCAATGTTAAAATCAATTCCAGCGGTCGTTTCGCTATTAAAAGTTGTTAAGTAATTCGCTATTATGCAGTTTTATTTCCAAATATATAGATTAATAAGTTATTTCCTTTTATTGTTAAGATTGACGTAATACAATGCGATACTACCTTATCTAATCTATATTGTTATAATTACTCCATATCATTGAAAAAAAGGATACCTACTTCTTCATAACTGTTGCATACTAAATTCATATCTCCAAAATAAATGTCAAACATCTTAATACCAATGTAATTTTAAATGGGGAAGAACTGTGTCTTGTCGATACCACCATTTTTCTTGGAATCACACTAGACACGAAACTTCAATGGGGTCCCCATATATCAAAACTAGCAAGCGCATATGTTGTAAAAAATATTAGAAATCTTATCAGTGTTGAAACAGCTAGACTTAGTTATTTCTATATGTTGCATGATATTTTGCTATGGGAACACGCGACTGACACTGAAATTATACTACATTATTACATATAAATATCTTTATTTATACTTTATACTAACAGTGACAGTCATATATAGTGTGTTATCTATGGTGACAGTTGTTACCTGTTGTCAGATTTCTTTATTATTTTTTATTTTATTTTATTAGTTTGGTAATGGCATCTTGATCCATACTGCCTAGTCTGACGTTTACAGTTTCAAAATGTCTTACAATTTATTGGAGTCAAACTGCAAGTTTTTGGTAATTTTAATATTAAACTGATTGTTTTATTTCTTTAAGTTGTTGTTTTGTTATATGCTTTCTCTTTCACGCTGCTGGTGGTTGTAATAGTATAGGTACCTTTCGATTATATTTAAATATTTTTCTTTTTCTTTTTTTTTAGTGTATATAAGAATTTATTTTTATATTTTAACCGATTCGTTGCGGCACCGATTTTCGACAACTTTTAGCTGTGGCGGCGAACAAATATTTCCTGTCGTGTCAAGCACCACAGCCATGTGTAAAAGTAATGTTCTTTTTTATGGTTTTTCACTTGTTTAGACCTAATTAAGTTTAGTTGACATAAAACATCAGTTGCAAATAGAAGGATACTTGTTTTCAGTGGGTAAATACGTGTTTTTCTACGTGTTTTCTTTGAAATTGAGAGTAAGTGACTTTTTTATGCAGAGATTACAAACCTTTTGTACTATTTATTGTTTTATAAAAAAAATATTTATATAAGTAGGTACAGCTAAATCACCCTGGAAAACCTTGGTTTTTATTAAATCAAATTTTCACCTAATAAAAACATCAAACAATGAAGAACCTTAATTTGGAAAAAAATAAAGTTTATGTACATTGATATTTACAAATATTAAATATTATTTAATGTTATACAAATGTAAAAGTAAAGTCGATCTGAAAACGTGTAATTAGTAAGAATAGCAAAACAAGTGTTTTCAATAGGAAAAAAACGCCGGCGCTATACGGCGGCGTATTGACAAAAGACTATTTATTAGCGAACTTTTTTTTATGCAAGAACGGTTTCGAACTGTTTCAAGCAAAATAAACCTTATACCATATCACAAGAGCACATGGTACTTCGTAGGTCTATTCGGCCATATGATAGTAATAATACGCCAGTTCAACCATTTTAAACAATAAGACAAACGCATTGTTTTTTTAACAGGCGATTTGTTTTCCAGAAATTTATTTACAACTTGAATTTATGAGCGATGGCAATGAGTGCTATTATTTGTTACTTATTAAACTATTTTCCACAACATGATTAAAACCCACAAAGTAAAGAGTACCATGTACAAGTTAAAAAAAGGTTGTAAACCAGAAGAGAAAACGAGAAGAACCAAAATATTCAGAAACGAAGCTGCAGGCATGAACTACTTGCAAAATAATGAATATTTTGTTTTGGATAAATTTTCCAAAACGCAATTTGAGCGAGTTATAACGATTTTTAAAAAGAAACAACTCATGTCATACGCCACACACAAAAGTAATCGATGGCACGCCTGGCGTGTCATTTGCACTGAACAAGTTAATTTAGTATTTATGACATCCTCAAACATTTGTAACGATAGTGATTTGTTTCTATCGTTGTCTTCGAATGATGAGACACTTAGTGATGATAGTTATCACAGTACAACTGCTACTCCTTCACTCAACATCACCTTAAATTCTTTTTTCTCAGACTGTAAATAACTTCAATGCAATTCATATTAACGCCCAAAGCATTCCGGCTCATTATCCTGACATGCTTGCGTCATTTGAATCCCAAAATATTTACGCCATTTTAGTTTCAGAATCTTGGCTAAAACCCTGTCTGTCTTCCACTTCTTATACTTTGCCTGGGTTTCATCTAATTAGAAATGATCGCATTAATAGGGGTGGTGGGGGCGTGGCGATCTATCTTAGATACTATCTTCCATTTAAAATTGTTAGTTCGTCAAGTCAACCACCTCCTGTTGATTCTGCTGAGCATTTGCTGGTTGAGGTCTCCCTGTCTCAGAATAAAATCCTACTTGGAGTTTTCTACAGTCCCCCCTTTCTATAAATTATTTTACTTCTTTTTAATCTCTTTTAGAATCACTAATCCCTACGTATAGTCACACTATTTTGATGGGTGATATTAACACCTGTTTGCTTAAAGGCGACAATCGATCTATAAAACTTGAAGCGTGTAATATGCAAATCCTACCCCTTTCTGCTACTCATAACTTTCCTAACAGTACACCTTCCCTTCTTGACTTAATAATGGTGTCATCTTCCAATCTAGTTTTCAAGCACGGACAGTGTCCTGCTGATGCATTCTCTTATCACAATTTAATTTTTTTTCGTATAAACTACGCCCTCCTAAAATCAAACCTAAATTAGTTCTGCGACGTAATTTTGGAGGAATGGATATTGACCAACTTTGTGAAGATGCTTATAATATTGATTGGTCAGTGATCGAGAGAGCTCCATGCAGTGACGATAAAGTGGAACTATTCTGTTCTTTTCTCACTCAGCTTTATGACGTTCACGCGCCAATGCATTATGTGCGACTTAAACACCACGTAGTCAGAGCTTTATCTCAAGAATTTTTTTTTTATAGGAAAAGGGTGACAAACGAGCACACAGTCCACCTGATGGTAAGTGGTTGCTGCGGCCCATAGACATCTACATCTATCCTCTATGTCTATATATATAAATGTAGATGCGTTGTCACCCGTGAGGACTAAGATGGAATGCCTCATTTCCAGTAAATGACTCCGGCCACCTGCACTCACCAAGCGAAACGCAGAGGTAAACCTCTACTTCACGCTGGTTTTCTGTGAGGTCGTGGTACCACCCCGGTTCGAGCCGGCCCATCCGTGCGACAGCAAAGCTGCCGCGTGGCTCTACCACTGTTAAAATTGACTGGTTCTCTGTACCACCTAATATATTCGATGGAGTTGTTATCCCTTACTTTGACAATGTCAAAAATCTTGGTATTTATATTGATAATTCCTTAAATTGGATACGCCAACTGAATGAGGTAAGTAAGAAAACCTTTGTCGCTCTTTGTTCACTGCGTCGCCTTCGATCATTTCTTCCCATTCCTACAAAAATTATGCTTGCACAGTCTCTTCTCCTTCCGATTCTCGACTATGCTGACGCAAGCTATGTAGATATAACTGAGGACCAGCTAAATAAGCTTGAGAGACTTTAAAATACTAGTATTCGGTTCATATTTGGATTGCGCAAATTTGAACATATTTCCCAATTTCGCTCACGTCTCAAGTGGTTACCTATCCGACTTTGCCGGAACATGCATATACTTTCTATTCTGTACTGTGTATTATTTCACCCTTCTACTCCTCCCTATCTAAAGAAGTTTAATTTTGTGGGGCTTCCGGGGAAACCTTTACGCTCTTCTAGAAAATTCATTTTAAGTGTACCAACTCACAATACATCATTTTTTAATAAATCTTTTACTGTCCAATCTATTAAGCTCTGGAATGCCCTACCTTTGCATATACGTGAGGCACAAACTATTATTATCTTTAAGCGACTACTTAAAGAGCATTACTTGTCTCAATCGTTCGGACACTGTTAGGATAGATTGTGTGATTATGTATTTATTGTATCTATCAGCTTTATATTATTGTTTGAGGAATTTTGTATATATATGTATATCGATATATATGTGTTGTGTGTATATTTATGTATAATATATATATACTAGCTGGCCATGCAGACGTTGTTCTGCCTTTTTCGACGACCCTTCATATAAAAAATCCTTAAATTCGTAATAAAAAAATATTGAGTGTCACTTATCAGGATAAAAACTATCCTATCTCTCGAGTTGGGTGTAACTGCACAGAGTGTGCAAAATTTAATTGAAATCAGTTCAGTAGTTTAGGAGTTCATCGCGGACAAACAACGTGACACGTATTTTTTATAAATAAAGATATATATATTTATATGTGTGTATGTATATGTATATATTATATGTTGTATATTTATATTGCACTACCTACCTATTCATTGTTTGTATTCCTTTACGCCTTTGGTTGCCTGGAAGAGATAGTTGTGTATCGCTAGCAACGCAAAGTCGGGAATTTGCGAAATTCAGATATCCTGAAAATCATAATTGCTTTCAGAAAAAGTGCAAATTAGGGGATTTTTAGGTGCTAATTAGGTGCCAAGTTTAAAAATTAGGTGCTCTAAAATTTTCACCGCAACGAACTGTTGAAATTTGCGTTGCTAGCAAAACGTCTCGCTAGCAACGCAATGAAGTTATTAGATATACGATAAATATTAATAGCAAGGAATTAAGTGCTAATTAGGTGCTGCATGTATACGCAATAACAAGGCGCCCCTAATAAAAATAAAGTCGTTATTCAGAACATAGCAGATGCAAAATTCAGATTTCCTGAAAATCATAATTGCTTTCAGAAAAAGTGCAAATTAGGGGATTTTTAGGTGCTAATTACGTGCCAAGTTTGAAAATAAGGTGCTCTAAAATTTTCACCGCAACGAACTGTTGAAGTTTGGGTTGCTAGCAAAAAGTCTCGCTAGCAACGCAGTGAAGTTATTAGATATACGATAAATATTAATAGCAATGAAATAAGTGCTAATTAGGTGCTGCAAGTATACGCAATGACAAGGCCCCTTTAATAAAAATAAAGTCGTTATTCAGAACAAAGAAGATGCAAATTGCAAAATGCAAAGATTGCGTTGTTAGCGATACGTTTTGCCAGCAACGCAAATTTCAATGGTTCGTTGCGGTGAAAATTTTGGAGCAACTAATTTTTAAACTTGGCACCTAATTAGCACCTAAAAAGCCCCTAATTTTAGATTTTTCCAAATGCAAATTCCCGACTTTGCGTTGCTAGCGATACACAACTGGAAGAGATCGCTATGTAGCGATAAGGCCGCCAAATTGTACATAGGCTGCACTAAAAGTATCGGGAATGGAATATTTCCACTGTTTCTGTCATATTCAAATCTTTTTAATTGAAAAGTCCTTGGTTTTAAAAATCGAATACCATTTATTTATTTAAAAAAAAGATTATCGGTCTTGTCACAAGCTTTTGTCAAACTTGTTTAGTCGTTGAGAAAATGGAATTGACTCGAGAAAATTCAAGAGCGATGATTTATTATGACTTTCGAAGTGGTTTAACACAAAAACTGTGTTGACCGGATGATTTCTGCATTTGGTGATGAAGCCCCATCCAAAACCACAATTTATCGCTGGTTTGCTGAATTTCAACGTGGACGTGACAAGCTCAGTGATGATCCCCGTCAAGGTCGTCCAAAAACTGCAGTCACCCAAGAAAACGTTGATGCTGTGCGTAAGCTGGTTGAGGAAGATCGACATGTGACATACCGCGAAATTCAGGCAACTTTAGACATTGGCATGAGTCAAATACAAATAATCTTGCATGAACAATTAGGTGTAAAAAAGTTGTTTTCCTGATGGATACCGCATTCGCTCTGTGAAGAACAAAAAGCGGCTCGCGTTACTTGGTGCGTCAGAACCCTCGAAAGATTCCACGCAGGATCCTCAAATGCTGTATACAACATCGTATCACGAGACGAATCCTGGATATACGCGTACGAACCCGAAACAAAAAACCAGTCACGAGTTTGGGTGTTCGAAAATGAGTTAAAGCCAACCAAAATTGTTCGTTCACGGAGTGTTGCAAAAAAAATGGTGGCCACGTTTGTCTCCAAAACCGGCCATTTTACGACTATTATTCTTGAGGGACAAAGAACGGTTAATGCAGAATGGTATGCTAGCATTTGTTTGCCACAGGTCGTTTCTGAACTCCGTAAAGAGAACTGCAACCGCCGCATCATCCTCCATCACGAGAATGGGAGTTCTCACACCGCACACAGAACAAAAGAGTTGTTAGAGCAAGAAAACATAGAATTATTAGACCATCCGCCGTACAGCCCCGACCTAAGCCCTAATGATTTCTATACTTTCCCTAAAATAAAGAATAAATTGCGTGGACAGAGATTTTCATAACCTGAATAAGCTGTGGACGCCTACAAAACGGCCATTTTGGAGACCCCAACTTCCGAATGGAATGGTTGCTTCAATGATTGGTCCATCGTATGGAAAAATGTGTCAAATTTCGCGGAGAATACTTCGAAAAGCAATAAATACATTTTTAAATCGTAATGTTGTGTCACTTCCTTGATTCCCGAAATTTTCAGTGCCGCCCTCGTACATATATAATCTGATTTTTGTTATGACATTTGTATATTTGTTGTTGAATTCATTCATACATTTGTTTTTGTAAGTTTATACATTTCATGATTATTATTTGTGTTAAGTGGATACATTTTTGAAACAAATCTACCCTGTTTTTTTTTGTTTATCTTGTGGTTTTAACGCCATTTTAAAGGTAGCGTTATTTTGAATCGGTACATTGGAGGCTTAAAATTGAAATTGTTATCCTTATCAGTTAAAATTGCTGAGGTAAACTTCTTAAGGTAAATTTTTGTGTTGTGCTTAAAAAAATGCCTTTGAATGCTGCTGGAGCTGTAGCTTTAACTAATGAGGGGTACAGCCAGTGGCGATTTGCACGAACACTTGGTGTACCGCGTACAACGATACGAGACGCCATCTGGCGGTATCGGGAGACTGGTTGTTACACTCGGAGACCCGGTCAAGGGCGACATCGATGCACGTCAGCTCGGGACGATCGTTTTATTGTCAGTAATGTGTTATGAGATCGCTTTCATACAGCGGCTGAGGTTCGAAATCGTCTGTTTGAAGTCAGAAATGTCAGTGTAAGTGAAATAATAGTAAGAAGACGGTTGGCTGAGAGAGATCTGACAGCATTTCGTCCAGCCCGCGCTCCTGAACTGCTCACATGGCACAGAACACCCAGGTTACGTTTCGCGCGTGATCATGCTAACTGGTCAATGCAAGAGTGCAAGAATGTTTTGTTCTCAGATGAAAGCAGAATTGCTTTAAGAGGTCCTGATGGACGCTAGCGTGTGTATAGACGCCCAAACGAGAGGTTTACTCCGTGTGCAAAATAGTGAAACGGTGGGATATCAAGGAGGACCAATTATGGTATGTGGAGGCATCAGTTAAGAGGCACGTACCGACCTCGTTATCTTTGAAAGAGGTGCTGTAAATGCTCACAGGTACATCGAAGAGGTTCTGCAAGAACATGTCATTCCTTTTGCCCCTTTTATTCGTCAGATTTTTTTTTGATGCCTGATAATGCTAGAGCCTATGTTGCCCGGAATGTTACTGAATACCTGAATGAGGTCGGAATTCAAACATTGCCATGGCCCGCTCGCAGTCCCGACTTCAACCCAATAGAACATGTATGGAACAACCTCAAAAGACGCATTAGAACCAGGATACCAGCTCCTACCACTATACGAGAGTTGAAAGCAGCTGCAGTAGAGGAATGGCACAACATTCCTCAATCTGATGTCCAGAATATTATGGTTGGGCTATCCGTCTGCAAGAAGTCATTAGAGCCAGGGGAGCCGACGCCCATTATTAAATTGGAAGAATGAAAAATGTTTTCATCAAAAATTGATTTATTTTGAAATTTCTTTTCAATACAATTTTTTGTAAAAAGCACTTAATTTCCATGAAATTTTTCATAAAAATTTCTAAACATTTTCATTACATTTTATCATTTAGTGTTTTGTTTAATGATTATGAAAACACACAAAAACAAAAATAAAGTTTATTATCAGTAATTTTTGAAAATAATTAAAAAATATGTGGTCAGCGGTTAATTGTGCCTGTGAGTATATTTCTTTTACAGAAGAGGGCCATAAGTGCAATCTATGATTTAAAACCTAGAGTCCCTCAGACAAACATTTAAGGAAATTAATATATTACATCCTCAATACAATTACCAAAATTTTATGTATGATGTACAGAATAAAAGTAGTTTTAAAACAAGTGATTTTGATAATACTCTTAGCTATTTAAATTAATGAACAGTACCTAGTGGACATTACGTTATAAAATATTCATGGAACGCATTAGGAGTAAATACAACGAGACAAACCTTCCTGTAATAAAACACATGCCATAGACAAAGAAATTGTTACATGCGCCTCAGTGGGACCACTCGCTGCAACATCAGCAAGCTGTAAGCCCAAAGTCTAGGTCGACTTGAAGACTTATGTCAATATCAGAACGCCTTGATGTCTAACGTCAACTTCAGAATGCCTTGACGTCATTAACTTCAACGAACATTAACGTCAAGAACGACTTGACAACTAGTATAAAAGGTCGGGGAAAAAGTTTCTTCGTATTTTATATACACAAATTCAAAAAATTTTATACAAAATTATTTTTTTTAAAGTTTAATTACATTTAACTATATAAGTGTGGCGGCGCTGTCGTCGCGCCACAAGCGAAACATATCGAAGCCTAAATCGCACTAACAAAGTTCCGAAGTTAAAGCAGCATACATAGAATAGCTCCGAACTACCAATCGGAGCGTTGGCCGCTCTCCGGGCAGAACACCTTGCCCGGCGGGAGATCTCCCCTTTTCCTTCCACCGCCACAGTGGTGACCCCGACGTGATATGAACACGCAATCAACAATCTTCGGAAACTACAACTTCAAACCTTCATCATCCTCAAGTACCCCATTCATTCGCTCCCGAGCAGATATTGTCTGCAGTCTTCACATTCAGCAAAGCCATCTAGCTTTGTAAAGGTTCATCGCAGCACTGTAATAATAATGCTTCCTGTTCCTTCAAGCTACTCCCTGCGCTACAGTGTTCAGCACGGCTCTGAGCCTTACTGCTCGCCTCTGCTTCACGGCACTCTCGCAGATTACTTGCCTTCTTCTCGACTCATCGCAGACTACAAGGCAATTCCCTGGCACTTGCAAATTCGTCGACATCTAGACTGCACTATCGACTTCCCGTCTGAGCAGGGGAGTGATGTGGCGGCGCTGTCGTCGCGCCACAAGCGAAACATATCGAAGCCTAAATCGCACTAACAAAGTTCCGAAGTTAAAGCAGCATACATAGAATAGCTCCGAACTACCAATCGGAGCGTTGGCCGCTCCCCGGGCAGAACACCTTGCCCGGCGGGAGATCTCCCCTTTTCCTTCCACCGCCACAATAAGTATGTGCCATTTTGTTCAATAACTTGTTGCCATCTTGTAAGTCGTGACATAATTCCGTTGCTGCAGAAATTGTTGATCAAAAAATGCGACAAGTAGTTTTGACAGTCCTCTCTTGACGCAAGAGACTAAAACGAGTGAAAATCTGAGGGTGCAAGGTCAGGACTAAATGGTGGGTGCATTAACACTTCCCAACCAAGCTCTCTCAATTTTTGCTGAGTGGCCAACATTCTTTTATTCCTGGGAAGAACCATAATAAACGATGCCTTTCCAATCCTATTTGTGCTACTCTTACTGACACTGCATTAGGTACATAAACGTCATAATTTTTTTCGCAGCTTGAGTCGCAATTTTCCCTTTTTTTTTTGTAATAAAACTTCACAATGTACCGAATTCCTTCGTCAAATTCACTCATTTTAGCGGACAGACAAACAATTGAAAAAATGGCGAGAAAATGTTTTTTACTTTTAATTTTTCCTTTTCTTCATTTCCTTATGTATTGATATTAAAATAATAAAACCAGCCAGATACAAACAGTAAAACCAAAGAGGTTTTTCTTCAATCTTATGCAAACAAAATACAAAGAAACTTTTTCCCCGACCTATTATATTCAGAACGACTGTAAAAACGGTATTATACACGGTAGAGCCACGCTGCAGCTATATTATGATCGAAGCAGAAATGCTTCGACTCGACTGGTGAAGGACCAAAAAATACCAGCTCAATGCTGTTGTTTAGTATTGGGTGATAGAACATGTCTTAGATTCTCTACACTCTCGTCAGATCTCTCTTACAGATTGCAAGTTGCAAGCATTGGTCGAAGCAAAGGTCATGTTAATCGTTTGCACTGAATCGTTAAAAAATGTGATTGCAATCATTAATACTTTTACAGGACCCGGGTCAAATGACCGAACCATTCATGATTAATACATGCCTACCTGAGACGGGTTATTCCGTCCATCCACCGTAGGGTGGATACTCTGAAACGCATATTCATCTATCCACCCCATACGGGGTGGATACTCGGATTTCTTATATTATTTTTCTTCACATTTTTCTCCCTCGGTTGTGTAATCTATTGTTGTGTCTTGTTGAGTAAACTGACCCCAATATGCTTAGTAGACTTAGCATACCTACAAAATATACACTTACTTCTTGTTAGAAAGATCAATGCTGAAACAAAAGGAGTGCCTCAGTATTACTTTTGGGAGTGGGTGAGTGGTCATTATGTATAATTGTATTATATGTATTCTGTGAGCCAGTGTGTGTATGTTAGTATTTCTTCTCCTAGACGGATTAACTGATTTAAATTAATTTTATGGGGTACTTATGAAGTTACCTAGATGGTTCTAAGCTGTACGAGGGTGGATTGAAAAGTACTCGGCCTAACCAAGAAAATAAACACATACTAAATCAGTTATATTTTTATTTTTCTACATAATCACCATCAAGTTCAATACACTTTTGCCACCTCCCCTTCCAAGCATTTAGACCGTTGAAAAAAAATGATTCTTCCTTAGAGTCAAAATATGCGTCTACAGCTGCTTTGACCTCGTCGTTTGTCGAAAATCTTTGACCTTCCAAGTGCTTTTTTAGGTTAGGGAACAGAAAGAAGTCTGATGGTGCCAGATCAGGTGAATACGGCGGATGCGGTAACAGTTCAAAGCCACAGTTGTGAATTTCAGCCATTGACTGTACTGACGTGTGAACACGGGCGTTATCTTGATGAAACAGGACTTTTCTTCTGAGCATTCCTCGACGTTTTTCTTTTATTTCCTCTCGTAAACGACGTAGTAAGGTGCAGTAGTAATCAGAGTTTATAGTCTGACCCCTTTCAAGATAATCAATCATAATCACACCTTTCGAGTCCCAGAATACTGAAGCCATCACCTTATTTGCCGACAAAATCGACTTAGCCTTTTTAGGGGGTGGTGAACCAGGTCTTCTCCACTGTTTTGATTGTTGTTTTGTTTCCGGTGTACAGTAATGAACCCATGTTTCGTCTATAGTAACAAAACGATTCAAAAAATCATCTGCATCGGCTTCAAATAACTCCAAACAGTCGCGTGAAATAGTCAATCGCGTCCTTTTTTGTTCAACTGAAAGCAGTCGCGGAACCCACCTCGCAGACACCTTGTGGAAACCCAACTCGTTGACAATGATGTTTTGAGTTCGTTCATAAGAGATGCCTATAATCTCGGCTATCTCTCTAATTTTTAATCTGCGGTCTCCCATTATTAAATCAAGTACTTTTTTAATATTTTCGTCAGTAGTTGACGTCGAAGGCCTTCCAGAGCGGGGTTCATCTTTCACACTCTCTCTACCACGCTTAAATTCTGCTATCCATTTTTTGACGGATGAATATGACAGAGCACAATCGCCTAATGTACTGACCATGTCATCATGGATGGCTTTTGATGATAGCCCCTTCTTATGGAGGTACTTAATGACGGCACGCTGCTCGATTTGCTCCATTCGCGGAAATTATGTCCGATTACTTTGTTAATAAATTTATAAAATCACAACTAATTATCGCACACGTTTCGAACTTCACACAATGAACTAGTCTGAACTGAACTAAATAATGTGGGTAGATTTGATTTTTAGAATTGAATGGATCTGTGTTAGGCCGAGTTTTTTTCAATCCACCCTCGTATTTGGACCCGATAAGTGAAGCTATCATCTAAATCCAGAAATTACCATGCAAAGCCGGGACAGATCGCTTGTAATAGAGATGTTGAGACGTAGTTGCCCAACTGCCACTTCAATTATTGGAGTGGTTATGAATCTCTTTCATTAGTGAATAAAATTAAAATCAATGGTTTGTATTGAAATTGATTTATTTGACGTTAGTCCTAGCCTAGTTTTCCAAATGAATGATAAGTAAAAGCAAATTACATCTTAGTGTATTTTATATTAGAAATAAACTATAATAAAGTCTGCTTCTATATTCTTTATAGGTACTGCTTGAGCTCTATTGTTAAGTCTTGGATCACATCTTCATGGGAAATTGCGCGTTTAACAGTCTTATTACAAAAAGTTTTTATTTAGTCCCAGGTTACTACTAGTCAGTTTCAAAAAAGTTCCATTAAAAATATGCGAAATAAATGACAAATTTCGCAAAGGCAAAAGGGGGCTGCTTTCGTGACAGACCCTTCTTTAAAGCTCTCTTGGTGAACGGTGTAAAGGTTTGCAAACCTTTACACCGTTCACCAAGAGAACGTTACCTCGATTCCCGCAATTGTCGAGCAAATTAGTAATATAGTGGAGAGAATTTTAGAAATAGTCAATGCAAAGAGCTTTGTCCACTATTTACTTCCTTAATGACACACTCACTTCTAAGTTGATAACTACGCGACGCGAATTATGATTTTTCGACTGCCGGGGTTATTACTGAGTGATCACCTTGAGCACTCCCATTTGACGGAGTGGTGAACTGTCCAAAGTCTAACAGCTTTTGATTTGCTGCAAAAAAAGTTCTCCAATTGGACAGTACATGTGCGTCAATTCCTTCCTTGTCTTTGCAAACGCGATAGACTCACTTTCGTATTCGTATAATCTTTGCACACCACGTAAACTTTCATTGCTTAAAATATCATTCCGTACCATTTCATATTATTCACGGTTCGAATATTTTCGTTGAGTCATTGCTAACAAAGTGACAAGTAATAACTACATACGAAAGTTTAAAAATAGCAGTCAACACTGTACCTAGCGGTGTAACGCCTAACGGAATGGGCGAAAAGACGCGCTTGTCTTTACCGAGTCAAAACAACTTTTAGAAATCTGTAACCGAAGCTCAAGCGCCGAGCGCCACCGACTGCTTGAAAATTCAACACTTCCTTACAAATACGTGCGTGCGTAGTAAAATAGTACACGTTACATTTTTGTGAATGACAATCAGTATAAATAATGCATTTCCACGTATTTTGAATTTAAATGACAAAATGTTAGAGTATTTTTTTATTTTATTTTTTTACCATTTGCCTGTTCTGAACCACCTCAATAAATTTGGGCATTATACTGCAAAATAACCCTGTATATTCAAACTGTTTATCGTATTTTTTTATTAGATACTATTGTTTTATTAAAATACATTAAGATATTTGCATCATAACAATAATTTTCAATTTATTGTATAATCGATATAGACAAAACAAACTGTTTCCCTAAGCAATCTTAGGAGCGAATATGAAACGTGCCGTTTCATATTCGCTCCTGTGTGTGCGAATATCTCGAAAAGCCAACTACAGCCCGGCGAAGATTGCTAGCCGAGAAAAACGCGCGGACTTTACACGTTTAAGCAGCGATAAAGTGTCATATTTATGGCTTTTTCTGTCGAGCCGAGTATAAATTAAAAAAAATTGGCGGGAACTTAACCGCCGCGCCAGCAGATTGCTGATTTTGATTCGTAATGTGGTGCGATTTTGTGTATTAAACGTCTGCGCCTATGAATCATTAATGGAAACGATGATACAAGCGCTCCGATGGTAATGTGAACCTCAAGATCTGCATCTGCATAGGCGCCTTGAGATACCATCGCTATCGACTGTCTGCTGGCTCAAACTGCCGCCAAAACCTCTCAAAAATGAGACTGATAACGAATTATCATAAAGAATAATTTCTTATTTACTTGACACTGGTAAAAGTATAACAGTACGAGTCCATTACCAGGGAAAAAAACATGTTTTGTAATAAAACCGTATTATATCTGGTCTACCTACCACACATCCTCTCTCAATTTTCTCAAATTTTAAAATATGAGCAGCACCTTTTACGTCTTAACAAATAAACACTCAAATAATAAAAAGTTTGAACTAAAAACTAAGCACTACAGGCACTCAGTCCTCATCCATTGCTTCTTCCTCTTTCTTTTCCTTCTTCTTCTTTTTCTTCTTCTTCTTAGCGCTCGCCACTGCTTCTTGCTCCTGTTCTTGTAGAGCCTCTTCCATTGCCTGTTTCATGACATCGATGTTTTTCATTGGGATGTCACCTGTCTCGTAGAATTTCAAACGATCCTCCACTTGCTGACGGAGTTTCTCACCAAATATTGTTGTTTGTGTTTCTGAAATGAATATAAATAAATAATATAAATTTAAAATTAATGTTAGTAAATATACAACTAAAAACAACAATACTTATTTTATATTAAACATAACAGCTCTGGACCCCATATGCACAGTGTTCCAGTGCCGCACAACGGGACAATCAAGCCTTCCTAATACAGTACATAGGAGTCCGTTGGCACTGTCTCGCACGCGTCGCATCAGGGAGGCCACTCTTTTTCGCACTATTGTATCAAAGCTGTCCGTGTTAGCCTCAACAAACATACTTGATGCGCTGCAATATCGAGACAGCCCCATCAGCATCCTAAAACCATTATTGTACTGAACACATAGAGCATTTGCTGATCGGCGAGCATACTTGACCCAGAGGCTGCAGGTGTAAAACGTTTGGTAGTACGCCTTAAAAAGGGTTATCTTGACAGAATATGTTTTAACAATTCTTATTATAATTTTTCTCCTACTCATAACCTACCATATATGAATATCATATGGTTTGAAAATGGCGAGAAATATCAGTAAACTACTAATAAGGCAAGTCAGTGAATATTTCGACGATATTAATTTTTTACTTTATCATAATCATCATACCATGTTAAAGAAAAGCTTTTCAGTAATGGTTCTATGTCAGGTATACAAAAAATTAAAGAACAAATGGTAAAATTAAGAATTTTGTACAACCGACTTCAATATAAATAAAATGAGAACATCATCAATGTAGTCGAAGTCAATTAAATTATTAAGGATATGAATTATTAAGGATATGCATTATTAAGGATAACTCAAAAACTACTGGTCAGACCTTCATCAAATTTATATGAAACCACATGAGAAGCACCAGCTTTCAAATAAAAAAATAATCGTCAAAATCGGTTCACCTAGGAAAAATTTCTGAGGTAACACAAAAAAAAATACAATCCATATCAACCTCATAATTTTTGAAGTCGGTTGAATATGTTTATTCATGACTAAGTGGCATGCAAATAAGACTTCAATTTGATATAGATGTGTAGTTCATATTTACTAATATATTTTTTTTACTTTTAGAAAACAATTCAGTAGTTAACTATGTGGTTATAGTTCATATAATTTCATAACAGGGAAGGAAACAAATCAAGAGATAGGCAGCAGTGTCTTCCTAATAACAACTAAAAATAAAAAAACCTGTAGTTGCCAACCCACTTGCCAAGCGTGGCAACTGTGGCTAATATCCCCCCTATGAACCGATCTATGGTGAGGCCTATATTCAGCATGGGATGTAATAGGCTGTAACGGCAACGGGTTCATAATGAGTAGAAATAAATAAATATTGTATAATACATGTAGCAATGATTTGACACTTAATTAAACAATATAATTATGTGTTTATACATGGCATGCTTTTGATATTGCACACTTTTATTACCACAAAAGACAACTTTTGCAATAGATCAAGGTGTGCAGTTGCAAAGATTAATATCACTATTAGGTCTATTTATTCTATTATACTATTATCATTATATTATTATAACTATTACCACTATACACCCTATTTTATAATTACTAAAAAAAATTAAATGCTCTCAGTGTCTGTTATACATTTAGGTAGACAAAACTTTAAAAAATTTATTAAAAAAATATCTCAAGAAAAAGATAATAATTAGTTACTCGTTTATTATAGACATATTAGTTATTATAGATAGGATTGACACCAATTCGATCCATTCATAAATCGCTTACTGCCTCGCTCACGCGCCGGTCGGCATTCATTTCGTCAGCCATTGAAGTAAGAGATAGAATACAATGAGTGAGAAAAGTTGTGACGTGGGGTACTGTACTAATGGTGGGAGATGGAACGGGAGCGTCTTATGAACGGAGTGTGTAAGTTATTGACTTGTGTAGTATTTTCTACTGCTGTGCCAATAAAATTACTCCAGTTTTTGGATAAAAACAAACCTCTATAGCATTGTGATAAATTATAAAAAATTCTGACAGTGCCATTGTCAATAGCATCTGCTGCAACTGCCATTAATTTTTTTTTGGTACTTACAAAATAGTGATATATATATATATATATATATATATATATATATATCACTATTTATTCTATCATTAACGCTCATTAAAGCCCTCTATTGAACATAGGCCTTTTTCATAGATGGGATATTTGCAATAGTTGGCAGGCAACAGCAGTTCTTTTATTAATAGTATAGACTTATATCTCTATAAATCTATCTCTGCGCCACGAAGCCGTCAATAGACGCAGACGCAATCAAATCACTATAACCCAAATTATTATAACTATCCTGATACAATTTGATTAACTGCAACAAGTGAGAGCAATACCTAGCGCCGGTTATTTAACCCCACTGTTGTTGTGACGTCACATGCCATTGTTACTTGTTTATGAATTTTGCAAGTATCAGGAACATGCTGATGGCTGTGTCCTCTCTTTCGAGGATTGTTTGGGGTAGGAATTTCTCTTACGCCGCCATTATAGGGCAACCATCCTCCAAATAGAGAAGTTGCATTAATTTTTTTTGCCACTGAAAGAGTATTCGTTTACAGTATAGTTAATTTTTTTATTAACCATTCTATTCTTTTAGTAATTATTAATAAATGAGTTAAATTTTTGAATGGAAAATAGACTTGTGATTGGTTGTGATTGTGAGCCAATTGCAATTATGCTATACTTTTTTTAATATTAAAAAACATGCAACTTCTCTATTCTTTAAAAGCTGAGTGTTCATTCTTTTATACAATCTATTCAAGCCCACTCTGAACATAGGTATTACCAGCAGAATGCCTCATAGGGGGGATAATTACCACCACGCTTGGCAGAAGGGTTGGCAACCGCATTTTCTATTCATTTTGAGTTCTTTCTCATTACTCTATTTCATTTCCCTCTGTCGCCTCTTCAACGCCCACTGGTTTATATGAGGTAGTGGTTTCTCTTACGTCAACCACAAGACTCCTTTATATCATATAAAATAAATCAAGCAATAAAAACAAATGTGTTACATACCGGAGAAGCAATCAATCCTTGAAGCGATGGAGCACTTGTTGGCCAGATATCTGCTGATCCGACCTTTGTTCTTAAGACCGGCGCGACCGATAAAAGTAGAATGATACAGCAGACCGTACTTGGGTGTGTTGGAACGAGTTTTCAGAGCACGAAATAGAGCTTTCTCGGCACCTGAAAATAATATATATTGTAATTTTTACAAGGCCATACTTCAGTCACAGCCTAAGAAGAACATACAGTCAGTCATCGCGTTTGATGTTGTCGGAAAAGCCGACATAAAAAATAGATTGTTAGGGTTGTCAGAACAGGAAGTCATAAAAAAATAAAAACTTCTTTTATTTTATTTCACGTTTAAAAAAATTAATGTTTTTTTTATAGTATAGGGTGACAAACACAGAGCACACAGTCCACCTGATGGTAAGTGGTTACTGTGGCCCATAGACATCTACATTTATCCTCGTTTGCGAAACAAAATGCAGATGCGTTGTCATCCGTGAGGACTAAAATGGAATGGCTCTTTTCCAGTAAAAAGGATCTCCGGTTCTCTACACTCACCATACGAAACACAGCAGTGTTAAGCTGCTATTTTACGCTGGTATTCTGTGAGAGCGTGGTCCTTCCCCGGTCGAGCCGACCCATTCGTGCTACAACTATACTATTAATATAGCTGCAGCGTGGCTCTACCACGTAAATTGAGTAACACTATGTGTGCCAAAGGAAATAAAAGTCAATCCTCTCTTTGTTTTCACATTTTTGTTGGCATTGTCGAAGATATTTATTTGGAAAGAGGAATAGGGCTGTCTCTTATGTTTATCGTTTTACTTAATTCGTCTGTTTTGATCTATTCGCATCGGGAAATTAATTTGTTGCAATTTATTTTCAAGTTTTACATAGTGGTTTTGAGTATTGCTGCTTTGGCGCTTGGTTGAAGCATAAGCATAGAACTGCATGTTTGGAAAAGCTAGTTATGATATTATCAGATTGAAATCAGTAAATGGTTACATGGTAGATGGCTTGATTATGTCTACTTGCGTGAATAAAATCATACTAAGTCATATCTGTGCGTTTTCACATGCCTCGCCACTACGGCCGTTCACTTGGAACTTGTAAGTGCCCTCAGCACTGAAGCCCTTGTGGCCACGCTGGACCGCTTCGTATCGCGTCGCGGTTTGCGGACCTGATCCGGTCTGATTGCGGAACGAATTATAAGGGGCACGGATAGATATTTGAAAGAGATCGTCGAATTTCTGTCCAGCAACAGGATTTATTTAGGTGCTGCGCTGTCCAGGGGGGGCATCCAGTGGAGGTTCGACCCTCCAGCTTGCCCGCACTGGTGCGGTATTTTTGAGGCGGTGGTTAAGGTTGCAAGATCTGATGGGGTGCCTAGGGTGGCCGAGGTTTTGGTTGGAGATTCGGTATTGCCACGTGCCATCGCGACCTTATCCTGTTTGCCAATTTACTCGCGGACATAAGTCCTTATGTCCGGGACGGGGGTTTGTTTAGGCCAAATATGGGCCGTGTGTGCCGCTTCCCGGCTTTAGGTCGCGTGGGCCGGCGGCAGTGTCTTGAACGCCGCGGCCTTGTCGACTAGTATTGTTCGCGACCGTGAGTTGGTTGGGTGCGGCCGGTGTGGTTAATTGTGCGCGCACGCCGAAGGCCTGGAATTTTGCGCTCGGAACCGCCTCTTTTGAGTTGCCTTATTTTGTTCGTATATTTGACAATGAGGCAAGTCTTATTATATAATTTTTTGTTGTAATAGTTTTGTGAGTTGGGTGCGGACGCCGTGTGTCTAGAAGCTACTCTCGTATAGTTGGGTCGCGTGTCGACTGTCTCGAGTAGCGTTGTCTGGTTCGTGCGTTTTTGCGTGGCAACGAGGCGTCTCGGGAGTTTTGAGTAATTAAATTAACTTCTATTGACATTAATTTGCATCGACGAGTTGTTTGTGCGTCATTTTGATAGCGTGATAAGATATTTGCCTTGTCGGTTGGAACGCTAGTACTTTGTGACTCGAGAGGAGATCGCGTGTGCTCGATTGTAATTTGTTGCTAAGTGAACATTGAATATTGAACTTTGACCGACTGTTCTTTACTTGTGCCGTGTGTCACTTGTTTGATTTCGATTAACGTGGATTTAGTTAAATTTGAAGTTAATTAAATGTACAATAAAGTAGATAAACTAATACAGTGAAGTAATAGAAGAAGTTTTCAATTGGTGAACGCCCACTGGAGGGTTCGCGCATTTGGAGAAAAGCAGCGCCTGTGGATCTGCGGTCCGACTACATCGGGGATGTCAGGTTACATCTATAAACACTACTACATACTACTTACATACACCTCACTTATCACCTGACTGGTACCCTGTGGTCAACCCTACCTCCGGAACTCGGTAAGTATTTTTGTTTGCTTAGCAGCCATAATAATAATCCATAGGCCATTGGGCCCCGCCCTCTGTTGCTTGTCGAGGGGATCACTCATGGGCCCTGGTCCAGTCGACCTTTGTCGGGACAACTAAGGGCGTGAACATTTCTGGTAGCAGAGCGTGGTTGATTGTTTCTACAATCACGCCCGGCCGTAATACGTAATCGGCGGATCGGTGGGTAGAATTAGGAACCACGCCCGTTAGGTTGCGCAAGCGGGAGTGTAGTTTAGGGTTAGGTACCCACGCGTCAGGTATTTCGGGTATGTAGATAATTATCGTTATCACATAATCGTATAATTATCGTTATCGTATAATTATAGTAGATTAATTGCCGATGGGTCGGTCGCCAGAGCGAGGCATTTTTGCTGACCGACTGTAGTGTCTGTACTTGTATTTGTAGTGTAATTTGTATTTAATTTAATAAATAGTAATTTGTATTGAATTTAATTTGATAGTAATTCGTATTTAGTAGTGATGTCATCGCACAAACCACCGGCGCTTCGCCTGCAGGCGGAACTGCGCTGGGCCGTGAATGCCCATAATTTGGTAGGGCGACCCGATCGGGTCCATAGTTTAGGGAAGCGACTCGAGCAGGTCGATGTCCGAAGGGCCGTAGTGGAGGAGGCTTTCACAGAGCTTTTGGCCTCGGATGCGGAACAGGGAGTCCTAGACTCCTGCCTCGCGGACTACGAGAAATTATTTTCGCTCACGGATGACTTGATCGAGGAGGGGGCCAAGTATGTTAATGAAGCGCGTGATGCTAGGCTGAGGGGCCTGTCCGAGTCTCCTCGGAAGCAGCCTACTCAGCCGTAGCTGTTGGGACGACTCCCAACTCTGGACCTGCCAAGGTTCTCCGGGGCCCTCTCCGACTGGCTGACCTTTGTGAGCCTTTTTGACAGCATAGTAGACGCCCGGAGGGACTAGACACCAAGCCAAAAGATGACGTACCTCCTGGCCTCACTGGAGGGGGAGGCCCTGGGCGTCGTCGGCCATTTGAGATTGTCGGACGACGCCTACCAGACTGCCCGGGACCTCCTCGCCGGAAGATACGCCAACGTCCGGCGAATTGCGGACGAATACGTGAGAGTGAGACAGCTTCTAAGCCTCCCGCTGCTTAGGGACCGGGCCAGACTACGTTCGGACATCGTGAATCCAGTCTTGGTGGCCTGTAATGCTTTGAGGCGGCTGGATTTACCGGTGGATGAATGGTCCTTCTTGTTGCTCCACACCGTGCTGTCCCGTCTGCCTCTCGACCTTCGGATACATTTTGAGGAGAGGTACGGTATGGACGGCGCCTCCTATATTCCGTTCTTCAGTGATTTGCTGCGGTTCTTGGAGGAGCAGTGACGGCAAATTGAGAACGCGGCGGGCACCGTCGACGACTTACGGGTTGCCAACCGAGCCGTGCCCAGTGCCCAGAGCTCCCGCGGGAGGGCGCCGCTCCCTACCATCTTACAGTGGCCTAGCGGCCAGGGAGGCGCCCCCCTGCTCCTATTGTCGAGCATCCGATCACCGGGTGACGTCGTGCCCGAAGTTGTTAGGTAAGCCGGTTCCGGCGAGGCGAACTATCGCCAAGGAGCGCCGCTGGTGCTACTCGTGTTTTGAAAGGCACCTCCAGCGAGACTGCCCACACCAGCGGCCCTGTCCGCACTGCCAGGGCAATCACCATGCAGTTTTGTGCCTGGGTGCGAACGGCATCTCCTCTCGGGGCTCTACCGGGCCCTCGACCCCCAAGGGCGGGGACGCTCAGCCAACGCTCAGCCACGCCCTCTGTCGAGCAACGCTCGGCGCTCGCCTGCCAGCCATCGTGCCCCTGGGTTTGAAAGGGTTCCCTCCCCCGACTCGTCGGCGGTCGTTCCCCCAGGGACGGGGGGTCGTCGCCCCCCCTCAGCTTGTTGAGAGGAACTTCACGGCCACTCAGCGGTCAGCTAGGCCCCTTTCACCACCGTTAGCTGAGTGGCCGCGGCTGGGGTACCACCGCCCCCCCTTTTTGATCGGTACCGGTACTACGGGGTTCCTGCGACCTCGAATGTTTCGTAGTTGTAGTGGTTGTGAGTAAAAAGGTGAATTTAATATACTCTTTGAATACGTGTACATATGTTTTTGTAAATATATATGATCATTATGTCTGCTTTGTTGAAAAGAAAAACTGTCTTGAACGCCGCGGCCTTGTCGACTAGTATTGTTCGCGACCGTGAGTTGGTTGGGTGCGGCCGGTGTGGTTAATTGTGCGCGCACGCCGAAGGCCTGGAATTTTGCGCTCGGAACCGCCTCTTTTGAGTTGCCTTATTTTGTTCGTATATTTGACAATGAGGCAAGTCTTATTATATAATTTTTTGTTGTAATAGTTTTGTGAGTTGGGTGCGGACGCCGTGTGTCTAGAAGCTACTCTCGTATAGTTGGGTCGCGTGTCGACTGTCTCGAGTAGCGTTGTCTGGTTCGTGCGTTTTTGCGTGGCAACGAGGCGTCTCGGGAGTTTTGAGTAATTAAATTAACTTCTATTGACATTAATTTGCATCGACGAGTTGTTTGTGCGTCATTTTGATAGCGTGATAAGATATTTGCCTTGTCGGTTGGAACGCTAGTACTTTGTGACTCGAGAGGAGATCGCGTGTGCTCGATTGTAATTTGTTGCTAAGTGAACATTGAATATTGAACTTTGACCGACTGTTCTTTACTTGTGCCGTGTGTCACTTGTTTGATTTCGATTAACGTGGATTTAGTTAAATTTGAAGTTAATTAAATGTACAATAAAGTAGATAAACTAATACAGTGAAGTAATAGAAGAAGTTTTCAATTGGTGAACGCCCACTGGAGGGTTCGCGCATTTGGAGAAAAGCAGCGCCTGTGGATCTGCGGTCCGACTACATCGGGGATGTCAGGTTACATCTATAAACACTACTACATACTACTTACATACACCTCACTTATCACCTGACTGGTACCCTGTGGTCAACCCTACCTCCGGAACTCGGTAAGTATTTTTGTTTGCTTAGCAGCCATAATAATAATCCATAGGCCATTGGGCCCCGCCCTCTGTTGCTTGTCGAGGGGATCACTCATGGGCCCTGGTCCAGTCGACCTTTGTCGGGACAACTAAGGGCGTGAACATTTCTGGTAGCAGAGCGTGGTTGATTGTTTCTACAATCACGCCCGGCCGTAATACGTAATCGGCGGATCGGTGGGTAGAATTAGGAACCACGCCCGTTAGGTTGCGCAAGCGGGAGTGTAGTTTAGGGTTAGGTACCCACGCGTCAGGTATTTCGGGTATGTAGATAATTATCGTTATCACATAATCGTATAATTATCGTTATCGTATAATTATAGTAGATTAATTGCCGATGGGTCGGTCGCCAGAGCGAGGCATTTTTGCTGACCGACTGTAGTGTCTGTACTTGTATTTGTAGTGTAATTTGTATTTAATTTAATAAATAGTAATTTGTATTGAATTTAATTTGATAGTAATTCGTATTTAGTAGTGATGTCATCGCACAAACCACCGGCGCTTCGCCTGCAGGCGGAACTGCGCTGGGCCGTGAATGCCCATAATTTGGTAGGGCGACCCGATCGGGTCCATAGTTTAGGGAAGCGACTCGAGCAGGTCGATGTCCGAAGGGCCGTAGTGGAGGAGGCTTTCACAGAGCTTTTGGCCTCGGATGCGGAACAGGGAGTCCTAGACTCCTGCCTCGCGGACTACGAGAAATTATTTTCGCTCACGGATGACTTGATCGAGGAGGGGGCCAAGTATGTTAATGAAGCGCGTGATGCTAGGCTGAGGGGCCTGTCCGAGTCTCCTCGGAAGCAGCCTACTCAGCCGTAGCTGTTGGGACGACTCCCAACTCTGGACCTGCCAAGGTTCTCCGGGGCCCTCTCCGACTGGCTGACCTTTGTGAGCCTTTTTGACAGCATAGTAGACGCCCGGAGGGACTAGACACCAAGCCAAAAGATGACGTACCTCCTGGCCTCACTGGAGGGGGAGGCCCTGGGCGTCGTCGGCCATTTGAGATTGTCGGACGACGCCTACCAGACTGCCCGGGACCTCCTCGCCGGAAGATACGCCAACGTCCGGCGAATTGCGGACGAATACGTGAGAGTGAGACAGCTTCTAAGCCTCCCGCTGCTTAGGGACCGGGCCAGACTACGTTCGGACATCGTGAATCCAGTCTTGGTGGCCTGTAATGCTTTGAGGCGGCTGGATTTACCGGTGGATGAATGGTCCTTCTTGTTGCTCCACACCGTGCTGTCCCGTCTGCCTCTCGACCTTCGGATACATTTTGAGGAGAGGTACGGTATGGACGGCGCCTCCTATATTCCGTTCTTCAGTGATTTGCTGCGGTTCTTGGAGGAGCAGTGACGGCAAATTGAGAACGCGGCGGGCACCGTCGACGACTTACGGGTTGCCAACCGAGCCGTGCCCAGTGCCCAGAGCTCCCGCGGGAGGGCGCCGCTCCCTACCATCTTACAGTGGCCTAGCGGCCAGGGAGGCGCCCCCCTGCTCCTATTGTCGAGCATCCGATCACCGGGTGACGTCGTGCCCGAAGTTGTTAGGTAAGCCGGTTCCGGCGAGGCGAACTATCGCCAAGGAGCGCCGCTGGTGCTACTCGTGTTTTGAAAGGCACCTCCAGCGAGACTGCCCACACCAGCGGCCCTGTCCGCACTGCCAGGGCAATCACCATGCAGTTTTGTGCCTGGGTGCGAACGGCATCTCCTCTCGGGGCTCTACCGGGCCCTCGACCCCCAAGGGCGGGGACGCTCAGCCAACGCTCAGCCACGCCCTCTGTCGAGCAACGCTCGGCGCTCGCCTGCCAGCCATCGTGCCCCTGGGTTTGAAAGGGTTCCCTCCCCCGACTCGTCGGCGGTCGTTCCCCCAGGGACGGGGGGTCGTCGCCCCCCCTCAGCTTGTTGAGAGGAACTTCACGGCCACTCAGCGGTCAGCTAGGCCCCTTTCACCACCGTTAGCTGAGTGGCCGCGGCTGGGGTACCACCGCCCCCCCTTTTTGATCGGTACCGGTACTACGGGGTTCCTGCGACCTCGAATGTTTCGTAGTTGTAGTGGTTGTGAGTAAAAAGGTGAATTTAATATACTCTTTGAATACGTGTACATATGTTTTTGTAAATATATATGATCATTATGTCTGCTTTGTTGAAAAGAAAAACTGTCTTGAACGCCGCGGCCTTGTCGACTAGTATTGTTCGCGACCGTGAGTTGGTTGGGTGCGGCCGGTGTGGTTAATTGTGCGCGCACGCCGAAGGCCTGGAATTTTGCGCTCGGAACCGCCTCTTTTGAGTTGCCTTATTTCGTTCGTATATTTGACAATGAGGCAAGTCTTATTATATAATTTTTTGTTGTAATAGTTTTGTGAGTTGGGTGCGGACGCCGTGTGTCTAGAAGCTACTCTCGTATAGTTGGGTCGCGTGTCGACTGTCTCGAGTAGCGTTGTCTGGTTCGTGCGTTTTTGCGTGGCAACGAGGCGTCTCGGGAGTTTTGAGTAATTAAATTAACTTCTATTGACATTAATTTGCATCGACGAGTTGTTTGTGCGTCATTTTGATAGCGTGATAAGATATTTGCCTTGTCGGTTGGAACGCTAGTACTTTGTGACTCGAGAGGAGATCGCGTGTGCTCGATTGTAATTTGTTGCTAAGTGAACATTGAATATTGAACTTTGACCGACTGTTCTTTACTTGTGCCGTGTGTCACTTGTTTGATTTCGATTAACGTGGATTTAGTTAAATTTGAAGTTAATTAAATGTACAATAAAGTAGATAAACTAATACAGTGAAGTAATAGAAGAAGTTTTCAATTGGTGAACGCCCACTGGAGGGTTCGCGCATTTGGAGAAAAGCAGCGCCTGTGGATCTGCGGTCCGACTACATCGGGGATGTCAGGTTACATCTATAAACACTACTACATACTACTTACATACACCTCACTTATCACCTGACTGGTACCCTGTGGTCAACCCTACCTCCGGAACTCGGTAAGTATTTTTGTTTGCTTAGCAGCCATAATAATAATCCATAGGCCATTGGGCCCCGCCCTCTGTTGCTTGTCGAGGGGATCACTCATGGGCCCTGGTCCAGTCGACCTTTGTCGGGACAACTAAGGGCGTGAACATTTCTGGTAGCAGAGCGTGGTTGATTGTTTCTACAATCACGCCCGGCCGTAATACGTAATCGGCGGATCGGTGGGTAGAATTAGGAACCACGCCCGTTAGGTTGCGCAAGCGGGAGTGTAGTTTAGGGTTAGGTACCCACGCGTCAGGTATTTCGGGTATGTAGATAATTATCGTTATCACATAATCGTATAATTATCGTTATCGTATAATTATAGTAGATTAATTGCCGATGGGTCGGTCGCCAGAGCGAGGCATTTTTGCTGACCGACTGTAGTGTCTGTACTTGTATTTGTAGTGTAATTTGTATTTAATTTAATAAATAGTAATTTGTATTGAATTTAATTTGATAGTAATTCGTATTTAGTAGTGATGTCATCGCACAAACCACCGGCGCTTCGCCTGCAGGCGGAACTGCGCTGGGCCGTGAATGCCCATAATTTGGTAGGGCGACCCGATCGGGTCCATAGTTTAGGGAAGCGACTCGAGCAGGTCGATGTCCGAAGGGCCGTAGTGGAGGAGGCTTTCACAGAGCTTTTGGCCTCGGATGCGGAACAGGGAGTCCTAGACTCCTGCCTCGCGGACTACGAGAAATTATTTTCGCTCACGGATGACTTGATCGAGGAGGGGGCCAAGTATGTTAATGAAGCGCGTGATGCTAGGCTGAGGGGCCTGTCCGAGTCTCCTCGGAAGCAGCCTACTCAGCCGTAGCTGTTGGGTCGACTCCCAACTCTGGACCTGCCAAGGTTCTCCGGGGCCCTCTCCGACTGGCTGACCTTTGTGAGCCTTTTTGACAGCATAGTAGACGCCCGGAGGGACTAGACACCAAGCCAAAAGATGACGTACCTCCTGGCCTCACTGGAGAGGGAGGCCCTGGGCGTCGTCGGCCATTTGAGATTGTCGGACGACGCCTACCAGACTGCCCGGGACCTCCTCGCCGGAAGATACGCCAACGTCCGGCGAATTGCGGACGAATACGTGAGAGTGAGACAGCTTCTAAGCCTCCCGCTGCTTAGGGACCGGGCCAGACTACGTTCGGACATCGTGAATCCAGTCTTGGTGGCCTGTAATGCTTTGAGGCGGCTGGATTTACCGGTGGATGAATGGTCCTTCTTGTTGCTCCACACCGTGCTGTCCCGTCTGCCTCTCGACCTTCGGATACATTTTGAGGAGAGGTACGGTATGGACGGCGCCTCCTATATTCCGTTCTTCAGTGATTTGCTGCGGTTCTTGGAGGAGCAGTGACGGCAAATTGAGAACGCGGCGGGCACCGTCGACGAATTACGGGTTGCCAACCGAGCCGTGCCCAGTGCCCAGAGCTCCCGCGGGAGGGCGCCGCTCCCTACCATCTTACAGTGGCCTAGCGGCCAGGGAGGCGCCCCCCTGCTCCTATTGTCGAGCATCCGATCACCGGGTGACGTCGTGCCCGAAGTTGTTAGGTAAGCCGGTTCCGGCGAGGCGAACTATTGCCAAGGAGCGCCGCTGGTGCTACTCGTGTTTTGAAAGGCACCTCCAGCGAGACTGCCCACACCAGCGGCCCTGTCCGCACTGCCAGGGCAATCACCATGCAGTTTTGTGCCTGGGTGCGAACGGCATCTCCTCTCGGGGCTCTACCGGGCCCTCGACCCCCAAGGGCGGGGACGCTCAGCCAACGCTCAGCCACGCCCTCTGTCGAGCAACGCTCGGCGCTCGCCTGCCAGCCATCGTGCCCCTGGGTTTGAAAGGGTTCCCTCCCCCGACTCGTCGGCGGTCGTTCCCCCAGGGACGGGGGGTCGTCGCCCCCCCTCAGCTTGTTGAGAGGAACTTCACGGCCACTCAGCGGTCAGCTAGGCCCCTTTCACCACCGTTAGCTGAGTGGCCGCGGCTGGGGTACCACCGCCCCCCCTTTTTGATCGGTACCGGTACTACGGGGTTCCTGCGACCTCGAATGTTTCGTAGTTGTAGTGGTTGTGAGTAAAAAGGTGAATTTAATATACTCTTTGAATACGTGTACATATGTTTTTGTAAATATATATGATCATTATGTCTGCTTTGTTGAAAAGAAAAACTGTCTTGAACGCCGCGGCCTTGTCGACTAGTATTGTTCGCGACCGTGAGTTGGTTGGGTGCGGCCGGTGTGGTTAATTGTGCGCGCACGCCGAAGGCTTGGAATTTTGCGCTCGGAACCGCCTCCTTTGAGTTGCCTTATTTCGTTCGTATATTTGACAACGAGGCAGGTCTTATTATATAATTCTTTGTTGTAATAGTTTTGTGAGTTGGGCGCGGACGCCGTGTAAGTCTAGAAGCTACTCTCGTATAGTTGGGTCGCGTGTCGACTGCCTCGGATAGCGTTGTCTGGTTCGTGCGTTTTTGCGCACTCCATATTTAAAAATGAGTAAAATTCTAAAAAGTATAGTTTAATTTTCATGAACAATTCGCAATTCGAATTCAGTAAACTTTTTTGTGGCCAGCATTCTAAAAGAAAAGTTTTTACTGTGTGAATTGTCACGTATATAATAATAAGTATTGACTTATGACCTGACTGTGTATTAAAAAAAAAAACTGAAAACAATTACTTCAATGTCGCCATTGCCAGTAATTGTTTCTTGTACTGTAAAATTGCGCCTGAGCTACTTAAAACTTGGATATTTTAAAATTGCAATAGTGAATGTGTAATTTAACTTATCTCCATACCTAAAATCTGCAACGTAGAAGCAGGGTACTTGGCGAGGCTTGTGAGAGAACCAGCCTTGGAGATGAGTCTTGCACCGACTTGGTCACCAATCAATGTGGTGAGATTCGGAGCTACCGAATTCATCTTTGTATGTAGATACTCTGCGATCTGCTTCCTGAACAAATATAAATTAATGTGACATATAACAAATAGCCATAGTAACTCAGAGGCTAAATTTCTGTTTCATATTTTAAAATATCTAAGCATACAGACGGCAGGAAGCGAATCATCTATAGAATAGAATGATTTTTATTCAATATTGATTATTACATAATACTTATTGAAAGACTTTTTTTATTTACCACATGTAGATATAGGATTGGAGCAGACTTTAGGATACTATACATGATATTTGAAAATCATTACACTATAGTTTTAAATGTACACATGAATTAATACACAAATATAGAACATATGTGTGTTCATACCATGGGCGTTAATCTTGCACGTTTTTATTACAACAGACAATTGAATCATGCATGCTATAGATCAAGACGTGCATTGTCGTGGTCAACGTAATATACAAGTAACATTATGAAACGTAAAATTTGGACTAGAATACCATGAAATATAATAAATATACTTAACACAATAATATATATAAATATAACACATTTGTGTTTTTAAAATATTCAATTTAATTCTAGATAAGAATAAGAAATGTTACTTAATTTTTTTATTTTTTTTTATAGGATAGGATAAGGGTGACAAACGAGCACACAGTCCACCTGATGGTAAGTGGTTGCTGTGGCCCATAGACATCTACATCTATCCTTGATACGAATCAAAATGCATCTCGTTTCCAGCAAAAAATGTCTCTAGTTCTCTATACTCACCAAATGAAACACAGCAGCTATTTTACACTGGTATTCCGTGAGAGCGTGGTCCTACCCCGGTCGAGCTGACCCGTGCTACAACTATACCAGTAATATAGCTGCAGCATGACTCTACTACGTTGAAAAGGATTATTTATTAATGATTATCTTTATATATAGAAATCAATTACTATCCTTTAGATTCGCTAAAACTCTAAAATGGCTCTAACAATTTTGATGAAATTTTTTGTTTGCATTTACAACCTAACGGTTCCCATTTCACAATTACCAAAGACCCGGTAAGTGGCGCTGTTGTTGAGACCCAGAAATCACACGTTCGGAGCCGCATCGAATCACTAGTATATTACATAATTCGTCCGTCCGTGTGCATATAACTGAACACCTATATGGCTGGACCGATTTTGATGAAATTTTGTGTGTGATTAAGTTGATTAGAGAATGGTTTTGATTAACAATTTGACCCGGTAGGTGGCGCTGTCGAGATACAGAAATAAACCGTGCGAAGCCGGGGCGGATCGGTAGTACGGATTTTTTTTTAAAATTAATTGTTAACTGCTATAAAAATGTTTCACATACCTGTAGTTACTCAATGCCACAACTCTTCCAGCGAACATCTGTATATTAATCAAATCCACTGGTGAAATGTCCATTCCCATCGACATCTTTGAAGCATCAATGATAGCCTGTGCCTTCTCTGAATCGCCCAAAATTTCCGTGAGGGGTTCCAGAGACTCCTCTGACAATGACTTCCTATCCTTGATGTACTCTGCACATTTGGTGTAAAGATGGTTTTCAGGTACTATGCTCACCAGCTCCGGGAAATGGTAGGAGTACCACTCTCTACACAGAAGAAACAAGACATTGTGATATTATTGATATATTAGATTAGATCATGTAACATTCAAATGTCTCACTAAGTAGGGACATAAGTGAATTCATCACTCCATTTTTGCGTACATTGTCCCATGGATGGCGTTTAGCAGCGGCTATGGGAAATGACAGTATAACCATCTCATTTACATCGGGCATAAAATACCCACACCAGTGATGGCAGCAGCGTCAAAAGTACAAGACGTTTGGTACTGCAATCGTCAATCAACTTATCAAGTGTGACAATTAAGGCTAATTTTCTCTACGATGGTAAAGGCTCAAGTCCAGCGGTGCAATTGTAAAGGTTGAGGGAGATGGAAAGTTAGAAGGTACAGGTAGGTTAAGAGGGTAGTAAGTTTCATTACAAGGAGCTTTTCTTCGTATCATTCTCAATGTGTTTACTCTTTGATAACTAAACCCTCACTATTCATTAATTTATTTATTTATTTGTTTTTTAGTATGTATGTTACATAAGATACTGTTAAATACTATGTATACATACTTTTCTTGCTATGTTAAGTCCCTAATGGAGATATGCAAATCTATTTATTCTTAGAAATTATAGTTATACAAAATTAACACATCAAAATCAATAATTATTAAATCATTAATTAGCAACAACAAACAATCCATCCAATAATATTATAACGATATCAATTACAAAAAAAAATATAATTAACAAATAAAGAATTAATAATTTCAAAGTATGACCTTTGTATTAATTTGTGTAGAATGAATAAATAGGCTTTTTTATTATCACTATCGACAATGCAGAACCAAAAACCTGACACCTTTGTTGAAAGGGTCTGATCCTACAAAAAACATTAAACATTTACACAGATTTGAAAAGTATTAGGATGATGAACACCAGAGGAATTGGAGAGCCGTGGTAGCTCAGATGGGTGCCAGCATCCCGGGTTCGATCCCCGCCGGCACCAATGAAATTGTTAATTGCAATTTTAAGTGCTGATTTACCACATGCTCGGCGGTGAAGGAAATCATCGTGAGGAAACCGTCATGTCTGAAAAATAAGAAATAAAAATATTTCGAAGACATGTAAGTTCGCCAACACGCGTTGGGGCAGCGTGCCAGACATTTCCTTGCCCTAAAACCCTCTCAGAAAAGAGAGGCCTGTGCCCAGCAATGAGACGTTTACGTGACATTGAGGCTGTAACTTTAACACCTGAGAAATTGCAGGTGTGTTGCTGGCTTTGCCAAAAGGAGTAAGCTTGTTTAATAATTGACAGCAGCTAACTGGTAATTAAGGTAGCATTTGTACTGGTAATAACACTACTAAGTACTTCAAAAATACACTTACCTGATTCTCATAGAGAAGGTGTTAATATCCTTATCAAGTTGATCCAGCAGTGCTATTGACTGTATAATCATGTTGTCCACTCTGTGCACATTGAACTTAACCCTGGCCCGAGAGTAGGAATGGCCAAGACCTAGCTGAGCTATGCTACATGCTTTGAGTGTGAGGCCTTTGATGAGTGCATGGAAATGATGCCGTATGCCTGGAAAAAATCAATAGTATCATATATTACCTGTTCTTTGAGCCAATTATTTAATTTCAGTGTAGAAAGTGTAAGGTAACATTTGGTCTCTAGAATACTATACAAAACTAGCTGTCCAGCGAGACTTCGCCCGCGTGGAATTTATTGCAATTAGATTTCATGAGTTTTAATTTTTTGAGCCTAACCCAAATTTTTTTTTCTAAAATAAAAGTAGCCTAAGTTAATATCTGCCAGTTAAAGTCCCGTCAAAATCAGTCCAGCCGTTTCGGAGATTAGCCGGAACAATCACAGATAGACAAACAAACATTTTAAAAATTGTTTTTTGTTATTTAGTACCGTATATAGTGTGCATCTCATATGCATTTAGTAAAAATCTGTTATTTTGACATTACAAACAGAAACTTCAATTTTATTTATTTTTAGATTAAAAAGAAATTATATTACTCCTTCAGCTTACTGATCCATTAGGCTATATTGTTCACATATCCTCATTTCTAAGTCTACCATGCAGAAAAATTTCAAGCATAGCCCATCATATGGCAGAGTGATCTTAAGCTTTCTCATAAGACGAGCAGTGAAGGACCACGTCTCAGAACCCACGAAAAGTTCTCGAGTGTCAAAGTCACACCGGTAAACTAAGTAGATAACAATATTTATCCCATTTTATTAATTTATAGCAACTTAAATAAAACATCCTGACTTTCATTATCATCATCATAACAGCCCATTAAATGTCCACTGTTGAAGATAGGCCTCCCCCGTGGATTGCCTTAAAGGAGGGATAGAGGATAGATGTATATATATTTATATACAACGTGTCCCAAAATTCAACGATAAGCCAACACCGGAGGATAGACCTGCCCCGGACTAATCGGGGAAAAAAAGAAAAAAAATATATCCCAATTATATTTTAAGTTATATAAAAAAAATGAAATTCTTCAGAAATTGAGACCGTTTATGATATTTTTCACTACCATGACCACAATTTTTTAAATATTTTTTCTTTTTTCTTTTATAGGCAACCTGAATAGTACTGCTATCTACCACAATTCTTAAAAACTCCAGAATAACTCTTGTTTTATCACGAAAATTAATGAAACTTATTTTATTCCCTAAATTTTTTGAAGACTTTTACTTTTAACCAAATTTAACTTATCGTGGTGTAAAAAAAAATATGAACACTAGTATGGCAAGTTTTTTTAAAAATTGACGCAACTAACCAACATTCCAAAATGGTATAATACTCTAGGAAAACAAGTTATAAAAAAATATGGGCCTATTATATCTAAACCGGGGCCAAATTCCTTAAATTGTAATTGTCAGTAATCACTTTTACTACATGCCCAAAATGGGTTCCTGTTACAATTTCTAGGAATTCGAATGGGGCATTAATACCTTAGATGTTAGAGAGAGATAGATAGATAGAGATATTTACTTTAAAAAGAGACAACAACAGGGCAGGTAGAGAAGATGTTATTATTCTCAGCAAGTCGGTTCAGTACGCTCTGCTCCTTTGTTTACTACGCACCGTTCCCAATTCAACTTACGTGGCCCTCGTACATACTATCGACTTTTGGCTTGGCTTTTTGGTCTGGAATCGACCTGCAAACTTAACTGACCTGGCATTATTTGGACTGGAAGTGATCTTCAAACTGAACTGACCTGGCATTATCTTGGACTACGATTGTGTGTTTTGTGATTTAGAGTTCTGGCGCATTTTGGACTGTTTGGCGTTTAACATGCCGCAACCGTACACACCACAGGAATACGCTAATATGCATTTAGTCTATGGAGAATGTCGATGTAATGCTAACGCTGCTAGCAGACTGTATCAAGAAAGATACCCAAATGCTCAAAAATATCCTGATTATCGAGTGTTTATTAATGTGCATCAAGCGTTTTCGGAGGGTCGTATGCCATTCAATAGGAGAAGCGCTGGAAGACCTAGATTGGATCGTGATGAAGAAGTTCTCAATGAGATAGAAAATGACTCGACTACTTCGGTACGTGCCATAGAAGAAGCTACAGGAATCCCGAAAAGTTCTGCACATCGAATATTAAAACGTCACAAGCTTCACCCATATCACTACAGGCGTGTGCAGACGTTATTACCGCGGGACTATCCGCTACGGATAACATTTTGCCGTGTAATGCTGCAAAGGCACAGTGAAGATCCCCACTTCCTAGACAAAATTCTATGGTCGGATGAAACAACGTGCAAGAAAGATGGGTATTTAAATCTTCACAACCTACATAGTTGGAGTAATGAAAATCCACACTTGATGAGACAAGACAAATCCCAATATCAATTCAAGATTAACCTATGGCCCGGCCCTATATTAAATGGAAAAGTAATTGGGCCCTTTGAGTTACAAGGAAACTTAGATGGCAATAGTTATTTAAACTTTTTACAAAATGACTTGCAAGAATTGTTAAACGACGTGCCCTTAAGTGATCTTCAAATCATGTGGTTCCAAAATGCCCAGCACATTATGCCCGTCCTGTGCGAGAATATTTAAATCAAGAGTATCCAGGGCGTTGGATCGGGCGACTTGGTCCTATCTTATGGCCACCCCGTTCACCCGATTTGAACCCCCTGGACTTCTTCTATTGGGGTTGTCTTAAAAATAGGGTCTACTCAAAACCCATTGTGACATTGGACGAGCTTCGTCGAAATATCACTCAAGCTGCTGATTACATTAATAGCAGAAGATATGCAAGACAAATAAAACGATCATTTTTAAGGCGATGTCGTGTATGTGTTAATGCTTGTGGCAAACAGTTCGAACATTTGCTATAATGTTAATAACTTAATAAATTACACGTGAAACTGTTTGTACCATTTGTTTTAAAATATTAAACATTTTTCAAGAACTAATACTTTTATTACACCCGACCGTCATTTGGCCCCTGTTAAGAAATAATAGGCCCATATTTTTTTATAACTTGTTTTCCTAGAGTTTTATACCATTTTGGAATGTTGGTTAGTTGCGTCAATTTTAAAAAAACTTGCCATACTAGTGTTCATACTTTTTTTTTACACCACGGTAAGTTAAATTTGGTTAAAAGTAAGTCTTCAAAAAATTTAGGGAATAAAATAAGTTTCATTAATTTTCGTGATAAAATAAGAGTTATTCTGGAGTTTTTAAGAATTGTGGTAGATAGCAGTACTATTTAGGTTGCCTATAAAAAAAAAAGAAAAAATATTTTAAAAAATTGTGGTCATGGTAGTGAAAAATATCATAAACGGTCTCAATTTCTGAAGAATTTCATTTTTTTTATGTAACTTAAAATATAATTGGGATATATATTTTTTTCTTTTTTTCCCCGATTAGTCCGAGGCAGGTCTATCCTCCGGTGTTGGCTTATCGTTGAATTTTGGGAGACGTTGTATATAGAGGATAGATATAGACATTTGCCTACTCTTGGCAAGCTGATCGGCAACTACAGTTTTATTGTTATTGAGGTATATGCTGCTTCCCATAAATTTACCTCTGTTACTTTTTATAATATACATGACTTGAGGTAGTAGGTGTTCCTTACGCTTCCACTATATGGCTACTTTACTATGGCTATTTATTATGCTATATTTTTATGTAACAGACAATCACACTGCATATTAAAAACTACCTCTGATAATCTCTGGTACTGCCCCAGTATGTGAGCACGGTATCTCGAGAGCTTCGCTGATGGCAGCACCAAGTTTCGGGTCTGCGACGCCTAGAGTGCATTTTGATCTCTTTTTACGCTTTGGCAAAGCACCTTCAAGAAACAAGTTAAGGTCCTCTGGCACAATACCTGTGGGGAAAAATATATTTTCATATTTTAACAATATTAACACATTATATATATATATATATATATATATATATATATAATATATATATATATATATATATTATACTATGCTGCTGAAGTGAGTGACAGTGTCAGCCAGGGATGCCCTAGATAACAACATATTTGTTATGTATATGACATTTGATGAGCAGAAATCTATGTTTGTCCTATATTATATTTTGTCTGTTATATTATACTGTATTTTGTATCAGAAGGTGTGTGTCCACAACTAACACTGTATGATGAAAAATCACTACTACATTTGATATAATTTTCCCTTTAATCTAGTCAGTAATTTTATCAGCTTTATCCAAGTTAAGTCACAAAAAGTAACTGCTTTATATCAAACTATTAACTAGTATAAAAAAAAAACATTAAAATCACAATTGGAAACCCTTCATGAAGCACTGATGGAAGCTATAAACTTGTATATACGAAGGTCAGATATCAGTCTAAATAACACAACACAGACCCGTCACTTATCCTTAAATAGCAACATGGTTTTGTCCACATCGGTCCACAATTCACACTTTATTATTATGCCTATTATCATGGACCAAATGCTTCAATGAGAGAGAGCCTATTGACGTAATTTATCTCGACTACGAAAAGGCCTTCGATATAGTGCCAAAGACAAGACCAGAAACTGCAATATGTAGTAGTTTCCTATTCGCCAGTGACGCACCGTGGCAGTTCAGAGCGAATGTGTGGCACGTGTCTAAATAGGTAAGTTTGATACCTTGACGTACGTCTTACGTATTGTTGGTGTTGTTGTTTATGTTTGTCTTTAGATAAAATAAATAGAAATCGGGGTAATTCTTCATCTGACATATCTTCGTCTAGAAATATACTATGTATTGAAGGTAGTGCTACTATTTACGAAGAAATTATCGAATCATGGCTTGTGAATCTGATGGATCAATGGCGAATGAAAATTATTACATGCAGTTGGACCGCGATGATTCTTCAGAAGCGAAGTATTTTGATGATGGAGAGGCCGCTGGTAGAGTTTTGGACCCTGACTCTACTGAAGATGACATGCCTTTGTCAAATTTTTTCTCCCAAATTGATTCTGAAAAAAGGCAAACTGGCAACTGGTCCGCGATTCTGAAGTAAATACGGTTGGCGAGGGCAATCTATAACAATCTTGCAGAAAGTACTACTATGGAACAAAACACTGCATGAAGCGGTCTGCAGAAGGGCCATCTAGAACTACTCGCACACCTGCACACAACATTGTTACTGCAATAACTACAATTGATTTTTCACCTCACAGTCTGCCTTCACATTTATTTAGTTTGCTAATAACTGACAGTATCAAAACACAAATTACAGAAAATACTAACCAAAAACTATAATAGAAATTACCTAATTGAAAGGCAAAAATATAAGTGACAAGGTAAACCTAAAATGGATTTATATTTCCATTATAAATGCAAACATGAAAAAATATCGAAATTTTAGAAATCGATTTTTTTGTGAATCGATCAGCTTACACATTCGAATCGATTTATAAAATCGATCTTTTTCGAAAATAATCCACATCCCTACCGATGATGACAATGACAGTACAAAATAGTGTCAGTTTTACCGTAGGAATTGACATAAATTTGCAAAAATAATTGATTTTCAATATTTTTTTTCTCAAAAAGTACAAGTTTCCGCATATTGAAATGCTTTCTTTTAGTGAGTACTATCTACAAAAAAAATATGGACATTTAAATCGATGGTCCATATTGGAAATTTTAACCCACAATGTGTTTCACGTTTAGCAAAACCCATCATGAGAACCAATCGAAACATCACTGCAGATAATTACTTCTCCTCAATTGAAGTATGCAGAGAATTAAAAAAAATTGTTTTACATATGTAGGAACACTAAAAAAAACAAAAGGGAAATACCACCTGAATTTCAAATGAAAAATGTGCCAAATACTGCTGAGCAAGACGATCTAGGCGATGGCCGTGTATCACATTTTACAGAATTTTGGATATTGCTACTGTCAATTCTTTTATAGTGTTAAATTATAATACTACGGATCGTTTGAGCTTCATGAAAAATCTTGGAAAAAGTTTAGTAAAGCCGCACCTCGAGTGATGATACACGACGAAGCAACTTTCACATGAGCTTTCGAGTCTTATTGGTCTTATCTTGGGCAAAGATAAAGAAGCTACCGAAATGGGTCAACCAAGTAATGAAATTATAACATTTGAAACCATGAAGAATTGCTACATGTGTTATAAACTAAAACGTCGCAAAACTAGATACCTACCACTGCAAATAGCAGTAAACCTGTCTATTTGCAGTGGTAGGTAAGCCAACCTGCAACTGTTGTTAAAAGTGCCTAATTTTCATAATTTCTTTAATTGTTATTTTTTTATAATTAAAATCGTCCTTAGCAAGTAACAAAACCAAAAATAAAAGTTTCTATTCTTAAAAGTTATATTTTATTTTGTAGTTGATATTTGAAAAAAAATTATGATAATTTCATTACTTCTAAGAATGTTGATTAATAAATATTTCTCTTTAATTGTCTGTTTCTTTTAATATCCCTGGGTTATATTAAATACATTTATATATATTTACATTTAAATATATTTAACCAAATTGTAAACACACATCACAATTTTTACACTCTATTGAAGACGTCTTTAAAATTATAGATGTCATACATACATCAGTGTTAGTGTTTATTAAATTGTATGTCAGTGCTTGAGGGTTAAGATCTTAAGTGGACATTACTAAATTGAGGAGTTTCATAAATTGTTTATTTGTAATGAAAACACTAAACTCAGGGGCCACCATTTTAACACTAGCAAGACGAGAAAAACAGTTAACCTACAAAGTCAGTCAAAAGTCTCATCCATATATGTATAGTGTAATTGTGGAAATAGTAGACAATATTCATTGTTACATAGGCAAATGAAATATTTTTGGTATGTGTGTGTAGCGTAAATATGTGTTTAGTAAAAATTATAGTTATGACATGAATATTTTTGATAGATTGCATCTGCCACATGGTGGTTTTTTTGCACAAATCACACTTTGACCTTGTCTCAGCTGCAGCCATTTCTGAGGCAGTGGAATGTTGCAGTGAGGTTTCATGAGTGGGTTCTTCTAAAATGTTACACAGTTCAACTGCAAATTGCAGAAAAAATAGGTTTTTTAAGTAAAATGGAATGTCTCGTCTCTTGTTATTTATAGTACCCACCAAAGTTACACGTTTTGAAAGCAAGTTCTGTGCAAGAGATACAGATGAGAAAAAGTTGTCTGTAGTCACATTTCTACCTTTATTCAGAAATGGTTTCATAAGATGCATGACGACATGTTGTCCAAGACTTTGATTTTCCTGTGGAGTTTCATCTTTTCCAAAATATGGTAAGCATTCAAAAAGTATTTCAATTTGACATCAACAGAACCAAATTTTATTCCAAATTTATCAGGTTTATTAGTCATATATTTAATAAAAGGGCATCGAACTTTTGTAATTTGGTAATCTGATTGATCTGGCAACGATCGCAATAATGTCAATATTTCTACTTCACTGATATATTTTTCACAAAATATCAACCAAAATAATGAGCATATAAACTAAAATATTTAGGTACATGAAACAAGATCAGGAAATAAAATTAATGTAAATGTAATTATGCTACCTACAACAACAATGCATTCATCTATTGAATATGTCAAATGACCCTAGCTGCCATTGTATGTGAGTATTATTTTTATTCTTATTTGTATAAACATATTACAATGAATAAACTTTTGTTAATAAAACAATTGTAATTCATTAAAACTCAGGAAGTACAAAACTATATAAACAAATACTAACTATAATAAAAATTCATTAATATAAATAAACCAAATATAAATAAATAGTAAAAATTCCTGATGATACAAAATAATCACAAAACAAACAACAACCTTTACAAACGCTCATTTGTAACCCTGTAGTCACTGAGTGGAAAAATAACCTGCCAGACAATAGTCTCAGCCCAAAATGTGAACCAATTCAATAACAGATTAGATAATCATTTTCCAAACTGCAAAAGGAGTAACTAGTGGACCCCAACAGAATACAGGCATTATCAGTTGTATCAACCATCTGCTTGATATTTAATAATAATAATAAATAATGACAATTTATTACTAGATTAGTGATCCTCTCAAAATTTAGTTTCATACAATAGCTCTATTGATCTTCGCTACTCAGATACACGACATCGAGCAAGTGTTTTATAGAAACCAAATTACTAAATATAATAAACATTAATATTACTAATATATGTTCCCAGGAATTCACACGCCATCTCTATTTCCTTAGGCAGTCATCAACCAACACGGCTATCAAGTTAAAGATATAAAACAATTTTTAAATAAAGGGAAATATACTAGTTTCATATAAAATGAACCAAATTTTAAAAGTACTAACCTTCAGAAATAGCGTTAATATTTTCTAACGCAACGATTGCAGATTTAAACGGTTGGAATGCGATTAAAGTGACCACTGAATTAAACCTTTGCAGGTCTGTTACCGATTCTTCCACCTGAGGTAGGAATGCTGCCAACTCTTCGAACTCTGTGACACGGAACAGCGCAAAGCCCGCGCTGTGCTCGTATAAAACATATAGTTTACTCTGCAAGTTACAATTACAAAGGTATAGAAAAACTTTAATAAAAATCAGATTACGCATAAAAAATAAATATTTACCATTTCAACGCTTTATTTTAACATATTATTATTAAAAAGACTAAGGGGTAACAAAACACGTGTGTTTTGTAGCCCCAACCACTGTGACAGAAAAAACAGGTTAATAAAATTCACAACATATTTTATTTGAGGTTATGCTAAAGAGATTGCTGTATTTCCATTTGAAGGCAAAGGGACCTATGCCCATACAGTTTAGTCTGACATAGTTTATAGTCTTCGTCTTCTTTTAATTTATAGTTTGTCTTGAAATCATACGTACGCAACTATAGAGACACATGGGCTACGGCGGACCGGAGGCGTGTAGCCATAGTATCTTTCCCCGATACAGAAGTGTCTGTCCTTTTTTGTCAGGGGAAAATCTGCGCACACAAATACAATCGTCCGCCACTACGAAAATCACATGTAACAATTAATACAATATACTTACACTTTCACACACATACATTTTTAAAGTACCGCTCGGTGATTGCGACAGCTCGGATCAGTCGCTTGACTGATTTGCATTTTGTATGAAGGCGAGCGTTATGTACTATATAAACAAATCCGAAAAAAACACGACCGTTATTATTGTAATGTATAAGTTTACAACGAAGTAAATAGTAATAATGTGATTAAAAATATTTAAAATATATGAAATGTCGGCACAGATTTCTTTTTACAGCAAAAAAAAGAACAATTTGGCATTTTTGAAGGACGTCGCGTCGAGTCAGCTCAGCAATTAGATTAAGTCTAGCATTGGACTAGGCTTATTTAATTTTGGGAACGCCTGCGTATAGCGTATACCTGCGGTCTGCGACGCTGGTGGGCCGTCTTACTCTATATACACAACATTTAACAACAACAGATAGTTGACGGCAATAATATCTAATATATTTATTACAAACTCGGAGCAGTATCATTTCCTAATAATAGTTCACTTCAGCAGACATTTAATACACAAAACCTCACCACTTTTAAAACCCACTTCAAGTTGTTATTTAAACGATAACTAAGCATCTATCCGCCAGCGGTCTAGTTCTTCACAAAACTCCTATGATAACGACGGTATCACACAACACAGAAAATACCACTAACCACCGCTTGTACGAGACCTAAGGATTTCAAAGATATTTGAGATATTAAAGCTTACTGAATCTAGAAGTATCTTAATACAGCGTCGTAATTTTATTAATTATGGAATACCAAGCAGATGATACGTGACTGAAGAATAAAATATTTCAAATATATTTGAAGACTCTGTTTGGTTTAATTATTGAAATAAATAAAACTTATTATGTACTATTTATAATGCACATAGTGTCATCTAGGCACGGGCATCTTGAAATACACGTTGCCCCGTAATTCTTGCGCAACTTATTTTCATTTCATAATGCTACCTATACAAAACGTCCAATTGTCCAATAAGAATGTGGAAAAGATCAATTATTAACTAAATAAAATTTAACACTCATCACGATACAGAGATAATGCGTACACGCCAAATGTTGATGAAGCTTAGTACCATTGATTAAAAAACTGTCATTTAAAATGGACGGATTTTTTTTTAATATAAATAAATAAATAAATATCATTTTATTGCCGCATTAACAAAACATATGCACATATAAAGTAAGTACTTCATCTTAATTAAATTTTGGCAATCGGAGGTGACTCAGCTCATCTTACATGGGACTAAGATCCTATGAAGCGCTGGTTTTCAGGCACTCCTTCCTTCCTGAGATGTTACACAGGTGTCGTGAGAATTGCGAGTTCCCCAACCACCTCTATCATTCACTCATCTAATGTTAGAATTTTACGAATGGTTGTGAAATTTTATAATAACAATTCTTGCATTCTGTGTTCTTTTTTCTTGTGTGTGCGTGCACGTGCACGTGCGCTTGTTTGTATGTAAGTGTGTGTGTGTGTGTGTGTGTGTGTGTGTGTGTGTGTGTGTGTGTGTGTGTATGTGGGTGTGTATTAACTCTCAGCTCATGTGGGACCTTGAGGATCACCAGCTGATTAGGGACCGCCAATACGGTTTTCGTCAGGGTCGATCAGCTGGTGATCTTCTTGTCTACCTGACTCATAGATGGGCGGATGCAGTAGAGTCCAAGGGGGAGGCGTTGGCCGTTAGTTTGGACATTGCGAAGGCCTTCGATCGGGTTTGGCACAAAGCGCTTCTTTCGAAGCTCCCTTCCTATGGGCTTCCCAAGAAATTGTGCAATTAGATCACAAGTCTCCTTACAGATCGGAGCATCAAGGTCGTTGTAGACGGTGCATGCTCCAACTACAAGCCTGTTAACGCTGGTGTTCCACAAGGCTGTGTGCTATCACCAACGCTGTTTCATCTGCATATCAATGATATTTTGCTAACTGGTAACATTCATTGCTATGCGGATGACAGCACTGTGATGCTCTATACATCGGCCGTGTCAATAATTCCGGGCCGGGAAAATGTCGCCGAGTATCGGAACAAACTTGTGTCTGAAGTCGAGTCTTTGCTGAACAAAGTTTCACAAGTTTGCGCGTTTACCGCTAAAAGAACCCCTTTGTCATATCTCCTCAGTTTCAAGGCACTCCCCTTCTTGCCTCAGCCAGTATCGGAATCCTCGGAGTCGACATATCGAGTGACGTGCAGTTTGGAAGAGAAGGCCAAATTGGCCTCTAAAAAGCTTGGCGTGCTCAGCAGAGCGGAACAGTATTTCATGCCAGCACACCGCCTGCAACTTTACAAGGCGCAGGTTCGGCTTCACATGGAATACTGTTCTCATCTCTGGACAGAGGCTTCCCAGTGCCAGCTTCTTCCACTTGACCGCATCCAGCGCAGAGCGGCTCGAATCGTCGACGACCTAGCCCTTTCCGATCGGCTCGATTCACTGACACTGCGTAGAGATGTTGCATCTCTTTGCGTATTTTATCGCATTTATCACGGGAAGTGCTCTGAGGAATTTTTCAGACTAATTCTACTAATCCTGGTCACAACGTCACCTTGCAAACCACACTTTTCTCTTATCACACTATTTCTAAACCTGTCATTCAGATTCAGCACTAACATAATCCTTAATGACCGCATTTCTACAGCATTTATTCTATTCTCATGCTCCTTCTGCCAGACCCAACTTTCACTACCATACATTAAAGTAGGGACTAACACAGCATCATGAATTGCCATACGTGCCTTATTTGACATATTCTGACTCCTCGTAATAGCGTGTAGAGCTTCATTTACTCTATTTCCTGCGTTCACTCGTCGTTCTATATCCTTATCATATCTACCATCCCTACTAAATAAACATCCCAAATATACAAACTCATCCACTTGCTCAATCAACTCCCCTTCTATTCTTATTTCACATAACGTTTTACTTTCTTCTTTTTCAAAAACCTTCACTTTCGTCTTACTTGCGTTCACTTTCATAACCCTTTCTTTTAATGATCAGTTCATTAAAGTAACCATCATTTGCAACTCGGCCGCCGACGATGCAAATATGACTTGATCATCGGCGTACAAAAGGCATTTGGCTGTTAACTTACCCATTCTCAACCCACATACTTCAACTTTCAAAGTTTGCAAACAACTGTCCATAAATAGGTTAAACAGCCATGGAGAAGCTACACAGCCCTGTGTGACACCTTTTTGAATGCCAAACCAGTCCGAGTAGGCCCCGTTGATCCTGACACAAGCACTAGAGTCACTATAAAGTGACTTTAATGCCTGTATCAGACCAGCGCTCAACCCAAATGAGGTCAGTGTTTGCCATAACACGTTCCTGTTCACTCTGTCATAAGCCTTTTCCAAGTCCATGAACGCACAAAAAACTTTCTGGTTTTTGAGCAAAACTTTCTCCGCAATCATGCGCATGGAAAAGACTTGATCCGTACACCCCATCCCCTTTCTAAATCCAGCTTACGCATCTCAAATTTTTGCTGGCTGCATTGTGTGGTGGCAAACAGTTTACCCACAATGCTAAGCAAGCTGATACCACGGTAGTTTTTACAGTCCTGCTGCGACCCCTTTTCCTTATATATTGGGACTATGACGACTTTACTCCAGTCTTCCGGTACCCGCTTCAGTTCCCAACATAAATTAAACAAGGTGTACAGCAGGCCTGCAACCACACCCTCTCCAACCCTTAGCATTTCGAGTGATACTCTATCATATCCGACTGCCTTACCTGCTTTCATGCTTTTCATTCCTTTCATTATTTCATCTATACTTATCTCCCTACCTCTTTCCACTTACTTCGGAATTTCTATTTCACTTAATTCAGACGATTCTTCACTTTTAAACACGCTTTCAAAGTATCCTTCCATCTCTTTAAATTCGAAATTTCATCATTCAGCATGCAGCCATTCTCGTCTCGCATAGCATTCATTCTAGGCTGTTTTGAATTTCCCCTGGCAGTTCTTACGAGCTTCCAGAACATTTTAATATTTGCCTGGAAGTTATCAGATATTCTTCTATCATTCTTATCCATCCTTTCTTGCTTTTTCCTATCCACAACTTCTTTTACTCTCTTATTTATACGTCTAAAGTCTGCCTTTTTTCTTTCAATCTCATCATTCATACCGCAAGAATTACCAGCTTTGGTTGCTAGTAAATCTAGCCATGCTCTCTTCTTTGCTTCAATTTCTATCCGTACGTCATCATCCCACCACTCAGAATTAATGTATTAGAAGAAACAAGTAATATGAATGAATATGAACCTTGCGTACAAGAAGAAAATTAAGATAACATAGATGAATTGTTAGAACATGAAATTCAAAATGAAATTCAAATGACACTTCGAAACCGAGCAAATCTTAAGCGTCCTATTCGTTTTCAGGACTATGCCTTAATGTCTTTGAATGATGAAATGATGGAACCAAAAACGTATAAAGAAGCAACTTCATGGTCTTATAAGAGAAAAGTGGCGAGAAGCTATAGATAGCGAAATTAATTCCCTTATGGAAAACGAAACCTGGGAGTTGGTAGCATTACCTGAAGGTCGAAAAGCAATACCTTGTAAATTGGATATATAAGTTGACAACCAATTCTGAAGGTGATATAGATGGCTACAAAGCCAAGTTTGTCGTCAAAGGTTACTCACAAAGAGAAGGCGTTGACTTCTACGAAACGTTTAGCCTCTTGCTAAAGGATGTACAGTTAGATCTGTACTAAGATTTGACTGATTAAGATTAGACTGGAGATTGCGCTATTTGATGTTTCAACAGCATTTCTTTACGGAACACTTGTCTGTAAATTGAAAAATAATCTTTATGGCTTAAAAGAAGTACCACATTGTTGGAATCATTGTAATACACAATATATACAGGTTGGGCCAGAATAAAGTTCACATTTGAAACCCATATAAAAAAAGACTGATAATACTTAGAGAGTTTATTCAAAAAGTAACTTAATTTAACATTAATTTAATTTACTTCTTGAAAATAACATCGTCTAGGTGTTCCCCGTCTCGCCGCAAACACTCTTCTAAGCGGGACTTTAAATTTTCAAAAGCACGCCGGCACGTTGCTGTCGATATGGCCGCCATTTCTGCTCGAATGTTCGCTTTTGAGGCAGTAATTGTCCTCGGTTTATTGGAATAGACCTTATTCTTGAGAAATCCCCACAAAAAGAAATCCGGTGGGGACAAGTCTGGGCTTCGTGGTGGCCACTCGATGTTACCTCTCTTTGAGATGACTTTATCGGGGAACAGCTCCTGTACGACCTCCATGCTGGCATTATACGTGTGGCAGGTGGCCCCATCCTGCTGGAACCAGGTCATGGAGTTGTACTCTTGCAGCCCAGCAAGGCTTGGCCTTAAAAAATTTTGAAGAATTTCCACATAACGGTCTGTATTAACGGTTACTGCGTGACCTCGAGAATTTTCAAAGAAATAAGGCCCAATCAGCCCTATGGCTGAAATGGCAGCCCTAACCATCACTTTTTGGCAGTGGAGTGGCCTTTGATGCTTGCGCAAAGTCTGTCCAGCACTCCAGAAACGGCAATTCTGCTTTGTCCGAGAAAAGGATGTTCACGAAGTTGGAAAACCGCTCTAACATCAAGGTGGCAAAATGACGCCCTTTTTGTATGGTCATCATGGGAAAATTGCACCAACTAGATTTTATAAGGATGAAGCTTCAAATCTTGTCTCAAAATTCATCTTAAGCTGCTATGCGAAATCCCCAAAGTCGCTGAACGTCGTCGCGTAGAGAGTTCCGCATTTTCTTGGACAGATCGATTAACCTCCTGAATCGCTTGCTCCGTGCGTAAAGTACGGGGGCGACCTTGACGTCTCATTGGTAGCGTCGAACCAGTTTCTTGGAACCTCTTCAACCATTGTTTTAGCAACTGAGTACTAGGACACTGCCGGATACTTCGTAAATTGAATTTAACTCTGAACATACGCCGCACAATAATGTAAGAATGACCATTTTCGTAAAACGCTTGAACCGCGAACGCGCGCTGCTCCCCCGTGAACTGACTCATGGCGACTAAAATTGCGTAGGACGCGTGACCCGATCACACCCCGCGCACCCCGCTACTTCCCACGTATGACGATCTATTTGCCAAAGAAAAGTGAACTTTATTCTGGCCCAACCTGTATTACAAATTGCTTTTGTACAAAGTGAATAATTAATTAATTAATAATTTTTCCGGATCGATACGACTTAAGGACCTTCAATAAAAGAACTTACACCTTTCTAAAAGACCGGCAACGCATCTGCGATTCCCCTGGTGTTGCAGTTGTTCATGGGCGGCGGTAGTCACTTACCATCATGTGAGTCGTATACTCGTTTGCCCCCTCTTCTACATAAAAAAAATAAAAACATTTATTTCTCAATAATACTATTACATTAATTAGTGGTGAAAAACCAAAAAGAGTATAATGTAGTTCCTCATGTTGGGGTGTTTCACTCGCTTAACATTTATACTGTACTATGCAGTGGTATAGTACAGTATAAATATTAAACACGCTATTTAGTAGGCTATATTACGCGAAAATATAATTATTTTATTTTCAGGTTGACCGACTTGTATTATTGGTGGGTCCTTTTACTTTTTTAATATTTACACTACAATATCGCTAATTTCTGTAAGTTAAGCTACACCAAATCAGGCAACGACAGGGTAGGTGGGGATTTCTCATGTGATGTTTTACTATCTCGGTCGTTCTGACAGAGTTGATATCATGTTATATATAGCAATTTGAGGGGATGAGTCGCTCGCGTCCGTAGGCTTCGACCACCTAACCCTAGGCCCACCCTACACGTGTCCTCCGGGTGGTGCTAAACGAGCGACAAAGCCGAAACGATAGACTCGGCTCCTCGCCGTATGGTAGCGGCGTAAAATCTACCAACCCTTAGGTCGCACCATGAGCCAACAATTAAAAGAAACGGCCCCGAGTTCCCGGCGCCCCTTTAATGGGACAGAGGTTTGAAGACTCTCCGGGAGGAAAACCGGCGACGAGGTTTGCCACCCGTCACGTCCTGTCTCCTGGAGGGGCGAAAAGTGGATTGCGGAGGCCCGTCTGGCTAAGCTGGATGTATGTGGAGCAATGAATGATAAGATGGATGAAATATGCGAAATGATGAATGATAGAGGAATAGATGTGTTATGTGTGAATGAGACGAAACGAAAGGGAAGAGATGTCACTGAACATGGCATGTATACTGCTTACTGGTCTGGTGTAGACGAGACCGAGCGGGCATGCCAGTGAGTCGGTGTCATCCTTTCAGAAAGAATGGGTCAATGTGTGAAAGAGTATGAATGTGTAAGCCCAAGGCTGCTATGGATACGAATGAATGTGGGCTTAAAGAATTTGTTCGTGCTTGGGGTGTACGCCCCAGATATGTCTAAGCCCACTTATATCCGAGAGCAGTTTTGGGACATGGTAAGGCTGGTGTTGACGTTGAGATTTTAATGGAAGGGTTGGGGTGCAGGCGATGAAAGAATAAATGAGAATGGTGAAGACCTCCTCACCGTATGTGTGGAAAAGAATGTTTTTGTGGTGAACACTTTCTTTCGCCATAAGAGGATTCACATGTATACTTTGGAAAGAGGGGATGATAGAAGCATGATAGATTTCATAATTGTGGATGAAAGAATGAGGAGCGCTGTGGTAGATACAAGGGTTTACCCTTTAATTGTTTGAATGAATTATGTATGAAGAATGTATGGAATAATGTTAAGAAAGTTTTGGTGGATACAGCCACCGAAGTATGTGGTGTAAGTAAGAGAACGAATGAAAGGAAAAGTAATACGTTGTGGTGGGATGATGAGGTACGGATGGAAGTTGAAGCAAAGATGAGAGCATGGCTAGATTTACTAGCAACCAAAGCTGGTAATTCGGGCGGTATGAATGATGAGATTGAAAGAAAAAAGGCAGACTTTATGCGTATAAATAAGAGAGTAAAAGAAGTTGTTGAAAGGAAAAAGCAAGAAAGGATAGATAAGGATGATAGAAGAATATCTGATAACTTCCAGGCAAATATTAAAATGTTCTGGAAGCTCGTAAGAACTGCCAGGGGAAACAGTTAAACAGTGGTAGAGCCACGCGGCAGCTTTTGCTGTCGCACGGATGGGCCGGCTCGAACCGGGATGGTACCACGACCTCACAGAATACCAGCGTGAAGTAGAGGTTTACCTCTGCGTTTCGCTTGGTGAGTGCAGGTGGCCGGAGGCCCTTTTTACTGGAAATGAGGCATTCCATCTTAGTCCTCACGGGTAACAACGCATCTACATTTTGATTCGCAAACGAGGATAGATGTAGATGTCTATGGGCCGCAGCAACCACTTACCATCAGGTGCACTGTGTGCTCGTTTGTCACCCTAATCCTATAAAAAAAATTCAAAACAGCTTAAAATTAATGCCATACGAGACGGGATTGGCATGCCTAATGATGAAGTTTCGAATTTAAAGAGATGGAAGGATACTTTGAAAGCGTGTTTAAAAGTGAAGAAACGTCTGAATTAAGTGAAATAGAAATTCCGAAAGAAGTGGAAAGAGGTAGGGAGATAATTATAGATGAAATAATGAAAGCAATGAAAAGCATAAAAGCAGGTAAAGCAGTCGGATATGATAGAGTATCACTCGAAATGCTAAGGGCTGGAGAGGGTGTGGTTGCAGGCCTGCTGTACACCTTGTTTAATTTATGTTGGGAACTGAAGCGGGTACCGGAAGACTGGAGTAAAGTCGTCATAGTCCCAATATATAAGGGAAAGGGGTCGCAGCAGGACTGTAAAAACTACCGTGGTATCAGCTTGCTTAGCATTGTGGGTAAACTGTATGCTAAGGTGTAAATTGAAAGAGGTATGGAAGAAACTGATGGAAAAATTTGGGATGCATAAGCTGGATTTAGAAAGGGGATGGGGTGTACGGATCAAGTCTTTTCCATGCGTATGATTGCGGAGAAATTTTCGCTCAAAAACCAGAAAGTTTTTTGTGCGTTCATGGACTTGGAAAAGGCTTATGACAGAGTGGACAGGAACGTGTTATGGCCAACACTGACCTCATTTGGGCTGAGCGCTGGTCTGATACAGGCATTCAAGTCACTTTATAGGGACTCTAGTGCTTGTGTCAAGATCAACGGGGCCTACTCGGACTGGTTTGGCATTCAAAAAGGTGTCACACAGGGCTGTGTAGCTTCTCCATGGCTGTTTAACCTATTTATGGACAGTTGTTTGCAAACTTTGAAAGTTGAAGAATGTGGGTTGAGAATGGGTGAGTTAAGGCGACACATCGAAAACCGTTGAAGCGGGCTATCGCCGGACTGACCCCAGTGAAGCATAATTTGTATAAAAACTTCAAAAACGCCGTCATAAGGTCTAAAATTGCGTAGCGTCCGCGACGATACAGATCGCTCAGAAATCGCTTAGAATCTTAAAATATTTTTAAAAAATTATTGGTTTTACTAATCAAAATAATGAGCAAGTTACAGAAACAGAAACAGAAACTTTTTTATTCAATATAGATTATAAATAATGCTTATTGAAAGTCACTCCTTTGTATAATTACCACTGGTTCGAAAAAAAAACCTCTGTCCTGGGAAGAACCAGCAAGAAACCCAGCGGGACTTTTTTTTTAAAAATAACAGCTTACAATCATGTATGTTACACAAATTAACAACACAACAAATTAGAAATAGCTTGGTAGCGATCACCTCATTTCCAGGGGTTATTATCATCTATAAATTCTTTAATACTATAATAACCCTTTTTATACAAACTTAGTTTAATAAAGTTTTTGAACTTTGAACAGGTTAATTACGAATATTGATGTTATGAATGTATTTGAGTGATTCCCAAGCATATAGATTAAGTAATTTCATTGTAATTTCAACTATAGTGATTTTTTGGGGGTGTTTTCGCAAATAATTATGATCGAGTCAAAATTTTACAATCGTGTTTTTGAACAAGCAAATTCAAGATGAAGACATGAATTTACCTGTATCAAAATTCCAGTTTCGTTAGTCGTGTCATACTCCTATATTCTTCGATGAAAGAAGGTGCATTTTTTCGCGGTGTCGCCTTAACCGTCAAATGCCTTTTGTACGCCGATGATCAAGTCATATTTGCATCGTCGGCGGCCAAGTTGCAAATGATGGTTACTTTAATGAACTGGTCATTAAAAGAAAGGGGTATAAATGTGAATGCATGTAAGACGAAAGTGATGGTTTTTGAAAGAGATTAAAGTAAAACGTTATGTGAAATAAGAATAGAAGGGGAGTTAATTGAACAAGTGGATGAGTTTGTATATTTGAGATGTTTATTTAGCAGGGATGGTAGATATGATAAGGATATAGAACGACGAGTGAACGCAGAAAATAGAGTTAATGGGGCTCTACATGCTATTGTGAAGAGTCAGAATGTGTCAAAGAAGGCACGTATGGCAATTCATAATTTTAAATAAACAATATAAGAAAAATTTATAGAAGTTTTATTTTATAGAAACGTGCCAGTCAACAAGAATTAGGTAGCTTAGATACATTATTCAAATATATCATGTGGCGGCGCTGTCGTCGCGCCACAAGCGAAACACATTGAAGCCTAAATCACGCTAACAAAGTTCCGAAGTTAAAAGCAGTATATATAGAATAGCTCCGAACTACTATAGATACTACTCGGAGTGTTGGCGGGTCACCGGGCAGAACACCTTGCCCGGCGGGAGATCTCCCCTTTTCCTTCCACCGGCACAGTGGTGACGGCGACGTGATATGAACACGCAGCCAATAACCTTCGGAAAATACAAATTCAAAACCTTCGACATCGTCCTCAAGTACCCCATTCATTCATTCCCGAGCAGATATTATCTGCAGTCTTCACATTCTGCAAGCCATCTAGCTTTACAAAGGTTCATCGCAGCACTGGAATAATAATGCTTCCTGTTCCTTCAAGCTACTCCCTGCTCTACAGTGTTCGGCACGGCTCTGAGGCTTACTGCTCGCCTCTGCTTCACGGCACTCTCGCAGATTACTTGCCTTCTTTTTGACTCACCGCAGACTACAAGGCAACCCCTGGCACTTGCTCCGGCTCATCGTTCTCACTGGCATCACTTGCAAGTGCGTAGTACGGCATGCATTACACACCGGCATATCGTTCGCGCCGGCGTCACTTGCCCTTACGCACACAGCATGCATTCCCCACCGGCATTGAGGACGCATCGGCAATTGGACTGCTCTATCGACCTCCGGTCTAAGGTGATGTGGCGGCGCTGTCGTCGCGCCACAAGTGAAACATGTTGAAGCCTAAATCACGCTAACAAAGTTCCGAAGTTAAAAGCAGTATATATAGAATAAATCCGAACTACAACTCTGTGCGGCTGATACATTGATTTCTGTATTAATAATAATCAAAAACTAACGTCTCCATTAAGCGCCATTGTGTACAAAAAAAAACAATCTGAGTGTCAACTAGCAACATTTGGTGAGCGGATGATTATTAGCCCACACTGAATTAGATTTCATGCTTGTATGAAAGAAATTAATTAATGAACACATGAGCGTTAGCAGAAAAATATTAATGATGATACTAATGCGAATTTTAGTGATAATAGTTAGTATCAGCCTTCGATCAATAATACCAACTAGATATCGGGTCGGCGCAAAAAATACGGTGAAGTAAATAACAGTGCACTGGAGACGTGAGTTCTTATTTCGTTTTGGTTGACTTCAAACACAGCCAATATAAAGACGTTTCACAATGCCACAATGTATATTTAAAAGTTGCAAGAATAATGCTCGAAAAAGCAATTTAACAGCCGGAGTGTCTTACTTTCGGTAAGTACATGTAGAATAAGTTATATTTTAAGCTCTAAACTAACAACTATTATCATATTTGAAACAAAATTACCGATTTTAAAGCACCCCTACAAATGTTTTGCCAAGGTTGGCCAATACACGCGTAAACATTTGTAAAACAGAACAGTAGAGAACATGGAGTAGATTTGTATTGTAATCATTTTTAGTAATTTGTTACCAGAACTCTAAATAATGGTAATTGTTACTTTTGTCTCTGTTTGTGTAATTTCATTAGATACTTAGCTTTATATATAGCTTTATATATATATTTTTATTTTAGCAATCCGTAAGTTGAAAAATTTATTGACGTAAGGTTACATTATATATGTAAAAAAGAAACGGAACATATCAAAAATAAATCAAAACGACAATTGTACAATAAAGTTAACTTATTTAAAGGAAATTAATTCATGTATACACAGAATGGAAAAATCTATAATGTTGAATCATTGTAAATCATTGACTTGAATTGAAGATTTGTGAATTCCATAAAATAATTATTATTACATTTTATTTATATTTCTAAATTTTTTAGTTTTAGTTAGTAGGTAGTACTTTAGTTTTTTTTAGTTTTAGTTTTAGTTTGTTTAGATTAAATTAAGATATTTTATATTAAATTCTTATATTTATTTTATATTAATATCGTATTTTATATTAAATTAAAGTCTTCGCGCATGCGCGACTCTACTATCTCCCGCGCATGCGCGAAGACATAGAGTAGCGCATAATTTTTGTTTGGAATAGCTTCTCTAGTACGTAGTACATATAACTCAATGAATGTAGGTATCTACGGGCTGTGACTTGATTGGATCGTGTGGTCGTTCTTCACGCTTACTTGTATAGAAAGTAATGCATTAAAATACCTAATCTTATTCGTAGGCTTCCAGATTTGATGACTATTATCAAGAAATACCGTTGAATGAGACTGAAGACTTTGAAACTTCGCCAGGGTACTAATTTATTTTTATTATTTTCTTGATTGAATATCTCCGTATTTTTATATATACACAGACACGCGTACACAGACATCCAAACGGCATGAGCCAATAAGAAATTATAATTTAGATCTTTTTTTTAACTTATTATAAGCCAGTACGACAAAAATCTCACCTGATGGTAAGTGGTGGTAAATCAATTTTATTCTGCCTCCGTGGAACTAAAAGTCCTGTCTGGCGAGCGCCGATAAGAGCTTGAGTAATTTTATCGACACAATATTGTTTTGTTGAAACTTTAACAAAAATATATTTGTTTAAGATTGACTCAATACATGCCGTTAACTTACAATTTTATTCATTCATAATAGTCTATCAAAGTCCACTGCTGAACATAGGCCTCCCCATAAATTAGGAGTAGCCCGCGCATGCGCGAAGTCATAGAGTAGGACACAATTTTTGTTTGGAATGGCTTCTCTAGTACGTAGTACATTTCACTCAATGTTGTAAATATTTTTATTTTTGATTTATTGATTGCACTGAAATTTAATTCTATTATAAATATTTTAAAGATATATACAGTAAGGAGTCCACTTATATGCAATACATGAAACCACAAGTAATACTAGTCCATAGAAGTGTAGAAAAATTAAATATTAATTAAAACCCGTAAATTAAAAAAGTGAAATTTTCAAACAAAATAAATATTAAAATAAATTCAGTAAAAGTAAACACTCTGTTTAGACTACGTACCTTGACCCCTTGGAAGAGAGGCAACGTTGCACGCGAGTGGCATAGCGGTTGGCGGCAGGCGTTATTGTTGGCACGGCCTTTGATTCGTTTGAAAATGTGTGACGAAATAAAAACTTAATCACTAAACTGTTTAGGTATTTTTACCGCCACTTTTTTATTTCGCGATAATGCAACTGAAATAAATAAATATTATTGCATATTAGTTGCAAATTTTAATGGAACCCTAAATTTTAAAATTTTCAAAATATCCGCCACGTTCTAAAATGCACAAGTTACATTGTCGCATAATGTTGTCAAAAAATAATAAAAATAAACGTACTTAAAAACACTATTTACACACACAAAGTCAATTAACTAATAAGTGTTCATTTCACCGTAAAAAAATTGTTTGACTAATCGTATTTATGTTACGAAAAATAAATCACTTGAAGCAATGCGCAATAAGCAGCGAAACGCACCCGTATCCTGGAAGTTTGGCGGTGACGAACTGAAAGCGAAACTTCCAAATTCCAAAATGGCAAAAAAAATAAAGGTAATAAATAGGGCAGGCACAAGGTGCAACTTTCGTTTATCGACACTTTTCTTTTTACATTTACTTACCTACTACAAGACATTTGAATACAAGTAATTTTGATTTTTGATTTGATAATAATTGAAAAGTTATTGATTGTTAAAAAAAAAGTTTATTTTTGTACAATTGAACTTAAGAAACTACCGTTTTGTGACTTCATTTGAAACGGGAAAGTATGCATTTTTTAATTGGTTGTTTTATGGGTTTTTTATCATGTCTGAATAATTTATTATCTCTAAATCTACAAGAACACTCTTACAAACAAAAAAGCTTTAAAGTTTAGCTTTAAATACTTAGGTCGTAGTATTTTTAGAATTATCATAACAGCACGATAATTCCAAAAACACCATGCCCTAAGTATTTAAAGCTAAACATTTTTTTGTTTATCGATCATTACTCCCATTCAATGAAGCTAATGGTCGATAACTGGTGTCCTACTCTACGACACAGGTAAGCGCGCATTTGCCTCGTCGCCTTTGATGAATGCCGCGTGCCTCGTGCTGCTTGTTTATGGACGCCGCCAAAAGACACCGCGATCGACGTATATCACGTCGTAATAGTTTGCACTGCGTGGCAACGTCGCTTTATAATGTTCAAGGATTCAAGTTCATTGAATCATTGACTTAGTGACCCAATTCTATAGAGAGTTCAAATTTGCTTGAAATTAAAACTCTATTTTTTGACCTAATTACTGGACCGATTATGTTCATTTTTTGTATATCGTCAGCAAAGGCGATAACAAGTATGTGGTTTCATTTATTGCCTATAAGTGGGACCCATTCTGTATACATATATATCTTTAAAATATTTTGTAGTATATATATATACCTAGTCAGGTCATAAATTCTGTCACATGTTTAATATAAAATAATTGAAACAAGTTTATTCATTATGTAACCATTTATATACCAAAATGAACTTAACTAAACATAGATTCTTATGACACTAAAGTTTATTCAAAATGACCTCCGTGATTTTGAATACAGGCCTTCAATATGCGCGGCCAGTCGTCTATCGCAGCACGAACGAGGTCCATGTCAATATCGGCGGCTGCCTTAATCAAGGATGTCTTGAGTGACTCCAAATTGGGATGAGGCTTTGAGCACGCCTTTTCCTCCAAGTGTTGCCATATCTTGTAATCTAACGGATTCAAATGTGGACTGGAGGAGGGCCAGTCTTCGTGCCGGATGACGTCGATTTCACGCGCCGCCAGCCAGTCTTGTGTGCTCTTCGCTCTATGAGCTGGCGCCGAATCTTGTTGGAATACCCAATGCCTGTTATTGAACATGGTATGAGAAACAAGTTCCACAAGGTTCGTCAGGACTGTATTTTGATATACAACTGCATTCGTTTTTACACCTTTCTCACAAAAATGTACCTCTGTTAAGCCCCAATAAGAAACTCCCAACCATACCATGAGCGAGGATGGAAAATGACCTCGTTGGACACGCGGAATACGGTTGCTCGCTTCTTCACTACTGTGTGCATACACCTTATCATATTGTTTGTTGTAGCTCTCTTCTACGGTAAAAAATTTTTCATCCGAAAAAAGAATTTCCCGATATTTTTTTCCCGCGTACCACTTCAACAAAGCGCGGCATCTCTTCAGTCTCAGGTCCATTAGACGAGCATTCAAACGATGTCCTGTTTTTCTTCGATATGTCCGAAGCCCAAAGTCTTCATTTAACACCCTTTTTACCGTGGTTCTGCTTAACCCCATCTGAAGGGCCAACAGTTTCTACTTACGTTTGGGATTTCTTTCACTTCGCGCCTTCACAGCTTTTATCACTGCTGCAGTCCTAACAGACCGAGGGCGACCACTTCTTGACCTGTCATCTACACTAGAGTCTTCATTGTATCGTTTGATGGTACGATAAATGAATCTTTTGGTTATATTCAAATTTTTCAGTATGTCAAAAATTTGCATTGGCGCGTAACCGCAACGATGCAACGCGATATCTGCAACACGGTCTTCTTTAAACGTCCACTCCATATTTAAAAATGAGTAAAATTCTAAAAAGTATACAGTATTATTTTCATGAACAATTCGAAATTCGAATTCAATAAACTTTTTTGTGGCCAGCATTCTAAAAGAAAAGTTTTTACTGTGTGACAATACTTATGACCTGACTGTGTATATATACTACAAACATATATACATACAAAAACTAAAATAAATATATAATAAATTATCTAATCAAATGCAATCATTATACTACATACTATATTATATTTAATGGCTAGTGTGGAAAGTATGTATACTAACAAATATAAATGCCCAAAATGTAAATAATTTTAACTAAACTTATGATCATATTATAAATTATTTTAGTGTTCACCGCGACTTCATAACTTTTGTAGCTAAATTCGAAGAAGCAAACAGAAACGAAACAAAACGACGTAGTTTGCGAAGCAATAACGGGAAAAATACTTTAATTTTTATAACTTGTAACTACACTTAGCATATATACATATAGTACCTATGTAACTGCATGGTGTGGGCAGTAGCAATATGGCCGGCACTGATGTAACACGCGTGCATATAATAAACTGCTGTTTCTTACAAGGACTTATCTTATTTCTATCACACTACACGGACAATAGTTAAAGTGGTGACCCCGACGTGATACAGTGCCGTGCTTGTTGTGTTTCTGTGTAGTGCATACTGTCGAAAATGATGTCCAAGGAAGAAAAATCGGAAGCGGAAGTATCTCAAATAACGGTTTCGTCGAGAATCCCAGAATTTTGGGAGGATCAGCCGCGCACCTGGTTCATACAGGCCGAATCTGTACTATACAACCAGAAGCTCTCAGATGCTGCTAAATACCATCTAGTTATTGCCAAGCTGGGGAAGCATGTCGTACAGCAAGTCACGGATATCCTGGTGAATCCTCCAGCTGAAGGAAAGTACGACTTGCTGAAGTCAACGTTACTCACCATTTTCGAGGAGTCCGAGACGCGTCAAATTACCAAACTCATTGGCGAGATGGACCTCGGAGACCAGCGCCCATCCCAGCTGCTGCGTAGAATGAAGGACCTGGCCAGGGATCGGTTCAAGGACGATACTTTGAGCATTTTATGGCAGAACCACCTACCGGCTGCAGTTCGTGCTATACTGGTGGTCACTGGAAACAAAGACCTCAAGACGCTAGCTTCGGTAGCAGACCCGGTTATGGAGACGATGCGACCTATCGGCGTTGCAGAGGTAGAATCGACTTCGTCAGGCGACGCTTCAATAATTGCTGAAATCGCTAAGATTAATAAGCGACTGGATAAAATGGTCATGGGCAGATCGCGGTTCCAATCACAGGGACGTGAGAGGACCCGAGCCCGCTCACAGTCTCAAGGTCGCCGCAGCCGTACTCCTGGGCACGCTGCTTCTCGTGACAATTGGTTATGTTTCTACCACTATCGCTTCAAGACTAGGGCGCAGAAATGTGTTCAGCCGTGCGCTTGGAAAACGGAGGAAACGGGAAACTAGATGCTGTGCAGCGGGAGGAGGTGAACAGCTGCATAGGCATCTCCAATCATCGCCTCAGCATACGGGATAAGTCCAGCAACCTTATTTTTTTAATTGACACTGGTGCCAATATCTCAGTGTTGCCGCGGAACAAAGTGCGTGTTAAATCGTGTGGTAAGGAGTGTTCTGATTATATTTTGTATGCAGCAAATGGCAGCAAAATAAACACTTACGGTGTTAAAACTTTAAATTTAGATTTAGGGTTGCGCAGAGCGTATCAGTGGACATTTGTTATCGCGGACGTGCGTCAACCAATAATAGGTGCAGATTTTTTAGCGCATTATAAATTGTTGGTCGACGTAGCGTCGCGCAAACTAATTGACGAGGTAACAAAATTAAATGTTTTAGCTCCTATTGTTTTCTGTCAAGAACAGTCAGTTCAAACTATAGATAGGTGTCACCCTTTTTATTATATTCTAGCGCAGTACCCTGATATCACCAAGCCGGTTTCTTTTAAAGAACCGCCCAAACATTCCGTATACCACCATATAGAGACTAATGGCCCACCGGTGCACGCTAAAGCAAGACCGTTACCACCGCATCGATTCGCAAAGGTCAAAGAAGAGTTTAGGCTTATGCAACAGTTGGGGATTTGTAGACCGTCGAAAAGTGCGTGGGCAAGTCCTCTACACGTTGTGCCTAAAAAAGACGGCCAAATACGACCATGTGGCGATTACAGGGCTCTAAATGCGATAACAAAGCCAGATAGATATCCTATACCGCGATTGCATGATTTTACATACTTATTAGAAGGTAAAAAAATATTTTCACGAATCGATATTAATCGCGCGTATCATGTAATAATGGTCAACCCTAACGATGTAGAGAAAACCGCCATAATAACACCTTTCGGTCTCTTCGAATTCCCACGCATGTGTTTTGGCCTCCGTAATAGTGCGCAAACTTTTCAACGGTTTATGAATCACACAGTTTTTGAGGGCTTAGATTTTCTTTATACCTATATCGATGATGTCATCATTGCAAGCACGGATATGACGTCAAATAGAGAGCATTTGAATATCGTGTTCGAGCGGTTAAATAAATGCGGTTTGACTATCAACTTGAATAAATGCTTATTTGGACAGTCCAAAATAGATTTTTTGGGTTTCGAAGTATCTACGGAAGGTATTCGTCCCCTTAAAGTTAAAGTTGATGCTATATGTGATTTTCCGAAACCAGTAACTGTTGAAGAACTCAGGAGATTTTTGGGAATGGTCAACTTTTATCGTTTACATTTGCCCAATGCTGTAGAGTATCAAATGGAGTTAAATAAATTTTTAAAAAATTCTAAAAAGAAGGACAAGACTAAAATTAATTGGGATGAGAAGTCGAACGAAGCATTTATTCAATGTAAAACAAAGTTGCAAAACGCAGTAAGCTTATCGTATCCGAAACCCGATACCCCGCTTGCACTTATGACGGATGCATCGAATTCAAGCGTGGGAGCCGTGCTGCAACAGCAAGTAGGTAATTCATGGTCACCGCTAGGATATTTTTCGAAGAAATTATCGCCCACTCAGCAGAAATATAGCACTTACGATAAAGAACTTGTAGCTATTTATCTTGCAGTGAAGTATTTCAGAAATATGGTTGAGGGTCAAGATTTGGTAATTTTTACGGACCATAAACCCTTAATTTTTGCGTTTTCAAAAATCAATAGCAACAATGAATTACCTAGGCGCGTGAGACAACTACTTTTTATTAGTGAGTTCACTACGAACATTAAACACATTGAAGGTGATAAGAATGTAGTAGCGGACGCGTTATCAAGGATAGAGACCGTAACTTGTCCCACCGTATTAGATTATGCAGCAATCAGCAGTGCACAAAGTAATGACGAGCAGCTAGTTAGTCTACGCAATTCTAATAAGTGGAATTTTAAACAGATATTTATTCCTGGCAGCGACTTTCCCGTTTGGTGTGAAATGTCTACCAATCGGGCGAAACCATATTTACCGGAACAGTTTAGGCGCTTAGCTTTCGACTCTATTCATAGTCTTAGCCACCCCGGAATTCGTACCTCGCGTAAGCTAATGAGTAACAGATTTTTCTGGGTTAATATGAATAAGGACGTAGGTAAATGGGCCAAGTCGTGCATTGCATGTCAACGTGCCAAAGTTTATAGGCATAATACTTCGGAACTAGGGCATTTTCCGTTGGCGGAAAGATTTTCCCACATTCACGTCGACATAGTTGGTCCACTTAATATTTCCTTGCAAGACTATAGGTATCTCGTAACAATAATAGATCGACAGACCGGTTGGCCAGAGGCGTTTCCAGTAAAGGATATATCCGCAGAAACGGTTTCTAAGGTAATTTTCGAAGGGTGGATTTCGCGTTTTGGCTGCCCCGTGCAGCTTACTAGCGACCAGGGCAGACAATTTGAAAGTAATGTTTTTCAAAATTTAATGAAATATTTAGGTGTTTATAAAACCAGAACTACTCCTTACCATCCGCAAAGCAATGGACTGGTTGAGAGGTGGCATAGATCACTTAAGGCCGCGCTTATGGCCAGGTTGGATTCTAAGACCTGGGTTGAGGAACTACCTATAGTTTTGTTAGGCCTGCGAGCAGCCCCGCGATCAGACACTGGCGTTAGTGCCGCCGAATTAACATACGGTCAATCTTTAATGCTGCCCGGAGATTTTTTCGGTAATAATTATAATTCAAAAATTTTAAATCAAAGCGAATATGTCGAACGGTTACGAAAAATGATATGCGAGCTGAAACCTAAGCCTACGGCACATAAGGACGCTCGCACAGTATTCATTCATAGCGATTTAAATACCTGCACACACGTTTTTGTTAGGAGTGACCTTGTACGGAAGTCATTACAACCTCCATACGAGGGACCATTCAAAATTTTAGAACGAAAGGAAAAAGTTTTCCTAATACAAATGCCCGGTAGAAATGTATTTATATCTGTAGATAGGCTTAAACCCGCTTATATTAGCGACAGCCAAAACGTAACTAATGTCGACAATAATAATGATAAGGATATTTCTTTAAATGACTGTAATATTAACATAAGCGGAGCGGAAAAAGTTGATCGCCCGCTCAGCTACACCACGCGTAGCGGCCGTATTTCGAAGAAGCCCGTACGTTTCAATTTATAAATGTAGTTAGGTCGACTCAATTAATATATTTAGCATTTTTAGGCAAAATATTTTTTGTCGGTGTTGACTTTCGTGTAGTACATACATACTTTCTCCGAATAAATAAACTATTTTTAATATAAATAATGGGTAACACGGTGAACAAAGATGAGGTCGTTGTCGCCCAGTCCGAAGCGGTGATGAAGGAGACAATAGTACGATCATATATCGGTTGGGCTGTTGCGATTTCCGTGATAATCGTTATGATCCTGTATTTCTTCTGCCGTTACGGGACAGCCCAAGTTAAAAAGTGGGTGCGGAAGCAAATGGGATTCATGCAGGAACGGACCTTGCAAATGACTCAAGTTGCCAGAGCCAGCTTCCGAAGAGCTAACGACGCGCCCAAATCGCCGACTAAAATTGAAATTTGTTAACGGCTTGCGTTAACAGTGTTTGGCGATATCAGAGTACTATTTGGTTTGTCTAGCTTGTAAGTAGTGTTTAAGCAAATTCAAAATATGATGTATGCTACTTTTGGCAAATAAATTTATTTTAGCTATATCGAAATAAATGTGTAATATACCTATGTTTTAATTTTTAGCATTTGAAACTCGTTGTTAATGCTAATTGCATGTAGGTCAAGCGTCGATGACTGCTGACGCTTCAAATGTAATTCCCAGTGTTGAGACATATGATACCAAATGTTTGTGCATTACAAGTGATAAGCATTACGTGTCACCCGGTTCTGTCTATGTCTAAATGTTTGTATATTCAAAATTTATTGTATTTGTATCTTAAAAAAAATATTTTATAAAAATTATTGTATTTGTATCTTAAAAAAATATTTTTGGGGGGGAGTGATGTAACTACACTTAGCATATATACATATAGTACCTATGTAACTGCATGGTGTGGGCAGTAGCAATATGGCCGGCACTGATGTAACACGCGTGCATATAATAAACTGCTGTTTCTTACAAGGACTTATCTTATTTCTATCACACTACACGGACAATAGTTAAAAACTTAAGGTTGATTTTACACTAAATGTTATTTAATCTATGTCTTTTCATAACCAAGTGACAGGAGTAATGCATTGAATTGTTCTTTTTGTAACTAATGATCGTAAGATTTGTGACTTTATTACTAGATGCCATGGTTGTAATTGGGTTGAACATAAAAACTGTTTTAATTTTTTGTCTCAGTTCTTTAGTAAACAAATGTAGCTGTATAAGTATATATTCACGCGGACAGCATTTAGCTATGATTTTGTACGTGACCCGTTATCTAGTTGGTATTGTTGATCGAAGGTATCAGCAGTAAGTTTTAATTAAAAAAAGAAATAGAAGACAATAGAAAGAGACCCATATGGAAATAATTAATACCTAAGTAAGCGATAATCGACGATTATAAGTAAGTTTGTATATTTTTTTATAAAAGAGGGGGCAAATTAACATGCTACTTACTTTATGGTAAGTTATAAGTTACCACCGCCAATTAACAACTGCAACACCGCAGGAAATGGAAATGCGTAACCGGTTATGTAAAAATATTTTTTAGCCTTTTTTGTAGGTCCCTCAGTCGTATTGGTCGTGGTTGATGAAGAACACGTTCGTGGAAGAAAAGTCCTAGTAAGTCACACAGTGGTGCACCGCCAAGCATGGTATCCCCTATCCTCAATCGCGATATGCGGTGGAACGCGGTAGCTGAAACTTTGAAAAACTCCTTTAAACCCTCCCCGTTGTTACAGCGGTGACAATCTCTGTACGTGAGAGTTGAAGCGCCGGCGACATTAGGGCGGAGCGTGTAACGCTAGGGTTGATACCGAACCGAAATGGAATATTATAGACTTATGCCAAAGAAGATACATAGTAGGTATATGTTATATAATGTAAACGTATGTATTTAGATAGTGAAAGATAATACCAAAAAATGAGAAAAATAAATGTGGTATTATCTGTGTGGTGTGGTACAATGGGTGGTCTTATCGCAAAGAGCGATCTCTTCCAGACAAGCTTTGGATAGACAGGATTACAAGAAAACAATAAAAACGTGTGTGGTTTGGCGACAAAAATAACATTATTTTTATTAAAGCCATAAAATAGAAATACAGAATGGTATATAAGTACATAGATAAGATAAATGCATACACACATATTAATATATATGTATATTATATATATTTTTTTCATATTGATTTGAATTGTAATTTTTATTATACAACTGTTTGTTGACCTTAATAAAAATATAAATATATATTTTTATAAATACAAATATATAAAATTACAAATATATACTTTAAAACTATTCGATATAACCATAGGCTTATATTATATATATATATACTGGCGTATAGACCACCTGACAGCCTGAAAACGCGTGACCAATTTTGATTAGTTATTGTGTGCATTAGCTAATGATGTATATTTTACTTACAAGGACTATCGAAAATGATTTTTAAGGAAGCGGTAAATAGATTTAAAAAAGTGTTTAGTGCATGAAGTTGAATAACTTCAAAAATTAACTGAATTTTACCATGATAGTTCTAAAATAATTAAAAAGTATTCATATAACATGTTCCTGGGAATTAGCTGAACCTACCTGTCTTTTTTAAAATTTTAATTAAAATGTATAAAATCCCAGGTGACTTTACCGATAAACTTAAAAAACTCCCCAATAATCAGATCGGAAAGTTGTATTTTCGAGCTATGATCTTTGGGGATAAATATTTACTGCCGTGGGCAGTTTCCACGGAATTTCTTTTTTAACATATTGTTAATATAAATAGGTAAATACTTAACTAAGTATATACCTATCAATATTTTATATATTTTATAAAATGTTTTGATGGGAAAATAAAAACGGAGACACGGAGTTTATAATGGCTGCTTTATTTTTCATTTAAGTATTACTTGTGATAATTATAAACAATTAATAATTAAATACATTATAGAACTTTATTTTACTTAAGTGTAAATGTAAGCTTAAAAATTCAAGGAAGGAAACTTGTAGGAATCAGTTAATAAGATTGCTCTGTTTAAAGGTCAATATGTTTATGAGGCTTCATCATGCTTCATGTTTATATTCTTTTATCTGTCCCTGAAAAGTATAAAGTAATAATAAACTTATTGTAATTTTTGGCTGCATGAATTTTAAAAACATAATGATCTTAACACAGTAAAGTGGACTAAGTGTCGATATGCTAAGAAAATGGTCACTCATTCATGGACTGACCGCGGTAAGTGCAACTTAATCTTACAGATCTATTGATCTGCGCAGTTATTACTTAACCACGATTTCCTCTTCTCTACAACGAACGCTGTAGGTGATGAACCAAGCTATTTAAGCCCTCGGCGCAATGTCGTCGGTCATCAAGCATGAATTGGGCATCGACCGTTGTGAGTATCAAATACTATGGAATTTATACCTAACTACGCTAAAAGTTTTATCATTGTGCCTTGGGAATGTTACGAGCTTGGGGTTCGAGACAATTAAAAACTGCCGAGTGAATTACCAAATTTGACACTTTAATTAAAGAACACTAATCACATTTTAAGACCACAAAACACAATTGTACTACAGATCACCTTAGTTCGCAGTTGTATCGCTTAGAAGTGGACGTAGTTAAACAAAATGTTCCAACCCATAAGTCATTCAAAAATGAGTTAAATATACAGATCTACTTATTTTTGACATCTTCGCGAAGATGTCAAAATAAGTAGATATGTATATTTAGTTCATTTTTGGTTGTCACTTCCATCAGTGACTTGACATTGGCAGAATTTTTTAAGAGAAGCCAAAAAGTAAAGAAGAAGAAGAACTCATTTTTGAATGACTTGTGGGTTGGAACGTTTTTGTATAACTACGTCCAAGTATTCGCTTGTATCGCCAATTCAATACTGACTCGGTCGTGGTCTATGCCGGCCTTATATTAGGCCTCAGATAGTTTCCAGAACCTTCTACTGTAGAAATATCTAGAATGTTCGAGTAAATATCGGTCCCGAAATTTCTAGAAGGATCTTGACTCTCCTAGTTCTGCTAATCGATACTAGAGGGCGCTAGTGGTAACTAGTGTTGCCATGTACAAGACATTAATAGTGACGCGCAACAGGAATATAATCCGAAGTTCCGAAGCTCCGCTCAACCCCTTGTGGAAAATAGCGTGATGCAATGAATATTGTACTAGTATGACCGTGAGGCTGTGCGGTTGGTTAAGTAAGGTTATACATTTATTTTGGGTGATAAATACATACTTGGTTGGGTTCATAATGGCTTCAAGAGGATAATCTCAAGATTTTATTTGTCTTTAATGTACTACAGTTTTGTAATGTATGAAAATCTGTCTCTATATTTATCTAGGGTTAGATTTAGAATCGTTTGGCAGGAATTTTGGGGGAGTAAGGTGTTTTATTTGATAGAGGTTTGGTCCCCCATTAGAAAAATACTACTCACATTAAAAGGTAAAGCACCATTATCGAATAAATAAATAAAAACTGTTATAACCTAAAACGCGTAAAAGATGCAAAAACGTATGCAATATTACTGTGAAAGCTGGATAGCATACAGAATTTTGTGTAAGTGTGACTAGGACGTAAGACTAATGTCACATTATTATACTGTCTATATTCTCTGTCAAGTGTCAAATAAGAAATAATTATAATATTATACTGTTTTATTTCAGAATTGTTTAAAACTGCCCAGAAATACTTGAACACCCAGATATACTTTCAGTTGTAATAGGTTAGAAGTATGTGGCGGGAGCTATAGTAGTAGTATAGTTGTAGCACGAATCGATCGGTTCGACCGGGGAAGGACCACGCTCTCACAGAATACCAGCGTAAAATAGCAGCTTAGCGCTGCTGTGTTTCGTATGGTGAGTATAGAGAACCGGAGACCCATTTTACTGGCATAGAGGCATTCCATCTTAGTCCTCAAGGGTGACGACGCATCTGCATTTTGATTCTTTATTGAGGATAAATGTGGATGTCTATGGGTCACAGCAACCACTTACCATCAGGTGGACTGTGTGCTCATTTGTTACTCTATCCTATAAAAAAAACTGGCTTTATAGATAAGATATTTGATCCGATCGAATCTGTACTAAAATTGAATTAGCACGCTCCGAGTCCACGTAGTCTTGTCTGCCCTATTCCTAGAGTGTTTTTGTAAAGCCGTAGGCGTGGAACGCAAGGTTACACTACGCAAGGGCGAAAGGGCTGTACTCCCTGCTGCGCCGAAGCCGTTGTAGAAGTAACTTTGGGTCAATATTCCTGTGTAAAAAAAGTGAGGTTATGATTTAAAAAAAAACCCATTACTCATAAACTATACTTTTCCGCAAGGAGAAAAGGGTAGAGGGGCTTTCTCTGATAGGGCACACTCCTGCTCCCCTCTTCCGCCCTAGTGCCGGAGACGATAAATGTTATCATTTTGAGCTTAGGTCTATGGGATTTTCTTTTTGATTTTTCTCAAGAACAGTGTATTAACTTTTAATGGGAGTGGTGTCGGGAGTAAGTGGACGCTCACCTGCCCCCCTCTCCCCTCCCCTCACCCCCTGCCCCCCATTCATAGCATCCTGCCAAAGGATTCTAAATTTCAACCTTTATCTATATTTATCTAAAGTTTTTAAAGTTAAAAAAAATTAAGAAATTACTTACTGGTATAAATAATGTAGAAATGACTTCTTTTAATAAAATTGTTTTTAATCTACTTTTTCTTTTATACTTCTCAAGAAAATGTTTACTGCAAATTGTTGACATTTTCTTTGCATTACAACCAACCCCTCCAATGAACCTTAACCATTTTTTCTAATTATAGAATCTGGAGGGAATCTGTTTAACAAACGGCAAAATAAAATTACATTTTAGAACGCAAGCCGAGGATTTATTTTCTTGTTGTGTAGGCAAGTCTATCGATTCATTATAAACATTCAAGATAAATATCAACATAAATTTTTATATAGTTCATTCAATCCCTACCGTACATGTAAAATATTTTGTATAAAAATGTATTTACCAAATTAATGCAAATTATCAACAACGTGACTTTTTTCTTTGTAAAATATCAAAATTTACAAAATAATTGAATACGTTCTATATTTTAAACAGTATATAACATAAATTTTAACCAAAAATAAACGCTTCATAACATTTACGACATCTTGAAAATTTACATGTGAAATGTGCAATTATAAGCATTATTTCTATTATTAACACCACAGTCACTCACTGAACAAGTAAGCATTTTGATAAAGAGTTACTTACTAAAAATAATCACTATTACTCTTTAAAAATTACAAAATATCTAGGAGCTATTTCTTGCGGGCTGAATTGCGCCGATTTGTCATTCAAAATCGGTTACAGAGTCATGAGATTTGGTATCCTTTGTTAACTTGCATTTTTGCCATAAGGAATTTTCTTCTCCCTTGTACACTATGTTGGTCTATACGCCAGGATATTCTAAGTCTATGTAAATAACATAAATGTGCCATACATATAAATAAATATTGTAACTAAATAAAGGAATAACTATATACAAATGAATAGGCATTATTTTTGTATAAAGCGCAGCTCTTAGCCAGGGCAGTCGGCGACGACACAGAATAAATAATAGTACTACGTACAGAAGTTGCACTCTTTTGATGTTGACTGCTTGCCGACGTTTTTATAGCCTACATAGTTATTATTAATCAGATAAATCGCGCACGCAAGCTAAATAAAACTTTATCGCTGCGCGCGAGTGTCCATATTACTTCGCATCTTTTCTTCTTACTGCGTCACAACGGACTTTCCGTGGTTGCTAAGGGCTGTTAATAAAGAGTAAAAAAATACATTGTGAAATGGTAAGTTACTTAGGTAAAATACCTATGCTGACTATAATCGACAATATTATCTACTATGTGAGTTCTGTGGTGCCCAACGCATGCAACTTGCAAGGCCATTCCTCGGTAATCACGATGCTTGGTTCGTATAAGTAGATAGCGTAAACAACAAATAAACCCGAAATACGATTCCTAACCGAAGTTTGATCGTAATCTACTTAATTGAAAATCTTGTAAACAACGTTTTAATTTTAGTATTTTGTGCTATTATAACTTAAAATATTTTAAGTACAAAGATGAATATAGGTATGTAAGTAGGTACTTGGATAGTGAAGTAAATTTCAATTAAGTTTTGTAATAAAGTACTTAGGTATTACTTCTGTAGTTAAATTATTACTTATTTTTTCGATATACGTACCTACATATCTAACAAAAAATTAAATAAATTATCTTTCATTATCCTTCAGCAACTCAAAAAATGATATATCTGAATTCTTTTAATTGCTAATTAAGCATCAATACCCGAAAAATTATAGTGGGAACGACGTTTTGCCATTATAATTTATCAAATAGATAGTTAATATACATATATATTATTCTTAAATTACTTTAAAACTTTTTCAACTATTTCATCCTACAATTAAATATACTAAACACTAAACAAAAAATATTTCGACGAGTATTTCAATAAGTATTTACAAAAAATTATTTACGTAAACAGCGTTAAAAAACTTTAACATGCATTCGCCTAGAGCGCGCTAGCTCCGACTGCGATCTACCCCTGGGGCAGCTCACGATTGTAGGTAATTATTTCACGCAGGTAACAAGAGTGACAGAGGTCTGGCGACGACCCGTTCCACGCCCCGCGCGCCTCTCAAGGCGCACGCATACATCCAAACACCCACACATAGCTGCAAGTGATTTTACGTGCACACATGCTTAAGTGTCGTTTCTTTTCGCGTAGTGTATATATTCTTTGCCGTTGTAAGGTTCTTTTGTTTGTTTCTTTGATCGATACCAAGAAGATTGTAAAATATAGGGAGTGCGCACTTCATACTAGAGAAATGTTCCTAAGTCAGTGACCTTGAAATGAATGAAAGGCACCGAGTTAGGCGTTGCATTTCTTTCTAATAGAGTGTCCATGATATGATATTTTGAGAATATTATTAGTGTATACAGCATCACGGAAAACGAAATGCGTATTTTTTTCAATTTGGAAAGTGTTATAATTAACTCTGTTTAATATTTTGATTATACTATTGCTTCGCTACAGTATCAAAACTTACGGTAACTAGTGACGGCGTAGCGTGAGTTGTCACACAGGGCGGTTTTCTATCAAGCACCCCCCAAAATAAAACAATAAAATGCTATATATACTAACGGGACTTGATTTTGCTAAAATATTCTAATATATTATCAAAGTTTACTTTCTTGTCAGTTTCGATAGATAAAATGGAAAGATTGGTTATTCCCGCTTCGCTCATTGTGGACCTTAAGTTAGATTTAATTAACTTGAGTTTTGATAAGCTTCCTTCACATGAAACTTAATAGTAAAAAAAAATCTTACACACAGCGTTAGATTTGGAACAGATTTAGAATAGCCCAATTTTACGAGATAAGCTCCAATGACTTATATTGAACCGCTTCTGGCAGCTTTCAAGTCGTGAAGTCTCCAAAATTATATATCCTGCAGAAAAATCATCGCAGATTTTTGTCAGATTTTGAACTATTATTTGAAGACCTTCATCTGGTGACGTTAGCAGAGTGTAAACTGAACAACACAAAATGTTACGAGAATATCATCCATTGCTCAGTAGCGATAGTCTAGTTCCTCATAAAATCTGTCAAGACATTCTAACATAGTTCTCTGCAGCTCCTCTGGCAATGTTAGTCCAGCATATCTGGATATTTCTTCTGGTAAACATTTTCGAAATCTCCTCATTCCTCTTCTTCCTTCAATCGAAATGTCCACATTCTCACATTTTTTGTTACGTAGGGAATAGCTTTTTCCACTAGTTGAATACGTTGGCTTTGAAAAAAATTTTTGGGCTTTGATTTTTATCTCATACTTTTCCAGTGATAATCTAGATTATTATTATATTATTTAGTATTTGCTTTTGAGTCTGACTAACTTCTATTATGATTTTACACCAAAAGGAAAGAGAGCATAAAAAACTGAAGTCACACAAAGCTGGTAAAAGTGTAGATACTGCTTCTTTTGTATAGACGTTTTCTCTGTTGGTGCTGGGATCATATATATATTCATGTGTTTATACTAGTTTTTTTTAAATTATTCTGCAGTGGTTTAACAACGTCATGATGAGCAATTCATTTTGTCTCTGAGAGTCTTTTGATGGATACGCCTACACTTTTATTAAAGTTTCCCATTGACGTGTAGATGATAAAAAGAACCTGTAAACTCTTTCTACTGTTCCGAAAAAAAGTTAAACTTGAATTAACGCTCCCTAAGTGAGTGCATTCCACATAGATTTAGCGAATGATTAGCACAAGACGTTTTCTACATAGTAGAACCATGCTGTAGCTATATAAGTAGTATAGGTTGTCGTGAAGCGACAATTAAAAAAAAATAACCTAACCTAAGAACAACAAAACAACAAAAGTAGAACAAGAAAATAATATATTTAAATTTTTAAAAAGGTATTTACAATTTTATATAAAAAAATGAAATATGATGATGGTGATGGATGACGTGAAATTACAATTAAATAAAAAAAAATAAAGATAGGAGAATATTGTAGTGGAGCCTAAAGGTCGAAGTGACACACGCTGCGCTTGGAGTAGGAGTAGGCACACGCTGAGCTTGTAGTTTCTTGGCGGTGATGGCACGCAGCGCCTGGTCTAGGCACACGCAGCGTCCGGAGCCGGCGCACTTAGCGCCTGGAGTAGGTGCACTCAGCGCCTGGAACAAGCAGTCGCAGCGCCCAAAGGTAGCGCGGGCATTAGCAGGTGGAGGCGCAGGCGACGACTCCAGATGAAAGTATAGGCTTGTAGGATCCCGGAGTAGTGCGGCCCCGCGCTTGAAGTAGACTACGCCGACGACTTCAGATGTAGATAGAGGCTTGCAGGATTCCGGAGCAGTGCGGCCCCGCGCTTGAAGTAGACTACGCCGACGACTTCAGATATAGATGGAGGCTTGCAGGATCCCGGGGCAGTGCGGCCCCGGGATAAGGCCTTTAGTAGATGCTTCTCGTTTGAAAACTGAAGCGAGACTCCCTGTATTCACCGATGGTTCGGCTTTTATACCTTTTTAGAGAGAACGGGAAAATATTTAAATTAAAAGGAAATTTTTTGTAAATGACCCAAAGCAAAAGAGTATTTATGTGGAAATATTGAAATAAAATATCAGACCGGTAACGAATTTGAATAAAAATTGTCATGACAACCAAATAAATAACAATTGTCAAATATATAAATTTTTGGTTTTAGGCTTGTTATTAAGAATTGGCAAGTTTTATGTAAGAAATGAGATATTATTTATATAGGAAAAATATAGCGCAACAGCGCGCACGAAACCCGAAATTGCAGAGTTACGGAGAACTAAATAAAAGATCGAAAAAGGTAAGACTCCATTGACAGCGATTTAGAAAGTGCTGATAGCGTGAAAATACGAAGTAAAAATGATTTGTTATTGTGTAAAAACGTTACAGGATCCTATGGAAATAAAGGTGATGCAAAATATAAATACAGAAAATCAAAAACAGAATGGAAAAACAGTGTAAAATGATATGTAAGTAGCATAACACTACAAGGTGTACAGTTGGATCGGCGCGACCGGAGAAGGGCCACGCACTCACAGAATACAGGCGTAAAATAGCAGCTCAACGCTGATTTATTTCATATGGTGAGTGTAGAGGACCAGAGACCCATTTTACTGGAAAAGAGACATTCCATCTTAGTTCTCACGGGTGACAACGCATCTGCATTTTGCATTTGCAAACTAGGATAGATGTAGATGTCTATGGGCCACAGCAACCACTTACCATCCGGTGGACTGTGTGCTCGTTTGTCACCCTATTCTATAAAAAAAACAATAGATTCATTCATTTGACTACGTCAAATTTTAAAATAGTGTTGTCATCTATAGAGTAAAATGCATCTCCTAGTTTTTGGGGAAAGAACATTCGTGTAACAGAAACATAAACTTTTTTATTCAATTTAAATTATAAATAATACTTATTGAAAGTCACTCTTTTGTTTAATTACCACTGGTTCGAAAAAAAAACCTCTGTCCTGCTAAGAACCAGCAAGAAACCCAGCGGAACTTTTTTTAAATAACAATTTACAATCATGTATGTTACATAAATTAACGACACAACAAATTAGAAATAGCTTGGTAGCGATCACCTCATTTCCAGGGGTTATTATCATCCATATATTCTTTAATATTATAATAACCCTCTTTATACAAACTTAGTTTATTAAAGTTTTTGAACTTTGAGCAGGTCAAATTTTGTATATTTTCTGGAATTTTGTTGTAAAAGCGTATACATCGCCCCAAGAATGAATTATTGAGTCGATGGAGTCGAGTAACTGGTACTACTTGCTTGTGTTTGTTCCTAGTATTTACAGAATGAATATCACTTGTTTTTGTAAAACTACTTTTATTTTTGTGTACGTACATTAAGTACATTTTCATAAATGTATTAAGAGGCCAAAGTAAATATATTAATTTCCTTAAATTTTTGTCGCAGCTACTCTTTAGGCTTTAAATCATAAATTGCTCTTATGGCTCTGTTTTGTAAAACAAATATAATTTCAATGTCAGCTGTGTGTCCCAATATCAAAATACCATACAATATTATGCTATGAATATAGCTAAGGTAAACTAGTCTAGCTGTTTCAACACTGGTAAGACTTCTAAGCTTTTCCACAGTATATGCTGCAGAGCTAAGTCGGCTTGCTAATTTTGATATATAGGGGCTCCAGTGAAGCTTCCAAGAAAAATGGTGGTATCTACTAGACTCAGCTTCTCTCCATTTACAATTACTTTAGAACTTAATTGTTTGACATTAGGAGTCATAAATTTCATACATTAAAGTGTTTTAGTGGGTTTTTTTTCGTTTTACTTAATAATACGCTTAATTAAAATACAATATGGATTATACCAACTATGATTAGCGATAAAAAAGGAAGATTATCGTTCTAGCATACGTCTAAAATATTACTTTAAGTCAATAACTGTCTAAACGTTGGAAATGTTTTTATCTTGTGTAAACACTTATCAATGTTAGAAGGGGATAAAATACCAAACTCGGTGCCTCTCTTTCTAATAAAAATGAGGAACGGTTACAATGTTCTAAGCGCTCACTCCCTATATTATATTATAACCTCCTTGATCGATACAGATCAAAGGGCCGCTTAAGTGCATTGAAAACTTGAAATACTTTCGTTTTTTTGGCTGAAGGGCATGCAGCCAGCGCATTAAAAAAAACTGATACCTATAGCAACCAACGGATTGGTTTGACACATACTTTTGAATTTAAAGTTAGTTTTGGTATGGAAATATATTATACGTTTTTCAGACACATACATTTTACAGACAGATAATATTATTTTAGTGATAATGTCGTCACAGTCAGTATTCAGTTAATTGTGTTGTGTTAAGTGTAAACAAATAATGGCGCTGATACTGAAGCAAAAAGATTTAGTAGTGACGCTTAAGAAAGAGACGATTTTGAACATAGGGATTTTAAATAAGCTACAGCCAATGCCTTCAGAGATTCTCCGACTAACATTTAAAGAAAATGGACTTGATAAACCAACTCAAAACCTGTTTAATCATCTTTCTTATTATTTAGTCAATATCATCGATCCTCAAGCTTGTGCATCATTGCCTTGGCCTTTGTATGACACTAAGAACGAAAGAGCATATAGAAATGGGTTATCTAATTTTATAAGCGATTATAGCAGTAAGGGACTACTCACACCAGTTATGTCATCATACCTTGTTAATCCAGGTTGTTACAAAGTAACTATTCTTATTTTTCAATTATCCCAGTTAGCCGTGCAACGTGTGCTTATTCCTAAAATGAATAAAGATCACCAGAAAAAATTATACAATGAAGTCACAGATAAATATAAATCTCATAAAGATGACAGTTTTCTGGAAGATATTGAGAACGAAACTCATATTATGTTATTGAAGTTTTCCAACTATATAAAGAAACGACAGACCCTGGAAAAAATTGCAGAATTATTCAGAAACAGAATATCAGAAATGGAGGCTAAATTAGAGGCAACAAATTCACAAAAATACATAAATAATTTAGTTGATACATATGTTAACAAATACAATCCTGATGAAAAAGTTAAAATGGAGTTATTGAAAATTAAAAATGTTAAAGAATCTTGTGAGATTTTTGACATGTGGTTAAATGAAACTGATAGATTAATGGACAATTTAGAATTTAATTGGAATGAATTAATTACACCATTATTAAATTCAGCTACTACAGCCCTAGAGAATAGTAAAGCTTTAATAGGCAGGCATACAGGAGAAATTGACAGAAGTTTGTTTACAATCGAGTATAACCCTCAAACTGATGCAATTTGTACAAAAGAACTTCAGCATCTAGTTAACAGTGAACAGAAATACATTTTGAAAAACATAGAAAAAGATGGTCATCTGAATTTCCCTAACCTAGTCCGCAGCTTTGTAATAGCTATTTGTTTCATTTTAAGGAACAATGAGATTGGAGATGAAATTTATAATTTCAATAAATATTTGGATGGAGGTCTTGAGACTTATTCTGAAATTACATCTGCCATGAAAATAGTAAATGAGAGAGTTTTGAATGCAGAATCTAAACTTAAGGTAATCATGTTTAATTATTTTAAATATGTCTTATCAACATCACCCTCTAAGCAGTTGACAGCTTCACATGTTTTATTTCAAGTAAAAATGATATTTTTTATAAAATTGAGGTGATAAATGAACTTACAACTGATAGTAATTGGTTACTGTTGCCCATGGACACATGGAACCAATTTCAAATAAAGAACGTTACAGATGCATCACCTCTGACAACCAAGATGAGAATAGAATAGAATATTTTTTTATTCAATATAGATCACATGTGTAATTCTTATTGAAAGTCATTTTTACTTTACCACCGGTTGAAAAAAAAACCTCTGTCCTGGGAGGAACCAACAAGAAACCTAGTGGAACTTTTTTTTAAAAGCATTATTTTACATTAATGATTGGTACAAAATTTATTTTAGAAACAGCTTGGAAGCAACCACCTCATTCCCAGGGGTTATTATCAACCATGTATTCATTTATACTATAATAACCCTTTTTATACAGTTTCAACTTAACAAAACATTTAAACTTGGTAATAGAGAGAGCCTGTACACTTTCTGGGACGTTGTTGTAATAGCGTATACATTGCCCCAAGAATGAATTACTGACTCTGTGGAGTTGAGAAAGTAGTATCACTAGCTTGTGTTTGTTCCTAGTGTTTACAGAATGTACATCACTTTTTTTACTAAAATTACCTTTGTTTTTGTGAACATACATTAAATTTTCATAAATATACTGAGAGGCCAAAGTTAATATGTTTATTTCTTTAAATTTATCTCCAAGAGACTCTCTCGGTTTTAGGTTGTAAATAGATCTAATTTCCCTCTTCTGTAAAACAAAAATAGTTTCTGAATCAGTTGCATTTCCCCATAGCAAAATACCATAAGACATTATGCTATGGAAATAACTGAAATATACTAATCTAGCTGTCTCGACACTAGTTAGACCTCTAATCTTTTTTACAGCATAGGCTGCAGAACTTGTCTGCTTGCTAGTTTGGACATATGGGGGCCCCACTGAAGCTTTGCGTCGAGAGTGATGCCAAGAAAAACAGTGGATACAACAGGGCTCAGTCCTTTCCCATTTAAAAACACATTGGTACTCAGATTTTTAACATTCGTTGTTGTCAATTCAGTACATTTATTTTTATTTCCGTTTAAATGTAGATTATTAATGTTAAAACAAAGCACTAATTTTGATATAACATTATTCACTTCGTCACATTTAAATGATTGACATTTAAGTTTAAAAATCATCAGCAAATAATACTATATCATGATTATCCCCTACAATAGAAGGTAAGTCATTAATATACACTAGAAATAGGAATGGGCCGAGAATGGAGCCCTGAGGGACACCCATTAGTACAGGTGACCCGGAAAAACTTTTACCATTGATAATAACATTAACAAGATTCTTCACAGCCTGTAATTATACAGGTTCTCTATACCATTCAGACTGGAATACAGCAGTGCAAGCACTGTTGCTTGGCGGTGTTAAGTAAAGGCCAATTTACACTTTCAAGTACAGTAACGAGTTAACTTGTGAACCTGGTGAATTAAGTAAAAAATCTCATCTGAACGGCAATCAGTGAGTTAAGTAGCAAATTAACAATTAAGTTGAACAGGATAGTCAACCAGTCTATTTTTTGGCGAGTCAAGTATGATGTGTTGCCGTCCCATGCATCTACTGGCATCCACTAACTAAACTTGCTGTTTAGTTCAGTGCATAAGTTGACAGAATGCAGCGTTATATACCCATCAGACTGGAACATTGGTAAGGGGGTGGTACTTACCCAGGAGGATTCCTACGTAGAAAAAAGATTACCTAGATTTGTCATAACTCAGAACTGAGATGCTTTGTAGCTGTATATAGGATTATCATTATTATTATTATTGTTCCTCAGGGCTCTCACTTAGGTCCACTTTTTTACAATGCCTACCTATATGACATTGGTTCGTGCATTGTACACACAAATTATCTCATGTATGCAGATGATAAGAAGATCTTTTGTAAAATTAACACCATACATGACTGCCTATTGATACAAAAGGACCTGGACCGTTTATTTGAATACTACAAAATAAATAATATAACTGTTAATGCAAGCAAGTTCGAATGTATTCGTTTTACACGGAAATCTAACGGGCGGATTAGAAATCAGCCGAAAAGTAAGTGTTAGAGATTTAGGCGTAAATTTTGATCATAAAATGATACTATCCGAACACATTGATGATGTTATCAGTGAAGGCTATAAAAATCTTGGTTTTGTTCTTCGCATCTGTAAACCATTCTCGAATATAAATGCAATGGTTTATTTTGCGTATGTCAGAAGTTTTTTGGAATATGCTAGTTCGATATGGTCTCCACAGTACAATGTCTACAAAAGCCGCCTTGAGCGTATTCAAAAAATATTTGTTAATCACCTTAACTTTCGCTGTCGGAATAAAATCGATACTTACAAAGACAGTTGCACTGAGCACGATCTCTTATCTTTGGAACACAGGCGTGTTTTGCTTGACATGGCTTTGTTATATGATATAATAAACAGTAATATTGACTGTCCATATCTTGTCTCAAGAATCATCTTTCGTACTCTAAAATTCCGCACCCGCAATACTACATTGTTACAGACTCCCACTGGCACTGGCATCATTCAAACTACTGTCGAAACACTGTTCTTTCGCGGCTTGCTCGTACATATAATGAACAATTTGGACACATTGACCTCTTTGCGAAATCTAAACTTACTAAAATATCATTCTACCTGACTCTCTCTCCTGATCTGTAAACTTATGACCACCTTCATTACATTGAATTGCTTATAATTTTGCTTATAATTTATCTATTAGATTGTTCTTCTTTCCTTTTCTTCCAACAACAATACACCTACCATTAAGCAATAGGGAAACCTATTATTGGCCATACTTTTACTTTGTTACATTAATGTTAATATTTACTATATACGCTGTTGGTTTTCTAAATAAATGAAATAAATAAATTACAATCATTCACTGCTAAACATAGGCCTCCCCCAAGGACTACCATGAACATTTGAGTAATTTATTTTAATCCCATCTTGTATATATTTACGATATAATTATGTCACTTTCTAATATCTTTAATGTTCTGAAATATTTTAATTACAGGTTGCCCAAGTTAATATGAGTCATTCACCATCTCAGGAAATAATTGAAATCCCACCTTTGCCTGATCTATCAATCTTAAAGTCACATAGAGATGGACAGTTTCTATTTGATTCATTCACACCGTTTAGTTTAACAAAACATCAATTTAATTTGAGAAGAAAACTCAATTCAAATTTCATGAAACCGCAAACAAGGTCTTTACTGATCAACCAATTTACTGCTCCTAGAGATGATTTCCTCAAAACGCTTATATCGTGTAGAGTGAGCACATATGACAGATCTAATACTACCCAAAATGTACACAATATGTCCGTAATCTCGCAAGCCCACAAAGCCAATGAAACAATTGCTGAATGTTCATCTGGCTTTACAAAGCAGCAAATTTCAAGGTTACTTTCAACTAAAAAATCAAGCAGCTCCAAAAAGTTCAAATATAAGACTGAAAGGCCAGAGATTAAGGTGAAAAAAGGTGGTTTGTTCAATGAGTCCATCACTTCTAATGAGAGCAGTGGTCTGTTTCGGAGTTACTCATCTCCTAACTTATTCGAGAATAGAGAGAGGAAGCCTATAACTACGGGAAGAGCAAGAAAATTGTCTATAATGCAAGAAGACAGTCCAAATTCAATTTTAGAAGTCTCTGGTATAGCTGCATTGGATAAAAATAGTAATTTTAGCACACCTCAGGGTGCTGGTGACTTGGAAAACATAAAATTTGATTTGTCAAACCAGCCCATTATATCTGTGGTAAAAGATTCTGAAAACAAAGTAAATAATACTTTAAATAACATACAAATTGATTTAAATAAGGGAATTGGGAATGGCAGTGTACATTCTGAAATATCATCACATAGTGATGGAAAATGTCTGGAATTTCAAGGACCTCTAACGAAGGTTGTAACACCTAAAACAAATGTACAGCTCATTAACAAAACAAGTTCCTTAGAGAAAATTATAAATCGATTTAAGAAAGTCCGCGCAAATGTTTTACAATCAGAGTCATTTGAATCACCAAAAAATATCAAAACAATTGTGGAAGAGAAAGAAAACAATTTCAATACTGTGAATGTGGATGTATTTGCTGAAAATAGGACTTTATTGCCTGATCTTATAAGTCGAAGTTTTAACACATTGCAAAAAGTAACCATTAATTGTAATGATGATATCTGGCTGGATAATGATGACAAAGAACAACATAGGAGACCTAGAGAGAGCCTTGGTACTGCTTTAGGAGTTGACCAAACATTTTTAGATCAATTTGATTTAATTGACTGATATGTTATTTTTAACAAACTGCATAGATGGAAGGATAAAGTCTGAACTAAATATTATAAATAGTTTAATTTCCATGAAATAAATTCGTTGATGCACCCTCAAAGAATTTATCTTCTATTCTTTTTTCTAATAATTTTTTTAATCTAAGAAATCTTTTGATTCTTACAACTTTGTATTTAAGGGGACTACAAAAGCTAAACGCAAGTTTTATAATGCCTTAAAGTATATGACCACTACAGTAAACAAAATCAGAAAAATGTATTATATTTTTCAGGATATATGCTAGTTACATAGTGTGTTGCAAACATGATACTACTAATTTGATAACATAGAAAAAATCATTAACTTACCTCTAAAAATTTCTTTTAACAATTAAAAATCATACTAACATACATGCAATCATTCTGAGTTATTGTCAGATTATTCTACAAGTAACATATTAATGTAATAGTGTTTTAATTTTTTAGTCCAATGAATAGATTTTCTTAAATCGCATATTCTTATTTCTGAACATAACATGTACGCATGTGTGCGTAAACGCCCCAGATGCTATACAGAAATGGTGTAAATGTGTGCGTGCGTCATTCGAGGTCACTTAACTCTTGTAGTCCTCATAACCACTACTATTTATAAGACATTTGGGGTAGTGACTCTCAAGTGGGTCTTGGACAGCAACATGAAGCATTTAACTTGCCGCTGTCCTGCACAATCTCTTACTAGTAGATGCCAGCTTGAATATAAAAATAAAGTCTCAGCACCGCCAATGGCTCAGTCACATAGAAAGGATGGAATAGAATTGAAGTTTAAAGAGAGCATTTGTGAATTAAGCAATTGGCAGAAGTCCTGTTGGCCAACCCACATATTATGTGCATTTAACAGATTGTTCTTTTTTTTGCGGCTACCGCTAGGGATAAGTCTGATAATATTATGATTAATTTGTATTTCTTTAATTACCATTTTTAAAGGTCCTAACTTGCCTTACTTATCTATTTATTTTGACTGACTGTTTTAAAATGCCAATTACACCTGATGTACCTATTAAATGTTAAAGTTGTTTGTGTATATGTTACTGTAAAAGCCCGAATTTTGGTGAATCTTAGGTTTTTTACTTTTAAATCCTAGGAATTACCAACGTGAGCTGGTAAATGTAAGGATTGATATAAAATGCGACGATTTTTAGCGCTTTTACCGTTACAGTTTGGTACATCCTAGGTTTAACCAAAGACTACCAGGAAGTGTTGGTTTTGGAAATGAAACAATACCTATATTTATATAAGTAGAAAGTATTTATTAAACATTGAATCATATTACCTGCATAATTTTAAAACATTTTTAAGGTGTATTTCTGAAAGTAAAATATAGAAATAAAGAGATGGTATATCGATTTCTAAAATATAGATATTTTTCACAGACTGGCTCATTGAATATTCTTGGCGAAGAAAAATAAAAATAGCGCATAAAGATGTTTTCGAAGAATTAAAGCAATACAATATGTGTATAAAATTGATTAATAAATTATGTCAAAGAACCGAATTGATTGACCCCGACTCCACCTGGTACGAGTCTGTCCTACCTCTAGTGTTTTTATAGAGTCGGAGGCGCGTAGGGGGAGCAGCCTCCGCTTGCTGTAACAAATCGCAGGCATCGGACGAGCCGGAGCGGCTGAGGCTGCTGACCAACTGACCAACAATCCGAAGCTGCGGAGGCGAGGATTTGTTACGCAAAAGCTTAGGGGCTGCTCTTCCCGCAGCGCTGGAGACGTTGCAGTCTCAAAATAAAAACAGAGGGTGACACAGGTAGCGGGGAGGGCTGCACACTGTCCGCAAGTACGATAAAGCGCCCAACACGTCTAGATATGACTATTTTTCAACGTTTACCGTATCTTAGCGGTAAAACCTAAGATTTACTGAGTGAATACTTGTAAAAGTCCGAAATAAACGATTACCATAGAACACTTCGGACTTTACCTTATGGACTTGGTAAATCTTAGGTTTTACTGCAAAATCTTAGAATTTACCGTAGTTCTAGCTTTTACAGTAACATATACACATAAAAGATTCCCAATGATTTTCTATCAAAAAAATATACTGTTTGATCACATAATACTTACTTAGCCACTTCTTTTACCATGAGGAAAACATTGGGTGCAATAGGTGAACGAAGTGGAAGCCTATGGCATAGATATTGTTCAAATTTATTGGTTTTTCATTGACATTTCATCAAATTGATCTTTCAATGAATACTAATTTAAAGTAAACCTTTTACCTAGTCGGTTCAAGGTCATTATAAACTTATCGCCCGTTTTATTGTCCACCTGATGGTAAGTGGATGCTGTAGCCCCTTCATCCACCTATTACAGCCTATAAAAGTCCACAGCGGAACATAGGCCTCCCTCATAGATTGCCTCATGGGGGATTTTGCCATAATTGTCACGCGTGGCAAGCTGGTTGGCAACCGGAGTTTATGAGCCAGGCTTCAGCTTTAATATGGTTGCATTACAAAAGGGTCTGCTTCACCGGGGAAAGGACCACGCTTTCACAGAATATCAGGGAAAGTTGCAGCTTAATGTTGCTGTGTTTCTTTCATATGGTGAACGTAGTGAACTGAAGATGTCTATGAGCAACAGCATCCACTTACCATCAGGTGGACTGTGTGCTTGTTTGTCACCCTCAGAAACCTTTTTAAATCTAGTTCTGGATGCGTTTGTAATTTTAGCATGCTTAAATGTAAAGATTGAGGTTGTATTAAAACATAATTTATTAAATAAATTGCAAAGTTAAAGAATTCTAACTAGTTATAGCTTTTTAGTGTAATAATCTTACTTCATTTACCAAACCACCCATTTCACATTTTCATTATTTGTATGTTTGAAACATTGTATATTTTTCCATTCAATCATGTATAGTTTTATGCCTATGTAATAAATAAAAATATGTTAACTATTTTGTAGTTTGTTTACTAATTAAACCAGTACTTATTTAAGAATTCAATGTAATTATTTGGCTCATTTTTTTCATAGTTGTAGAAATAAACTGAAAACATAAGATCACTGCCGCATGTTCAAAAAAATCAAAAAAGGACATCATAAGAAAATAATGATGAGACCATGGATGAGATTCACTGACCGATGTGTTCAGTTTCGTTTATACCAAGGTACTATGTGGTGTTCAGTACTACATAAAGTACTCTGCACAGAGTAGAATGGAACCTGTGGTGGAACCATGAGGTGGAACTCCGTGTTCAGTAGTCAGTAGTGTTTTATCATGCTTCCACAATAATATAGCCCGTTAATTTTATGTTGAAAATATTGGCATTTAAATATAACTTCACATGTAATGAGACTTCCAAGTGATTTTTTTTGCCTGAATGATTGTAACATTGAGCAGGAAGGCATTTCGGCAACAGCGTACGGTTGCAGGCAATGTACGGCGATTGGTTATTCGTACATGGATTGATGAAACAGCAGCAGTGAGTTTATATACTAAGTACAAACTCAAAAGCAAATTCGATGTACCTCAAACCTATGACAGAAAGTGAGGTAAAAATGGAAATATTATCATTAAACAATACAAACTCAGAGGCATATGACGAAATAAACACAAAAATTTTAAAATCATGCGCTGATAATATATCCAAAATTTTGACACATCTTATTAATTTATCATTCTTATCAGCAAAATTTCCAGAAGCACTAAAGTTGTCAATTGTAAAATCTTTATTTAAAAAAGGGAGAAAGGACGATATTCAAAATTATCGCCCAATCACCTTGATACCTATTTTGGCCAAAATTTTTGAAAAATGTATGTATAAAAGAATAGTTGATTACTGTGATAAATACCAGATAATTAAAAGAGAACAATACGAGTTTCAAAAACACAAATCGACCTCACTTGCTATGTTTTCTTTAGTAAAAACAATACTTAGTTACATAAACAATAAACAATTGACAACAGGATTATTCTTTGACCTCTCAAAGGCCTTTGATTTCGTTGCACATGATATATTATTGCAAAAATTAGAAACAATTGGGATCAGAGGACTAGTACTTCAGTGGTTATCGTCATATTTAAATGGTAGACAACAATGTGTTATCATTGATAAAATAGATAAAAACAATAACTTGACATCTTATTCATCTGGATTTAAATATAATAAATTCGGTGTTCCGCAAGGAAGTGTATTAGGACCGATTCTTTTCCTATTATATATTAATGATATTATTGACATTACGAATCATAAATGTATTCTATACGCTGATGACATTTCAATTATTGTGACATGTAATAAAAATAATAATACAATTAGAAATCATGAAGATGACATTAATAATACAATTGACACACTAATAAAATGGCTTGACATAAATAATTTGAAAATTAATCTAGATAAATCCCATTATATACAATTTAATAAATCTATCAATTCCAATCAAAATATGAAATTTAATATACCAAAACTAAAAGAAGCTACATGTACAAAATTTCTGGGAATAACGTTAGATGCAGATATAAACTGGAACGAACAAATAGATAACGTATGCAGTTGAATTAATAAGTTTGTTTATGTCCTTAAACAAATCAAAAACATTGTAAATATTAAAACGGCAATTACAACCTACCATGCATACGTAGAGTCTATTTTACGCTATGGACTTATAATATGGGGGAATGGTATTGACCGAAATAGAGCATTCGTTGCCCAAAAAAAATGTACCTATTCGTGCAATATGCGGGATATCGCCAGGAGAATCCTGTAAACCGCTATTTAAAAGACTTGGTATATTACCCCTCCCGTCACTATACATTTATGAAGCTGGCTTGTTTGTTTTTAAAAATAAGTCATTATTTGTTAAAGCAAGTGATATATATCCTCGAAACCGACGTGACCCAGACAAACTTGTCCTAGATGTTATTCCTAGGCTCGTTAAATATAACAAAAGCTGCCTAAACATGTGTGTAAAAATATACAATAAAATACCTAATGAATTTAAATTATTAAGCGAAAGACTATATAAGAAACATTTGTATGATTGGTTAAAAATTGAATGCTTTTATGACTTAAAAGATTTTTTAGATTTAAATAATTATTAATATTGCCTAAACTTTTTAAAATTATAATTTGCATGCTATTATTAGCGAAACACGACTGCACTATATAAATTGTAACATCTTTTTATACCGTGATTCTTGCAAATAAAGATTTATGATTATGATTTATGATTTATAAATGTAGTGGGAATCGTGGTTTGCTTCGTTATGAACTTTGAAGCGTGCCATGCCGTGCAGGCCGCACGGCATGGCACGTGAGACGCATAGGTTACTTCATGTTGCTAAAGGAATGTGACTGCTAATTAATTGGAACAAGGTTGATTCTAGTCCGTTGCGGCGGCAATCTCAGCGACACGTACACGGGTGCGTCTTGACTTGTTTGGCATGCCCGGGATGCTACAGGATCTTACGGCATGACGCGAAATGCCACAGGAACAGGATCGTTCGGCTTCGGCATACCGAAGTGTGCCTTGCTACGCCGTGCCATGCCATGCCGTGCCGTCTGTGAGAGCAGGCCCTTGGCGTTGTATTGTGTTAAGTAAATTCAGGTGATAAATGTATCGGTATCGAGGTTTTTGTTTTTAGTCGATTTAAAAAAAAAGGGGAAAGGGGCTCTCTATATTAATTGTATAGTTGTAGGACGAATGGGTCGGCTCGACCGGGGAAGGACCACGCTCACAGAATACCAGTTTTTGTATGGTGAGTGAAAAGAATCTGAGACCATTTTTACTGGAAAAGAGGCATTCCATGTTAGTCCTCACGGCTGACAACGCATTTTAATTCGCAGACGAGGATAGATGTAGATGTCTATGGTCTATGGGCCACAGCAACCTCTTACCATCAGGTGGACTGTGTGCTCGCTTGTCACCCTTAGCCTATAAAAATATATACATTTGTATAGGTCAAAAAATTCCACCCCTATGAGTGGGAAAATAGGGCTTTAAATAAATTGTGATTATTTTTTAAATTTTCCTTTAGGTTTCCAGATAAAAGGGTCAAAAATTTTTACTTTTAATAAAACAAAAAAAATATATATTTTTATTAAAAGTTAAATTGAACACATTAATATTTTAGGTTATAAAATATTATTAAAATAAAAAAACTAAGGCAGTTCGGAGTGATTCCCCACCGGCAAACAATCCCGGAGTTCGCTATCTACAATAAGTAAATAAAAAAATAAATAAACGCATTGGTATTATATACCCAATGAATTTTATTTACAAAAACAATAATTAAAAATATGTATGTTAAATAAAAGATTCTTAGAAAAGCAGTATCTATTGAATACATTTCTCAAAATAGATTCAAAAATTATCAGATCCTAGGATCATCTTCTTCCAATTTGACCATCTTTTCAGAAATCTCCCAAAGTTTTCTTGCCCTGCCCATATCGCTCGCTGAGCTGGACACAGAACTTTCTTCGCAATCTGAAAAGTATTTTCCAGTTACCTTTAAAAGGTTTTCGTCGACTGCAAGCATAACTGACGTTTGGCATCCTTGAACCGGCGTCTTAAAGAAACCTTTGATAATTAAATTTAATCCCCAGCTCAAAGGTCTTGGAACCGAACGCCATATCCCTGTATCAATTAATCCGGGGTGAAGACAGTTAGCTGTGACACCCGTTCCTTCTAAGCGTCGCGCCAATTCCCTCGTGAAGAGTATGTTAGCTTCTTTAGAAACGTAGTACAAATACCCAGGGAAAGTATCAACTGGATTTGGATTATTCAGATTGACAGACCCGATACGGTACAATGACGATGCAACCACAACGATTCTGGATGGAGAGGATTTCTTCAATAATTTTATCAAGAGATGCGTCAGAAGAAATGGCCCATAATGGTTGGTGGCCATTGTGAGTTCGATGCCGTCTATTGATTTGTTTTTCTTGAAACTTTCTGCGTAGCCAGCGTTATGGATAAGGACTTCAAGATGCTGTTCATTCTTGTTGATATCCTCAGCAAACTCGCGTATGGAGGCGAAAGAACTTAAGTCTAATTTCTTGACTACTACATTTTCATTTTTCGTCGTCTCGATTATCTCATCTGGAATAAAGATTTTTATAATTATTTTTCTGAACAAGGTCACTTTGATCGTCTCTTGTAAGTCATTAAAGGTCAGTGAACTCGATTTTTGAACGGTAATGTACCACTAGTTTATTTAACTTTAAAGAAAAATTCCAAGATTTATAAAATCCCATTCTTGCTAAACATAGCCAGTTCTTTCACACAATTTTTTATAGAATAAGGGTGTCAAACGAGCACACTGTCCACCTGATGTTAAGTGAATGCTGAGCTCCATAGATATTTTCATCTATCATCGATTAAAAATTAAGATACAGATGCGTTGTCACCCACAGGACTAGAGACAGTTGTCATAGGACTAAGATGGAATGCCTCGTTTCTAGTAAGGAAGGTCTTCGGTTCTTTACACTCACCAAACTTTAAGTTGCTGTTTTACGCTAGTATTCGTGAGAGCGTGGTCCTTCTCCGATATTATATAAAAGGGTCTCTTACTATTCAAATTTAAAACAATTTATTATGTAAATATTTACATTTTTTATTTACTAGACACTTTATCTGTAGGATGATCGTAATTATTACGCACCGTAATGAGGGTTAATAATTTTCTGCTCATCAGATGTCGCTAGTTGACACCGAGGTAAAGTTTTTTGTTACACAATGTAATTTAATTGAGAAGTTGTTTTTAATAACGGTTTATCAGTTTCTAGAATATTATATTAATACACAAAACAACGCGTCAGTGGTTTGCTCTTTAATTTTTTGCACATTTATAATTTTTTTTAAATTTCTTTACCTACTTTTATATCTGTGGTTTGGTTTCTTTATTTTAAATGTTATAAATATAAAATATAGCATTATAGTAATATAATAGTAATAGTACAAAAAGAAACAATAACTTTAACATTTTCTGGACAGATTAACTTCTCCGCTATGAAATCTGTCAAATATTATAATATCTCCATGTATCTCACTTTCTAGTAGCGCCGCCCTGGTCGCAGAAATAGTCGTGGATGCCCTCATTTATATTGCACCTCTACATATCGTAAAATCGTAATATCTAATACATAGTTAGTTTGTCGTCGGATATATAGATATTGGTTATTGTACTGATATATAGATATTGTATCTATATACGATTTGTATCGCCCACTCCTAACCTCTAGCCCGTGGAAGCGTAATAGGATCTATACCATATTTTTGTCCCGTGTCGTGAAGAGGAAGGGCTAGAGTGAACTCGTAGCCTCGATAGATGACAATATAGGTACCATGTCTTAAAAACAAATCTCAAATATAATACTCAGGCTACGATCCTGTACGACTACGTCATCGTCTGTAGACGTATTGAAGTAGCGTTTACGTGTGTTAACCATTCAGAAATACTAACTCGGATCGTCTCAGCCCGCGGGGATGTATGGGAGTAGCTTTTCTATTCCAAGAATCTACGGCGCTTCTGCTACTGCGAACGCTAATCCATATAGCCAACATCTACGGTAAATCTTACCTACAATGAAAAAAGTACCTGGCGACTACGTCGCAGGTTCCTTGAATAACAACCGGAGCACAAATATTCGGGCCTGGATATAATAGGAATACAGTTATTGCATCCTAGTCTATCTCCGAGCTTATCACATGAGCGTTACATTGGACAAGGGGAGTTTGGATAGGAGGCCCATGTCTTGCAGTGGACTGCTACAGGATAATAAAGTAGAGGAGGAGAAGGTGATTTTGATGTCATTGCTGACTTTGACCACAGCGATAAGCCGGCAACTTCTCAATATTGATGACTATCAACCGTGAAGGAAAGTTTGGGTAAAACACAATAACCTTCTATGTTTAGAGTTATCATCAGATGGTAATGGGGGCATTCCCGACTTTTTCCGCCGCCAGGGCGGCGCCACTTAACATTTGACTAATTTCATAGCGGGGAAGTTAATTTGTTCGGAAAATGTAAAGGTTAATGGTTATTTCTGTACTAGTAGTTATATATTATTATAATAATATAATATATATATATATAATATAATATAATTATAATAATAAAATATAATAATACTAAAAAGTATATATAGTAAAAAATATAGTTAGATTAGAAATAAATAAACTAAACCACAGATATTCATAAAGTAGAAAAATTAAAAAAAGTTAATAATGTGTAAAATATTAAAGAGCTAACCACCGAGGCACTATTTTGAGTATTAATATAATAGTTTAGAAACAGATAACCTTTTATTAAAAACTAACTTTTCAATAAAATTATATTGTGTAACAAAAAACTTTACCTCAGTGTTAACTAGCGACATCTGGTGAGTAGAAAATTATTAGCACTCATTGCCTGCAATGTCTAAATATTATCAAGTGAACTGCGAACTATTTCTACAATATCATAAAAAACCCACATAGGTGCTAATACTAGCATCTAGCTGAAGCTGTGTAATCCAATTATATTAAAAACATTTGAACGTACTGGCCAAAAGAAAACTGTAAAAAAAGAAAAATCGAATGAACGACGAAAGCTACTGGTTTTAAGTTTGTAATTTCTACATATAGCTAACATTTAAAAAAAGTATAATATTATCTTTATATATAAAAATTACGTGTCACATTGTTTGTCCGCGATGAACTCCTAAACTATTGTATTGATTACAATGAAATTTTGCATACTGTGTGCAGTTTGGTCTAACTTAAAAGACTAGGATAGTTCTTAACCTGTTAAGTGACCCTCAATATTTTTTATTGCTAATTTAAGGATTTTTATAGGACAAAGTCGGAGAGGGCAGTACGACGTCTGCCTGGCCAGCTAGTATGAAATAATTATTAAAAGTATTTCTTGTGCTCCTTTAGACAAAGAGAAAGTTTCTTCTACAATTAACTCACTTTTGATCTCCTCCGCTGCATCGATATTTCTGCATGCCATTATTACCCTAGCCCCTCGTTTCGCCAGTTCTCTTGCGGTTTCCTTGCCAATACCGCTCGTACATCCAGTTATGATAACAGTCTTTCCATCCATTTTGGTCTTTCCTGTATAGATGCCGCAAGTGTACTGTGCGTATAGTCGGATGGCGTAGAGTAGACAGATGAAAGCGAGGAATGTGAGGAGACCGATGATTATCATTACAAATAAGAACCAGTACAGGTAATCAGTATTCCAATATTCGGCGACAGTCATAGCTGAAATAGAAAAAAAAACATGCATGAGTGTCGTGGAACACTGCTGGAACGAAGTTCCTCTCGTACTATATATTATTATTACTAATAAATGTATCAGCGTCATTTAAACTAATATTACTTTCGTGGCAAGATAAGAAAACATTTCCCTGGTGTTGCAGTTGTTCATGGGCGGCGGTAGTCACTTACCATCAGGTGAGCCGCATTCTCGTTTGCCCCCTCTCACTCACGCCTGTCACCCAGAGGGGTAGGCAGAGACTATGGACTTCCATTTGGCACGACCGTGATACACCTCTCTCGCTTCCTCCACATCCATATACCTACGCACACACGCTCGTCGGTTCTCCTATAAAAAAACATGCGAGGGAGATGGATATTATTCCATCTCGCTTCTTTATAGCCCCCTACGTAGTGACGGAACTTCACTTTTTTTCGCCTAGCCCGCATCCGCCAAGTCCGTACCGTGCATTAAGGAACTTCGTTCCAAAACATATTACTACAACATGCTATTATACCTGTACTACTTAAGTTAGTAATGGAAATTATGCGAGACCAGATGATGACCCTACTATAAATGAACTATTTATTTTTCATACTTTATCTGCATACATACATAGCTAGGGCCATGGAGTACTCTATACTCCATGGCAAGGGCAAAAAATATATACCTACTTATAACTTATATATCTACATCATCATTATCATCATTACAACCCTTCACAAGTCCACTGTTGAACATAGGCCTCCCCCAAGGAATGCCACAAAGCACGGTCCTTAGCCACCTGCATCCGTCGACTTCCTACATATCTTACCAGGTTGTCATTCCATCTGGTGGGGGGGGGGGACGCCGTACACTACGTCCGCCGGTACGAGGCCGCCACTCGAGAACCTTTTTTCCCTATTGGTTGTGGGTTCTTCGCGCTATATGGCCGGCCCATTGCCACTTCAGCTTACTAATCCGTTGGGCTATCTCCGTCACTCTAGTTCTACTGCGGATAACCTCATTTCTAAGTTTATCACGCAGAGAAATTCCGAGCATAGCCCTCTCCATAGCTCGCTGAGCGACCTTGAGCTTTCTCATCCGCCCAGCAGTGAAGGACCACTCTGTCTCTGTACCATAGGTCATCACTGACAAAACGCACTGGTTGTACAGTCTCGTTTTCAAGTTTTGAGGTATACCTGACGAGAAGATGTGCCGTAATTTCCCGAACGCTGCCCAACCGAGTTGAATCCGTCGATTGAATATCTACATATGTACATATCTACAAGAGTGCATACTTCAATGTATATTGACTATAAAAGACTTTTACCGATTTTACATATTTATATTTTAAAATATTTTGCAAAAATTAGGGGATTTAGAAGGCAGATTTTTGATTCTAGTGACCCTAGGCGGCATCAACCCATGCTACTCCACTGAAATATCCGCCTGTTACATCACTAATATTTTTACCAATTTCGACAATTTATTCCTTTACGGCCCAATGAATGAATAGAAAGGGGAAAGAAATTGTTGTTATTTTAATTTTATTTTCACCAAATTAAATTATTATAATAACATTAACTGCTGCTTTTCGTAAAAAACGATTTTTTGTTCGGTTAACTGCTAGTTTGCCAAAGAATTTCCGTTTTGGTAAATCAAGTGCAATATTATAAAACTAGCTGTCCCTCACAACTAAGCCCGCGTAGAATTTATTACGATTGGATTTCATGGGTTTAATTTTTTTTTTGCTTCTAACTTTAATTCTTTTTCTAAAATAAAACTAGCCTAAGCTACTCCTTAGAACATTAGCAGACAGCTACAGTGACAGGCCCGTCAAAATCGGTCCAGCCATTTTGGAGATTAGCCGAAAGAAACAGAGAGACAGACAGACAAAAATTTAAAAAATTGTTTTTTTCGTTATTGGCAGCTCTCGGACATCCTCATGCAGAAGCTTCAGAAACCGGAGATACAACACCGTCTATTTTATCGGAAGCCTCAACGCCTGATCGTGATCAAGAAAATATACCACCTATTAATAGTGATCAACAGAAGAGTTCAGGATTTGCTACTAGTTCACCATCAATTTTGACACCGATTCCAATACCCGATGTCTCGCTTGGAAATATTTCACCTGTTGATTGTCTTCGACCAGCGACCCTAAAACAAACTAAGCAATCCCCAGATATAGCATCAAATTATCACACAGTTTATGGAACAAGCTCTAGTTCAGAGGAATCTGATGATTTACCACTCAGTTGGTTGAAAGAAATTATTTTTATGATCTTCTGCCTACGCCTGTTAAAGTTCAAACATGCACACTGACTGTTAGACGAAAATCCATTAATTATCGAGGTACTCCAGTCACAAAAGATCTATTTGCAAAATATAATCAAGAGAAAATAAATAGTAAAGAAGTGAAAGGTAACAAAAGAAAGAAAAATAAATAAGACGAAAACTTTACTGATGTTAAAACATGTAGAAAAGAAAAAACGAAGTTTAAAAAGACTTTAAATCCTAAGAAAGCTAAAATCGTATCTGCAAAAACGTCTACTACCGTAAAAGGTAAATCACAAAAACAAGTGAGTTGGTACTGTCATGCCTGCAAAGAAGATAGCATGAGGAAATGCTCGCGATGCTCCAAGTGGTACCACGAAGAGTGTGTCGGTTTGACTGCAGAAGATACTGATGACTTTCAATGTCCTGATGGATGCGAATAAGGACAAATTATTTAATTTTCTAAGACCACTATGCTTTCTATTGCTTTATGTTAATGATTATTGATCTCAAGAATACCAATTTACGTAGTATAAGTTGACTTTTGGATAGTTTAAAGTATAGGCCTTTTACCCTACCCTAGTATAATAGGCCTACAGATTGCGTTTTTAAAAAGTTATATATTGTTTTGGTTTGGAGCTAGAGAAGCTATTTTTTGTTTAAAATCTGAAGTAATTTAAGTACATGACTGATTAATAGTAAAACTTGTTGCTTTATATTGGATATTTTTAATTTTATTACATATTTCCCTTAGCTAGGCCTTAATACCCTCAGGTACCTTATATCTTATCATGGCAACTCTTGATTTGCATTTTAAGCTAAACGAGTTGGCTTTATGCCAGCAAGAACATTGCTATTAAATAAATGCTAGGCATTTATTTGCTTTAAAAAAATCTTGCCTCCTACTCCTACTAGGGTTTATTCTGTATCGTGAAGGCAGTTTACTTTTACTATTTTACGTGGAAGAGCCATGCTGCAGCTATATTAGTACTATAGTTGTGGCAAGAATGGGTCGATTCGATCGGGGAAGGACCACGCACTCACAGAAAACCAGCTTAATGCTGCTGTGTTTCGTATGGTGAGTGTAGAGAACCGGAGACCCTTTTTACTGGAAAAGAGGCATTCCATCTTAGTCCTCACGGGTGACAACGCATCTGCAGTTTGATTCTTTATTGAGGATAAATGTAGATGTCTATGGGCCACAGCAACCACTTACCATCAGGTGGACTGTGTGCTCGTTTGTCACTCTATCCTATAAAAAACATACGTAAATTGCACAAGGACAAACACCCAGATCTATACGGAACAATCTTTAAACTTTTTCCGTGCGGGATTCGAACCCGCGGCATTTATTGCTAAGCCACTGCGCCAAGGAGCTGTCATTTATTTGATGAACCAAATGCCTATACTAACGGCCCAATTAAACCATTTGCCTGCGACATGGATACTTGAGAATTTCATTCAAACAATAAGATGACCGCTTTAATCTGTCGTTTCGCAAAGTTCATTGCACTTACAAAATATTTCCCAACAAGCCATTGTTTATTGTTTGAACAATGTCACTAATTGCTTTTAGTAATTTTGGATGGGTACAAACACATTTTTCAATTTGAAGTATTGTATTTCCTGCCTTTGTTAATAGAACAAAGCAAAGGTTCTGAATTATTTTGACCTTAGACTATTATTTATTCTGTGCTTTAGAGAAGAATGCGAGTTTTTATAAAGTTAGGGTGACAAACGATCTGTAAGTAAGCCGGTAAGTGTCCTTTGCAACGTGTGGGCACCTACTGTAACTTTTTTTTATTATTACAAGCCAATGCTTGACTACAATCCCACCTGGTGGTAAGTGGTAACTTCAAACAAAGAAGTAGGTGCTTTGTCACCCATGTGAACTAGAATAAAATGCCTCGTAGCTTCTTTTACTGTCTCTCTATATCCTTAAAAACTTTTTTATAGAATGGGAGTGACAAACGAGCACATATTCCACCTGATGGTAAGTGGATGCTGTGGCCCATAGACATCTACATTTATCCTCGTTTGCGAATCAAAATGCAGATGCGTCGTCACCCGTGAGGACTAAGATGGAATGTCTCTCTTCCAGCAAAAAGGGTCTCCGATTCTCTACACTCACCCTACGAAACACGGCAGTGTTAAGCTGCTATTTTACACTGGTATTCTGTGAGAGAGTGGTCCTTCCCCGGTCGAGCCGACCCATTCGTGCTACAACTATACTACTAATTTAGCTGCAGTATGACTCTGCCACGTACGGACTACTATACTTGACGGAAAAAATACATGAGTGGGTGGTATCAAGTCAACCCAGTTGTATGAGAAGGCCTAGCATTTTTTAAATTTCAAATTTTTTAAGCAACGTTTTAATAATTTATCAGATCATTGTTTCTTTATATCATATATTATTTTAAATTGAATGAATTAACACTTACAGGCCACTTGATGGAAGTGGCTACTGAAATTAACTACTACTCTAACAGTGGTAGAGCCACGCGGCAGCTTTTGCTGTCGCACGGATGGGCCGGCTCGAACCGGGGTGGTACCACGACCTCACAGAAAACCAGCGTGAAGTAGAGGTTTACCTCTGCTTTTCGCTTGGTGAGTGCAGGTGGCCGGAGGCCCTTTTTGCTGGAAATGAGGCATTCCATCTTAGTCCTCACGGGTGACAACGCATCTACATTTTGATTTGTAATAGAGGATAGATGTAGATGTCTATGGGCCGCAGCAACCACTTACCATCAGGTGGACTGTGTGCTCGTTTGTCACCCTTATCATACAAAAAAAATTAATCGACATCAGCAGTCAACTTCAAACAAAGAAATCTACTGATGCGTTGTCACCTCTGAGGACTAAGATGGAATGCTTCACAGCCTGTAAGTAATAAAGTTACAGGCTCCAGGTCCTTCAAAAGAGTCATTGCCAAGGCAAAGTCGGAGCACATCGGCAGAATTGGCGAGAAACTAGTTCGCCTTCCTACCACGTAATTTATATTAATTTAAATAAGTAGAATAGTAATAGTAATAATAGTAGTAAAGTTCAACAAGATGGACACAGACACCCGTGCATGTTTTATTTGTTATTAAATATAAAAAATATTTGATAAATATGTACCTAAGCCACATAATAAATAATAGTACTACGTACAGAAGTTGCACTCGTTTGATGTTGACTGCTTACCGACGTTTTAACAGCCTACATAATTCTTATTAATCTGATAAATCGCGCACGCAAGCTAAATAAAACTTTAAACACTAAACAAAAACTATTTCGATAAGTATTTCAACAAGTATTTACAAAAAATATTTCTATAAACAGCGTTAAAAAACTTCAATTCAATCGCCTAGAACGCGCTAGCCCCGACTGCGTTGTGCCCCGGGGGCGCCTCGCGATTGTACGAGTAGGTAATTATTTCACGCAGGTAGCAAGAGTGACAGAGGCCTGTCTAAGCGATTTCGAAGTATGAAATATGCAGAAATACTAAGTAGAGGTTAGATCTCTACAATTATTAGATTTTAAGCTTGGCTTTAATATAATAGCGGAGAGTTTAATAAGCATGAATTTAGATGTACCATCTACCAACCTTCCAATATATTGTATAGTGAACTTTAATTCATAATAACTTTCAGTACATAATCAAATTGTTATTTTTAATGAATGTTGCATTTATTAATTTACTATTTTGTTTGCCCACTGGCGGGACATAGCACCTACCTTATATTTTATTATGTACAAAATAAACAGATTTGGTTTGATTTGATTTGAACATAATATTATTCATTGTTAGAAGGCACATACTTATTAAATATTCTCAATACATTACAGGAAGAAGCGTGATCACTGTATGATATGGCTCATAAAGAACTCTTCTTTCATCTATAAACTTTATACGTTGAGGAAAACCGTACGTAAGTACGTTATACGTACACTTAGATAAATGGCTTCATGCATATTGCATACAAAGTGCTTCAAATTCACATGCTCTAAATGAGTTGCCTCACTAAGCATGACTCCTTTTGAAAATGTCATAAATAGAGGTTTAGCTGATTCCTAACCAGTCGTCCGCGAGAGCTTAAATATGGTCCGCGAAAGATTTAAATATTTTACCTACCTATTCGTTAACACATTTATGATTTTATCGTCACGCGGGCAATGCGACAACGTCACGTTAGTAAGTACCTATTAGCTTTTACAATAAATAAAAAAGTAAAATTGAAGGGTCTGTTTGTAATGTCAAAATATCTTTTTACTAAATGCATATGAAAGTATATCATCATCATCATCATCATATTATAAGGAGTAACTTAGGCTACGTTTATTTTAGAAAAGAATTGCGATTCCGCGCAAAAAAATTAAAACCCATGAAATCCAATTGTAATAAATACCACGCGGGCGAAGTCGCGGGGGACGGCTAGTAAATAAATAATACTGTTTATGAATGCTTCTTTTCAGTTTATTATATACTTAGTTATGTTAAAAGTTGTGATTATAATTTATTGTTAGATTAACACAGTTTTTTCTTTCACCTTGTGGTCCCTGCTAACTATAAAAAAAAAAGTGGTCCTCAAAAAAGGTTGGGAAACCGTGGTTGAAATAATACGTATGATAATATTTAATAAATGTTAATAAGGTCCTCCATACACAAGTCAACTTCATCATCATCGAGCCAAAAACAAATTACTATTGGACATTCATTTATTGTTTATTAGCTGTACCCCGCTCCTTCGTCCGCACGGAATTTATTACGATTGTATTTCATGAATTTTAATTTCTTTTGCGCGAACATAAAAATATAAAAAAAATTCTTGCTTCTACATAAAATGTTCAAATGTTCTATGCTTCAAACATAAAAATAGCCTAAGTTACTGCTTATAACATCAGCTACCCGCCAGTGAAAATCCCGTCAAAATAAGTCTAGCCAATTTGAAAATTAGCCGGAACAAACAGACAGACAGACAGTCACAGTTTTTTTTAATTGATAAGTGCATCATAGTATCATATACACTTTCATATGTATTTAGTAAAGCTGTCATTTTTACATTACAAACAGACACTTCAATTTTATTTAATTGTAAGTAGGTATAGATATTTTAGTAATGCAGTGGATTTCTTTTTCTAGGTTAAGGGTAACAAACGAGCACACAGTCCACCTGATGGTAAGTGGCTACTGCGGCCCATAGACATCTACATCTATCCATGATTACGAATCAAAATGCAGATGCGTTGTCACCCGTGCTTCGTTTCCAGTAAAAAGGGCCTCCAGTTTTCTACACTCATCATACGAAACACAGCATTGTTAAGCTGCTATTTTACGCTGGTATTTTGTGAGAGTGTTTTTTCCCGGTCGAGCCGACCCATTCGTGCTACAACTATACCAGTAATATAGCTGCAGCAAGGCTCTACCACGTAAAAAAATTGAGAAAAAAGATTGAAAATTGATCTTAATATTATTTTTTATTTTTCGTCTATATTCCATAAGTACAAATTTTTTGGTTATAGTTGGTCACTATCAGGGAGTGACGCTAGGTTCTTTATGTATATTTCGCGATATTGCTTTATATACACATAATTGATCCAGTGGTCGTAAACGAGACTTCCGATCACGTAGTCCTGAGTTCGAATCCCAGTTAAAGGCCAAAATCATTTATTGAGCTTTTCTGTTGAAATTTTTTCGTAAAAAGGTAGCGATGTTTCACCCCCATGCCTTAGAAACCACGTAAAGCCTGGTCTTGCGCCTGATCTCTTTCCAGTCGTGTCGGATTCTCGTCCCATCGGTTATGAAAGTGAAGGAATAGAGAGAGCATCTGCGGAAGACCAAGCGCGGCAGTAACGAGGCGGTCAATTTCATACACTGAACAATATGTAAACACATGACTTCAAGTAATTTTAACTCATTCGCTCTAATGTATAGGTTGTTATATTTCACGATGAAGGTTTCGCCTTGATTGTAGTAGTGACGTGCCGACAGGCGCGTTTGTGTGTGTGTCTGCGATTCGTTGACTCGCGACCAACCAAAGTCAAACCTTTATCGTAAAATAGAATACATAATTGAAAATAAAATAGAAAATTTATGTTAATACCAGCGTTGTGGCATATTAATATATCTTGAAGATATCTTCTGGTATGTATATGGAAGATAATTTCTTGCGCAAAGTCGGAATAAATTTACACGATAGACATTATTCAAATGCTTTCCCGTCCATGATGCTTAGTTATAGCTGGACAGATGGCAGTACGATTCTCAACTCTAATGCAGTCGTTTGTCAGTAAGAATGCATGTTCCTTGTTTTGTATGTGCCTATGTTATGTTACGAGATACGTTAGTTGTGAGTCTATTGTTTATTATTACATACTAGCTACCCGCCCAGATTCGTCGTCCAAGTTCAAGTTTTTCTCTATCCGTTCGTAAAGTTTTATTATTTTATTACAATCGGTTCAGCCATTCTGAAGATTTACCAGAATAGACAGACAACATTTTTTTTAAAAGATATGCAAATAACTCCTCAGCTCTATTTAACCCCGGCAGCTATTTCTATATCAAATACTGACACTAATGTTATTTATATTTATTTATTTATTTATTTACTCTTTATTGTACACCAGAAAACAAAATAAAAACTAACACAATTAAATCTAAATTAGAAAATGTACAACAGGCGGTCTTATCACTCTGAAAGTGATTTCTTCCAGACAACCTTAGTGTAGAGAACTGATGTAAACAACAGTTAAAAATAGAGGGGGGCGTACAAAATAAAAAAATTATATGAAAATACATACAAATAAAGGCAAGTGAAGATTATGTATGATATAATATAATAGATTAAATGAAAAGAGTACAAAAAAGGAAAAGTGATTTATCTAATAGCGTTCTAAGTAATACGATTTAACAAGACTTTTGAAAGAATGAAGAGATTGAGCACGACGAATGTGGAGAGGTAAAGACTTCCACAAACGTACAGCAGTTACAGTAAAGGATTTCTTAAAAAAGGAGGAAGAGTGCGAAGGAGTAGAGAGAGAAAGATTGACAGAGGATCAAAGGAACCGATTATGGGTAAGGGAAAGATACTGGAAACGGTCTTTTAAATAATGAGGAGTGGAAGGATTAAACAGCACGCTATACAAAGTGTGTGAGTATTCCTGCGAAGGCGGATCGGGAGCCATTTGAGCTGTTTGCGAAATTCAGAGATATGATCATATTTGCGAAGCCCAAATATGAATCTAATACATAAATTTTGAATGCGCTCAAGCTTATTAAGCTGCTCCTCGGTAATTTCAAGATAGCATTTTATGTGTATAGATAAATTATTATTCCGAAATTATTCCGTGATAATACCCTAATATTATGGTATTATTCGTTACAGAAATATAATGTGAAAGTTAATCATTATTGCTTATTGCTAATGAAATTCAAGCAGACACGCTAAATGCTCAGTCGTATATTTGATACAGACTGATTCCAAGCACGTTTTTTCGCTAATACTACGCCATTACAAGTTTTCTAGGTCGCTGTAGCCAAGCACTTTTCAAACTTTTTGAATTTGATGCGGTACATAAAGAGAAGAATGTAAAGTATGTTTTTAAGATTGTTATGCTTATTACACAAATACAAAAAAAGTGTCTTCTTTAGCGTAACAAAACAAAAAAACTTCAGAGATAATTACCCACTGAAGTGGCCACTTTAAATGTCAGTGTACGTGCGCATCGTAACAACTTCATGGTGTCGTTTTTAGGTGTCGCTGTGCGCGCGCATCGTAAAAATTGACTCTCATCATTTTTCCCAAAAGCCCCAAAAGAAGTATAACTACAAAACAAAATCAATCAGGAGAACGCGAACATGAATAAATAACTCAGCATTGGTTATATTTTTTGTCTAAAAGACTGTTTTAAGCCCTAATCTTTTTCCACATAAAATAAATTGTGAAAACTCAATGACAATTCACTGATTACAAATGAAAATAAAATTAAAAAAAGTTTGGAAAATTGCACACATTGAATGGGACGGTTTACAATAGTGAAATTGAATGCTTCATAAGGACTAAATTCTAAGTGATAAAGTACAGTTTTTCGAAGATATCTTGTTCACATCCACACCGACCAACTGACCAAGATAAATTATTTAAATTCTTTTTTAATAATAATCTAAATAAATATTATAACTACGTCAGAAGTATTCATTGAAATATTCTCTAGCTATTGGTATACTTTTTTATTATTAAGTGTAATATAAAGCTGGTGGAAGTGATTTAAGTTGAATGGATCGCGATTTTTTGATATAGTGAAATGAGAGCATTATAGTCCGTTCGCGTTAAGAAAATAGTGGGTCACCGTTGTCCGCCGGCCTGGCCACGCCCCGCAGCCAATTAAAATGCAAGAAATTAGAAAGTCGAGTTCACAGTAATAATAAATATAAATATATAAATATAAATAAAAAATTATGTTGGTGCCAATGACTCCACGTTCAAAATGAGTGATATAAAAAAATATTAGATGACGCAATAGCATTAATAGACGCTAATCGTTGGAAGAAGTGCTGCGACCACGTGATACGCGAAGAAAATACCATGTGGAATTTGGATGACATCATGGAACTTGCAGAACAAAATTCTTTCATAATTAATGTAACTGGAGAATCTAGCGATACTGATTAGTGATTTAAGTAATTTTAAGAAAATTTGTTTCCATTAAACTTAGTTAAATGTTGGAAAAAAAGAATTTTTACTCCACTGTGAATACACCTTTACCCTGTAGTTGCACTGATGACTCACTATTTTCTTAACGCGAACGGACTAAACATATCCGCTTAGATCGTCCGATTAGATAAAAATACAAAACTCTAAATCCGCATACAAGGTGAAGAACTTGTACATAGATAGTAACCATAAAACTAGTAATAAGTAAAGTAAAAAAAGTTGTAAAATTTAAAAATCGTATCTACATTACAGAATCTTCCTTAAGTATAATGGAACGTAAATAATACATAATATGTACAAATAACTATAAACTTTACGATGTTGAAAAAAAAAGATTGAGAAGCACTGCCATAGGTCAGTTACGAACACGGAGATAGCAACAAGGCTTGCGAATAAACGAAAGTTTGCGTGTTATGTAAGTGGAAATAATTGTAGAGACGGCTAATTTAGTAACGAAACAAGATACCTGTTAATGTTCTTGACATTCGCTATATGAAGCAGCAGTATTACGATGCTTTTTACACTGGCATTCTGAGAGATAGAAACAGAAACTTCTTTATTCAATACTAGCTGTTCCCCGCGACTTCGCCCGCGCGTAATTTAGTACGATTGGATTACATGGGTTTTTAATTTTTTGCGCGGAACCCCAATTCTTTTTCTAAAATAAAAGTAGCTTAAGTTATTCCTTATAACATCAGCTATCTGCCAGTGATAGTCCCGTCAAAATCGGTCCAGCCGTTCTGGAGATTAGCTGGAACAAACAGACAGACAGAGAGACAAAAATTTTAAAAATCGTGTTTTTTTTTATAAGTACCGTATATACTTTCATATGCATATAGTAAAAAGCTGTTATTTCGACATTACAAACAGACACTTCAAGTTTATTTATTGGTATAGATAGATTATAATAATACTTTTTGAAAGTAACTCTTTTGTTTAATTTACCACTGGTTTGAAAGCAACCTCTGTCCCGGAAAGAACTAGCAAGAAACCCAGCGAGATTAAAAAAAACAGCTTACAGTCATATATTATGTTACGCAATTAACAACCTCATTCCCCAGGGGTTATCATTCATAAATTCCCTAATATTATAATAACCTATATAATATGCATATTAGATAGCGTGGTCTTTCTTCGGTAGAGTTGACCTATTCATGTTTTACTTACAACTAGCTGTTCCCCGCGACTTCGCCCGCGTGATATTTATTACGATTAAATTTCATGTGTTTTAATTTTTTTACGCGGAACACTAATTCTTTTTCAAAAACTAAACGTTACTCCTTATAACATCAGCTATCTGCCAGTGAAATACCGGTTAAAATCGCTCCAGCCGTTCCGGAGATTAGCCGGAACAAACAGACAGACAGACAAAATAGACTTTCATATGCATTTAGTAAAAAGCTGTTATTTTGACATTACAAACAGACAATTCAATTTTATTTATTTGTATGTATAGATACAACTGCAGTAGTTCAGCCACACTCAAATACTTAATAGTTAGTTTTTTTTTAATGTAATGAAAATAAACCAATTAAACATTCTAGGTTGTGACTTTCTATTTATGTTTCTAAACATTGAATTAAACTACTTTTACGGATTTTATGGCGTTTAATTTACTTATTTTTCTTATTTTTATTAATTCCCGACGTTTCGGTTGCTTTCCAACACCCATGGTCACGGGGGACTGAGGTGATTGACGTCCCGATGTCACAGTTAACCCGGAGTGCCTTCAGCTTTTTTAATTATTAACTTTAAAACTGGTTGCTGGGTGCTGGAAAGCACCTGAAACGTCGGGAATTAATAAAAATAAGTAAATTAAACGCCATAAAATCCGTAAAAGTAGTTTTATTCAATGTGTAGTGTTCGCGTAAATATAAGAAATCATTATATATTTCTAGACTTAATACACGTATATTATGGTATAAATAATTTCGCTAAAGTTTTGGAATAAATGGACAAACGAACTTACAGTGAATGTGATGGTAGGCTAACTTTAAGGCTGGTTTTATCGTCACGCTGCTAGACGCGCCGTTGGGCAGCGTGCTGTTAACAGCGCGCGCTTGAACAGCGGTGCACTATAAAACGAGATTAGTGCCACGCGTTCCGCTGCTGTGAGACAGTCGTGTACAAAATGAACGTTAATGCGGTTAGAGTACCGGCTGTTTACATTTTATGGAAAAGAAGGCAACAGCGATTTAATAGAAGAATAGTTGATCCTTATAACGCTACAAGGTTACTGAGAGGCGAACACGTAACATCTTTCTCCGATTTACGAGAAAATAATTATAAATTTTATAAATATTTTCGCCTATCAACAAGCAGTTTCGACGAATTATTATTCTTGTATGAATCATCGGCCGGGTCCCATAAAGATCTTCTAAATCGCACTTCCTCAATTACTCGTCCCGTATCGATGTAATTCATTTTGTACACCACCATACCTAACGGCGCGTCTCAACGGCATCACACTAAAACGCATAGTGAATGTAGAAGCGCCCGAGCAGCGCGCGCTTCGGCAGCGCCGGCGATCAACGCGCGTTTACCGAACGGCGCTGCTCAAGCGCGCGACTTTAAAACGCAACTACTACCCCAATACATATCCGAACGCGCGCGCACCAACAGCGCAGCCGAAACGCATAACGATAAAACCAGCCTAAACTTTAAAAAATGAAGGCTACATTATGCGTTGTCACCTGTCACCTCTGAAGACTAAGATGGAATACCTCGCATACAGTCCACAATTATACTAGTTCTCTATACTATATTCTTCAGACTGGAACACATTATTGCAAGAACTGCATATGATGAAGGAAATATGTAAATTGGGGGTACCTAGAGGGACCCTTAGACAAAAACGAAGTCCTATCACCTTGAAAAAAAAAAAGAACCTGCTAGATTAGAATTGGTAAACTGCACACGTCTTTGGCTATTTTACCACATTTTTATTAAGTCACACTCTTGTTTGTCTGTCTGTCGTTCCGGGTGGACTTTAGTAATTGATTTTAAATTAACTTCCCGATGAACGGGTAACTTGAAATCTATACAATCAATACTCTATACAAATAAATAAAATTGAAGTGTCAGTTTGTAATATCAAAATTACAGCTTTATACTAAATACATATGAAAGTATATACGGTACTATTAACAAAAATACAATTTTTAAAGTTTTTGTCTATCTTTTTTTTTATAGGATAAGGGTGACAGACGAGCACACAGTCCACCTGATGGTAAGTGGTTGCTGCAGCCCATAGACATCTATATCTATCCTCGTTTGCAAGTCCAAATGCAGATGCGTTGTCACCCGTGAGGACTAAGATGGAATGCCTCATTTCCGATAAAAAGGGCCTCCGGCCTCCTGCACTCACCAAGCGTTTCGCTTGGTGAGTGCAGGAGCTTGGAGGCGCTTGGAGAACTCCAGGGAGAGTTAGCCGTCCACGGCACCCTCAAAAGGCCACTCATATCAAGGCGGGACGATCATGGTGTGGGGAGGAATTCGTCTTGGCGGATGAACTCAGTTCTTCAGAACTCAGAAGAGCCTGTTATTGTCCCACACAGAATCCAAAGGAGCCAGGAATTTTTATCATACACGATAATGCTCCATCCCATACGGTGCGGCTGGTGTCGGCCGCTCTCCGAGACCACAATATTTAAGTTTTGGATTGGCCTGCACAGTCGTCAAACTTAAATCCTATCGAGGATGCCTGGGACATATTATAACGAAAAGCTTTGAGAGATTTCCCGCCAAATTTGATGATGGAACAACAACTTTACGAACACTTGCAAAGAACATGGGACCTCAGCAAGACATTGACAATTTAATTTTAAGTATGAACAATCGATGTCGATGTGTTATTAATGTAAGAGGTGGAAACATTTTTTTTATAGGATAAGGGTGACAAACGAGCTCACAGTCCACCTGATGGTAAGTGGTCGCTGCGGCCCATTGACATCTACATCTATCCTCTATTACAAATCAAAATGCAGATGCGTTGTCACCCGTGAGGACTAAGATGGAATGCCTCATTTCCAGTAAAAAGGGCCTCCGGCCAACTGCACTCACCAAGCAAAACGCAGAGGTAAACCTCTACTTCACGCTGGTATTCTGTGAGGTCGTGGTACCACCCCGGTTCGAGCCGGCCCATCCGTGCGACAGCAAAAGCTGCCGCATGGCTCTACCACTGATTATTAGTAATTAGATTTTACAAGATTTTTTCAGTTTTAATTAGAATTAGGTAATAGTTTTTGTAAGAAGAAATGAAGTTTTTTATCATACTAATTTTTTTACCGTGATTAAAAAATTAACATTTTTATTTAAAACAAATAGATTCGAAATAGTTTTTATTTTTTATTAAAAACTAAAATAACCTATTATTCTGCCATTTACTATATCAGAAAATTCTTCATAGATTTTTAGATATTTGATGAAATAAAAAATATCCCTAGATTTTGTTGATGTGTTTATGTTCTCGGAAGACATGACATAAGGTTCTCGGGAAATCCAAACATATTTGCGTTTAATTATCGGTTACGTAAGTTTGCCTCAATGAGCACTCGTCCATGACATAACCACATGAGTAAAGAAACCGTACATACAGGGTTATTTTGCAATAACCGGCCAGGTTCAGAATAAGTAATATAACAAAAAAATTCAAATATTCTGTCCTTTTTATCTTTTACCTAAATACAAAATGCCTGGTAATGCATTATTTTAACTGATTTTACTAGGCACGCACACATTCGTAAGAGTCGATTGGTAGGCAAAAACGTTGTTGCCCATAAATCACATTCAATTTGGGATCATTTCAAATAGAAATAGAAGCCTTATTTACTCGTATTTTCAAAAACTGCAATAACGGTATATTATTATTTATGTAAATTTAAGTGTCAGTCCTTAATATTGCCTTATATTGGAGCTGGGGGTTATTTGCATACGATTTAAAAAAAAATGTCCTGACTTATCTTCCGAATGGCTGAACTGATTGTAATAAAACTTTAACAACGGATAGAGAGCAGTGCCACGACTGATCTAGACGATATTTTATCCAAAAAACTTGAACTTGGATGACATAGCCGGACGGGTAGTTAGTATTTATATATAATATTTATAATAATAAATAACGTACGTTACACGTATGGCAATTCATAGTGCTGTGTTAGTCCCTACTCTAATGTATGGTAGTGAAAGTTGGGTCTGGCAGAAGAAGCATGAGAGTAGAATAAATGCTGTAGAAATGCGGTCCTTAAGGAGTATGCTAAGGCTGAATCTAGATGACAGGGTGAGAAATAGTGTGATAAGAGAAAAGTGTGGTTTGCTAGATGACGTTGTGACCAGGATTAAAAAAGGAATGCTTCGGTGGTTTGGTCATGTAGAAAGAATGAAAGAGGAAAGAGTGACAAAGCAAATTTATGTTGCTGAAGTGAACGGCAGGATCGGGAAGGGACGCCCTAGACAAAAGTTTATCGACCAAATCGGCGATACATTAAAAATGGGCCAGATTAGGAGTACCCTTAACCGACGAGCGTGTATGCGTAGGTATATGGATGTGGAGGAAGCGAGAGAGGTGTGTCAGGATCGTGCCAAATGGAAGTCCGTAGTCTCTGCCTACCCCTCTGGGTGACAGGCGTGAATGTTTATATATGTATGTATGTAATAATAAATAAATAAAACCGGCCAAGTGCGAGTCCGACTCGCGCGTGAAGGTTACCCTACCATCGTAATACACGTTTCTAGTAGGGAAGCCTAGTAGAAAGGGGCAGTGAAAGGCGACAGACAACTGAAAATAATAAGAGAACTACCTTTGCCAACCCGCCTGTCATGCGTTGTGGCTATAGTAAATCCAAGGGGGATTTAAATGGGGCAATCAATGGGGAAGGCCGATTTTTAGTAGTGGACTTTTGATAGGCAGTAAGAAATGAATAAATGCTGGAAAAATATCGTGAGGATTAAATATAAAACATTTTGAGTACATGTAAAGTCCGGAAAAACCACTGAGACTCTCAATTTAGGATAGACCTATACATGTTCAGTAATGGCTGAAGTTGAATGTCTGATATTTATTCATTCGTTTCATGATATTTTATAACATATTACGACAAAAAACTATTTTTATTTATTGTGCAACTGGTGCTAAGAGAGCTGCTTTTTTCTCGCCCAAATTCCGAGTTCAGCCATTCACCGATAAATTTCAACCAAAGTTCTCGGCACTATACCGCGGGGAGTAGGACTGTATGATAATTTAAGTTTTAGTTTTTTTTTTTAATTAAAGAAACAAATAATTTTTTGAATGTTAAATAAATAAATGATTTTGAAACAAAATTAATATTATTTTACTTATTTAATTATTATTACTTATTCCTAAAGGAACTCCATCCGCGGCTGGTCGTTGCTGCTGGTGATAAGAGGACTGGTTCTTTTCTCGCTCAAAGGCTAAGTATAGCCATTCAGCGGGGAAACGCAGCCAGTGTTCTTGGCACGATACAGCGGGGAGTAGGACTATATGATAATTAATTATTTAATTAAATTAAGTTTATAGTTTTAGTTTTTTTTATTATTATTATAATTTGTAATATTGTATATTTAATATTATTTGATTTATTTGTTTTTTTTTTATAAAGTACAATTTTTAATGCAAAATATGTATTTAAATAAATATAAGGGGGACATAATAAAAAAGAAATGCACGCGATTTATTTGAATTTAGGCAAAGAGGACACTAGTTTCAACATTACCTTTTGTGTTATGCAGCACTGAATATTCGACTCACAACAAAATTTCACTTTCGAACACACCTGTTTAATTTATTTATATGGTACGCGTGCTCATCACGTCGCGGATGTCTACCGACTGGCACTGGCAGTTAAGCAATCTCTCACGATACACTGACTGGCAGTGGCAACGGACTGGCGATAAACATATCTTACAGTTTTTGCAACATTATTTTATAAATTATTAAAATAAACTTTATAGCGTCTAAGCTAGTTTTTAAATTAGTCTAACACATGTTTCGTTTTCAATATGTACTCTGTGTGTTTCCGACCGCGGCTAAAACTTTCAAATCAATCGCTCAGGAAATATTATCGGAAGATTAACACTTATGGGATAAAATTGGAGATAGAGTGGGTCGCAACGCAAGAAAAGATTAAATAATCTACATATATATATATAAAACCAATTGCTGTCCGTTAGTCTTGCAAAAACTCGAAAATGGCTGGACCGATTACAATGAAATTTTTAGTGTGTGTTTGAGTAGGTCCTTGGATGATTCACATTCTCAATTGGATGATGGTAAGTGGATGCTGCGACCCATAGGCATTTACATTTATCCTCGATTATGAATCAAAATGCAGATGCGTTGTCACCACTGAGGACTAAGATGGAATGCCTCATTTCCAGTAAAAAGAGTATCCGATTCTCTACAATCACCATACGAAACACAGCAGCATTAATCTGCTATTTTACGCTGGTATTCTATGAGAGCGTGGTCTCCTATCCCGGTCGAGCCGACCCATTTGTGCTACAACCATAATATGTATTATGAATTTAGGTATACATATATTATGCTATTGTAGTTATTTTAAAAAATTACAAAAAATAGATTATATATATATATATATATATATATATATATATATATATATATATATATATATATCGTTACGGCATGTGTGTATATATACATATATATATATATATATACAACGTGTCCCAAAATTCAACGATAAGCCTTAAGATAAGAAAATCATTTACAAATATTGTGTAGGTATTGAATTATAGGTATATGTAACTTGCTTGTCGCATTCGGAGGTAAGTAAACAAGCGTGATGTTCTTTAGTTCAACATCTTTAGGGTGAGCGGGGCAGTTATCAATGAAGAGAATTATGCGTCTACATTTAATCTGGAACTGATCATCTAAAGCTTTTAACCAGTTAACAAAACGAAGGCCAATCATTAAAGCTCGAGATTGTGCATTATATTACAGAGAGCAATATCACGTTTTTGAAGCAACGTGGATTTTACCAATGACTAGAAACGTAACTTTTCCGACCCATCAGAATTAGCATAGGCCAGGACAGTGAGTCTCTCTTTACTTGCTTTGCCACCATGGCAAGTTTCTCCCTTGAAAACATACGATTTATCTGGCATCAATTTATAAAATAAACCAAATTCGTCTGCGTTAGAAATGTTTCGCAATTCATATTTTTTTAATAATGCAGGAAATTGTGCTATCCATGTATCAACATCTTGTTCTGCCACTATCTCCGATTCCCCAGTGATTTGACGATACACAATGCCGTGACGATTTTTAAAACGATCTATCCATTTGAAGTGGTAAAATTTATGATTTGTAAGCTTTCAGCAATTTTACGCACTTTTTCGCCTAATATGGGTCCACTTATGGGCAGTTTTAAAGCTCGTGCTTGATGAAGCCATTTCACTAAAACTTTCTCTAAATGATCAAACTTTCCTACCTTTTGCTTTTTTCTCTTCACATCTCCCAATCTGTATTTTCGTTAATTTCTTGTCTATTCTTTAAAATGGTACTACTTTATAATGCAACTCGGCTCGGCGCGGGTGTTGCACAGATGGCGTATTAGACGGGATGACGAATAGTATTAAGTGTGTTAAAAATGTATGAAAAAATATTTAAAAAATTGGAATTGGAAATTGGGACACGTTGTATATACAACATGTCCCAAAATTCAACGATAAGCCAACACCGGAGGATAGACCTGCCCCGGACTAATCGGGGAAAAAAAGAAAAAAAATATATCCCAATTATATTTTAAGTTTATATAAAATTATATAGAAATGAAATTCTTCAGAAATTGAGACCGTTTATGATATTTTTCAATACCATGACCACAATTTTTTAAATATTTTTTTCTTTTTTTTATAGGCAACCTGAATAGTACTGCTATCTACCACAATTCTTAAAAACTCCAGAATAACTCTTGTTTTATCACGAAAATTATTGAAACTTATTTTATTCCCTAAATTTTTTGAAGACTTTTACTTTTAACCAAATTTAACTTATCGTGGTGTAAAAAAAAAGTATGAACACTAGTATGGCAAGTTTTTTTTTTAAAAATTGACGCAACCAACCAACATTCCAAAAAGGTATAATACTCTAGGAAAACAAGTTATAAAAAAATATGGGCCTATTATTTCTAAACAGGGGCCAAATTCCTTAAATTGTAATTGTCAGTAATCACTTTTACTACATGCCCAAAATGGGTTCCTGTTACAATTTCTAGGAATTCGAATGGGGCATTAATACCTTAGATGTTAGAGAGAGATAGATAGATAGAGATATTTACGTTAAAAAGAGACAACAACAGGGCAGGTAGAGAAGCTGTTATTATTCTCAGCAAGTCGGTTCAGTACGCTCTGCTCCTTTGTTTACTGCGCACCGTTCCCAATTCAACTACGTGGCCCTCGTACATACTATCGACTTTTGGCTTGGCTTTTTGGACTGGAATCGACCTGCAAACTTAACTGACCTGGCATTATTTGGACTGGAAGTGATCTGCAGACTGAACTGATCTGGCATTATCTTGGACTACGATTGTGTGTTTTGTGATTTAGAGTTCTGGCGCATTTTGGACTGTTTGGCGTTTAACATGCTGCAACCGTATACACCACAGGAATACACTAATATGCATTAAATCTATGGAGAATGCCGATGTAATGCTAACGCTGCTAGCAGACTGTATCGAGAAAGATACCCAAATGCTCAAAAATATCCTGATTATCGAGTGTTTATTAATGTGCATCAAGCGTTTTCGGAGGGTCGTATGCCATCCAATAGGAAAAGCGCTGGATGGAAGACCTAGATTGGATCGTGATGAAGAAGTTCTCAATAAGATAGAAAATGACTCGACTACTTCGGTACGTGCCATAGAAGAAGCTACAGGAATCCCGAAAAGTTCTGCACATCGAATATTAAAACGTCACAAGCTTCACCCATATCACAACAGGCGTGTGCAGACGTTATTACCGCGGGACTATCCGCTATGGGTTACATTTTGCCGTGTAATGCTGCAAAGGCACAGTGAAGATCCCCACTTCCTAGACAAAATTCTATGGTCGAATGAAACAACGTGCAAGAAAGATGGGAATTTAAATCTTCAAAACTTACATAGTTGGAGTAATGAAAATCCACACTTGATGAGACAAGACAAATCCCAATATCAATTCAAGGTTAACCTATGGACCGGCATATTAAATGGAAAAGTAATTGGGCCCTTTGAGTTACAAGGAAACTTAGATGGAAATAGTTATTTAAACTTTTTACAAAATGACTTGCAAGAATTGTTAAACGACGTGCCCTTAAGTGATCTTCAAAACATGTGGTTCCAAAATGATGGTTGCCCAGCACATTATGCCCGTCCTGTGCGAGAATATTTAAATCAAGAGTATCCAGGGCGTTGGATCGGGCGAATTGGTCATATCTTATGGCCACCCCGTTCACCCGATTTGAACCCCCTGGACTTCTTCTATTGGGGTTGTCTTAAAAACAGGGTCTACTCAAAACCCATTGTGATTGGACGAGCTTCGTCGAAATATCACTCAGGCTGCTGATTACATTAATAGCAGAAGATATGCAAGACAAATATTATTCTATTTACTATATAATATGAGGATATAATACTATAGACTATTATATCCTCAGGACCTAGTAGACTAGAAACAGATAGACGGATTTTACTACTAAAGACGCAGAATCCTTCTTCAGTTGGCGGGGTACTGTACGGTGCATCTGAATGCACCCTTACAAATAGTTCATCATAATCATCATTACAGCCCTTCACAAGTCCACTGCTGAACATAGGCCTCCCCCAAAGAATGCCACAAAGCACGGTCCTGAGCCACCTGCATCCATCGACTACCTGCATATCTTACCAGGTCGTCACTCCATCTAGTGGGGGGACGCCCTATACTTCGCCTGCCGGTACGAGGCTGCCATTCGAGAACCTTTCTTCCCCATCGGTTGTCGGTTCTTCGAGCTATATGGCCGGCCCATTGCCACTTCAGCTTACTAATCCGTTGGGCTATGTCGGTCACTCTGGTTCTACTGCGGATATCCTCATTTCTGAGTTTATCAATTTTTACAAATAGTTATAATTAATTAATCTTAAATAGATAATAATATAGATATAATCTTAATAAATAATGGTAATATAATATTCTAATCTAAAAATAAAATGTAATAAATTATTACATATTGTTAATTTAAAATAGTTATTCCGCGGAACCATAGACTAGTTAATTTAATCCGCGCAGCGTGAACCATTTTGCTCACCGATCTCTAAAACAAAAGACTCTGTAGGATTCGGACACGACGACGAGTCCCCGTTCGGGCCATTCCTTTTTCATTTTCTACCTGAGACTGCTTCAAGTTCGCAACGCGTGTGACCTTCCTACTAACGACCGTTGAATTTGCTTACCTACAATTAAAATTTAAATTATTCGAGGTGCAGTGCCGCTGGGGATCTACCTACTACCTTAAGGGCTACTGCTTGCCGAGTCGCGAGCTAACGGAGTGTTGGCCTACCCTCCTACCAACGGCCATCATCACTGTCGGGCTTGGGTACCACCGGCTCCTTCTGCTAGCTGGCTGTCTACGACCCTGAGGGGACAGCGCTTGGACTTGGCCGCTACGTCAGGTCAGTGACCCCTTCATAGAAACTTACTATAAATCTTGGCTTTTTAAGAACCCACCTACTTCTGAACCCCTAACGGTACAGTGGAATTATTTATTTACATATTTTTTGTTTCTTGATTTTTTTTTGTTTTATAATCTGAGTCATGGGAATTAATCTTTCACATTTTTTTAAAAACAATCAATTAAAGTATGCATATGAAAACGTAATGAATACATGTAACCATAAAATAACACAATGCAATGCTTTGTATACATATTTATAGAAAGTTACTTTTCTCGAAACGAACATTCTTATGAGCCTATACATTTGTAGATACGCCATTACAAAAAGCTTTGCAATACTGCAGACTATGCCACAGTATAAATAGGAGTGGTAGTATAGATTTTTTTTATTTTTTTTTAAAACTAACGTGTGACCGTGCTACTAAAATTAAACGCAAAAAGGTTTAGATTCTAGCTTAATTAAAATAATTAAAATAAAAAATAATTAAAATAATTCTAGAATAATTTAAAATTAAAAATTTTGTACAGCCGACTTCAATATGAGCGACTTCAATATAGGTTATTTAAGAATAACGCAATAACCGTTGGTCTGACCTTGATGAAATTTAAACTATCAGCTTTCATATAAAAAAAGAATCATCGAAATCGGTTCGCCCAGTACAAAGTTATGAGGTAACACACATAAAAAAAAACATACAGTCGAATTGAGTACCGCCTCCTTTTTGGAAGTCGGCAGAAAAAGTTAATGTAAACAACGTACAACTAGACCCCAAAAAGAGGGGGAGGCGGCTCTCAGTTTAAATATATTGTTTTTATATGTATATTTATTATATTATCTTTGTTTTATTTATTTCACGCGGAGCCCATATGTGTTATCAACAAATTAAATTATATCTAGGGTTAGTAAAAAAAAATACATTAAATCATTATAAAAAATAAAAGAAAAATTAAACAACATACACACTGTTATGCCGCTGTGTGGATCCGCACCCACGCTTGTAGAAACGGCAAGTCCCACCGATCAAATATTACATGATATCTTAGTCAATTAAAAACCGATTATACCAATTTTATTGAAGTATGTTATAAGTACACGGTTGTCACATATAAAATTTAAGTCAAATTCCACACCTAAGAGACTAATTTAACTATTTAGACGGCATTCGAGCTTGTGATATTTCTTAGTTTACTCAAAACTACCAAAATGTTAGGATATATAGTGAAAAGTAAAAGCCGACTTCAAAGGACCGCCGAAAGAAAGTCGGGATTTTGATATTTCTGAGAAAAAGAATAGGGTTCCCCTTATTCTTTTTCTAAAATTAAAGTAACCTAAGTTATTCCTTATGATATCAGCTATTTACCAGTGAAAGTCCCGTCAAAATCGGTCCAGCCGTTTCGGAGACTAGTCAGAACAAACAGACACTCAGACAGACATAAGGTAGACTGGGGCAAGTGTGACAGTGGGGCAAGTGTGACAAATGCAAATTATGCGGGATAGATGCGGTTTTTGCTTAAATGCTATTTATTGAACAACGCAGAAACTTTTACGCTATTGACTATACCGACAGTTAAGTATATAACTTAAACTATTTTATCGACAGAGATCATTTTTTTTAAACTACTCAACTAGCGAAAGCCCGCGCAATTTTAAGAGCCGAAGTTTTTAAGTTTTTCGATACGTCTTTTAGTTATTTTAAATAAGATACAAGGTGAGTGATAAAGAATAATATTGATACTTATAGTGTAATATGTTTCTGAGACCTGAAATCGACTATTCCTTGAAATACGGATACAGTTATACTTGGTCACCTAATACCTAACATTGACCGGGGTAAGCGTGACACTGTCACACTTACCCCGGTCATCTTGTATGAGAATATCATAACTAGTGATGGGACAGCCTATTTTTTTTAACCGGCTTTCAAAAAACTAGGGTGCTATTTACCTGTGTTCTTCTATGTATTTATATTTAAGTATTTACTTTTATATTTATACTTAATAAACAAGCGAGCGAAGCGTGTGAGATCTCAGAGTCACATTTATGAAGTTTTGTTTGTATGTTAGTTTGTACTTGTGTTTGTATGTATATATGTTTTTGTACGTACGGTGATACGGTTTTGTATGTACAGTGAGGTATGTTTTGTAGACTTATCTGATTTTAATTAAATTTAAAATGCATATATATATGTTACGGCCAACAGCTGCCCATCCCAGGAGTAGAATCCTTCGCGGCCCATAGACGAAGAAGCTACAGGCAGATGCTGGTCGGGCGTCCTGACGCCAAGGGTTAAAGTCTAATTACACTAAACCATCCGGGGGGAGCGTTACAATTATTGAACAGAGCTTACTTACCTCTATTCAAGGCGACTGGTCCCTCAGGATTCGGTCAGGTCTCGTGTGGATGTATTGTGCTAGGAAAGTAAAGGTCAGTGATGTGTAGTTGGGTGTGGCTGGTAGTGTTATTGACCTTATTTGACCGTTCCCCCTGCAGCAGTTCGGCCCTCAGCTCCTCTCCAAGCTAAGGTCCCCCTCCGCAGTCACTTTCTTCCTTTGTTACGATTGACTCGCGAAAATGAACACAGAACGTACGGATCAAAGGTCACCGTTATTTCTAGAATATTAACTACCGCACTAGTAACTAATACAGTCGAATCCACTTATACAGATTCTGCGTTAAACCTAAAGTCCCGGGTAAAACTCTCAACACGCGCTACCATTCCCAGTGGTATATTTACTATACGCGCCTAACATAAAATTAGATCTAAGAGCTCCCAAACAAAACGGACCGCCTTCTATCTCGACGCGCAGAAGACTTCTAATCTTTCGCTCTCGACTCCCACCGTTCAGCAAGTTCGGACGTTCAACACGCACGAACGTCATCCCGGATAGGCCGAGCCGAGCGCCATCTAACGTCGATGCCTGACACTAACGCTTTTGCGTGAACAAACCTCCGTCCCGGACATAAGGATTTAGGTCCGCGAGCAAACCGGTCAGCGTGACAGGGTCGCGACGGCAAGTTGCAAGATCGAATCTACAACCAAACTAGGCTACCTTACGCACCCAATCAGATCTTGCAACCCTGACCAACGCCTCAAAATTACAGCCCCAACGTGGGCTAGCCGGAGAGTCGAACTGGATGCCCTTCCTGGACATCGCAGCACATAAATAAGTCCTATTCCTAGACAGAAGTCAGACGACCTCCTTCAAACACCTATCTGCGCTCCTATGATTAGTTCCGCAATTCGACCGGATCAGGTCTGCAAACAGCGACGCGACACGAAGCGGCCCAGAGGGACCTTCAAGCTTCAGTGCAGAGAGCACCCCCAAATTCCCCATGAACGTCGTCTGTGGAGAGCTGAACGAAACGCACAGATAGTCCCTAGTATGAATTTTCAAACAAGTAGGCATAACCAAGCCATCCACCTATAATCATTTACCAAATGGTGCGACAGCTGATTTCCATCTGATAATCTACAAACCAGATTGCCCTTTAGGCAGGTAATCCTATGCTCATATTTCAACTAATTTTTCAAAAGCATCAATGTTCAATTACAGAATTAATTAAAACAAGTAATCACCGATGCACATAGGTCAACTTGGCAAAGTAAACAAAACAATAAACGTAAGGGACAGCCCTATTTCTTATTTCAAATAAATATCTTAGACAGTGCCAACAAATCTAAACCAAAAGAGAATTGACTTCTATTTCCTTCGGCAACCACAGGGTTATCTAATTTCAACCTTCCTTATCACAAAGCAAAATGATTAAACACTATCACAAGCATATACATAATTTTCAAAATAGCGCGCCATTCAAATTTCAAATGAATTCAAACTTCCTTTCATCACAGACGCGACAATCAAATACAATTACAAAGCATACGCACAAGCATTAAAAAAGGGCACACAATTTAATCTCAATTTTCCGTGCAACAACAAACGCAGTGATCAAATGTATTTACAAAACATATGCAGCAGCATTTAAAGGAGTATTTTAAATTCAATTCTTTTAATCATAACCGCTACAATATGAATTTCGCGGAAAACCCAAAAGCATTTTAATTTAAATTTAAAGAATTCTTAACTAAGTGCTCGACCAAACCAAATCCTATACCCCTTGAGAGCGTGATTCAACGCTCCAGGGGGCCCTAATCTTCCCACCACCAAGTGGAGGCCACACCGCGTGAACCCGATACTAGCAGAGCGCAACCGCTAACGGTCGCCACTCGGGTTGTACGCCCTCACTGAGGCCGTCGGCAACAGAACAGCTTGACAAGTGGACTGTTGACGGCTTAAGGCTCAGTAGAGGCAGCCATGGTGGGAGCTAAGGCGGCAGCTAGCTAGGGCCGCCTCCATCAAATGGGGTACAGTGGTACACCAGTCGCGGCCACTCAGCTAACGGGAGTGATAAGGGTCCAGCGGACTGATGAGTGGCCGTGAAGTTCCTCTCCGCACGCTGAGGGGGTGTGATGACACCCCCGCCCCTGGGGGAATTACCCCCCGACTGGTCGGGGGAGGGACCCCTTTCAAACCTAGGGGCCTGGTGGCTAGCCGGCGGGAGCCGAGCGTCGCCCGTCAACGGGCATGGCGGAGCGCCCCCGCCCGTGGGGGTCGAGGGCCTGGCAGCGCCCCGAGAGGAGACGCCGTTCGCACCCAGGCACAGTACGACATGGTGATTGCCCTGGCAATGCAGACAGGGCCTCTGGTGCGGACAGTCTCGCTGGAGGTGCCCTTCCAAACAGGAGTAACACCAGCGGCGCTCCTTGGCGATAGTTCGCCTCGCCGGAACTGGCTTACTTAATAATTTTGGGCAAGACGTTACCCGGTGATCAGATGCTCGACAATAGGAGCAGGGGGGGGGTTGACGACGACTTGCCCGGCGGATTTCGCCTCTCACTGGGCACGGCTCGTAAGTCGTCGACGGTGCCCGCCGCGTGCTCGATCTGTCGGCACTGCTCCTCCAAAAACCGCAGCAGGTCATAGAAGGGCGGAATATAGGAGGCCTCGTCCCCGCCGTACCTCTCCTCAAAATGCATTTGAAGGTCGAGAGGTAGACGGGACAGCACGATGCGGAGCAACAAGAAGGCCCATTCGCCTACTGGTAAATCCAGCCGCCTCAACGTATTACAGGCCACCAACACTGGATCCAACAGGTCCGGACGTAGTCTGGCCCGGTCACTAAGCAGCGGAAGGCTTAGAAGCTGCTTAACATGTTCGTCGGCAATTCGCCGGACGTTGGCGTATCTTCTGGCTAGGAGGTCCCGAGCAGTCTGGTAGGCGTCGTCCGACAATCTCAAATGGCTGACAACGCCCAGGGCCTCCCCCTCCAGTGAGGCCAGGAGGTACGCCATCTTCTGGCTCGGGGTCAAGTCACTCCGGGCGTCCACTAGGCCGTCGAAAAGACCAATGAAGGTCAGCCATTCGGAAAGGACCCCGGAGAACCTTGGCAAGTCCAGAGTTGGGAGTCGTCCCAATAGCTCCGGCTGAGGCTGCTTCTGAAAGGACTCGGGCAGGCCACTCGTCCGAGCTTCACGCGCCTCCTCGGCATACCTGCCTTCAGCCTCGATCAACTCGTCCGTGAGCGAAAAGAACTGCTCGTAGTCTGCGAAGCAGGAGTCCAGGACTCCCTTTTCCACATCCGAATCCTCGAGCTCAGCGTAAGCCTCCTCCACTGCGGCCCTTCGAGCATCAACCTGCTCGAACCGCTTCATCAAGTTATGGACCATATCCGGTCGACCTATCAAAGCATGGGCGCTGGTGGCCCAGCGTAACTCAGTCCGCAGGCAACGGATTAGCATCTTGGGCGAGGACATCACTACTAAATACAAATTACGACGCCACTCGAGCACAATTACAAAAATAACAAATAAAAAATACAAAAAAAATTAACAGCTAACTAATGCAGTTCCTATCAAATCGAGTTGAATAGAATGTACACAAATAAGAACCGCTATTTATCAAACCAAACACAAGTTAGTACAAAAGAAAAGGTAAATCAAATTAACAATAACAAATACTAGTGCGATCAAATCAAGTTAAATTCAAATTACGTAAATACAAATTACCACTCTTTAGTTCAAATACAAATTACAATACGAAAGATACATAACGAAGATACACATCAACAAAAAATGCCTTGCTCGGAAATCGACCCTTCGATAAGTAATACACCACAACTATCCGCAACGATAATTAACCGATTACGCAAAAATAACCATCTACCTACATGACGCAAACTCCCGCTTGCGCGCGAACCAGGCGTGGCTTTTCAAATTTACCCGCAAACAACAAAGCAAGCTAACAAAGAAAGGAATTTTATTATTACGTATATAATAAAAAAAATATTTTTACGTATTACGGACGGGCGTGATTGTAGACACAAAATTAAACCAATCAACCCAACGCTCCCTGCCACCAAAATTATTTAATTTTTATCAAATACTATGGTCGGTGGATCGACCGGGAATCGATCCCAGAACCACGCTCTGCTACCAAATGTTACAGCCAACAGCTGCCCATCCTAGGAGTAGAATCCTTCGCGGCCCATAGACGAAGAAGCTACAGGCAGATGCTGGTCGGGCGTCCTGACGCCAAGGGTTAAAGTCTAATTACACTAAACAATCCGGGGGGAGCGTTACAATTATTGAACAGAGCTTACTTACCACTATTCAAGGCGACTGGTCCCTCAGGATTCGGTCAGGTCTCGTGTGGGTGTATTGTGCTAGGAAGTAAAGGTCAGTGATGTGTATTTGGGTGTGGCTGGTAGTGTTATTGACCTTATTTGACCGTTCCCCCTGCAGCAGTTCGGCCCTCAGCTCCTCTCCAAGCTAAGGTCCCCCTCCGCAGTCACTTTCTTCCTTTGTTACGATTGACTCGCGAAAATGAACACAGAACGTACGGATCAAAGGTCACCGTTATTTCTAGAATATTAACTACCGCACTAGTAACTAATACAGTCGAATCCACTTATACAGATTCTGCGTTAAACCTAAAGTCCCGGGTAAAACTCTCAACACGCGCTACCATTCCCAGTGGTATATTTACTATACGCGCCTAACATAAAATTAGATCTAAGAGCTCCCAAACAAAACGGACCGCCTTCTATCTCGACGCGCAGAAGACTTCTAAGCTTTCGCTCTCGACTCCCACCGTTCAGCAAGTTCGGACGTTCAACACGCACGAACGTCATCCCGGATAGGCCGAGCCGAGCGCCATCTAACGTCGATGCCTGACACTAACGCTTTTGCGTGAACAATATATATAATACAAATACAAAACTGATGGTTTTTAGATATGGAGGGGGGGGGGGGGGGGTCAAAAAGGTGAACATATCAGTTCATGGGGTATGCTTTTAGCCTAAAACTTATTATAGAAAAAGCATAATTTATGTTTATTTTGTTTGATTTAGATGGTAAGAAACTATATAAAAAAAATCTGATAAATACTCTCGAGAAATTCTGCTGGAGGCTATCAAAGCAGTACGGGAGCAACATATGACACCGTTTAAGGCAGTCAAGGTTTACGGTGTCCCTAGAACAACCATAATCGCACACGTAAATTGTGATCAAGGTGTGAAATGAACACTCATGGTAGGTCAACAGCGTTAAACTCAGACTTGGAAAAAAATATGGCTGCAATATTCCACACCATGGAACGGTATGGTTTTAGTTTGGAGTACACATTTAGGCTCTGATGTAGTAGACATTATCAGTGACAGCGATTCTGGAACTGTTCAAGTAAACAATTCTGTCGAGAAAAAAACAAAAATTTTAAAAGCAAAAAGGAAAAATCAACGCACATTCTTACGATACAACCTGATATCCATACAGAACCAATACTGAAGCTGCGATCGACATTTCAAAAATCTTTTAAGTAAATAATATATTTATTAATAATGTTTTTATACAACAGAAATAATATAATACAAGTACATACCAAAGATTATATTATTTTATTATTCATTGTTAAGGTTTCTGATTTAAAGTTATTTTTCACTTAGCATTGTTTTTATTACTCTTTCAAAACATTTAGGGCAAGTGATACATAAATCCATTTATAGGCACATCACTATATCGGTCAAAAACTGTCACACTTACCCCAAACGGGGAAAAATCCATTGTTACATAAAAATGGACGTTCAAATCGTTCTAATAGTTCATAAAATATATTAACATTAGTATCATCTCATCAATTTTCTCGAAAATTACAGATAATAATAAAGTAACTACAAAAAGAAGCGTACTCTCACACTTGCCCCGTTGATGGGGTAAGTGTGACAGTCTTCCACCTTAATTAGTTTTAACTGCCTCAAATTACAAAATGCTACTTATAGATATTAAAATGTTTAATCAAACAAACAACCACTTAATAATTGATGTTTTGAAATGGAATTTTCTACGTTAAACCCTTACAGAGTAGAAGTATTTAAATGTTCATTTTCGTTTTAATTAATTTATGTCACACTTGCCTCGGTTGCCTCTACAAACATTTTTTAAATTGTATTTTTGTATTAAGTACCGTATATATGGTAGAGCCATGCTGCAGCTATATCAGTAGTATAGTTGTAGCACGAATGGATCGGCTCGACCAGGGAAGGTCCACACTCTCACAGAATACCAGCGTAAAATAGCTTGACACTGCTGTGTTTCGTATGATGAATGTAGAGAACCGGAGACTCTTTTTACTGGAAAAGAGGCATTACATCTTAGTCCTCACGGGTGACAACGCATCTGCATTTTGAGTCTTTATTGAGGATAGATGTAGATGTCTATGGGTCACAGCAACCACTTACCATCAGGTGGACTGTGTGCTCGTATGTCACCTTTTCCTTTAAAAAAAATATGTTTTCATATGAATTTAGTAAAAGGCTGTAATTTTGACATTACAAAGAAACACTTCAATTTTATTTATTTGTATAGATGAAGTTAAACTACTGGGTATTTTCATTGCTCTGTGGGTATCATAACCGCTTTGTCACTTTGATAGAGGGTCAATGTACATTGGAGAAACGTATTCCTCGTAATTTACCTATAACTTATCACATTAGGACGTTGATGCGATGGCACTTTCTAAAACCTTCGGTTAGCAAGTCATTGTCTGAGACTGTAAATGTATTTTGTTTGTCTATGGTTAAATTTCCGCTTTAGCTTTAGAATTTAATGTTTTTTTTTATTTGCGTAAGGTTTAAGTATGAGCACACAGCCTGCCTGACAGTAAGTGAATGCTGTGGCCCACAAATACCTTTTCGCACATTGCCACAACTATACGAATATATGATTATGTGGTAAGGCTACTCAACACCTATATTATGGTTGTATGAATGGGTCCGCCCGATCAGGAAAGGACTTTCACAGAATAATAGCGTAAAATAGCCATCTAATGCTGTTGTGTTTCGTGTGATGAGTGTAACCAACCCTTTTTATTGGGCGGGTTGTTATAAACTAATTTGTTTAATCCCGCGTAAAGAAAGAAAATGATGTGTTCTGCCCGCGTGCACTATACGGGTCGCCGTCAATCCAAGCACTACCATCCCCAGCACCACCACACTAAGCACGACACACCACTCTCGAAAATACGACGGAATTAAGCAAATTAGTTTATAACAACCCCATTATAATGGATTTCCGCAAAGTAACGCCAGACTCTATTAATTATTTTAAGACCCTTTTTACTGCAAACGTGGCATGATCTTAGTCCTGAGTCTCCTGAGGGGTGTCAGCGCATCAGTTATTTGATCTTTATCGTGGTTGGATAGAAATGGATGACCACAGCATCCACTTACCATGAAATGAACTGGCCTGTGTACTCGTTTATCACCTTTATGCTATAAAAGAAACGTGATGGAATGCCACATTACCGGGAGGTAACTGGGTTTCTACTCCTCGTAAATCATTTTAAGCTGTGACAAAGTTGTAGAACAGGTGTAATTTAAAAGGCGATTTAAATTAATAAAAGTTTATTCAGCTTACTTATGATACATTGCAAAAGGATAAGCATTCAGCCAGAAAAACAAACTAACAACAGAATAAAAAAAGTGTGTATGTGTGTACTTATGTACGCACGTAGGAAGTTATACACATATAGCGTAACAAAACAAAAAAAAACTTGAGAGATAATTCCCACTGAAGTTTCATTGTTTCATCATCAAGTTTTGTGTTGGTGTGCGCGCGCATCGTAAAAATTCACTCTCGTCATTTTTCCCAAACGCCCGCAAACGCCCCAAAAGAAGTTATTAATTATTCTGTGTTATAACTTCAAAATGGTCCTTTCCAGTCCATTAGATCAATGTCTTCTAATGAGCTTTGTGTTATTCTTTGGGGGTAAGCCTATGTTCAGCAGTGGACTTCTGAAGGGCTGTATGATGATTCTGATGATGATGAAATGCAGCGGTGAAGAGTTTCGGGGATATAATGTCACTCTGTCTTACTATATTATATAGGATAGTCATCATATCCTTACTGTTCAAAAACTTCAGTATTATGATATACCTACAGTCCACTTGGTACCGCTAATTTGACTGTGGCACGGCCCAAATTTCGACGGAATTAGAGGCTTTCCCATAATCTATATTCTTCTCTTCGCTTTACAGTACAATTTACAATGTAGATAGTGCCATAGACCACATATCTACATAGCATTTGGAAGGGTATGTACGAGGACTATGGTGCCCTTCGTAACGACTCTCGAAAACACAAGATGGTACCACCATAACGAAAGAAAGATTTGCTAATTTGCATGTGATTTGATCAATTAATGGATTCTCTTGAGCCATCACAATATGGCGAATACTACTAATTTATTAGATGAATTCATTTTATAACGCTGGCCACTGAAAAGTTAACTGTCACAAGCGAAAATAAAAACCAAACATTCATAAATGACGTACGTAACATTAGGTACATGTTAAATTCATTTGTCAAATGTTCACAATCGTATAAAAATAAACATTTTAAAAATCGACATTTATAGTTAATATTTACAAAGTAAAAATGCCGAGTTTCTCCTCACCTATTCCAATGTCGGAGATAGAATCAGTACTGGCTTGGGTTGACACATACAAGCTGTCACGACCAACGAAGAAGATCAATAGAGATTTCTCTGATGCCGGTAAATGTTACGTGCTGTTTAGAAATAAGCGTATTTTTTTTTAATTATTAATTTTGCTGTGCAGTGGTGTCAGAGAACCAAATCCAAATTCGGAGTATTCGTACTTGGTGAGTGAGACGACTGGCGCTGAAGCACGCATTACCCTTGGTTTCTCAACCGGTATCGTGTACGGCCCTGTAGGGTACATCATGCTGATAAACATTATGGTTAATGTTGTGTATCACTGACAAAGACTATAAAGACTTTTAAAGGATGTTGATGGATGGATGGACTTGGGAATTGTTGGTAGATAGAGAAGCAGTTTTAATTAGGAGTAACCATCAGACGTAGATTTGTTCAAAATCGGATCTATTTAATTTATTTTACTATCAAATTCAATTAAGTAAACATGCTCTATCAATAGTGAATTAGGTCATGCATTAATTTAGTTAATAATTAACTAGATTTGCTATCTAGTACCTGAAGGCCTTTGAGGATTCAGTAGTCCGTGTTCAGTCGGCGCTTTTTTTATAGAATAAGGGTGACAAACGAGCACACAGACACATTTAGCCTCGATTAAGAATCAAAATGCAGATGCGTTGTCACCCCTGAGGACTAAGACGGAACGCCTCGTTTCCAGTAAAAAGGGAGTCGCGGTTCTCTACACTCACCATACGAAATACAGCAACATTATGCTGCTATTTTACGCTGGTATTCTGTGAGAGCGTGGTCCCACCCCGGTCGAGTCAACCCATTCGTGCTACAACAATAAAATTGCTGCAGCATGGCTCTACCACGTTTTATTCCTGTCAAAGTCAAGTCAAAATTGTGGGCTGTTTGTGATGTGTATTCAAATATCGGACGGAACAACTATCTGTATGGCTTGCAAATTATTCTTCCGGGTCTGGATGCTGTCCTTGCGGAGAGTATGTATGTTAAACGCCTCGATGATACAGAGAAATTCCTAGTTTTTAACCGACTTCAAAAAAGTTTGAAGTTGAATTCAACTGTATTTTTTTATGTGTATTACCTCTGAACTTTTTTCTAAATGAACCGATTTTAATGATTCTTTTTATTTAAAAGCTGGTATTTCTATTGTGGTCCCGTATAAATTTGATCAAGATGTGACCGGTAGTTTTTGAGTTATCCTTAATAATGCGTATTTAATCGATTTCGATTATATTGATGATGTTCTCATTTTATTAGGGTTCAAAAGGAAAAACGGAACCCTTATAGGATCACTTTGTTGTCCGTCTGTCTGTCTGTCTGTCAAGACCCTTTTTCTCAGGAACGCGTGGAGGTATCAAACTGAAATTCATATCAAATACTCAAGTTTACTGTCCCTTAGAGCTGTGAAAAAAATCAAACTTCTAAGCCAACGCAATCAAAAGATACAGCCGTTTATGCCGCAAGTTTTCGACATTCGCAAGGGAATCAAAACCTACATGGTAATCCCCGTGAACTCAGAATTTTGAAATTTGGTACGAAGCAACGTTTTATAGCACAGATAAAGGGAAAATTGCGAAAAGCATAAATTTTTAGTTATATAATATAATAAAAATATTTTAAATAATTTTAAACTTATATACCTACGGATTTGGTCGGAACCAATAACATTGTAGTCTTTGGTCGGAACCCTCGGTGCGCGAGTCCAACTCGCACTTGGCCGGTTTTTTTTATATTGAAATCGGTTGTACAAAATTTTTAATTTTACCACATTTTAATTAAAAAAGTCACTTTCATTCATTGAAATAAAATGTACTACGTTCTAGAACAGACACCGCGAAGAAAACTTATGCAGCAGTGCGGGGCGCGTGGTCGGAAGCACTGTACGTTTTACGGCACAGACCACACACTAAGTAACTATGAGCCCGTGGGCTCTAATGCGTGGTGCAAACTCTCAGCGTCACTTCTAGTACATAGTACGCATTACTTCGACGCTTTCACTACACACGAAACATTTATACCTTTAATATTGCAGTGCTCCTCGCCGAAATCCTCAGTGTGCATTATCCAAAACTGGTGGAAATGCACAACTACCCTCCACGCAACAGCCACTCGCTAAAGCTGAACAACTGGATGACACTCAACAGGAAGGTCCTAAAGAAGCTCAAGCTGAACTTGTGCTGCAACACTATGGAGCAACTCGCCAATAACACTCCCGGCGTTATAGAGAGGGTACTCATAATGGGTGAGAATTCTTTTTTTAACCGACTTCAAAAAGGAGAACGTACTCAATTCGACTGTATGTTTTTTTTTTATAGGAATGGATGACAAACGAGCACACAGTTCACCTGATGGTAAGTGGTTGCTGTGGCCCATAGACATCTACATCTATCCTCATTTGCGAATGAAAATGCAGATGCGTTGTCACCCGTGAGGACTAAGATGGAATGCCTCTTTTCCAGTAAAGAGGGTCTCCGGTTCTCTACACTCACCATACGAAACACAGCTGCTATTTTACGCCGGTATTCTGAGAGAGTGTGGTCCTTCTCCGGTCGAGCCGACCCATTCGTGCTACAACTATACTACTAATATAGCTGCAGCATGGCTCTACCACGTTTTTATGTGTGTTGCCTCATAACTTTTTTCTAGGTGAACCGATTTTGATGGTTCTTTTTTTATTTGAAAGCTGGTGCTTCTCATGTGGTCCCGTGTAAATTTGATCTATGTCTAACCGGGAGTTTTAAATTATCCTTACTAATTTATATTGAAGTCGGTTGTACATTTTTTTTAATTTACCACTTGTTTAATTCTGTTATACTGACATTCTTACAATTAGAGCTCGTAAACAGTCTACTAGAATATAAATCAGAATAGATATAGATCAACTACCCAATATTATCCAGTGGGTGTCGTAAGATGCGACACAGAGAAACAAATCAAGAGATGGGCAGCAGCTGTTCCTAATAACGATTAAAAATTAAAAAAAAAACTGCAATGGCCAACCCGCTTGCCAAGCGTGGCACCTATGACAAACATCCCTCATATGAGGCAATCATAGGCTGTAATGGATGGATGTATGGAAGATAATCTACCAGGGCAGCAGCTGTTCCTAATAACGATTAAAAATTAAAAAAAAACTGCGATGGCCAACCCGCTTGCCAAGCGTGGCACCTATGACAAATATCCCTCATATGAGGCAATCATAGGCTGTGATGGATGGATGTATGAAAGATAATCTACCAGGAGCACATGACCCATTGAGAGGTGAAATTTTCAAATAAACGGTAACATTAAACTATGCACCGTCATCTATCGGAAGCCATAAGAACATCCTGGCATATGCCACAGTCGCCTCTTAGCACACCCATGGGACGAAATGGAGTGATGGATTATTTTACATCACCACCGCACGACAATACTAGGTGGTAGAGCCACGCTGCATATATTATGGTTGTAGCACGAATGGGTCCGCTCTGCTCTCCCCGGTCCCTTACAGTTTCGCCATGTCCGTCCATACGCGGATTGTCTCTGAGATCCTAGCTGCTATACACAGCAGTAATTTGGCATACTTATAGATATTGAACACGCGTACACAGTTGTGATTTAAAATCTTAAAAACATTTTTATTTTGAGTAAACAGGTGATATTTTTTACCGGTCTACTCCATTGTTGGATATATATTTTCATTCAAGGGTTTGAATGAAGCCATTTGCGAAATACATATTTAACTTTAAAGTGGTATTTTTATTAGAGTCATGTGCCCCCCCCTCCCCTCTGCTTAGTACTAAGTATGTAATTTAGTTATAAGGAAAGGTATCACAGCTTGGTAGACTTAACAAGTTAACATGTAAGGCCCGCCACATACATACGGAATTCCGTTTCGAGATTCCGTTTCGGAATTCCGAACGGGTCGGCCACACACATACGGAATCATGTTTTGCCGGCAAAATTTCGAACGGAAAACTACCGTACGTGTGTGACGGGTCATAGATTTTATATGAACTTGCTGCGTTCGGAATCTCGAATCAGAATATCGAAACGGAATTCCGTATGTATCTGGCTGGCCTAACGCTGCTGTGTTTCGTATGGTGAGTGTAGAGAACCGGAGACCCTTTTTACTAAATAATATGCATTTCTAAATTTCAACGTGGTTTAGAGCCATGCTACAGCTATATTATTAGTGTAGTTGTAGCACGGATGGGTCGGCTTGACCGAGGAAAGACCACGCTCTTAGACCCTTTTTACCGGAAATGAGGCATTCCATCTTAATCCTCATGAGTGACAACGCATCTGCATTTTGATTCGTAATCGAGTATAGATGTTGATGTCTATGGGCCACAGCAACCACTTAACATCAGGTGCTCTGTGTTCGCTTGTCACCTTTATCCTAAAAAAAAATCATCTTAGTCCTAAGAAGTGACAACGTATCGGTAGCCTTCTTCGTTTAGAGTTAGATGCAGGTGTCCTTTCACTGCTGTAACCACTTACCACCGGGTGGACTACCTGTTAGTTTGTCGCTTCTTTCATAAAGTAATACATTATTAAAACTTACTGACTGGTTAGCAAAATAAGTAATACCTAACTTTGTTTACGAGTTTGAGGCCCGATCATGATTGTTAGGTGCCCGATCGAGGCACGATTGTTGGGTGTTTATATTCTTTTTTTTCTCTCTAAAAATAAATCTATACAAATAAATAAAATTGAAGTGTCTGCTTGTAATGTCAAAATAACAGCTGTTTACTAATTGCATATGAAAGTATATACGGTACTTAAAACAAAAACACAAGTTTTACGTTTTTTGTCTGTCTGTCTGTCTGTTTGTTCCGGTTAATCTCCGAAACGGCTGAACCGATTTTGACGGAACTTTCACTGGCAGATAGCTCATGTTATAAGGAGTAACTTAGGCTTAGATTACTTATATTTTGGAAAAATAGTTAGGGTTCCGTGCAACAAAATTAAAACCCTAAATTAAACGCGGGAGAATTCGCGGGGAATAGTTAGTCAAAAATATAATAGTACTGTATCGTGTTACTAACTCGAAAACGTAAACATGACAAACATCTTGACCCGGAATAATTATTTTTAGTCCATTCATAATAAATTTAAAACTACATATGATTATAATATACTGTATATCTATTATAATTTACTGATTGCTATACAAAAACTTGTTTTCGAATCATAAGCATTAAATTCTTAAATACCTGCGCGACCGACCTTTGCTTGGCGTCAGAAAGGTCATGCTAATTTTAATGCTTGCTTTAAGGAGGTATATACGTGGGGCACACTGAAATGATCGGGAATAAGAAAAACGACATGCACGGTGTAGCTAAATTGTATTTTATTGTTTTTCGAAGTATTCTCCGTTCAACTTAATGCACTTTTCCATTCGTGCAAACCAATCATTAAAACAGTAATTCCAGTCTGAAGTTGATGTTGACAAAATGGCTGATTTGTACGCTTCCACAGCTGCTTCGAGGTCTTCAAACCGTTGACCGCGTAATAAATCTTTCATTCTAGGGAATGTAAAGAAATCGTTGGGCTCAGGTCAGGACTATACGGAGGATGACTCATCAGCTCAACTTTTCCTGTTTCAAAAAATCATTTGCCTTCCGAGCCGTATGGGAGCTCGCATTATCGTGATGTAAGATGATGCGACGTTTCGGGTTATTTTTTCGGAGTTCGGCTATCATTTCTGGGAAACAAACCGTGATATACCACTCAGCGGTAACCGTTCTGCGTTCCTGTAAAGGAACTGTTGCAAAATGCCCCTTTTTCGAGACAAACGTAGCGACCATTTTCTTTGACACGCTGCGGGAGCGAACTACTTTCGTTGGTTTGATCACGTCTTCGAAGACCCAAACTGCTGACTGATGTTTTCTTTCAGGTTCGTATAAATAAATCCATGATTCGTCATCTGAGACGATATTATAAACGGCATTTAACTTCCCTCCGTTGAAGCGTTGCAGAGTATTCCGGCACCAATCTATACGAGCCGCCTTTTGCTCTTCGGACAAATTGTGGGGAACCCAGCGGGAAACTAGCTTTCTTATCCACAGCTCATTATGTTATATCGACTGAATTGCAGTCATTCCGACACTGATAACAGCCCGAATCTGCTCGTATGTCACATGACGGTTATCTAATATAATAGTTCGCACAGCTGCGATGTTTTCAGGCGTGACCGCTGTTCTTGGTCGACCTGCAGAAGAGATAGTACAGAGCGACACACGACCGCGTCGGAACTCGGCATACCAGCAGTATATTGTCGTTTGACTCGGTGCTTCAACATCATAGATCGAAACAAGTTCTCTGAGATATTTTTCTTGAGATAAGCCGCGACGAAAATTATGATAGATTATAGCACGGAAATGTTCACGCGTGAGCTCCATTTCTGTTAACGACGTGTCAACTTATATCCATACAAATAAATAATATTGAAGTGTCTGTTTGTAATGTCAAAATTAAATCTTTTTACTAAATGCATATGAAAGTATATACGGTACTTATAACAAATATACAATTTTTATAACTTTGTCTGTCTGTCGAAACGGCTGGACCAATATTGACGAGACTGTCACTGGCAGATACGAGGGCGGCACTGAAAATTTCGGGAATCAAGGAAGTCACACAACATTACTATTTAAAAATGTATTTATTGCTTTTCGAAGTATTCTCCGCGAAATTTGACACATTTTTCCATACGATGGAACCAATCATTGAAGCAACCATTCCATTCGGAAGTTGGGGTCTCCAAAATGGCCGTTTTGTAGGCGTCCACACCTTCTTCAGGTGATGAAAATCTCTGTCCACGCAATTTATTCTTTATTTTAGGGAAAGTATAGAAATCATTAGGGCTTAGGTCGGGGCTGTACGGCGAATGGTCTAATAATTCTATGTTTTCTTGCTCTAAAAACTCTTTTGTTCTGTGTGCGGTGTGAGAACTCGCATTGTCGTGATGGAGGATGATGCGGCGGTTGCAGTTCTCTTTACAGAGTTCAGAAACGACCTGTGGCAAACAAATGCTAGCATACCATTCTACATTAACCGTTCTTTGTCCCTCAAGAGGAATAGTCGTAACATAGCCGGTTTTGGAGACAAACGTGGCTACCATTTTTTTTTGCAACACTCCGTGAACGAACAATTTTTGTTGGATTTAACTCATTTTCGAACACCCAAACTCGTGACTGGTTTTTTGTTTCGGGTTCGTACGCGTATATCCAGGATTCGTCACCTGATACGATGTTTTATATAGCATTTGAGGATCCTGCGTGGAATCTTTCCAGAGTTCTGACGCACCAAGTAACGCGAGCCGCTTTTTGCTCTTCACAGAGCGAATGCGGTATCCATCCGGAAAACAACTTTTTTTACATCTAATTGTTCATGCAAGATTATTTGTATTTGACTCATACCAATGTCTAAAGTTGCCTGAATTTCGCGGTATGTCACATGTCGATCTTCCTCAATCAGCTTACGCACAGCATCAACGTTTTCTTGGGTGACTGCAGTTTTTGGACGACCTTGACGGGGATCATCACTGAGCTTGACACGTCCACGTTGAAATTCAGCAAACCAGCGATAAATTGTGGTTTTGGATGGGGCTTCATCACCAAATGCAGAAATCATCCGGTCAACACAGTTTTTGTGTTAAACCACTTCGAAAGTCATAATAAATCATCGCTCTTGAATTTTCTCGAGTCAATTCCATTTTCTCAACGACTAAACAAGTTTGACAAAACCTTGTGACAAGACCGAGAATCTTTTTATAAATAAATAAATGGTATTCGATTTTAAAACCAAGGAATTTTCAAATAAAAAGATTTTAATATGACAGGAACAGTGGAAATATTCCATTCCCGATACTTTTAGTGCAGCCTATGTAGCTGATGTCATAAGCAGTAACTTAGGCCACTTTTAGTTTAGAAAAAGAATTAGGGTTCCGCGCAAAAAAATATTAAAACCCTAAATTACACGGCGAGCGAAGTCGCGGGGAACAGCTAGTCGTAAGTAAAATCGGTTAATACATGTATAGAATGATATGGTACTTATCTTGTCGGTGATCTTGAATAAATAAATATACATTTTTATTTTACAAAATACTTTTTAGGGAATTATATCTGCGACCGATACGATATGTGATTTACAAATATACTATTTTTATTTTTTTATATCCAGGCCTTATGCACAACAGCTAAATCAGAAAACAATAACAGTCAATCTAATTTATATGTACTTATTGCCACTACAGTGCGTGACAAAATACGATGTGACGAGGACGCAAACAGGAGCCTGAAGGACAACGAGCAGAATTTATCAAGTGGCGGCAGTTACTATGAGGCGTGTGGGGATGATGGTAGTGCATTATTGTGATTTATAATTATTCTCTTCATTTAATTTTATATATATGACGTTATAGAAGATGTCCAACATATGCTAGCAGAATGTGTCAAATACCAAAGGGAAAGGGAGAATCTGTTGAAAAAATTTAATATCAGTTTGTGTGAAACGGGTTGGTTTTTGAGTATACTTGCTCATTGCTACTTGAGTATACACACTCAGCGGTAGCAAAATCATCCATTTCCATATTCTTACCACATTGATTCTCCCTTTCTAAATAGCATTTGTGTAACAGGAACAAGCTAGGTTACGATAAGGCTGACATATCCTTGTAGGATGAAAGCCTTTTTAAATAAAGATAGATAATAAAAAATATATATGACGTGGTGGCTTTGACTACCTTGTTGGTTTAGTAGTAAGTGGGGCTGCTGCTCATTTGGTCCCGGGTTCGAATCCCGAGTTGGGCCAAAATCAGTTATTGGGTTCAGATTTTCTGTTAAGAAATTCTCACCAGCAGCCCGGAGTCAGGACGTTGGCGGTGTTTTTTTATTATTTATTTTTATAGGATAAAGGTGACAAGCGAGCACACAGTATACCTGATGGTAAGTGGTTGCTGTGGCCCATAGATATCTACATCTATCTTTGATTACGAATCAAAAAGCAGATGCGTTGACCCGTGAGGACTACAATAGAATGTCTCGGTTCCAGTAAAAAGGGTTTCCGGTTCTCTACACTCACCATACGAAACACATCAGTGTTAAGCTGCTATTTTACGCTGGTATTCTGTGAGAGCGTGGTCTTAAACCGGTCGAGCGGACCCATTCGTGCTACAACCATAACATAGCTGCAGCATGGCTCTACCACGTAAAAAGCGTTTCACCCCGTACCTTTGGAAACACGTAGAGCCGTTGGTCCTCCGCCTGATCTCGTTTCAGTCGTGGTGGATTACCGACCCAGCGGACTATGAGAGTGAAAGAGTAGTGAGCGCACTTGTACTTGTGCACACACTCGTGTATAATCTAGTACTGCGTTGTTGTCTAGTCTACGTTGACACTGGCCACTGTGATCTGGAGGACATTACATTACGTGGTAGTCACGCTGTAATGTATTATGGTTGCAGCACAGATGGGTCGAATCGATCGAAGGAACCCGCTCGAACAAAGTACAAACGTAAAATAGCAGCATAATGCTACTGTGTTTTGTATGGTGAGTGATGAGAGCCGGAGACTCTTTTACTGGTAAAGTGGCATTTCATCCATAGTGCATATTCCTAAGCGATGATATCTGAATTTTGATTCTTATAACAGGATAGATGTATGTAGGGTTGCCATATTTCTTTTTTTTCTTTTTTTGAAATAAAATATATATATCCTTTATTTTAAAGGATGTCTTCTATTTCAGACCCAAAAATTGATCTAGTCCCCTAATTTGAAATATTTAACAGAGGACAAGGCATATTGCCATCTGCTAGTTGAGGTCAAAGAGTTTAAAAATTACGTTGAAGTGACGCGCGATATTAAAGAGACAAACTACGTTATATACGATACTATAGCAGCATTTTATTGAGAACATTATAACATCTTATATAATAATCTTATACACCCTTTGTATAATGTTATCAAGTCCTCTAAAACAACATAAAACGGAAGCTGGAAAATCTATCGATAAACTATCCAATTACAAACAGGTGGACGGACTGTGTTGCTTGTTTTTCGTTTTTCAAATATAAAAAAAAAAATATCTAATAAGTATATTTTGTTTTTGTCGCGACCACGTACGCGCTTAACTGAAAACTCAATCGTTCAGAAACATAAACTTTTAAAATCATGTTGAAATTAAACTTATTTGATGGATTTTATCGCGTTAATGCAAGAAATGTATTTAATTAACATTTTATGCACAAAACTAACACATATGGCGTAGTCACGCTTGATAAGCGTGTTGACGATCATTGAATGTTTGTATATTTTATGCCTGATGTTGATCCTTATTATAGCGCCACCTAGCGGCAACGAAAATATCTCTTTGTTATTTCCCATAGTTGCCTTTTAGGACACTGATGAGGCTTGCGTAGGCCATCACATGGACATTTAAACTTACCTGATATAAAGTTTTATATATATTTATTATGATTTAGAGCACGTACTGGTTGTACCACTAAAGACCAGAGTGAATGGAGTCTTTGAGACTGTACAGCAGAAAGTCGTCAGTCATAACTCTTATCTGACGTTAAAGGAAGAGCTCAAGGATGCGAAGGAGGTCGTCGATGTACTCAGACAAAAGGTGAGGAGTAGTGACATTTTAAACATTTTCTTCAGTTCGTTTGTGTTGAGAAAATAGTGAGTCATAAATGCCCGGTAACTTATTAGAAACGTCCCTTGGGCAATATATCCGTTTTGCGTAACGACCAGAGACAGTTGATTTTTTTTATGATAAGGGTGACAAACGAGCACACAGTCCACCTGATGGTAAGTAGTTGCTGCGGCCCATAGACGTCTACATCTGTCCTCTATTACAAATCAAAATGTAGATGTGTTGTCACCCGTGAGGACTAAGATGGAATGCCACATTTCCAGTAAAAAGGGCCTCCGGCCACCTGCACTCACCAAGCGAAACGGAGAGGTAAACCTCTACTTCACGCTGGTATTCTGTGAGGTCGTGGTACCACCCCGGTTCGAGCCGGCCCATCCGTGCGATAGCAAAAGCTGCCGCGTGGCTCTACCACTGTTAAAGTTGATACTCTTTTTATATTTTTGCAGTACTAGTATAGCTCCATTGTCACCTATGAGGACTAACATGGAATGCTTCACAGTCTGTTATTACACGGGCCCTCTTTACCGTAGTGCCACAGAGTAAATAGTAAAGACCAGAGGGGAAGCTTCTTAACAACGTCAAAAATCTCTATACCTGTTCTGATAGGGTTATCACCTGATGCATGAGAAAAGTTAATATAATAACATGTCTGTTGTAATTAAATTTGAAATTGCAAAAATTTTATATTTTGCTTATTTTCATGCTTAGCTTCATATTACTTATATTGGGTACAAAAAATCAGGTGGCAGTAGTAATGACTGTGATGATGGTAGTGGGCAGTGCCGGTGGTGGTGGTGTTGATACGCCACCACTACCAATTTTACTATCAGGATGGTGGTGGCGGTAGTAAGGGTTGTGATGGTGATGCTGGTCGTGGTGATGGTTCCAGTGGTGGTCCACTGTCCACCCCCACACCACCACCACCACAATCACTGACACCATCACCATAACGTACAGCACCACCATCCACCACCACCAACACCGCACGATCAGCACCACCGTCCACCATCACCATCACCAGCACTACTACAACTAACACTAATTGCACCACTGTCTTGCTATTGTATAATTTTCTCTCGAATTTTTCATATACACTGTACAACTTAGGCATTTAGCTTATACGAATACTAATTATCTAATATAAATATATATAAATCTATAAGGTCTTATTTTATAGTACACAATCTCTATACTTAACTCTAATTGTAAAAAAAATTATAAATTTATTGATCTATAAAATCACGAAATATTATTCGTCTATTTATTTCAATGCGCATGACCAACAGCCCTTTCATTCACACTCAGACTGAGCCGGCGCAAACTGGTTTGCACCCCGACGGAGCGTCGGTGAACCTGTCGGTGAACATCGCTGCGCTAAGTGTGGGTGTACCCGCAGCGAGACGTTTGTATGTAGCTTCCCCTCTGGTCGGTTTCTTTACTCATGTGGTAGTGCCGCTTGACGGCAGAAATGAGTAAAAGATTGGTAACTACTCAGACGGTCTGCCTTTCGTATTTTCCAACTAGGTCTCTTGATTTCTGATTGATTTCATAATGCAGATTGCAGGCACATTTCAGAGCTCGCGAAGCTTTAGGCTATGCAGTAAATTGGCAATGTAAAAGCGGTTAAGATTAAGCGGGTTTCCAACGGTTACTTGCGAGCGAGTTTCAAGAGCATTTTAGAAAAACCGACTTTTTAAAATTCGTGACGGTCTTGGTGACAAATCATTGAATATAATGTCACATTTGGATAAAATGAAATTGTATGAGAAGATCATATTGTGTGTACAAGTTGTTAAGCATAAAATAAATACTTAAAATCTATATACACATTTTCAGAATTACATTATCTTTCAGGAACATACTTTAGAATTGTTCTTTCAATTACTATGAACAATCTAATACATAACTTTCGGGTACCTAAGGATAGTAGCCCTGTAACAATAACTGTACATTGCATGCAATTAACTAATCCATTTTATTGTAAAACAGGTGGATCATCTTGATAGTTTGTTAAAACTAAAAGATGAAAGAATCGAAGAATTACAGAAGCAACTGGAGAGGAAACAAACAAGACGCAAGGAAGTCGAAGCATTACAAAACAGTTTATCAGTACCTTTCGATACTTCCTCACCACCATCTCCAAAAGAAAAGGATGAAGTCCTCATACTCCCAGTTAAGACTGCATCAACCAAAATTTTAGAGGTTTCTAAAATTCCTAGACTTGAAGAATCAAAAATACCCAAGCTAGATTTGGCCAAATCACTTTCAAAACCTATAATTGATATGAATAAATACGAATCCGTTGAGGAACCAAATTTGCGAATTGACAAAATAAAAATAGACGACTGTAAAGAAATAGAAATTATTGAAATGAAAGGAAAGGATTTGCAAGACTTGGAAGAATTTAAAGACAGTGTAGGAGATGTCATATTAGGTGCGGAGACTTTTAATCATGCCGACTTAGTTAGTAATTTTATAGAGAATGCACCCGAAGTTAGTAATTGAAATACGACTGTTAAATCATGTTTTAACATAAGGTCTAAAAATAATATATTACAAACATTCGAGATACCTATTGTAATTTTGCTATAGATTTATTTATTATAAATAAGGTTTAGTTCGTTTAAAGAAAAAGTTTGTGATTGAAGAGTTAATGATTCGTGAATTGTGTAATTAGCCGACTTAAGTGCAAAAATTTCAACGGCCAATTAAACTTTTATTTCCACCATGCTTGCTTAGGATTTAAATTATATCAGTGTATGATTTTAGTGTATAATGAATTTTTGTTTTTAATATAGATGTTTTCCAGTTTATATTAGTTTTTAATATTGTTAAAAAGTATTTAAAATAAAGATTTACAAAATTATTACAACAGTTGGATTCATCAATGTGTATTTCCTTGAAAGATATCGCACAGACTCGGACGGTCTTGTAGAATTTGCTGTATTTCGTGCGCTCTGCTGTTCGTTTGTTGTTCGTGTCTGTAAAAATATTATCATTAGCACGGAAGAGTAGAAAGTAGTGTTTTTATAATGCAGGTTATTAATTTCAAATCCATAAATGGAAACTTGAAAAAGATGGTCAGCTTAATCGGACAATTTATTAATAAATGTTGGAAATAAAGAACGTTGTACTAAAGAAAACCCCCCGACGTATAAGTGATACATGTAAAAATCATCATCGTCATCGCCTTACTCACCCGATACAAATCCACTGCTTAAAGAGCCTCTCCCAAAAATTACCACATTTGACCACAACGGGCGTATCCCTTACGTCCGTTCGTTAGACCTATCGGTGTAATAATAATAATAGTAAACTTTATTTCACACAAAGGTCCATAAATTGGTTAGTAACATTACATTTTTTATATTTATTGTTAGTAAAAATTGCTTAAAATCTAAAATAAAAATATTATCATACAATTAAAAAAAACAATATCAAAAATTACTAAAATTACTTATTTAAACAATACATTTTATATTATTTACTGCGATTTAACATTTTAACACTTGTGCATATGCAGGCGAATCCAGTGTTTTAAAAGCGGTGAGTCCCACCTATCGGCCAAAACCCTCAGGATGCTATTAGAAGAGTCCCTAATACGAAAAAGAAGTGAGGCGCATCTCTTTCGCATTATAGCATAAAAGTCGTCCGTACGTGCATCCGCGAACATAGTAGATGCACTACAGTGACGAGCTAGTCCCATCAAAATCCTAAACGCATTGTTATATTGAACGCGCAGTGCACTATACGTCCGCAGTGTGTACCCAACCCACATGGTACACGTATAAAAGGTTTGACAGTACGCTTTGAAGAGCATTACTTTAACCTGTCTAGTGGACTTAGCGAATCTGCGAGTCAGCATGTTGCAACCGACTGCCAGTGCTCTGCGTTCTCTCTCAATATCGCAGTCATCGCTCATGTTTTCTGTGAGTCAGTGCCCGAGATACTTAAACTTAGGTACTCTTTTTATAACTGTCCCATATAAATTTACAGGCGGTAAGTTAGCACTTCTCTTAGCGTCTGCCCCAAAAATCATTAGTTCACTCTTTTTGACGTTGTATATAAACACATGAATACTAGCATGTTTCACAAATTTTCAATAATTGCCTAAGTGCTCTGATCGAAGGGCTCAACAACACCGTATCGTCCGCGTAGCTTACGTTATTTATATTGACTCCGTCTATTGAACATCCAATACCAGTGCTGTTAAGCTCAGCGATCAACCTGTTAATATATAAATTGAATAAGGTAGGAGAGCTTAAGCCGCCTTGCCTTACCCCACATTCTAAGCCAAATTCGTCTGACATACCAGTGTCCCATCTAACGTAATTGGTTTGTTGTGAATACCAAAATTGGAACAGAGAAATAATCTCATCAGGTATGTCACTCTCTTCTCGCTGCTTTCACCATAACACCTTATAAGACACCAAGTCGAATGCTTTGGATAAATCCAAGAAGCATGCATAGACAGAGGTTTTTCTGGTCGTGTAGTACTTGACCGTCTGCTTGAGACAGAAAATTGCACTTTCTGTTGATAGTTTTGGTCGAAAACCAAATTGTGCGTCATGCAAGGAGATGTGTTTTTGCAGATATTTCTCAAGCAGACTGTCAAACACTTTTGCGATTACAATAGCTAATGATATCGGCCTGTAATTAGACACGGCTGCCGCGTTCCCCGTTTTATTTTTTATAATTGGTACTACTAACTACTAATGATAGACTTTTTCCGTTTAACCAACGGAACCTCCACTCATATTGTACGCCAAAACTTATTAAGAAATGGGAAACACTATAAATTATGATTATTGAAGTTCTCCTCAGCGGTTTCGATATAAGCGAAAACTATTTAATATTTCTGAAAACTATCGACTGGGAGGATGATGTATGATGTGAACACAGAGATTAGTTAAATAAGTTGAGCTCATTTGTCCTAGCTTGTAAAATATTTATATAATAATCATACCCGACGATATAAAACCAACCTGTTAAGATTAAGATCGTAGGCAGGCTAGGATGTCAGAGACTCTTGAAAGAACACAAATATAATCGAAAACCAATAACTTGTGTTTTTGTAAAAATATCGGCTTGTGCTGGGATTTAAATAGGAGCAGCCGCGTTGTATTTTTTATCCGTACGATGGTAATTCACCGATCCATCTATCACATTTCACATAACGTGGTGGTGGCACAAGAAAGTCCACCATTCCATTTCAGTTTTTAAAATATTAAGCCGGTGACGAAGTAGCTTAAGTGCGATAACGCCTTGAGTGGCAATTATGATAAATTCTCTCTTAAATGCCAGAGAACTAAGTTCAGCAGCGAATTTAAATGGGAAGAAAATTTGAGATTCTTTCATACAAGTAAAACATTTTGTACGTGATAGAGCCATGCTTCAGCTATTAGTTGTATAGTTGTAGCACGAATGGGTCGGCTCGACCGGGGAACGACCACGCTCTCACAGAATACCAGCGTAAAATAGCAGCTTAACGCTGCTGTGTTTCGTATGGCGAGTGTAGAGAACCGGAGACCCTTTTTACTGGAAAAGAGGCGTTCCATCTTAGTCCTCACGGGTGACAACGCATATTTTTTTTATAGGATAAGGGTGACAAACGAGCACACAGCCCACCTGATGGTAAGTGGTTGCTGCGGCCCATAGACATCTACATCTATCCTCTATTACAAATCAAAATGTAGATGCGTTGTCACCCGTGAGGACTAAGAATGCCTCAATTCCAGTAAAAAGGGCCTCCGGCCACCTGCACTCACCAAGCGAAACGCAAAGGTAAACCTCTACTTCACGCTGGTTTTCTGTGAGGTCTTGGTACCACCCCGGTTTGAGCCGGCTCATCCGTGCGACTGCAAAAGCTGCCGCGTGGCACTACCACTTAAAATTTTGATTCGCAAACGAGGATAGATGTAGATGTCTATAGGCCACAGCAACCATTTACCATCAGGTGGACTGTGTGCTCGTTTGTCACCCTGTCCTATAAAAGAAAACATCCATCTGATATGACTGGATTTGGTTAGATGAAAAGTAGAACTTTATTAATAAGTATGATAATATGATAAGTCTTACACGCTGTTTCTGTCGCATTCTCCGACAACTTTAAACCTGTTAAACTCAATCCTGCTATTGTAGAAGAGTTTCTTGTTGATTTCGTTTATCGCTTTCTTGATTGGTATGAGGTCCTCAACTAACAAAAAAAAATTGATTACACATTACTGGTACATATTACATTACTAGATTACTGTTAAAATAATACAGGAGTTTTAAAAATAAAACTTAAACAACACACATTGAGCTGTGATGACCCTGTTATTTTATGTTATCCTGGTGAGCCTGATCAGGGTACTAGGATACAGTTATTAAATTATTCTATTGTCATCGGTCCCAGATATAAGGCAAATTTTCAAGTCCATCGGCCGTCAACACGTTGGTGAAAATTACATTAAAAGTTTCCGTTACATAGATAGATAGATACACGCGAAGTTAATAAAAAGCGTGTTAAAAAGCCATCTAGATTTATCTCCGCGATGATTGCACATTAAATAAAACTAAGTTAATCGTCGTCCAGATGACGTTCAGTATTTAAATTATATTTTTGCTCTAATTTACATTCTAATGTCTTGGTGGGTTCTACGAAATTCAAACCCAAGCATACCATTGCAAGACATATACTCTAAGGTCTTTCTGCATAGACCAAAACTTATTATTTAAAAGTTGAAGGTAGCCAGAATTAACTATGACATCCGGACATCAAACACCTCAGTCTGGGTGCTTTAACTCGAAATTTTCAACAGTGGTAGAGCCACGCGGCAGCTTTTGCTGTCGCACGGATGGGCCGGCTCGAACCGGGGTGGCACCACAACCTCACAGAAAACCAGCGTGAAGTAGAGGTTTACCTCTGCGTTTCGCTTGGTGAGTGCAGGTGGCCGGAGGCCCTTTTTACTGGAAATGAGGCATTCCATCTTAGTCCTCACGGGTGACAACGCATTTGCATTTTGAATTGTAATAGAGGATAGATGTAGATGTCTATGGGCCGCAGCAACCACTTACCATCAGGTGGACTGTGTGCTCGTTTGTCACCCTTATCACATAAAAAAACTATTATGGAAATTAAAATTAAGGCGACACCGCGAAAAAATGCACCTCCTTTCATCGAAAAGTATTGGAGTATTTTTTATAATTATTTTGATTACAAAAATCAATAAAATTTTATAAATATTTTAAGGTCTTTAAGCGATTTTTAAGCGGTCTTAATCGTCGTGGCAGCTACACAATTTTAGACCTTATGACAGCGTTTTTGAAGTTTTTGTAGAATTTATGTTTCACTCGGGTCAGTTAGGTGATAACCCGGTTCAACGGTTTTCGATGTGTCGCCTTAAAAGTTTCTTGATGCTTATTAATTCTTCGTAATTTCGTAAAACTATATTTTATTCAATTTTAGATATAATTGTTATGAGACCAACTGTCGATTCTTAATTTTCAATTATTTATTAATGCAAAAGGTAAGAAAAGGTTCTTGCAGTTTTTGAGTTATTCTTAATAATTTATATTGAATTCGGTACAAATTTTTTAACTTTAAATTATTTATAAAACTGAAGTGACAAATGAACTACAGTCTACCTGATAGTAAATGACTCCTGCAGCCCATGGACGTCTGCAGTAAATAATTCTAGATCCCCAAGCATCGAAATGGAATTACTTTAAAATCCTGAATTAAAAGTATACTTTTTTGTTTTGTTGCACAGAAGTTGAGAATAACGTAAGAGAGTCGTGCCCAATCAGACGGATTTAGATAGGGAACAAGCTCTATCACCTGACTTCAAGAAAAACAGTATAAATTAGAAAATTCAAATAGCCTACTATTATAGACTCTTCCATTTGTCTTCTCACTTATACTCTCGTGACAAGTGCATGGAGGAACAGATGCTGAGGATTCTGATGTCTGCAGCGCCACTGAGTTTGAATTTTCAGTCCATTCTAAAAGCGGAGACTCCTCTACATGTTCTAAATCAGCCTTGTTTTCTTTCTTCTTACTCTCAATACGCTGTTTTAGTATCTCAAGTTGTTCTGTAATAGTAAGAGTTAAGATTTTTTTACAGGATAGGGTGACAAACGAGCACACATTCCATGATGATGGTAAGTGGTTACTGTGGCCCATAGACATCTACATCTATCCTCGATTACGAATCAAAATGCAGATGTGTTGTCACCCGTGAGGACTAAGATGGAATGCCTCTTTCCCAGTAAAAAGGGTCTGCGGTTCTCTACACTCACCATACGAAACACAGCAGCGCTAAGCTGCTATTTTACGCTGGTATTCTGTGAGAACGTGGTCCTTCCCCGGTCGAGCCGACCCATTCGTGCTACAACTATACTACTAATATAGCTGCAGCATGGCTCTACCACGTAAAAAAGTTTTGTAAGCGGTGATGATGTATGATTGTGGTGAAGAGAATCCATCGCCATATATAACCCCGTGGGTGGTTTAAGATGAAACAGGAGATGGGCAGCAGCATCTTCCTGATAATAGTTCAAAATATGAAAAAGTGCGATTGCTAACCCACGTGCCAAGGGTGGCAACTATATCAAATATCTCCCTTATGAGGCAACCTATCAGGGAGGCCTATGTTTGGCAGTAAACTTTGATAAACTGTAATGATCGGACCGATGAAAGGCTGTAAGTGCTAAGATACCTTTGCTTTTCCTGCGCGAGAAAGTTAACAAAAATGTTTTTAATGCTACACATATGTTTTTTTATTGTGGAAAAGGTATTCAAGTGCCAGAGCAGTGTACGTAGGTACTTAAAAATTCTAATCAACTTGTACCGGATGTAACACTGTGGTAAGATCGGAGGCAGGCTAGGATTCTGATTCAAGGAGCTAAATACGATGACAAACCGGACAGGATGGACCGGGTGGTTTGTATTCGAATCCGGAACCTGTAACGTTGTATCCAGGTGCTTTGATAGCTAGGCTACGCGGAGATCATCTAAGTAGAGTGTAAGGTGTAGAAATTCAATGTAAAACGCACCGGGCGTGCAAAGCTCATATTCTTCATATGTCTTCTCGAAGTGCGTGAAAGGGTTCGCCCGCATGTACGGTGGAAGAGTTCGAATAAAAGAGTCCATTTGCATTCTCTGACACTTCTCCATCGGACACACCTGCAATGTTTTTTTTTTCATTCAATCAGATGGCATTAGTTTATTTTTACTCACCTGCGCGTGGTGTACCACCAGCTGTTTCACTGACAAGGATCCGACGGTTGATGATGACGTAAAAACTCGAACCAAAAAGGTTGACTCCAAATTTCACAGATGGAACATCAATACAAGAAGTTCAAGACGACAACTCGGTAGTGCGTTGATTAAAAGTTTGATAGTATCGCTGCAAGACTGTGGGTTCAAATCCCGCAATGGACAAATGTGTGTATGGTCTACAAATATTGTTAGGATCTAGTGGAAGTATAGATAACTAGCTAGATCTAGCTAGTTGGAACGACGTTCCTTTCGTAGTACATTAATATTGATAAATGTATTACATTATTGATTAACAAATACAAATAAATGAATATGCATATGCGCGCGCTTGGTTGAGTTACGGCATCATTCTGTGGGACAACAGCACGAATGCAGCCTTTGTAATCACCGTTCAAAAGAAATTAATCCGGATTATAGCAAACATAGATCAGACTAATAACTGCAGACCGTCCTTTCTTAATTATAATATATTAACTTTACCCAGATTATATATATTGGAGATGTGAAATTTGTTCGAAAAAATAAGCAATTTTATACAAAACGTAAATATTTACCATGCAAATACACGTTACGACACAAAAATAAATTAGTATTGCCAACATCCCGATTAAAACTAAACAGTTCTAGTATGTACAATAAGTTCTTCCATTAAACTACGTGACATATTAAAAAAATAAAATATAGACATCATTTACAAAAAAAAAACCAGTATCTAACTAATAAATGTTACTATAGTACTAATGAACATTTTATCTATACAAATAAATAAAATTGAAGTGTCTGTTTGTAATGTTAAAATAACAGCTTTTTACTAAATGCATATGAAATTATATACGGCACTTATAACAAAAACACAATTTTTAAAAATTTTGTCTGTCTGTCTGTCTGACTGTTTGTTCCGGCTAATCTCCGAAACGGTTGGACCGATTTCGACGGGACTTTCACTGGCAGATAGCTGAAGTTATATATGTTATATACTTATATTTTAGAAAAATAAACATAATTAAAAACCTAAATTACACGCGGGCGAAGTCGCGGGGAACAGCTAGTGATACATATATAGGTTTTACAAAATGATCACTCATTTAAATTGAATTCTATCTCAATAAACCCCAGTGACATTCTTATAAGTAGTTAAATAGGTAAGCTTCCTCTCACTTAGCCCCTAAATTGCGTGTCTAACAAGGTTCATAACACTGGTCTCACATTATTTTATATCATCTTGTGTACATTATGGTTTAGCAATAAATATTAGAGTTTGAGTTTGAGTTTACTTGTCTATTAAAATGAAGCGTCATTTAAAATAAAATAATATATTTCTTATGGCAAGGTAAGAAAAAGTGCGAGGAAGATAGATATTATTCCATTTCGCTTCCTTATAGCCGCCAAGGCCGTTTACACTACGTTAGATGGGGTCGTGACGAAAAACCTTACACTTTTCTCGCCTAGCTCCCATCCGCCAAATTCATACCGTACGATAAGGAATTTCGTTCCAAAATTGTTAAGCTTACAGGTTGTTATATACGTTCCACCGCTGGGCATCGCTTTTATACATGGTAGAGCCACGCTGCAGCCATATTATGGTTGTAGCACGAATGGGTCGGCTCGACCGGGGAAGGACCACGCTCTCACAGAATACCACCGTAAAATAGCAGCTTAACGCTGCTGTGTTTCGTATGGTGAGTGTAGAGAACCGGAGACCCTTTTTACTGGAAAAGAGCCATTCTATCTTAGTCCTCTCGGCTGACAACGCATCTGCATTTTGATTTACAATCGAGGATAGATATAGATGTCTATGGGACGCAGCAACCACTTACCATCAGGTGGACTGTGTGCTCGTTTGTTACCCTTATTCTATAAAAAAAACCGCTGGGCATTGGCCACTTCTCATTTCTGAAAGGCTTCAAAAAATGACGAGTTTCTCAATTCGACTGTATATTTTTTATGTGTGCTACCTCAGAACTTTTTTCTAGGTGAACCGATTTTGATAATTCTTTTTTAAATGAAAGTTATTGTTTTTCGTGTGGTCGCATATAAATTTGATCAAGGTGTGACCAGTAGTTTTTGAGTTATCCTTAATAATGCGTATTTGACTTCGACTTCATTAATGATGTTCTCATTTTATTTCTATTGAAGTCGGTTGTACAGAATTTTTAATTTTAGCACTTGGTGTTTATTACTTAGACATGTAGACTTAGCATGTCGTTTTAGTCGTTTCTATAGATAGACATTAAATGTTCAAAGTATTCTTGGCTAGAGCAAGAAATTTAGCAGAACACAATAACAAGAATTAGCAAAGAAAACTCTGAAGCAAACTGTGTCTGACGAAATTTTTTAATTTTTTTTTATAGAATAAGGGTAACAAACGAGCACACAGTCCACCTGATGATAAGTGGTTGCTGTGGCCCATAGACATCTACAGCTATCTTCATTTGCGAATTAAATATGAAGATGCGTTGTTAGCCGTGAGGACTAAGATAGAATGCCTCTTTTTCAGTAAAAAGGGTCTCCAGTTCTCTACACTCACCATACAAAACACAGCAGCATTAAGCTGCTATATTACGCTGGTATTCATTCTGTGAGAGCGTGGTCTTTACCCGGTTGAGCCGACCCATTCGTGCTACAACTATACTATTAATATAGCTGCAGCATGGCTCTACCACGTAAGAAAAAAGAAATTGAGCAAGAAATTCAGAAATTCAGAATAGAAATTTAGAAGTGTAAAGTTAATTTGCTTACACGTGCCGGCGATTCTTTAGATTAAATATACACGTGCCGTGACAGTGCTTATACATATTAACTATACTCTATGTACCTAGGTTACCTCTGAGCTGCTCGTCTACTGTGAAATTTATGGTGAAAGCGTAGCTCCTGAATTAACACGGCTCTTAGCAATTAAAAGACATTATGTAAATATGTGATAGTAATTACAGACTTTCGAACCTAATTGCCGTAATAGACAAAGATATAAAGTGAGTAATATAAAGTAATAATAGTAAAAAAAAATATAAAACAAAATACCTTTTCATTGTTAATTTTAGCGTCTCTATCGGGCACATGGCTTGGAATCATTTGGAGGCTGTCGTTGTGAATACTCCTGAAGCGGAAGCAATGGACATTAACAACATTAACTATCTAATTGAAGTCATTTATAAAAAAAATATTATAGAATAAGGGTGACAAACGAGCACACAGTCCACCTGACGGTAAGTAGATGCTCGGGGCCATAGACATCTATATTTATCCTCAATTAAGAATCAAAATGCTGATGCGTTGTCATCCCTGAGGACTGAGATAGAATGCCTCGTTTCCAGTAAAAAGGATTTCTAAATTCTCTACACTCATCATACGAAAAACAGCAGCATTAAGCTGCTATTTTACGCTGGTATAATCATATAAAGGGTTTTAATTTACGAATGAATTAAATAGTTTGAATCTTCTTCGTTTAGCATAAAAGCCAAGCCAGTGAGCGGCAGACATACGGTATTTAAATAAGCTTCACGGTTTTTTTTCAGTTAATCCCCTATATCTGAGCTAGACGAAATGGAGACTCTTTAGTTTGACCGGGTTGATATGGACTATGGAGACGCTCAGGTGTGAAAGGTGTAAAAAAATGACCGAAAAAAAAACGTGAAAGTAAGTCTGCAGCTTTGACATCTCTAAATATAAAAAAAGTTACTGAAAAATAACATTTGCAACCTATGGCTGTTCCAAGGTCATCACAGATAGGTTGACAAGTACAATTTTTTCTTTATAATTTACGTTATTTCAATAAAACTGCAATTTATATATGTTGTTGATAATATTATCGACGCCTCGGCAGTCTTGAAGGTTCGGACCTGTCCATCCTATGGCTACACGTAGACAGTGACGACCATCGGCGCGTCTACGGGTGCCTCTATAGGTCCCATAGCGGTAATGCCCAAACAAACCGACTCATTGACCACGTCCAAATGGCTACAGATTCTTTGCTACAACAAGTCCCATTCGCAGAGATCGTGATCCTTGGCAATTTTAACGCCCACCACGCCGAATGGCTCGGTTCACGTTTAACCGATCATGCGGGGAGATCTGTTAATGACTTTGCTTTGGCATATGGTCTGACACAACTGGTTACTCCGCCTACGCGGATTCCAGATGTGGAAGATCATACACCTTCCCTGTTGGACCTTCTGCTGACCTCTCATCCGGACGGATATTAGGTTTCCGTCGATGCCCCTCTCGGCTCTTCGGACCATTGTCATTGACCATTGAATGCGGTCTTTCTTTTTACTGGAAATGAGGCATTCCATCTTAGTCCTCACGGGTGACAACGCATCTACATTTTGATTCGCAAACGAGGATAGATGTAGATGTCTATGGGCCGCAGCAACCACTTACCATCAGGTGGACTGTGTGCTCGTTTGTCACCCTTATCCTATAAAAAAAAAAGAATCCTACCCATGGGGGCGGGTTTGCTTCTCGCTGGATGATCCCAGCGCTGTTGCTGACTCTGTCACTGATGTGGTGCTACAGGGAATGGAACTATTTATTCCATCATCTGTGGTACCTATTGGAGACAGATCTCAGCCTTGGTTTGGTCGCTCCTGTAAGACTGCATTACGCAGTAAGCAGGAGTGTTATCAAGCCTGGGCTGCGGCTTCGGCGACTCGGGATGTAAACACCAGCACACTTAAAAAGAAGTATAACTTCGCCTCCAGGTCCTTCAAAAGAGTTATTGCCAAGGCAAAATCAGAGCACATAGGCAGAATTGGCGAGTAACTAGTTCGCCTTCCTTCGGGAACCCGTGCATTCTGGTCTCTCGCCAAGGCTATCCAAGGCAATTTCTGTAAGCCATCACTACCATCTCTGCACAGGGAGGATGACTCACTGGTCCAAGATGCAAAAGACAAAGCCGACCTTTTAGGCTCCCTTTTTGCGTCCAACTCGACTCTTGATGACGGGGGGAAAACACCGCCGACAATCCCGCAGTGTGAGTGCTCCAAGCCGGATGTGCTGTTCTCACAGCGCTCGGTTCGTAAAGCACTCCTCTCCCTAGACATCCAGAAGTCGAGTGGGCCTGACGGAATCCCCCCAATTGTGCCGAGGACGTGTGCTTCGGAGTTGGCACCGGTTCTAACGTGTCTTTTCCGGTACTCCTACTCCCAAGGCGTAGTCCCGAATTCATGGAAGACAGCATTGTCCACCCGATCCCTAAAAAAGGTGACCGCTCAGACCCGTCCAACTATAGGCCTATCGCGATCACCTCCTTGTTCTCCAAAATAATGTAATCAATTATTAACTGCCAGCTCATGCGGTACCTTGAGGATCACCAGCTGGTTAGTGACCGCCAATACGGTTTGCGTCGGGATCGATCAGCTGGTGATCTTCTGGTCTACCTAACCCATAGATGGGCAGAGGCAGTAGAGTCCAAGGGGGAGGCGTTGGCCGTTAGTTTGGACATTTCGAAGGCCTTCGATCGGGTTTGGCACAAAGCGCTTCTTTCGAAGCTCCCTTCCTATGGGCTTCCCGAGAAATTGTGCGATTGGATCACCAGCTTCCTTGCAGATCGGATCATCAAGGTCGTTGTAGACGGTGCATGCTCCGACTACAAGCCTATTAACGCTGGTGTTCCACAAGGCTGTGTGCTATCACCAACGCTGTTTCTTCTGCATATCAATGATATGTTGCTAACTGGTAACATTCATTGCTATGCGGATGACAGCACTGGTGATGCTCTATACACCGGCCGTGCCAATATTTATCGGGGAAACGTCGTCGAGTACCGGAACAAACTTGTGTCTGAAGTCGAGTCTTTGCTGAACAAAGTCTCGGATTGGGGGCGACTAAATCAAGTCCAGTTTAATCCTCAAAAGACACATGTTTGCGTGTTTACCGCTAAAAAGAACCCCTTTATCGTATCTCCTCAGTTTCAAGGCACTCCCTTTCTTGCCTCAGCCAGTATTGGAATCCTCGGATATCGAGTGACATGCAGTTTCGTTGGAACTTGGAAGAGAAGGCCAAATTAGCCTCTAAAAAGCTTGGCGTGCTCAGCAGAGCGGGACAGTGTTTCATGCCGGCACACCGCCTGCAACTTTACAAGGCGCAGGTTCGGCCACACATGGAATACTGTTCCCATCTCTGGGCAGCGGCTCCCCAGTGCCAGCTCCTCATCAGAGAGTGATCCTTCTGTTATTATACTATTATTTATTCTGTGGCGATACCCGCATCGTTAGTACTGAACATTGCATTATTTTCTCTGTCTGCTACAGCTCCAGTAGGTAAAGCTCGCACTTGTGTGTGTGCGTTGCGAGACGCTTATTGTATGAAGATTCAGCTCTCTTCATATGCACTCGAATATTAATAAATTACTCGGGGATGTCAACGCATTTCATGTGATTTTTATACGTGTTTATCATCAAATATGCAAGCTGTATGCTCGCTTTTTTTGTGTATGTCAACAGAAGTAATAAAAAATATTTTTTTTTTATTGAAATTTATTGAAATAATTATAGATTTACCCAAGAGTAGAAAATGATTCTTCGATGATCTCTTCTTCTTCAATTTGGGATGACTCTTGTCTAGAAAAAAATAATCAATAAGTCCGTACGATGCAGCTCCATGGCTTAATAAGCCGGTTTTTTAGACGGTTGACCAGTTAATTAAAGCCAGCATTCTTCCTATAGGAAACCGCCGAAATAAAACACATAGTCGTTGAGAACAACCGAAAGAAAGAATCCGAAAGTAATTAATATTTTTTTTAAATAGAAATTTTATCAATTTCCACTTGTTAATAGTTTTTTTTGGCATAGATAAGTACAGCTTAAAATGTTTTACATAATAGCAAAATCGTAATCAACCTTAAAGTAAATAATTTTAACCTATATAGAAATGAGCATATATACCTACATACAGAAGGCGAGCAAGCATTAGCGGGGTTAAGTTTATAATAATAGAGAATTCAGAGGAAGAAAAAAGCTATTTATTATTTTATAAAACTCAAACATATTTGATTATCAAACAAATAAAATAATTATTTCATTTGTCTTTTATTTAAGTATTTTATCATCTTTTTACAAACCCCAGTGCGTTCGCTCGTTGACACAGCCATACGAAGGTCGCGCGGTAGGTAAAGCGTCCTCAACTCCCGATAAGTGTGCATAAGGTATATTTTTGCTTGCAGCTAAGATTTGGGATTATTATAAAAAAATTTGTAGGCTATTATAGCGTAGGTATTTTCGCTTTTCTATGGTCGTACTATTATTTATTCTGTGGTATGGTAGTGATGTATCTGTTACATAGTAACATTATTTAATCTGTGCGCGCGTGTCGCGTACACTTTCATTTAAATGTATAAAGAAAATTTATCTAAGCAAATCGCTTATCGTATAGGTAATTTTTAACAAAAGAGCGGGCTAATATTAAGCGATCTTGTAAAATGAATTTGTGAAAGTGCGTTTGGTGAAAGTTTGACTTTTAATATTGTGTTTAGATCTATGGAGTGTAGAGTAGAAGGAGAACCATCTTATAAGGTGCGAAAGTTGAAAAAGTGTCCCACTATATACTGAAAATAGAGGTTCCAAAACCTACCACAATAGCGCTGGCGTCTGAAAAACTACGATATGAATATAGCTGTTGTAGACGGAGTGAAGTCAGCTGAATTCAAATATTTAAAAAATTTCATGATTAGAGTAGTTAGTAAAATGCCAGTATACAAAGCCTCAACTATTTACATAGTACAAAACCAAGCGGACTGCTCAGCCCTTGTTTATTTCTCCATCTTATTCTAATTAATTTTGGCGCTTTTTTTAATTTGTCCTATGCTACTGCAGCGCCACCCTAATTGGACGCGTTTTAGGGACACTTTTCATATATAGAGATGGTCCTCCTTGTACAGCAGCGTCTTCTTAATAAGAACTAGAAAATAAAAAGCTGCGGTTGCCATCCCCATGCCAAGCGTGGCAACTATGGCAAATGTACTCCTTATCAGGCAATTTATGGGGAGGCCTATGTTCAGCAGTGGACTTTGATAGACTATTATGAATGAAATGAATGAATAAAATTGTAAGTTAACGGCATGTATTGAGTCAATCTTAAACAAATATATTTTTTTTGTTAAAGTTTCAACAAAACAATATTGTGTCGATAAAATTACTCAAGCTCTTGTCGGCGCTCGCCGGACAGGACTTTTAGTTCCACAGAGGCAGAATAAAATTGATTTACCACCACTTACCATCAAGTGAGATTTTAGTCGTACTGGCTTATAATAAGTTAAAAAAGATCTAAATAATAATTTCTTATTGGCTCATGCCTTTTGGATGTCTGTGTACGCGTGTCTGTGTATATATAAAAATACGGAGATATTCAATCAAGAAAATAAGAAAAATAAATTAGTACCCTGGCGAAGTTTCAAAGTCTTCAGTCTCGTTCAACGGTATTTCTTGATAATAGTCATCAAATCTGGAAGCCTACGAATAAGATTAGGTATTTTAATGCATTACTTTCTACAAGTAAGCGTGAAGAACGACCACACGATCCAATCAAGTCACAGCCCGTAGATACCTACCTTCATTGAGTTATATGTACCTACTACGTACTAGAGAAGCTATTCCAAACAAAAGTTGTGCGCTACTCTATGTCTTCGCGCATGCGCGGGAGATAGTAGAGTCGCGCATGTGCGAAGACTTTAATTTAATATCATCATTCATTTTCATCATCATTACAGCCCTTCACAAGTCCACTGCTGAACATAGGCCTCCCCCAAGGAATGCCACAAAGCACGGTCCCGAGCCACCTGCATCCATCGACTTCCTGCATGTCTTACCAGGTCGTCACTCCATCTTGTGGGGGGACGCCCTACACTCCGCCTACCGGTACTAGGCTGCCACTCGAGAACCTTTCTTCCCCATCGGTTGTCGGTTCTTCGAGCTATATGGCCGGCCCACTGCCACTTCAGCTTACTAATCCGTTGGGCTATGTCGGTTACTCTGGTTCTACTGCGGATATCCTTATTCCTAAGTTTATCACGCAGAGAAACTCCGAGCATAGCCCTCTCCATAGCTTGCTGAGCGACCTTGAGCTTCCTCATACGGCCAGCAGTGAAGGACCACGTCTCAGTTCCGTAAGTCATCACTGGCAACACGCACTGGTTGTACAATTTTGTTTTAAGGTTTTGAGGTATTTCTGACGAGAAGATGTGTCGTAGCTTCCCGAACGCTGCCCAGCCGAGTTGAATCCGTCGATTGACCTCTCGGTCGAAGTTGGACTTACCTAGTCGGACTATTTGTCCCAGGTAAACATACTCGTCAACAACTTCGAGCTTAGTGCTCCCAACAACTACCGGCATAGGTGTGACATGGACATTAAACATAATCTTTGTTTTGTCCATGTTCATCTTAAGACCTATCCGTTGGGATACACTATTGAGGTCATTGAGCATAGTGCTTAGCTCCTCCAGCGATTCTGCCATGAGGACTATATCGTCGGCAAATCGAAGGTGAGTGATGTACTCGCCATTGATGTTAATGCCGTATCCTTTCCAGTCCAGAAGCTTGAAAACGTCTTCCAATGCAGCGGTGAAGAGTTTCGGGGATATAACGTCACCCTGTCTTACACCTCTCTGCAATTGGATAGGTTTCGTACTCTGGTTCTGTACTCGGATAGCCATCGTAGCTCTACTGTACAAACACTTCAACACTTCGATATACCGACAGTCAACTTGGCACCGCTGAAGGGACTGCAGCACCGCCCAAATTTCGACGGAATCAAAGGCTTTCTCATAGTCCACATACGCCAGACATAGTGGCAAATTGTACTCTTCGGACTTCTGTACAATTTGCCGTAGGGTATGTATGTGGTCTATGGTGCTAAAGCCCTTTCGGAAACCGGCTTGTTCGGGAGGCTGGAAGTCGTCAAGTCTGCGCGCGAGACGATTCGTAATGACTCTCGAAAACAGCACGTAGACGCGGCTCAGAAGGGAAATCGGTCTGTAGTTCTTCAAGAGAGCGTTGTCACCTTTCTTGAAGAACAAGACCACCGCACTTCTGCTCCACGCCTCCGGTGTAATGCCACCATGGAGGACGAAATTAAAGAGCTTCTGAAGGACTTCAAGTACCGGTCTTCCACCCGCTTTCAGAAGCTCCGCTGTAATTCCATCCTCGCCTGGGGCCTTGCCGTTTTTAAGGTGCTGGAGAGCCATTCTAATCTCGCTCAGACTGACGTCCGGGATATCTTCGGAATAGTGTCGAATAAGACTCGCTCTTGGATCGTTACTCACACTTGCGTGTGGCTCCAACGATGACGTGTACAGCTGCCCATAGACTATGTTCAACTGAACTGTAGTGCAATCCGTACAAACTAAATATTGCGTAAATGGAAGATTTGTGAATTACATAAAATAATTATTATTACATTTTATTTAGAAATATGTTTGTTTAGATTAAGATATTTTATATTAAATTCTTATATTTATTTTATATTAATATCTTATTTTTTATTAATTAAAGTCTTCGCGCATGCGCGACTACTACGCCCGCGCATGCGCGATTACATCATAGAGTAGGACACAATTTTTGTTTCGAATGGCTTCTCTTTTTTTTATAGGATAAGGGTGACAAACGAGCACACAGTCCACCTGATGGTAAGTGGTTGCTGCGGCCTATAGACATCTACATCTATCCTCTATTACAAATCAAAATGTAGATGCGTTGTCACCCGTGAGGACTAAGATGGAATGCCTCATTTCCAGTAAAAAGGGCCTCCGGCCACCTGCACTCACCAAGCGAAACGCAGAGGTAAACCTCTACTTCACGCTGGTATTCTGTGAGGTCGTGGTACCACCCCGGTTCAAGCCGGCCCATCCGTGCGACACCAAAAGCTGCCGCGTGGCTCTACCACTGTTAAAGTTCTCGAGTACGTAGTACATATAACTCAATGGTTCGGAATGCGAAATCTAGTGCGTAGTAGATATATATCGATGCCTATATTCCTCTATTAAGAATTGATAATGAGGATTAAAATGGAATGCTTCGTAGCCAGGAAAATAATAAGGGTTTCCGGTTCTTTTACAGATTCCGCACTCTCCATAATGCATAGCAGCATATTACTATTTTCCGCTTGTATTCTGTGAGGGCGTGGTGCTACCTCGGTCAATATAGCTGCAGCGAGGTTCTTACGTGGTTTATGGCCAGCCCATTGCCACTTCAGCTTACTAATCTGTACGATCGTCTCGATTATTTATAATACTCGCTACAGCTGTATGACTGTAGCACAAATGGGTCGGCTCGATCGGGGAAGGACCACTTTCTCACAGGTTAATATTGCCGTGTTTCATATGGTGAGCGCGGGAAACCGATGACCCTTTTTACTGGAATTGTATCTTCATAACAGGGGTGACAACGCATCAAAATGTTAATACCTAATCGAATATAGATGCCACAGCATTCACTTACCATAAGGTGGACTATGTTCTCGTTTGTGTCCTTTCTTCTATTAAAAAAAAACATATTTATTTTAGCTTATTGTTTTGTAAATGTTATTATTGTGTTACTCGAAGAAAGCCGTTAACAGTGGTAGAGCCACGCGGCAGCTTTTGCTGTCGCATGGATGGGCCGGCTCGAACCGGGGTGGTACCACGACCTCACAGAAAACCAGCGTGAAGTAGAGGTTCACCTCTGCGTTTCACTTGGTGAGTGCAGGTGGCCGGAGGCCTTTTTTACTGGAAATGAGGCATTCCATCTTAGTCCTCACGGGTGACAACGCATCTACATTTTGAATTGTAATAGAGGATAGATGTAGATGTCTATGGGCCGCAGCAACCACTTACCATCAGGTGGACTGTGTGCTCGTTTGTCACCCTTATCCTATAAAAAAAAGCCGTTGGCCAGAGGTCATTCAATGTTGTATTCAGCCACAGTTTAAAGAGAGTCAGCACTGAAGTAATATTTACTACGTACTAGAACTACGAGTAGAACAGACACCGCGGTGCGACAAATCAGTGCGGCAGTGCGAGACGCGTGGTCGAAGACACAGAGTACCTTTCTAACGCACGTTGCAAACGAAATCCACCCAAGCCGAAGTTAGGGATGGGCAAGTGAAAAAATATATCGATATTTATCGTATCGATATTTTTAATCATTATGGAACAATATCGATATATCGTTTAGTTACTGGACGTTTTGACCACGAAAAAAAAACAAAAGCAAATTAATGCTTTTGTAGTTCCTTTTGTTGCTTAATTGTTTTGTCTGAAATGAAACATATAATTTTAAAATATATCGACATCGAATTAATACGATACTGTAAAATAAATATCTAATATTGATATATATATCGTGATTAAAAACTTCGACGATAAATAACGATAATTTTGTAAGAAAATACCGATATTTCTATATATCGATATTTTTATCCTAGCCTAGTCAGTCTGGCTCTTCTAGTACGTAGTACATATTACTTGATTACTTGAAATGGGTATTCAGGAGGTCCGTCTACGGCGCTGCTCGTATTAATCACGATATCATATCGATGTATTTATACTTACACGTTTGCCTCCAATATTGAGAACAACTTTATTTTGATCCGAACTTCTTAGTCGCTCGCGCTGTAAAAGAAAACAATGAAGTTGCCACACTCATTTTTGAATTTGATGAAACACATTTATTTGTTCTATGCACTAGGTTAACACTGACTGTCCAATTTTCAGACACAATAGTAAGAAAACAGCAATGAATTATATGTAATACACGGGACAGCGAATGGGTTAAACCGTGTAATGGCGATATAAGAATATCCATTACCTACCTCAACAGGAGATGGATAGCAGCATCTTTCTTATAACAACTGCAAATCATCAAAAACTGCGGTTGCCAACCCGCTTCCCAAGTGTGACAACTATGGCAAAATCCTATGAGGCATTCTATGGGGGAGGCCTATAATCAGTTGCGCTTTTATAGGTTGTAATGGGTGGATGGATGGATGCACAAGTTTAAGTACTATACTCAACCAAATCTAAGAAATACATTTCGACAGCAGTCACTTATTGGACTAGGCATGCCAACCAAAAAAATCGGTACGTACAATATTCGATTCTTTAGAAAAATCGATATCGATTCTTTAGAAAAATCGATATCGATTCTTTAGAGTTGGTAATTATTTACAGTTTTGTATCGATTAATACCAGAATAAATTTGAAACAGATAATTTAAAATACAAGATTTATCAGTTTCTTATTAAGTGGCGAAGCTTGCGAAGTCACTTATTGATTTCACGATGTCTGTCCGTCTGTCCGTCTGTCCGTCTGTCCGTCTGTCCGTCCGTCTGTCCGTCTGTCCCACGATTATCTCGAGAACGGGTTCGAATTTTCAAATTCTGTTTTCAGCAATCGATTACTGATCACCCAGGCATCTGAACCTCCTATTTTGAAACTGATTGCTCAACGGCAACCGTTAGAAACCGCTACAAAGCTGATTGCTTCGCCACTTTGCTATGCTGTTAGCTTGCTAGGTTTATTATTTATTATTACTGCTTATTTCTGAGGCAAAGTTGTATATTGTTGTATAAATTTATATTTTGAAATTAGATTAAAAATAAATTTATTCAGTCACTTTCACTACAACTAGCTGAGCTGTCGTTCTTTAGATTAATTATTATTGGAATATCAATAGTGTAATCAAAATGAATGTCTCTTTCAAAGTCATCCATAATAATTTTCTTTCAAAGTCATCCATAATAATTTTCTTTGTTTTCGCCACCACTTTTGCCCAATTATCCTTTGTGGTATGGGTACATACTTCATTCAGCAAGCCTTCCATTTTCGTCACAAAGCATAAGCTATTTTCATCTCGTGTGTGTTTAAGTAGAGTTAATAATACGTTTGGATGAAGAAAATTTCATATAAGAAGTATCTTTTGATTTGAGCCGAAATCAATGCAATAGCATTATAGTGGCAGTCGTATACCACCATACCAGTCTTGTGATATTCGCAGGATTTTTTTGTAAAAGGGTTATAAACCACTCTTTGAATTTATCTGCATCCATTTCTTCATCGTATTCTCTTATACTCCTTGATTGGAAAGCTAATAAACAATTGTCTACAAATCCTCCTCCGGCGGATCCCGCATCATATTTTCGCACGGGTACTTTCAAGCAAAATGCTGCAGTGTCATCGCTTCATCAACGAATATGACGTTGTCCCAGTTGGTTATATTTTTCACTTCTCTTAAAAATGTCATTCTTTGCAACTCTCATTTTCATTCCTTTCCATAATTTCATTCATTTTTTTTTAAATTTTTAAAAAATTTAAAATCAATCATTTTTTTTGTATCGGAAGCGCATGCGTTTTAAAATGGTTCTCAAAGACTATACTACCGTTGTATAAACCGCCATCCACTAAACTTTCTTGCAACTAAGCCGCAGTATGATATTCTTATTTAGATAATAATCATAAATAATAATATTAGATTCAGATATCATTATTTATGATATTCCAATATATAACTTGCCAAGGTCAACGAATATAGTAGAATCGGTCCAAAAAGTTATAGCCGAGTCACAAGATAAGGTAAACACAAAATCACAAAAGTGCGCACAGTAAGCACCCAAAATGGCTGGAGATTGGAATTACGTAATGTTTTTTTCAGCGCAGCTTTGGATATGAGTTTCTTTACCTACACAAATTTACACTGACAAATCGGAAATTATAAAATAAATAAACAAAATAAATAAAAAAAAATTGACGGCTCCGTGGCGCAGTGGCTTAGCAATGAGTTGCTGCGCTGGGGGGCGCGGGTTTGAATCCCGCACGGAACATGTATTTGTATGGCCTACAAATAATTGTTCTGGGTCTGGATATTTGTCCTTGTGCAATTTGTGTTGGTAAACTGCCTCCACGATACAGTAGAAAATCCTAGTGTGGGGTTAACGTTCTTTAACAGAAAAAAAAACTTTTTTTATTCATGATTCATATAATTTAAGCAATTATAAAAATTAAATTTAAATAAACAAATAATAAAACATTTCAGGATTCGATTAATTGAACATTTTTACCGATTATTTGAATATTTTTACCAATCATTCGCATAACAATGAATTTTAATCATTCAAACACTACGGTAAGTTCCATAGCGATATGTCATTGAAACAACATGAGACAAAAAAGTTGACTGGTTAAATTTTTTATATTTTGCTTTTTGAAGAAAAATTCAAACTTAAATTAGTGATAAAGAACTATACATGTTGTAATTAAATACTTTTTAATTCTTTAGATTTACGTAAAAGTTTATTTTAAATCGTGTGAGTACGCTTGTACAAAGTTTAACAGTGAATTAATTTTTTTTAATTTATTTTAACAGTGGTAGAGCCACGCGGCAGCTTTTGCTGTCGCACGGATGGGCCGGCTCGAACCGGGGTGGTACCACGACCTCACAGAATACCAGCGTGAAGTAGAGGTTCACCTCTGCGTTTCGCTTGGTGAGTGCAGGTGGCCGGAGGCCCTTTTTACTGGAAATGAGGCATTCCATCTTAGTCCTCACGGGTGACAACGCATCTACATTTTGAATTGTAATAGAGGATAGATGTAGATGTCTATGGGCCGCAGCAACCACTTACCATCAGGTGGACTGTGTGCTCGTTTGTCACCCTTATCCTATAAAAAAAAAAAGTTATTGCGGAGTGATTAATTTGAAATGTCAAAAAGTATTTCTTATATTTGATTGAGTATATATCATGTTTTATGTTAAGGTATTAAGATATTTCAAGTTAGTTTAATTTAAAATAAGCGCATTAAAAATGTCATTTTAAATAGTATCATTTTAGCCATCGGCCAATATAAGTCCAAGCGAATATCGAAATCCAAAAAAATGGAATGGTTTATTTTATCGTGACTTCTTCCGATCGGTATTAGGGCAAATGTTTTTGCATAAACGAAATTTTAATTCTATAAGTCGACGAAATACAAAATTTAAAAATTTAAAATTACGTGAAAAACCGATTGATTTTTTTTTAAATTTTAGTCAATAATTTATAATAAACTTTTAAATAAAAATATAATTAACAAACATGCAACTTCTTTATTCAGTTAATGCAACAGAGGCATTTTGCCGTCAGCTCCAATCCTAAACTACTTAAAAACGAAACATTTTCATTCGTGATTAAAATATTATGGTACATTATGAAATTGTTAGAATAATGAAATGGTACCAATCTCGGTGTGGAAGCTATCTCCATGGAGTCTCTCGCACCGAGTAAAGTTGTTTTCGTCACAGGTTGACCGTAACCGCAGGATGCACTAAAAATACAAAAGTACATGTATGTATTTGATTATTTTGACAACCTTAACGTAGACCCTACATCTCAGAGTAATTTAAATATGTATGTAATTACTCTGAGTTTATCTATCGTCATACCCTTAATTATTCATCATCGTCATCATCATTACAGCCCTTCACAATTCCACTGCTGAACATATAGGCCTTCTCCAAGTAATGCCACAAAGCAGGGTCCTGAGCCACCTGCATCCATCGACTTCCTGCATGTCTTACCAGGTCGTCACTCCATCTAGTGAGGGGTCGCCCTATACTTCGCCTATCGGTACAAGGCTGCCACTTGAGAACCTTTCTTTCCCTTAATGATTGAAGAGAATTTAGCGCAATCGCTTTGGGAAAGTCAGAACAGAAACGTTTTATCATTGTTAATTTTATTTATTATTAATGTACATGAATTTGTTCTATCGCGTAGTGGCGACGTAAGCGAATCCTACCCCATACAATCCTGTAGGAGTCGCAAGAGGCAGCATAGGGAAATAAAACAGGAGATGGATAACAGTATCTTCTAGGTAACAACTTAAAATAATAAAAAATGTGGTTGCCATGTTGCGTAGTCACCTGTCAAACGTGGCAACTGTGGCAGATGCAGTGGGCTTTTGATAGAAAAAATAATATGTAATAAAAAAAAGTTGGGACGCAAAGCAGATGTGAAACATCTTAGTTTATAGTACAACTGATAGTTAATGAAAAACAAAAAAAAAATGGAATAAAATAAAAAAAAACAAAAGATATACAAAGTGTGAAGGTATACAAGCGTTGAACGCGTCAAGTATACTGTAGCATAGACACAGAATAAATAAACCTAGCAAGCTAACAGCATAGCAAAGTGGCGAAGCAATCAGCTTTGTAGCGGTTTCTAACGGTTGCCGTTGAGCAATCAGTTTCAAAATAGGAGGTTTAGATGCCTGGGTGATCAGTAATCGATTGCTGAAAACAGAATTTGAAAATTCGAAACCGTTCTCGAGATAATCGTGGGACAGACGGACAGACGGACAGACATCGTGAAATCAATAAACCTAGCAAGCTAACAGCATAGCAAAGTGGCGAAGCAATCAGCTTTGTAGCGGTTTCTAACGGAAAAAAAAAATCAAAATAGGAGGTTCAGATGCCTGGGTGATCAGTAATCGATTGCTGAAAACAGAATTTGAAAATTCGAAACCGCTCTCGAGATAATCGTGGGACAGACGGACAGTCAGACGGACAGACGGACAGACATCGTGAAATCAATAAGTGACTTCGCAAGCTACGCCACTTAATAAGTGTCTTCGCAAGCTTCGCCACTTAATAATAGTATCTACTATAGTCGAATACGCAGTACAAAACACAGAGAAACCGAGAAACATCAAAGTGTATAGAGTGTATCAAAGTTTTTTTTTATAAGGGAGGGGGCAAACGAGCATGCGTCTCACCTGATGGTAAGTGACTACCGCCGCACATGAACAACTGCAACACCAGGGAGGGAAATGCAGATGCGTTGCCGGCCTTTTAAAAAGGAGTACGCTCTTTTCTTGAAGGTCCCTAAGTCGTATCGGTCCGGAAAAATCACTGATGGTAATCGATTCCACAAGGAAGTCGTGCGAGGAAGAAAACATCTTCTAAATCGCACAGTGATGGATCGCCAATCATCCAGATGGTGTGGATGGTATCGGGAGCTCTGCCGCGATGTGCGTTCGTGAAATTTGGCGACTGGGATTAATCCGAACAATTCCTCAGAGCATGGGGAACCATGGTAGAGGCGAAAGAAAATGAGTAGATATTTTATGTTTTATAGCAAAATTAAATTTTCAAAATTTGATTTTTTTTTAAATTAATTATAAATTAACAACAGACGTAGCAATAGACGTGGAGCAATTACGGATTCTAAGGGAGCATTTAAGGAGCAATCAATTGGCATACAGTTTAATTAAAAAATAATATTCTACGCCAACTTTTTTCCGGTAATAGAACGTTAAGCCTTTTTCCGTCACGCGCGCGTGTCAATTCGCGCCAACAGATGTAATTTGATTTTTATTAAAGTTGTAAGTTCTAACCCTCTCCCGTAAATGGGATGAGTTGCTATAAGAGCCTCGCTTACTCCCTCACTGGTACTGTGATAATGTGAGGTCGTAATCTACACAGTAAGCTCATCTTCGCAAAACAGGTTCCTGGATCTAAATCTTATAGTATCTGTATCTACCCACGACTGATCATCGGCGCTGGTGACAAGAGGGCTGGTTTTTTCGCAACCAAAGGCTAAGTATAGCCATTCAGCGAGGAAACGCGCTTTTTACGTTGTACCGTAAGGAGGAAGTGTGAATAGTGCATAGATTTCAAGTTAACACGTCTTTAGCTATTTTCATTGATATAATAATAATCTAGATTTATATCGCGATTGATATCGCGATTCACGTATCGCGAAAACGAGGCATTCTATCTTAGGCTTTCCATGTGTGTATATATGTATTTTGCATAGTATAGTAAGTATTTTGATTCTTGAGGATAGATGTAGAGGTCTATGGGCTACAACATTCACTTACCATTAGGTAGACTGTGTGCTCGTTTGCTAAGTCCGTTTGTCATCCTTTTTCTAAAAAAAAAAAACTTTGAGACATGTGTATCGATTACTGGTAAAATATGAGATTGTTAATACGTTTTTTACGTGGTAGAGCCATGCTGCAGCTATATTAATAGTATAGTTGTAGCACGAATTTGTCGGCTCAACCGGGGAATAACCACGCTCAGAATACCAGCGTATAATAGCAACTTAACGCTGCTGTGTTTCGTATGGTAAGTGTAGAAAACCGGAGACCCTTTTTACTGGAAACGAGGCATTCCATCTTAGTTCTCACGGGTGACAACGCATCTGCATTTTGATTCGTAATCGAGGGTAGATGTCTATGGGCCACAGCAACCACTATTATATAAAAACACGCGCGCGCGCGCGTGTGTGTGTGTGTGTTTGTTCTAGAAACCGTTAAAAAACTAGCAGGGTTGTAGATTCTGGTGATGAAAACCTGAGACACATTCCTTATCCTTTTATAATTATAAAAACCTTACATGATCCTTAAAACGGAGCCCATATTGCCTCTGATATCCACGCTAGCTTGCGGCATACGATGGTTGGAGTTGCTCTGGAAGTATACGAATAACATAAAACATAGTATATACCTTTACAACGGAGTTTTGCGCGGCGTTAGAAAAAAATTATATATTTGGAAATACAGAAGCTTATTCAAATCGTTTATTGTGTTTCTAAGAAACTAATAAGTAACATATGTACATATATACAAGACAGTGGCAGGCAGCCTCGTACCGGTAAGTGAAGTGCAACGCGCCTCCCGACGAGATGGTGTGACTACCTGGTAAGACATGGCAGAAGTCGATGGATGCAGGTGTCTCAGGACCTTTGTGGCATTCCTTGGGGAGGTCTGTGTTCAACAGTGGACTTGTGAATGGCTGTAATGATGATGATGATGATGATATATACAAGAACTGCTCGCTTATAATATAGGATTAGGATTTTAGGATTTTTATTTAAATTATACTAACCCTGTATAGCGATGCAATGATTTTTGTCAAAAACATTCGCAGGGACACGCACAACTACTAAATCAGTATCATTGTTTACATATCAAAGTTTTATCGTAATCATATAAATGGTTTTTTTATAGGATAGGGTGACAAGCGAGCACACAGTCCACCTGATGGTAAGTAGTTGCTGCGGCCCATATACATCTACATCTATCTTCGATTACGAATCAAAAGAAGAAAAAAATGCTGATGCGTCACCCGTGAGGACTAACATGGAATGCCTCGCTTACAGTAAAAAGGGCCCCCGGTTCCCTACACTCACCATTCGAAACACAGCAGCATTCAGCTGCTATTACGAGGGCGGCACTGAAAATTTCGGGAATCAAGGAAGTGACACAACATTACTATTTAAAAATGTATTTATTGCTTTTCGAAGAATTCTCCGCGAAATTTGACACATTTTTCCATACGATGGAACCAATCATTGAAGCAACCATTCCATTCGGAAGTTGGGGTCTCCAAAATGGCCGTTTTGTAGGCGTCCACAGCTTCTTCAGGTGATAAAAATCTCTGTCACGCAATTTATTCTTTATTTTAGGGAAAGTATAGAAATCATTAGGGCTTAGGCCGGAGCTGTACGGCGGATGGTCTAATAATTCTATGTTTTCTTGCTCTAAAAACTCTTTTGTTCTGTGTGCGGTGTGAGAACTCGCATTGTCAGTATTGTGAGGATGATGCGGCGGTTGCAGTTCTCTTTACGGAGTTCAGAAACGACCTGTGGCAAACAAATGCTAGCATACCATTCTGCATTAACCGTTCTTTGTCCTTCAAGAGAAATAGTCGTATCATGGCCGGTTTTGGAGACAAACGTGGCCACCATTTTTTTTGCAACACTCCGTGAACGAACAATTTTTGTTGGCTTTAACTCATTTTCGAACACCCAAACTCGTGACTGGTTTTTTGTTTTAGGTTCATACGCGTATATCCAGGATTTGTCACCTGATACGATGTTGGATACAGCATTTGAGGATCCTGTGTGGAATCTTTCGAGAGTTCTGACGCACCAAGTAACGCGAGCCGCTTTTGCTCTTCACAGAGCGAATGCGGTATCCATCGGGAAAACAACTTTTTTACGCCTAATTGTTCATGCAAGATTATTTATTTGTATTTGATTCATGCCAATGTCTAAAGTTGCCTGAATTTCGCGGTATGCCACATGTCGAACTTCCTCAATCAGCTTACGCACAGCATCAACGTTTTCTTGGGTGACTGCAGTTTTTGGACGACCTTGACGGGGATCATCACTGAGCTTGACACGTCCACGTTGAAATTCAGCAAATCAGCGATAAATTGTGGTTTTGGATGGGGCTTCATCACCAAATGCAGAAATCATCCGGTCAACACACTGTTTTTGTGTTAAACCACTTCGAAAGTCATAATAAATCATGGCTCTTGAATTTTCTCGAGTCCATTCCATTTTCTCAACGACTAAACAAGTTTGACAAAACCTTGTGACAAGACCGAGAATCTTTTTTTAAATAAATAAATGGTATTCGATTTTTAAAACCAAGGAGTTTTCAATTAAAAAGATTTTAATATGACAGGAACAGTGGAAATATTCCATTCCCGATACTTTTAGTGCAGCCTATGTATACGCTGGTATTCTGTGAGACCGTGGTCATTCCCCGGTCAAGCTGACACATTAGTGCTAAAACTATACAATTAATATAGCTGCAGCATGGCTCTACCACGTATAAAGTAATATAAAGTAGTATAGTATGACTAATCAAATAACATATGTAAATCGAATGGCAATAAAATGTTCGAATGTCGGTCTCAGTGGCAAGTCTCAACGGAGACTAGCCATCTGCGCTTTGCGCAGGACAGGATGATAATGCATAAGTGTATGCGCATGCACAGACTTTCTATTCCCTAGCTCCCACAGTTCGATTGAACACAATTTCGATACAACCGGAGATAGATCAGGCGCATGACAAACGGTTTTACGTGTTCCCGAGGCACGGGTGTGAACAACCGCCAACTTCTTGACTCCGTGTTGCTACTGAGAATTTATTGGCAGAAAATATTCAGTAATTTCAGAAGCAGGCGCGCTCACGACCATTAGACAAGTAATAATAATAATAATAATGTCCTCCAGACCGAATTTCGGCAACGCGGTGGCCAGTTTCAACGAAGACTAGCCATCGGCGCAGGACAGGATTATAGTGCCCAAGTGTATGCGCAATCACAGGTGCACTCTCTATTCCCTCACTCTCATAGCCCGATGGGACGGTAAACCGACACGACCGGAGAAAGATCAGGTGCAGGACCAACGGCTTTACGTACTTTCCGAGGCACGGAGGTGAAACACCGCCAACTTCCCGACTCCGGGCAGCTACTGAGAATTTCTTGATGGAAAAACTCAATAACTGATTTTTTGAACCGACCCTGGATTCGAACCCGGGACCTCATGATCAGCAGTCGCACTACTGCAACCACTAGACCAACGAGGCAGTCATTAATTAGACAAACGACACATTCAAAATCATCATATATTTTATATGACAGGCCACGCAGAAAGATTTGCGAAAAAATGTTCTGTATCTATATTGAATGAAACACTAGCCAGTTGTAATTTTGTCTAAATCACAAACAGTGAAAAACTATACAACTAAGTAACAACTTTTGAGAAATTCCAAAACAAAAGATCAAGAAAAAGCCAAGAATTATTCGGCAGAATTTTTTAATAATTGTAAAAACAATTGGGACAGCCTGGATTAGAAAAATTTGAGACATAACTGACAATTCAATCATCTATATGTCATAAGTGACAATTCGATCAATCATCTATATCTATATTGAATGAAACACTAGCCGGTTGCAATTTTGTCAATATGATCATTTTTACAAGTAAAAATAGGAATGTTCCAATTTCAAATTTCAAACCCTCAAAATGGATCTGCGTCGAGAATATTTTCACGCGACGATATCTTACGATTTCAAATGTCGGCTAAAACTGGACGAATCGTTTGAAAGACTGCAAATGGTATTTATGGATAAAAGGCTGTTATAACAAATTTCAGCACGGTCTTCCGACTTTGAGAGACGAAGTCACAAAAGGAAACGTGCATTTTTTATAGAATAAGAGTGACAAACAAGCACACATTCCACCTGATGGAAAGTGTATGCTGTCGCCCATAGATGTCTACACTCATCATTCACCATTTTTTATAGGAGAGGGGGCAAACGAGCATGCGTCTCACTTAATGGTAAGTGACTACCGCCGCTCATGAACAACTGTAACACCAGGGGAATAGCAGATGCGTTGCCGGCCTTTTAAAAAGGAGTAGGCTCTTTTATTGAAGGTCCTTAAGTCGTATCGGTCCGGAACAATCATCCAGATGGTGGTGAATCATCCAGATGGTAATCACCATACGAATTACGAAACATAGCAGCATTAAGCTATTATTTTTCGCTGTTATTCTGAGAGAGCGTGGTCCTAACCCGGTCGAGCCGATCTATTCATGCTACAGTCATAACATGCAATGGCTCTACCACGTAAAATAGAGTGAGCCAAAATCTTAACCGCTGTGCAAGTCCCTCATTTTGAGTACTGATTGCACGGGACTTACCATCAGTTGGATTGTGTGCTCGTTTGTCTCCTTTATTCTATAAAAAAGTCCTGATGTGGGACCGTGTGACTTCTTTTTATTCCCTAAAAAAGAGATCAGCTGATTGGAATATAGTTTTCATTACCGGAAGATGCTAGTAGCGTTTGAGTAGGTCGGAGATGTGTCTGAGGCATACTGGAAAAAATGATTCAGAAGCTTGAAAATTTGTATTATACAGAGGTCTTTCAAAATATTTAATAACTAGCTGTTCCCCGCGACTTCGTCCGCGTGGAATTTATTACGATGGATTTCATGGGTTTCAAATTTTTTGCGCGGAACCCTAAGTCTTTTACTAAAATAAAAGTACTCCTTATAACATCAGCTATGTGCCAGTGAAAGCCCCGTCAAAAACGGTACAGCCGTTTCGGAGATTATATAAGTACTGTATATACTTTCATGTGCCGTGTAGTGGCGGTTAAGAATATCCACTACCCCATATCTTCCCGTGGGTGTCGTAAAAGGCGACAAAGAGAAACATGCAGGAGATGGGCAGCAGCATCTTCCTGATAACAACAAACTTACAATAAAAAAACTGCGGTTGCCAACCCGCTCGCCAAGCGTGGCAACTATGGCAAATACCCCCCTATGATGAGAGTAACAAAGAAACGGCCCCCAGTCCCCGGCGGCCCCGCTATTGCTGGCTACGGTGGCGACCATGGTAACGGCGGGGCAGGGGGTGCTAAGAATCTCCGGTGGAGGTTCGGTTGCCACCTAAGACGACTCGACCTGGCAACATACAACGGACGCACCCTGAGGACTGACGAGAAGATCGTGGAGCTGGAAACAGAGATAGACAAGTTACGCTGGCATATTATAGGATTATCCGAAGTCCGAAGAGAGGGGGAGGACACGGTAATTCTCGAATCCGGCAACTTGCTCTATCACCGGGAGGGCGACCATCTGTCCCAAGGAGGTGTCGGATTTATCGTCCACAAGTCTCTCGTTAACAACGTTGTAAAGATCGAGAGTGTGTCGATGAGGGTTGCGTACCTAATACTCAGAATCACCAAACGGTATTCGCTGAAGGTCATACAGGTTTACGCACCAACCTCGGCACACCCCGATGAGGAGGTGGAGGAAATGTATGAGTATTATGATATCTCTAGAGCCATGCATTCCTCCAAAACCCAATATACGGTGTTAATGGGATACTTCAATGCAAAAATAGGCACAAGAGAGAACGGTGAGCTGAAAATAGGGAAATTTGGAATAGGGCAACGGAACCCAAGCTGGCCGACTTCATGGAGAAAGAGGGACTCTTTATGGTGAACTCTTTCTTCCAGAAGCGGCCCCACAGGAAGTGGACCTGGTTGAGCCCCGACGGTTCCACAAAAAATGAGATTGACTTCATTATGATGACCAGACGACAACTATTCAGTGATGTCTCCGTGATTGCGTGGGTGAAAACTGGTGGCGATCACCGAATGGTTAGAGGCATACTGAACCTAAACGTTAAGTTGGAGAGGTCTCGTCTAATGAAGCCAACGCTCCGTCCCCCTCGTGCTCTGTTCCAAAGTCCCGAAACCTTTCAGCTCGAGTTACAAAACCGTTTTCAGTGCCTAGAAGACTGCAATGAAATGAACGCTATGAATGACAAGATCGTGAAAACTTTCCATGCGGTCGGAGTTAAGTTCTGCAAGACCCGCCGCAGAAGTTTTTAACAGTGGTAGAGCCACGCGGCAGCTTTTGCTGTCGCACGGATGGGCCGGCTCGAACCGGGATGGTACCACGACCTCACAGAATACCAGCGTGAAGTAGAGGTTTACCTCTGCGTTTCGCTTGGTGAGTGCAGGTGGCCGGCGGCCCTTTTTACTAGAAATGAGGCATTCCATCCTAGTCCTCACGGGTGACAAGCATCTGCATTTTGATTTGTAATAGAGGATAGATGTAGATGACTATGGGCCGCAGCAAACACTTACCATCAGGTGGACTGTGTGCTCGTTTGTCACCCTTATCCTATAAAAAAAAAGAAGAACACAAAAACTCTCCGATCACACTCTTAATCTCATGGCTGTTAGACGGGAGATGGAGCTACATTCTCCAACAGATTTGACAGCATACAGGCAACTGAACAAACAGATCTCAAAATGCATGCGGCGGGACTTACGCAACTTCAATACAGCTTGTATTGAAGAAGCAATCGAGCGGAACCAAAGCTCCAAAGTCTTTGCCAGAGATCTTTCTGACAGAAAGAGCCAACTGTCAAAGCTGAAGACCGAGTGTGGCAGCATCGTTTCCGGAACACCTGAGATTTTGAGTGAGATTGAGAGGTTCTATGGGCAGCTGTACGCGTCATCGTTGGAGCCACATGCAAATGTGAGTAACGATCCAAGAGCGAGTCTTATCCGACACTATTCCGAAGATATCCCGGACGTCAGTCTGAGCGAGATCAGAATGGCTCTCCAGCACCTTAAAAACGGCAAGGCCCCAGGCGAGGATGGAATTACAGCGGAGCTTCTGAAAGCGGGTGGAAGACCGGTACTTGAAGTCCTTCAAAGGCCCTTTAACATTCCGTCCTCCATGGTGGCATTACCCCGGAGGCGTGGAGCAGAAGTGCGGTGGTCTTGTTCTTCAAGAAAGGTGACAACGCTCTCTTGAAGAACTACAGACCGATTTCCCTTCTGAGCCGCGTCTACGTGCTGTTTTCGAGTGTCATTACGAATCGTGTCGCGCGCTGACTTGACGACTTCCAGCCTCCCGAACAAGCCGGTTTCCGAAAAGGCTTTAGCACCATAGACCACATACATACCCTTCGGCAAATTGTACACAAGTCCGAGGAGTACAATTTGCTACTATATCTGGCGTATGTGGACTATGAGAAAGCCTTTGATTCCGTGGAAATTTGGGCGGTGCTGCAGTCCCGTCAGCGGTGCCAAGTTGACTGTCGGTATATCGATGTGCCAAGTGTTTGTACAGTGGAGCTACGATGGCTATCCGAGTACATAACCAGAGTATGAAACCTATTCAATTGCAGAGAGGTGTAAGACAGGGTGATGTTATATCCCCAAAACTTCACCGCTGCATTGGAAGACGTTTTCAAATTTCTGGACTGGAAAGGATACGGTATTAACATCAATGGCGAGTACATCACTCACCTTCGATTTGCCGACGATATAGTCCTTATGGCAGAATCGCTGGAGGACTTAAGCACCATGCTCAATGACCTCAATAGTGTCTCCCAACAAATAGGTCTTAGGATGAACATGGACAAAACAAAGATCATGTTTAATGTCCATGTCACACCTATGCCGGTAGTTGTTGGGAGCACTAAGCTCGAAGTTTTTGACGAGTATGTTTACCTGGGACAAATAGTCCGACTAGGTAAGTCCAACTTCGACCGCGAGGTCAATCGACGGATTCAACTCGGCTGGGCAGCGTTCGGGAAACTACGATACATCTTCTCGTCAGACATACCTCAAAACCTTAAAACGAAATTGTACAACCAGTGCGTGTTGCCAGTGATGACTTACGGATCTGAGACGTGGTCCTTCACTGCTGGCCGTATGAGGAAGCTCAAGGTCGCCCAGCGAGCTATGGTCGGGGTTTCTCTGCGTGATAAACTTAGAAATGAGTATATCCGCAGTAGAACCAAAGTAACCGACATAGACCAACGGATTAGTAAGCTGAAGTGCCTGTGGGTCGGCCATGTAGCTCGAAGAACCGACAACCGATGGGGAAGAAAGGTTCTTGAGTGGCAGCCTCGTAACGGTAGGCGAAGTGTAGGGCGACCCCCCACGATATGGAGTGACGACCTGGTAAGGCATGCTTTGTGGCATTCCTTGGGGGGAGGCCTATGTTCAGCAGTGGACTTAAAAGGCTGTAATGATGATGATGATTATACTTTCATATGCATTTAGTAAAAAGCTGTTATTTTGACATTACAAACAGACCCTTCAGTTGTATTTCTTTTTTTAACCATAGAACTTTTTTAGTTTTGCTAAACATTTTGCGTGGTCCATTTATACCCATTTCGGAATCTTTCGAAACAATGGTATAAGTATCTATACTTTTATTTTAAGATAGTAATTATGAATTTTTGAATGTCCAAAAAAAGTATAGTTTATTATATAATTATATAATATAAAACTAGCTGACCATATACATTACTTCTAGGAATTTTTTTAGTTTTTTAAATTGCGATTAAAAAACAGGGGTTGACAATATGAAGTTTTATGTATTTTTTGATTCTAAATCATAATAAAATAAAATTAAAAAATTTGCTCAAATAAATAAAAAAAATATTAAGGGGTGGGTCACCTTATCATTTAGGGTTTGAAAAATAGATGTTGGCCGATTCTCAGACCTACCCGATATGCACACAAAATTTCATATAAATCGGTTCAGCCGTTTCGGAGGAGTTTGGTAACAAACATCGCGACACGAGAATTTTATATATTAGAATTATATAATTAATAAAAGTTATTCTATGAAATTCTATCCTACCTCCCTTTCCTGTGTCTGTTCATTGCAGCATTCCCACTTCCCTGGTAAACGCTTCAAGTATTCATTTTTAATATCATCAGCATTCGGACACGTCGAATTTAGGATCTTGTCGTTAAAAACTGTTGAAGAGAGGATGACATTTTAAAAAAAATAAGAGTGCCGCGTCAGTTGAAGAGTAATTAGAAAATGTAATCATTAAAACGTTTTGCGTGTACTATAAATAAGGGATTTATCCTTTAGATTTTTATGTCTATTAAAATAAGTACGATTTTGCTCTGCTGGAAGTTACTGGTTTGACTTCCAGAGACCGGAATATTTAAATGCCTAAATAGAGAAGTTGCATATTTTTTATATTTTTGAATTTACTAAAAATTATTAAGAAAAATTAAAAAAAATTAACAATTGATTTTTCAATTGATAAGCCAGGAGCATAACGGTACTTTCTTCTTTATCAGACTGCAACAATCCACTGCTGGACAAACCTTTTTTTCAACCGACTTCAAAAAGGAGGAGGTACTTAATTCGACTGCATGTTTTTTATGGGTGTTACCTCATAAGTTCTTTAACCGATTTCGATGATTCTTTTTTTATTTGAAAGCTGTTGCTTCTCATGTGGCCCCATATAAATTTAATCAAGGTCTAACCAATAGTTTTTAGTTATTCTTAATAATTTATATTGACGTCGGTACAAATTTTTTAATTTTAAATCTATACAAATAAATAAAATTGGAGTATCTTTTTGTAACGTCAAAATAATAACTTTTTACTAAATGCATATGAAAATATATATGGTACTTATAACAAAAACACTTTTTAAATTTTTTGGTAAGCTGTCTGTCTGTATGTCTGTTTGTTCCGGTACTTATTTATTTTGTATTCCGGCTAATCTCCGAAACAACTGAACCGATTTTGATGGGTCTTTCACTGGCAGACAGCTGATGTTATAAGGAGTAACTAAAAAAAAGATTTCGGGTTCCGCGCAAAAAAATTAAAAACCTAAATTACACGCGGTCAAAGACGCTGGGAACAGCTAGTTATTTATAAAACTGAAGTGACAAATGAACTTACAGTCTACCTGATGGTAAGTGGCTACTGCAGACACCTGCAGCTAGGGTTACCATATCTCAGGATTTGTCCTGAGATTTCAGGATTTTTAGACTCTTCTCAGGATTGCGGCTCGATTTTGCAAATCTCATGAAATCTTAGGATTTTTAGAACTTTTAATTCCACAATTAAAATCATAACTTATTTATCCAAGTAGGTACTTGAACAGTTTTATCGTACTTAATATGTGAAGATACCTTTTTAAGTAAGGTTTTCTTCTGCAAACTTTAAAAAATCTCAGGATTTTTAAATGGAAATCAGGCCTCTTCTCCGGACTTTTAATTTTTTTATCTGGTAACCCTTCCTGCAGCAAGCTTTAAAAAATGAAGGCTGCAGATACGTTGACACCTCTGAAGACTATGATGAAATGTCTCACTGCCTGTAATTAAACTGCCTTTCTACACCCTTCACATCGGACCACAGTGGTGTAAGCACTGCTATTTGGCCACATTAATAGTTAAGAGGACCTAGATGAACTTCTAGTTGGACAAGTAGTTAAATTAAAAATTTTGTACAACCGACTTCAATATAAATTATTAAGAATAACTCAAAAACTATTGGTCAAATTGATGAAATTTATATGGGACCACATGACAAGCTTTCAAGTAAAAAAAGAATCATCGAAAACGGTGCACGCAGAAAAGTTATGAGGTAACACCATTGAGAGGTAACACATAAAAAAAGTTTGTACAACCGACTTCAGTATAAATTATTAAGGATGACTCAAACACTATTGGTCAGACCTTGAAATAATTAAAAGTAATTATACCGGCTTAAAGCGATAAGAAAAAATTGAGAAGGATATATTGGATTCTCTAACGACGTTATGACGTCAACAACTTTTTTTATGGGATAGGGTGACAAGCGAGCCCACAGTCCACCTGATGGTAAGTGGTTGCTGAAGCCCATAGACATCTACATATATCCTCGTTTGCGAATTAAAAAGCAGATGCGTTGTCAGCCGTGAAGACTAAGATGGAATGCTTCGTTTCCAGTAAAAAGGGACTCCGGCTATACTCACCATACGAAACACAGCCGCATTAGCTGCTATTTTACGCTAGTATTCTGTGAGAGCGTGGTCCTCCCACGGTCGAGCCGACACATACGTGCTACAACTATATAATTAGGTAATATATCTGCAGCATGGCTCTCCTACGTATAAAACTTGTTAACTATATATCGTACATACCATAACGTTTCCAATCGCTTGGCACTGTTTTGCCCGACTTTACAGCTTTCAACACGTTTCTCCTCTGCGGTGCTTTGAGCTCCGCCATATCGCCGAACATGACGAAAGGAACATCGTTTCCTTCTAGCATTTCCCACCACGGTTTATCTGCTATTTGTTCTGGGAAAAAATATTAAAATATTATAACGTTGACCCAATCGCTGGTATTTTACCTAACAAAAGCCTATTCACACTTGTAGTAGAGGTTTACCTTGTTTCGCTTGGTGAGTGCAGGTGGCCGGAGGCCCTTTTTACTGGAAATGAGGCATTCCATCCTAGTCCTCACGGGTGAAAACGCATCTGCATTTTGATCTGTAACAGAGGATAGATGTAGATGTCTATGGGCCGCAGCAACCACTTACCATCAGGGTCCACCTGATGGTAAGTGGTTGCTGTGCCCATTTTTCACCCTTATCCTATAAAAAAAAACTTGTCTTGAAGACGCCCAGATTGTAATCGGACGTAAAGGCAGACGCCGGTCAATTATTCCACTCCTTTGCAGTACGTATTACAAAAGACGAAACAAACCGTTAGGTTCTAATGCGTGGAATATCAAAAACAAAGAGACGAAGACCCGCCAATCGGCACGTGAAAAGGGAAGGAAGGAAAATGAATTAACGTATATATTATGTAATTCCTGCACACACACCACGTAAAGCTGCTATATAGTAACTAAGATATCGCAATTCGTAACGTATTTTATAGTATGCTGGAGGTTATTTCATTGGCGACATCCATGAGAACTAATGGTTTTAATTGGACATAGTTATGCCTATCCTTACAGGATCCAATTCAATCCACTAAAATATAGTAAGGAGATATTGTCATTTGAAGTTTTGTCTGATATTTAATGATAGCGACTTGCTCCTCAACAGCTTGTAGGTTTTCTTTACATCAAAAGCGACTTTTGCTCGACTTGGTTTTATGAAATTAAATGCAAAACCAAACCAAAAATTATAAAGTCTTTATCGATTTCGATGGCAGCGACTCTAAAAATTTGTATATTTTCATATTATCAGTCCTGTCCTGATATGGCTTACTAGGCCGAATTTGGTCTTAAGAACTCTTTGACTTGTGTGGCAGAAGTGTTGGCCAGCTAAGTTGTAGGGAGCACCTATGTCTTTCTTTGTGTAATTGGCGTTTTGCGTCTTAAAGTTTTGAGACGGCTTTCCTCAAATGATTTAATGCTTTTGAAGATGGTCGGTCGCCAAGATTATATTTCTACTGTAAGCTACTCCCAATTAGCGCCTTATCGACACTAATAGCAGATTCTTCTCATATTACATTTTATTATTTACTTTACTTTTGTAAATAATTATTTCGTAAAAATCTGTATGTGTTTTCAAAAGTATAAAATACAAACCTTTGGGCACTTTGTCTGATTGCGAAGAGTCATCCGCGGTAAGTTCTGCTTCTGGCAATTCTGACTTAAAGAGCTCGGATAAATCGAAGAAGTATTGACTCATTTCCGGTGCACCACCAGCGAAATTACACACGAAGTTTTGAAACTTACGAGACACAGAATACACAATTAGTATGTTAATTAAAAACAATAGGATTTTATACATTATCTTATTGTATAGAGACAACCAATCCAGACTAGAGCTATACGTGGTAGAGCCATGCTGCAGCTATATTAGTAGTATAGTTGTAGCACGAATGGGTCGGCTCGACCGGGGAAGGACCACACTCTCACAGAATACCAGCGTCAAATAGCAGCGTAAAACTGCTGTGTTTCGTATGGTGAGTGTAGAGAACCGGAGACCCCTTTTACTGGAAAAGAGGCATTCCATCTTAGTCTTCACGGGTGAAAACGCATCTGCATTTTGATTCGCAAACAAAGATAAATGTAGATGTCTATGGGCCACAACAACCACTTACCATCAGGTGGAGTGTGTGCTCGTTTGTCACCCTATCCTATAAAAAAAACATGGAACAGTATATAGTATTCAAGCCCGCGACTCTCATTTAATCGTAAAACTCCTTAACACTTGTACCACGCGCCTTTTTTACTATTATAAGCCAGTGCTTGACAACGAACCCCGCTGATGGTGAGTGGTGAAGCTCAGAGGCGTAGCGTGGACCCTTTTCTTTAGTTCCCAGGTTCTACCCGATAGGTCTATCCTACAAACATGCTTAGACACGACATACCTGCTCATAGCTACTAAATACTTACAAGTATCGTACTCCGTCTATCTAACGGTCGCGGTCTTTAAAGGTAACTATGGCCTCGTAATCGCACTTAAGCGGGGCTCCAAACAAACACGCTTTTTAAATTTGTGACGTTCATTTTCAAGCGTAAAAGTGATCAAATTTATTAGTCATCTGTGGTAAAGTCTAGGGGCAACATTTTAAGGGGTCTCGCGAGGCCCCATTTAAGTGCGAGGCCGTGGGCGAGGGACCACTTCGCCCACGCCTAGCTACGCCACTGGTGATGCTGCCGAAGTTGGAAAAGCGCACTGATTTAGCTTAACCAAAGCCTATTCACTCTTGCTATGAAGAATTGAATGTGGGTGATTTTATATTCTACACGTGGTAGAGCCATGCTACAGCTATATTAGTAGTATAGTTGTATCACGAATGGGTCGGCTTGACCGGGGAATGACAGCTCGAGTGTAAAATGGCAGCTTGACACTGCTGTGTTTCGTATGGTGAGTGTATAGAACCGGAGACCCATTATACTGGAAAAGAGGCATTCCATCTTAATGCTCACGGGTGACGACGCATGTGCATTTTGAAAATGCCTTTGGGTTTCATTATCTACTTACTATTAGTGAACTGCTTGCTCGTTTTTTACCCTTATTCTATATAAAAAAAATCGTGCGTGGTCCTTGGCGAAATGTAAGGCTAGATGGACTATGTGAACAAACAATATAGTTACAACATGACTCTCCCACGTAGAGATAATGCACGATGAAAAACAACGAGTAGGCTTGGCATAAGTCAATTATTATCATTAATTGTTTATAAGTTGGTGTACGTCGTGAGTCGTGACTTTAAAGCACTCGGTGGTCGTGACGTACGTGACAGACGTACTGCAAGATGGAACGCGTGTATTGACGCTTAAGCGTGTGAGCGTTAGCGTATATTATAGTATCTACTCTATTAGTGTGAGTGATCTACGAAATTATTATCAATAGCGCACGTGCTTGTGGCGCGAGACGAGACGCGGTAGGCGGAAGTGGGAGATATGATCATCGGAAAACTACCTGCGCGCGGCATACAATAAATACTCATTTTAAATTTTTAAACCCGCCCGTCACTTCTAAACCTAAACTAGTCGTCGGATATTGACAAATTTTAATATGTCAATTGATTTGTTGTAACTATATATGGGTAGCATAGACTATACATTTATATAGATATGGCGGACATGATCGGGCAGAAACTAAAAACAACCTTAAAAGCAATAATAAGCAAATGAAATTTTTCTACTTCTAAAATAGCCTTTCCTATGCCCAAATACTCAAACACTATTCAATTTTAAGATGCCGTCAAGTTTCGTGCTCGTGCTGTCTCTAAGGTCAAAGTGGCTGTGACACCAGGAGACTTAACGACATCTTAAAATTAAGTAGCATTTGAGTCCACTAATCTAATACTGGGTAAAGGTTTTGGCAAGAATGAGTCTAACGACCTGGATAATTAGAAAGAATTACCCCTACTCACAACGCTGGCCTGGGTTGCTGCATATCGGTGGTGTGGTATAACAAAAAGTAAAAATATAAAGTTGCACCTACACGTCTCACTACTGCCTCTTTCTCATTTCTGTGAAGCATATGGAGATTGAAGACATTATTCAACCGCGCTGCTCTAGTTGTCATTGAAATATTTTATCTACCGACTTCAAAAAAGAGCCGGTACTCAATTCGACTCTATGTTTTTTTTAATGTGTGTTATCTCATAACTTTTTACTGGGTGATCCGATTTCGATGATTCTTTTTTTATTTGATTTTTGGTGCTTCACATGTGGTCCCATATAAATTTGATCAAGGTTTGACCAATAGTTTTTAGTTATTCTTAATTATTAAGTGGCGAAGCTTGCGAAGACACTTATTGATTTCACGATGTCTGTCCGTCTGTCCGTCTGTCCCACGATTATCTCGAGAACGGTTTCGAACTTTCAAATTCTGTTTTCAGCAATCGATTACTGATCACCCAGGCATCTGAACTTCCTATTTTGAAACTGATTGCTCAACGGCAACCGTTAGAAACCGCTACAAAGCTGATTGCTTCGCCACTTCGCTATGCTGTTAGCTTGCTAGGTTTATCAGAATATTATGTGCATATTCATATATGTATTTATTTATATTGAAGTCGGTTGTACAAAATTTTTAATTTTAAATTATGTTGTACACGTGCAGGTCCACGAGGTTTTCCTTCACCGTTGGGCTCGCGGCGAAAAGATCGTGGCAACTTAGGGGTTAAACGCCGTAAATTTCACAGTACGCGAGCTCGGGTTCGAAGAGAGAGTACCTACAATATATTAAGTCGGGGGAAAAGTTTCTTCATATTTTATATACAAATTCAAGGCAATTTTTTTAAGTTTAATCGCATTTAATTAGAACTTATATGTTCCATTTTGTTCAATAACTTGTTGCCATCTTGTAGGTAGTGATATAATCCGTAGAAATCTTGGGATTTTTGATCAAAAAATGCGACAAGTAGTTTTGACAGTCCTTTCTTGATGTTAACCTAACACTAATCAAAGATTTCTGAAGAGACCGAAACAGGTGAAAATATGGTGACTGCGTTAACATTTGCCAACCAAGCTCTCTCAAGTTTTGCTGAGCGTTATCATGATGAAAGAGCACTCCTTTTCTGTTGATCAATTCCGGCCGTTTTTTCTCAATTTATTGCTTGAGTCTCATTAGTTGTTGGCAGTAGAGATAAGAGTTGATGATTTTGCCCGGCGGTAAAAGCTCATAATAAACGATGCCTCATTGCGTGTTAATCCGGGTTTCGCTACAGTCTGTGGAGCTTGATTACTCTTTGACCATGATCTTTTTCGCACGTTCTTGTCGTAGGTGATCAACTTTTCATCACCAGTGATCAATATTTTCAAAACTGGTTCGGTTTCTTTTCCTTTCAATAGAGAATCGCAAATGAGTACACGATTCATTAGGTTTCTTTCAGTGAGCTCGTGTGATAACAAAATTTCTAGCTTTTTTGTAGCGAGACTTTTTCAAATTAATCAAAACTGTTTTGTATCAATCTTCAATTCTTTGGCTATGTCGTAACTACTAATATGCTGATCTTGCTCCACTTTTTCAAAAATGGCATCGACTTTACCCGTAAGAATGCGACCAGAGTGAGCTGCATCTTTGACATCAATATTGCCGGACTGAAAACGCTTGAACCAAATTTGTGTTACTCTTTCTGACACTGCATTAGGTCCATAAACGTCACAATTTTTTTTCGCGGCATGAGTCGCTTTTTAACCTTTTTTGTAATAAAATTTCAGAATGCATCGAATTTCTTCGTTAGATTCACTCAATTTGGCGGACAGAAAAATAATTGAAAAATAATAATAAATTATCTTTTTCTTAATGACCTATATGTATTGATATTAAAACCAGCCAGATACAAAAAGTACAATCAAAGAGATCTTTCTTCAACTGTATACAAACAAAATACGAAAAAGCTTTTCCCCCAACCTATTATTACAAGCTATATAATATTTAATATACAAAGAAATATATAAAAGACAAAGAACTATACTGCAGTGTTCTAAGATCACTGGAGTCAAGTTATTTGAGAATTAAGTTGTCATATTTTTTTTTTGTTTCACCACATTGCGATTTTAGCTTTGATCTTAGAATTGAGTACCTAATTATTCTAAGACTTTGATATTAAAAATGTATAAAATAATTTCAACCAATCACTTCTTTAATAATGCTTTTTATCTTCATTTGCCACTCGTCATCAACTTTGGAAGCGATCTTATAACCTCGTACGAGTCGAAGGATCAATGCCTGCGCGTCAGCTAAAGTGTCTTGAAGAACTTCTATATATTTCGTATATTCTGTGAAGATAAATCATTAGGTTAATTATATTTTTGGTCTATTTGCCTTAACTAACAGTTGAAAACAAGCGACAAGGGAGCAAAAGTTTATAATTGTTCAGTGTTCGTCGTTACCATCTAGTGGCGGTGAAAGAATATCCACTTACCCCATATCATCCTATGGGTGTCGTAAGAGGCGATAGAGGGAAACTAATCAGGAGATGGGCTGCAACGTCTTTTCTTAATAACGACTAAAAATAAAAATTAAGTCTATGGCAAATAATTATGACGTCCCCTATGAGGCAACCTATGGGAGAGGCCTATGTTCAGCAGTATAGACTTTAATAGGCTGTAATTGGGTGCATGTATGGAAAATAATCTACCAGGAGCACACGACCCACTGAGAGGTGAAATTTTCAAATCAGTAACATTACAACTATGGCAAATATCCCCTATGAGGCAACCTATGGGAGAGGCCTAAGTAGACTTTAATAGGCTGTAATGGGATGCATGTATGGAAGATAATCTACCAGGAGCACATGACCCACTGAGAGGTGAAATTTTCAAATCAGTAACATTACAACTATGGCAAATATCCCCTATGAGGCAACCTATGGGAGAGGCCTAAGTAGACTTTAATAGGCTGTAATGGGATGCATGTATGGAAGATAATCTACCAGGAGCACATGACCCACTGAGAGGTGAAATTTTCAAATCAGTAACATTACAACTATGGCAAATATCCCCTATGAGGCAACCTATGGGAGAGGCCTATGTTCAGCAGTAGACTTTAATAGGCTGTAACGGTCGTCTAAGGGGGCTATTTGGTGAATGCACGTGCTACTCATGTCCCCTATATAGCAGACAGTCAAAAGGGTATTTTATAAGTGTTTTAAATATTAAAATAACCTTGAACCAATTGTAGCTTTTCAAACTTGCATCTTCTCCGTTCAGAGCACAGCACGTACATGAGTCCAGCCAGGTTCTTACATTCAAGTTGGGTTTGGAGGGCGCTAATCTTCTCCTTCCGCTCTCTGTGCGCTTCGCGTAGCATATAGGAAGTGCGTATTTCTTCATTCCTTAATTATTTATTGGCGATAAATATTTTAACTATAAAATGTTATGTAGCTCTGCGGTAGTTCAGATGGTTAGCGCCCGCTGTAAATTTCACAGTACGCGTGCAACCCGGGTTCGATCCCCGCCGTCACCAATGAAATTGTTAATTTCAATTTTAAGTGCTGATTTACCACGTGCTCGGCGGTGAAGGAAAACATCGTGAGGAAACCTGCATGTCTGAGAAATAAGAAAGAAAATTCGAAGGCATGTGAAGTTCGCCAACACGCATTGGGGTAGCGTGGCGGACATTTCCTTGCCCTAAAACCCTCTCAGAAATGAGGGTACGCATGTGCCCAGCTGTGGGACGTATATAGGTTGTAACTTTAAAATGTTATATCTACCACTCATCTTCAATTTCATACTACGCGAATAAGATCGACTTACTACACTCAAAGAGGACCACAGACCCTTTTTAACTGACTACAAAAAAGGAGGAAGTTATCAATTTTACTGTATTTTTTATGTGTGTTACCTTTTTTTATTTGAATGTTGGTGCTTATCATGTGGTCCCATATAAATTGAATAAAGATCTGACCAGTAGTTAGTTTGAGTTATCCTTAATAATGCGTATTTAATTGACTTCGACTACATTGATGATGTTCTCATTTTATTAATATTGAAGTCGGTTGTATAAAATGTTTTTAATACTTGTAACAGTAACAATGCACAATATCTTATAGTCCTCGGGAGTGACAATGCGTTTTCATGTCCATTTTACTTTTTAAATCGAGGAATGATTTATTTGTCTATTGGCCATAGTATCCGTCAGGTAGACTGTGACTCTTATTCCAAAAAAAATTAAAACTAAAAACAGGCTTTGTTAGTTTTAATGTTTTGGCTTTTCTTCATATACTATTAGAATAATGACAGTAGTAGTAGCTATTTAACGTTAATGTTCGGGAAAAATTTCACAAAAGCTCTGTTATCCTAAGTTAAAAACTTAAAATGGACGAAGTAATGAATAAAAAAAAAACTATCTAACGTAAAAACCAAAAAGTATTTTTCACATTGAACTAGTGGTTAGTTTCTGATATTAGCGCGTTCAAATCAAAACACACTAGAAACCATTCATGGTCATGTACTAGTATAGATTAAAATTTATATTTTTTTTAAAGTTAAATCTATATGTACGTGTTTTTTATCCAATATGTTCAACTTTCCTAAATAATTAAATAGTTCAACTGATTGGAATAATTTTGTTTCATAAGTTCAACTAATTTATCGTACCTATACGGTTGAACTAGTTAGATCAAGCCCAAAATTCACTGGTAGTTTCAAAGATTAGTTGTGTGTAAGTAGCAGTGGCGTAGCGTGCCTTTTCTCCTTTTTAAAAGGCCGGCAACGCATCTGCGATTCCCCTGGTGTTGCAGTTGTTCATGGGCGGCGGTAGTCACTTACCATCAGGTGAGCCGCATGCTCGTTTGCCCCCACTCCTATAAAAAAAAAAAGATGGGCCCTGTATCAAAAGTTTGTTTTGGGGCCTCAATGAAGAGCAAAGATTTTATAACAGGAACAAAGACGCTTTCATTGAATTAAAATTTCTATATATTGATTTTTAGTTATTACTTACAATTAATACTCCTAGGAACTAAGCTAGCCAAACAATTCAAATCAAATATATACTTTTCTTGCCTATTGTTCGGCGAACATAGCTGAAGACGATTCGTCGGCATTCATAGTTGAAGACGATTTCAGTTTTACTAAATTGTTTGCTTATATATACAATAGTGATAGCCTTTTATGTTATATAGAAGTCCTTGGAATTTTTTTTAAAGAAGAAGGGGCAAAAGAGCATGCGGCTCACCTGATGGTAAGTGACTACCGCCGCCCATAAACAACTGCAACACCATGGGAACCAGGGGAATTGCAGATGCGTTGCCGGCCTTTTAAAAAGGAGTAGGCTTTTTTCTTGAAGGTCCCTAAGTCGTATCGGTCGGAAAAAATCGCTGATGGTAATCGATTCCACAAGGAAGTCGTGCGAGGAAGAAAACATCTTCTAAATCGCACAGTGGTGGACCGCCAATCATCCAGATGGTGTGGATGGTATCGGGAGTTCTGCCGCGATGTGCGTTCGTGAAATTTGGCGGCTGGAATTAATCCAAACAATCCCTCAGAGCACTCCCCGTGGTAAATGCGAAAGAAAATGCAAAGGGATGCAACATCTCTTCGTAGTGCCAATGAATCGAGCCGATCGAAAAGGACTCGGTCGTCGAAGATTCGAGCCGCTCTGCGTTGGATGCGGTCAAGTGGAAGGAGCTGGCACTGGGGATCCCCTGCCCAGAGATGGGAACAGTATTCCATGTGAGGCCGAACCTGCGCCTTGTAAATTTGCAGGCGGTGTGCCGGCATGAAATACCGTCCCGCTTTGCTGAGTACGCCAAGCTTTTAGAGGCCAATTTGGCCTTCTCTTCCAATTGACCACGAAACTGCACGTCACTCGATATGTCGACTCCGAGGATTCCGATACTGGCTGAGGCAAGAAGGGGAGTGCTTTGAAACTGAGGAGATACGACAAATTGGTTCTTTATAGCGGTAAACGCGCAAACTTGTGTCTTCTGAGGATTAAACTGGACTAGATTTAGTCGCCCCCAATCCGAGACTTTGTTCAGCAAAGACTCGACTTCAGACAGAAGTTTGTTCCGGTACTCGGCGACATCTTCCCAAGAAATATTGGCACGGCCGGTGTATACGCTGTATAGCATCACCAGTGCTGTCATCCGCATAGCAATGAATGTTACCAGTTCACAACATATCATTGATATGCAGAAAAAACAGCGTTGATGATAGCACACAGCCTTGTGGAACACCAGCGTTAATAAGCTTGTAGTCGGAGCATGCACCGTCTACAACGACCTTCATGCTCCGATCTGCAAGGAATCTGGTGATCCAATTACACAATTTCTCGGGAAACCCATAGGAAGGGACCTTTGAAAGAAGTGCTTTGTGCCAAACCCGATCGAAGGCCTTCGCAATGTCCAAACTAACAGCCAACACCTCCCCCTTGGACTCTACTGCCTCCGCCTATCTGTGAGTCAGGTAGATCAAACTATCACCAGCTGATCGACCCCGACGAAAACCGTATTGGCGGTCACTAATCAGCTTGTGATCCTCAAGGTACCGCATGAGCTGGCAGTTAATAATGATCGATTTCTGGATGTCCAGGGAGAGGAGTGTTTACATCCCGAGTCGCCGAAGCCGCAGCCCAGGCTTGATAACACTCCTGCTTACTGCGTAATGCAGTCTTACAGGAGCTACCAAACCAAGACTGAGATCTGCCTCCGATGGGGACCACAGATGATGGAATAAATAGTTCCATTCCCTGTAGCACCACATCAGTGGCAGAGTCAGCAACAGCGCTGGGATCATCCGGCGAGAAGCAAACCCGTCCCCATGGGTAGGATGCAAAGAAAAGCCGCATTCCGTGCCAATCCGCCGACCTGTAATGCTAAAGACGGCGGCAACCTGCAGAACGCAACCGCGAGGGGAGCGTGAGTGACACTACACTCTGTATCAGACAATGGTTCGAAGAGCCAAGATAGCACGGGTTTCCGAGCTGGAAACCTGATATCCGTCCGGATGAGAGGTCAGCAGAAGGTCCAACAGGACGGTGTATGATCCTCCACATCTGAAACCCGCGTAGGAAAAGTAACCAGTTGTGTCAGATCATATGCCAAGGCAAAGTCATAAACAGATCTTCCCGCATGATCAGTTAAACGTGAACCGAGCCATTCGGCGTGGTGGGCGTTAAAATCGCCAACGATCACGATCTCTGCGGATGAGACCTGTTGTAGCAAGGAATCTGTAGGCATTTGGACGTGGTCGATGCGTCGGTCTATTTCGGCATTACCGCAATGGGACCTATAGAGGCACCCGTAGACGCGCGGATTTTTGTCGCTGTCTACGCGTAGCCAAAGGATGGACAGGTCCGAACCTTCAAGACTGCCGAGGCGTCGAGAACAGATGTCCTCTCTGACATATACGCAAACTCCAGCCCGAGGCACAAAGGAGTGCACCGATTTGTACCCCGGGCACGAGAGATACGAAGTATCAGCCGGAGAGGACACATGTGTCTCGGTCAGAAAGAGCAAGGCCGGCTTCGCCGTCTCGAGATGGTAGTGGACGGCGTTTAGGTTCGAGTGAAGTCCCCTGTTGTTGATAGCGTGGCAGGGGTCGCCTTGGTGTTGTTGCTCAGTTTGCCCCGAGCAGTTATGTTTTTGAGCGGAATTTTACCTCCTCCGACCACCTGCACTCACCATAGGGAACTCAGAAGCAGAGCTTCTACTTCACGCCAATATTCTGTGAGGTCGTGGTACCAACCGGCTCGAGTCGGCCCATACGTGCAACAGAAAAAACTGCCGCGTGGCTCTACCACCATTAAAAACTTACACACGTTCGGGGCCCCTGTAGATCGGGGGCCCCGTATCATAGATACGGCTGATACGGCGGTAGCTACGCCCCTGGTAAGTAGGTACTATTTAACAGCCATCAAAGGGCGACCACTTCTTTGTTCATCTCTCAAAGTTAATTGACGTGCTGATGTTTGTTAACCGTGTACCGTACCGCTGGTACTTGTACCAATTACCTTTATTACAAACACACGCACGCATTCACGCGTCCATACATGCTTCACGTAACATATTATCATTAAAAAATACCAATTGAAGTATTTCAAACCATTTGTCCAGCTTTATGGCAGGCAACATTTGAAATGGTAAAAAATCATCTCGCGTAATGTTTCTGATGCAGATCCTTTTTTTTTAATAAAATGTTATTTATATTCTATTTTGTTCGTAAAAATTGAAGGGAAATTTAAAATTGGACATGTTGTGTAGTTTTACTTGTAAATATTGTATAATTTCCAAAATTAATTATAACTGGCCAGTGTCACATCATGCAAAATACACTTTTTACGCGTATGAACACTTGTCTTAGCACCGACTTTAGAGCTATTATGTGGAAATTATTTTATTATTTTATTCCTTTGAATTCGATTTTTACTTTTATTAAAAGTATAGTTTTTAGTGTCTATTGAAATCCGGGTGAAGTGACATAAGTCGGGTCGGTGAGTGGCCATTCTTCATACACGTACAAGTCGCGGCAGATAAGTCCAGCGCAGAACGAAACGTGAAGGGGATGCGCACGACTTGAATTGCACGAATGCGGCTGGAGAGCCAATCAGCGCGTGCAAACGATACGTACGAGCTAATCAGCGCGACTTATGCGCATAAACCAATCAGCGCGACTTATGCAATACAGGTCACCGCTAGACTTTCGTGCCGCTACTTATACTTATAGAAATATTATATTATGTATTCTGTGAGTAAATTTCACCGTGTGGTCTCACGTTGAATCAGCATAAATTATCTAGATTAGAAGTTAATACATAAATGATAACATACTGTAAAATAAAGTCGAATCTGTTCTTCAAAATTCTGATTTCATTGTCTAAATCCTTCTGATACAACGCCTTCAACAAAGTCTCTCTTTCTTTGAGCAATTTAATAATTTCGTCCTTCTTTGAAATATCTCCTTCCTTCACTATCGGTTTAGGACAGGCGCATTCGGCTGGGAGATCTCTTGGTGTTGCTTCTATTTTGGTGCTGCCAGTGGCATCCATTTTAACTGATGAGATAGTCGGGGAATGTTGTTCTTCCCTGATTACTTCTAATACATCTCCGCTTTCTGTAATGGAGCGTTCGTGGCTTGGATTTCTAGACATCTGTAAAATGTTTTAATTTATTATGTAAGTATTTTTTCGTATTTATTTGGTATGTAAGTAGTAGTGGCTGCTTAAGTGAAACCTATTTTCAAAAACCCAAATCCTCTTATATTTTCATTTCACATATCACTACTTTTTTTTCTTTCATAAACCGTCACTTTCGTAGTATTTGAATTCACTTTCATTCCCCTATATTTTAACGATACTTTTACAACTAAAAGCATATACTCGTATATAGGGCGAGGGAAGCAATTGTTGTTACCCTTGATGTCTCGAAAGCCTTTGACAGGGTCACGCCATGGTTTTAGGAAAGCTTTCAGCGTACGGCTTATCCCCTAGTCTGATCAGCTGAGTGAAAGACTTTTTGAGTGAATGGTCTCTACGAGTCGTTGTCGAAGGCTGCTCTTCCGAGCATATGGCAACTAATACGGGAGTTCCTCAAAGGCCACTTGAATGTTGCATATCAATGACCTACTTATACACGGTATCTATGGGTACGGGGAGCTGTGTGTTCGGAACAGTCGGGATCAAATCTAGTCCGAAAGAGCAGCTATAGTTGAGCGTTACGATCACTTACTGCAGGCAGTCTTCAAATGGAGTGATGCCACAATTAAAAAAAAAGATCGACGCCGCAAAACGCAAGCGGAGAAAAGGAGCCAGATCATCCTCGCTCCTTCTTTCCCAAAATGTGTCATTGGAATTCACTGACCACCTACAGTTGCTGTTGGTTAAGGTTTCTTCACTCCTGAACTTTGTGTGTATAGATGAGTCCAGGGCCAAAGCAGCTGTAAGGAAGTTAAGTTTCCTTGCAAAGGTATACTTATTATACTTTACTTCACGCCGAGACAATTGCTTACACTTTATTTTACATTTTACATTTATTTATTCGTTTTATGTCATTTTATAAGGTGCCAGTCCGATCGTGCATGGAGAATTTCTGTCATTATATGGCCTGATGCCGTGTAGTGGCGGTCAAGAATATCCACTACCCCATATCCTCCCGTGGGTGTCGTAAAAGGCGACAAAGGGAAACAGGCGGGAGATGGGCAGCAGCATCTTCCTGATAATAGCCGAAAGTACAATAAAAAAACTGCGGTTGCCAACCCGCTCGCCAAGCGTGGCAACTATGGCAAATACCCCCCAATGATGAAAACAACAAACACACGGCCCCCAGTCCCCGGCGGCCCCGCTATTCCTGGCTACGGTGGCGACCATGGTAACGGCGGGGCAGGGGGTGCTAAGAATCTCCGGTGGAGGTTCGGTTGCCACCTACGACGACTCGACCTGGCAACGTACAACGCACGCACCCTGAGGACTGACGAGAAGATCGTGGAGCTGGAAGAAGAGATAGACAAGTTGCGCTGGCATATTATAGGATTATCCGAAGTCCGAAGAGAGGGGGAGGACACGGTAATTCTCGAATCCGGCAACTTGCTCTATCACCGGGAGGGCGACCATCTGTCCCAAGGAGGTGTCGGATTTATCGTCCACAAGTCTCTCGTTATAAACGTTGTAAAGATCGGGAGTGTGTCGACGAGGGTTGCGTACCTTATACTCAGAATCACCAAACGGTATTCGCTGAAGGTCATACAGGTTTACGCACCAACCTCGGCACACCCCGATGAGGAGGTGGAGGAAATGTATGAGGATATCTCTAGAGTCATGCATTCCTCCAAAACCCAATATACGGTGTTAATGGGAGACTTCAATGCAAAACTAGGCACAAGAGAGAACGGTGAGCTGAAAGTAGGGAAATTTGGAATAGAGCACCGGAACCCAAGGGGCCAGCAGCTGGCCGACTTCATGGAGAAAGAGGGACTCTTTATGATGAACTCTTTCTTCAAGAAGCGGCCCCACAGGAAGTGGACCTGGTCGAGCCCAGACGGTTTGACAAAAAATGAGATTGACTTCATTATGACGACCAGACGACAACTGTTCAGTGATGTCTCAGTGATAGCGAGGGTGAAAACCGGCAGCGATCACCGAATGGTTAGAGGCACACTGAACCTAAATGTTAAGTTGGAGAGGTCTCGTCTGATGAAGTCAACGCTCCGTCCCCCTCGTGCTCTAATCCAAAGTCCTGAAACCTTTCAGCTCGAGTTACAAAACCGTTTTCAGTGCCTAGAAGACTGCAATGAAGTGGACGATATAAATGACAAGCTCGTGGAAACTGTCCATGCGGTTGGAGCTAAGTTCTGCAAGACCCGCCGCAGAAGAACACAAAAACTCTCCGATCACACTCTTAATCTCATGGCTGTTAGACGGGAGATGAGGCTACATTCTTCAACAGATTTGACAGCATACAGGCAACTGAACAGACAGATCTCTAAATGCATGCGGCGAGACTTACGCAACTTCAATACAGCTCGTATTGAAGAAGCGATCGAGCGGAACCAAGGCTCCAAAGTCTTTGCCAGAGATCTGTCTGCCAGAAAGAGCCAACTGTCAAAGCTGAAGACCGAATGTGGCAGCATCGTTTCCGGGGCACCTGAGATTTTGAGTGAGATTGAGAGGTTCTATGGGCAGCTGTACACGTCGTCGTTGGAGCCACACGCAAGTGTGAGTAACGATCCAAGAGCGAGTCTTATTCGACACTATTCCGAAGATATCCCGGACGTCAGTCTGAGCGAGATTAGAATGGCTCTCCAGGACCTTAAAAACGGCAAGGCCCCAGGCGAGGATGGAATTACAGCGGAGCTTCTGAAAGCGGGTGGAAGACCGGTACTTGAAGTTCTTCAGAAGCTCTTTAATTCTGTCCTCCATGGTGGCATTACACCGGAGGCGTGGAGCAGAAGTGCGGTGGTCTTGTTCTTCAAGAAAGGTGACAACGCTCTCTTGAAGAACTACAGACCGATTTCCCTTCTGAGCCGCGTCTACATGCTGTTTTCGAGAGTCATTACGAATCGTCTCGCGCGCAGACTTGACGACTTCCAGCCTCCCGAACAAGCCGGTTTCCGAAAGGGCTTTAGCACCATAGACCACATATATACCCTACGGCAAATTGTACAGAAGTCCGAAGAGTACAATTTGCCACTATGTCTTGCGTATGTGGACTATGAGAAAGCCTTTGATTCGGTCGAAATTTGGGCGGTGCTGCAGTCCCTTCAGCGGTGCCAAGTTGACTGTCGGTATATCGAAGTGCTGAAGTGTTTGTACAGTAGAGCTACGATGGCTATCCGAGTACAGAACCAGAGTACGAAACCTATCCAATTGCAGAGAGGTGTAAGACAGGGTGACGTTATATCCCCGAAACTCTTCACCGCTGCATTGGAAGACGTTTTCAAGCTTCTGGACTGGAAAGGATACGGAATTAACATCAATGGCGATTTGCCGACGATATAGTCCTCATGGCAGAATCGCTGGAGGAACTAAGCACTATGCTCAATGACCTCAATAGTGTTTCCCAACGGATAGGTCTTAAGATGAACATGGACAAAACAAAGATTATGTTTAATGTCCATGTCACACCTATGCCGGTAGTTGTTGGGAGCACTAAGCTCGAAGTTGTTGACGAGTATGTTTACTTAGGACAAATAGTCCGACTAGGTAAGTCCAACTTCGACCGAGAGGTCAATCGACGGATTCAACTCGACTGGGCAGCGTTCGGGGAGCTACGACACATCTTCTCGTCAGAAATACCTCAAAACCTTAAAACAAAATTGTACAACCAGTGCGTGTTGCCAGTGATGACTTACGAAACTGAGACGTGGTCCTTCACTGCTGGCCGTATGAGGAAGCTCAAGGTCGCTCAGCGAGCTATGGAGAGGGCTATGCTCGGAGTTTCGCTGCGTGATAAACTTAGGAATGAGGATATCCGCAGTAGAACCAGAGTAACTGACATAGCCCAACGGATTAGTAAGCTGAAGTGGCAGTGGGCCGGCCATATAGCTCGAAGAACCGACAACCTATGGGGAAGAAAGGTTCTCGAGTGGCAGCCTCGTACCGGTAGGCGAAGTGTAGGGCGTCCCCCCACAAGATGGAGTGACGACCTGGTAAGACATGCAGGAAGTCGATGGATGCAGGTGGCTCAGGACCGTGCTTTGTGGCATTCTTTGGGGGAGGCCTATGTTCAGCAGTGGACTTGTGAAGGGCTGTAATGATGATGATGATGATGGCCTGATGCGGTTTTGGACTCAGTGGAAAGAACTGGTAAAAAACTTATCGGTGACACCAACATAGTTAAAAGTAATTTTTCCAGTCTTGGGCACAGGCGCAAAGTAACTAGACTTTTAGTTTTTTACACGATGCATTTCGGATTTTATCAGCAGTAATTGTATGACTTAATTCCTCCCTCTCCATTCCATTATTAGGCCACCAGACGCTCGACTGGTCTCCAGCCCTTAGTTTTACTGACATACCACGCATCCTAATAAAACAGTTTGCTTCGTCATTCATAATAGGTACGTAGCAAACGAGTGGAATAATTTACCAGCGTCTGTCTTTCCATCCAATTATAATCTGGGTGTTTTTATTTTGTTGTGCAAGCAACAGTGAATAGACTTTTTTATGCTAAGTCAGTGCGCTTTAACATTTTTGGCTTCATCACTCGCTTACCGTCAGGTGGGAAGTAGTCAAGCACTGGCTAATAAAAGTAAAAAAAAAACATTTGCAGCCATTTGTAGTTCTCCCGCCGGTGACCTAAATATGACATGATTGTTGGCGTATCGAGACCCAAAATTATCGCAGTGTTATGTATCAACATATTAAGATGGAAGCTCCAGGGTGGCCCGGGAAATTCAAATTTTCTTGCGTTTTTTGGAATTTGCAGGTCAGGGTTAGGTTGTATATTTAACAAAATATGATTCGCGACCGTAGCGATTATGTGTTTACAGAATTATTATCATTAATATCACCAATACAACCCTGTAAGTTCATATTAGCCCTTTGTATGGCTATTTCCAGAAAAACTAGTAGTTTCCAGTAAAAAAAAATTACAAAAATGCCGGAAAATGGCGGGAATTGACCACTGCGATGGATGACAGTTACAGATTATCAATATTTGACACATAGCCGGGATGGATGACATTTACTGTTGAGGAGATAATGTATAATATTATGATGTGTATTATATAAAAATTAGATCTTAGAACATAATATTATATCCTGTAGTATCCTTTCAATCTTTCATTGAAGGCCTTGTAGTCAATGTCACAACCAAAGAGAATATAATCACTACGGTCACAACAAATAAAGAAATAGTTATTACAATATCTCAATCTCAAACCTTATTTTTGTTTATTACTTTATTTATAATATGTATTCAGTTTCTTCGGAGTTTGACAGAATACTCTTGATTTATGATAAATATTTTAAAACAGGTATTTTTTTATGTTAAAAATACCTTTTATGTTTACATGAATATTTTTTATCTGTCGAAGTGCAATGGCAACAATGAGATTCGAATATTTGCTGTCGTGCGTGAAGTTTGTAGCATGTGATGTTTCATGAAGTGTTAATTTTATACGAAGAAAGTATTGAAAATTTGGACTGAATTGTGCCTGAAAGTGTTATAATATAATTATTGTGTGTTCTTCCAGTGGTGTGATTGTGATATATACTAGGAAAGCATAAATACGATTTACATGGATATAGCCGTCACTTGAGGTTGTATAAGGTTAGTGCTTTTTTCGTCTGTTGTTTGTCTTAAAATAGATTTCTGTGCGGGTTTCAATGATATTTCAGATTTGTTTGTATAACGTCTTCATGTGACTTTTCAGTTTTTTCATGGGCCTTGAACTAGAAACTTGTATCTGACTCTTTTCGTTATCAAGGTTAGGTTTGAGTGCGCGCGTTTTGTCACTGACCTAATGTTTATTTTGTTTTATTTAATTATACTTGCATATTAATGAATTCTATATGAATGTTTGTTTATATTTATTATTCTATGGAAGTTACATGCAAAAACACAATAGTTCTGTTAAATAATAATCATATTCGACCGACATAACCTATACAAGCTTTACCTTATTTTTTGTGCAGCTTTTGACAATGGGCAAAATTACCGTTATCTTTAGTAGAGCAAGTGCAATCAGAAGCGTTAAAGCTTATAATTAATGCAATTTTTAAGGTTGAAAATGCTCTACAATCACATCACAATATGGAATAAGATTGTTTTTGCATTTTGACAGCGCAATATCGTGCATCCACTCGGTCGAAGTACTGACAATTTATGCGTACCTACATTATTTTATAAATATTTTCAATAAGTTTTAACATTATTTACTATAAACAAGTTTAAAAAGATCAGTTAATAATCTTTATATTTCATGTATTAGTGTTATAAAGATGTTTAACTACTGTCTTCCAAAACAAAATAAATGATTGGATTAAGCATATACATACATATATAATTAAAAAAAATGTTACTTTATGTTTAATGTTAAAGTAAAAAATCTAATATAGCTATTGTAGTAAATAATCGCATATTGGTAAAAAACATGGAGCATAAAATTTTATGTATGAAGTATAAAAGCAAATACTAGGTATAAGTTTTAAAAAAGAAAGTTACTAGTGAACAAATATTTTATAATATGTTAATAAGTATAGATAAATAGGAATAAATAACAATGTAAACAAGAAAATTTTATGTAACTCATTAGTTTTTTTTTATATGATAAGGGTGACAAATACGCACACAGTCCACCTGGTGGTAAGTGGTTGCTGTGGCCCATAGATATCTACATCTATCTTCGATTACGAATCAAAATGCAGATTCGTTGTCACCCGTGAGGACTAAGATGGAATACCTCGTTTTCAGTAAAAAGGGTCTCTGGTTCTCTACACTCATCATATGAAACAGCAGCGTTATGCTGCTATTTTACGCTGGTATTCTGTGAGAGCATGGTCCTTCCCCAGTTGAGCCGACCCATTTGTGCTACAACTATACTATTAATATATTTGCAGCATGGCTCTATCACGTAAATTGTCAGAATATGTACAGTAAACATTCATTAAGACTACCTTATTGCTTTAAGAACCACTAATGCATGACTGCTGATCATATTACCCTAGATCAGGCCAAAATCAGTTATTGTATTGAATATGTTTTGGATGAATGGTAAAGAAATCCATAGGAAACAAACAAACAAATATTTTATTGTTATTTTAGAAACCTATAAAATGACTCTAAAATTTAGACAGATATGTATAAAATCAAGGATATAGAACTAATTTTACTTTTCGTAAATATTGTTAGTGTATTGCATGAAATTGAAAATTATAAAAAAGTTATTGATTTTAAATGTACAGATTCTGGGCTGATTTTATTAATCCTAAGACAAAATTTATTTATGATAAAAATTACACACACAATTATACATAAAAACCCTGTGGTTCCTATTAAGTGCATTATCAGAATATGTGCATATTCATATTATGTGGTTTTATTATCACTGCATTGGCGGGTAGGTAAGACTAGTAAGTTGGTTTAATGTTAATAGTCTACATTTAAATGGAAATAAATGGGAAGAACTGAGTCCTGTTAAATCAACTGTTTTTCTTGGCATGACTCTCGATGCAAAGCTTCAGTGGGCCCCCGTATATCCAAACTAGCAAGCAGACTAAGTTCTGCAGCTTATGCTGTAAAAACATTAGAGGTGTCACTAGTGTTGCGACAGCTAGATTAGTTTATTTCAGTTATTTCCATAACATTATAGGATTTTGCTATGGGGAAATGTGGCTGATTTAGAAACTATTTTACAACCTGAAACAGTCTTTTAGAAAAAATTTTATGAAATAAATATATTAACTTTGGCCTCTCAGTATATTTACGAAAGTTTAATTTATGTTCACAAAAACAAAGGTAGTTTTAGTAAAAAAAGTGAAATACACTCTGTAAACACTAGTAACAAAGACAAGCTAGTGATACCAGTATCTCGACTCCACGGAGTCAGTAATTCATGCTTGGGGTAATTTTATATGCTATTACAACAAAGTCCCAGAAAATATACAAGGTCTCTCTATCACCAAGTTTATATATTTTAGTAAACAAAAACTATTAAAAGGGTTACTTAAAGTTGCAGCCTATTTACGTCCCACTGCTGGGCACAGGCCTCCTCTCATTTTTGAGACGGTTTTAGGGCAAGGAAATGTCCGCCGCGCTGTCCCAATGCGTGTTGGCGAACTTCACATACCTTCTAAATATTTTTGTTTTCTTATTTCTCAGACATGCAGGTTTCCTCACTATGTTTTCCTTTACTGCCGAGCATGTGGTAAATCAGCACTTAAAATTGCAATTAATAATTTCATTGCTGAAGTCGGGAATCAAACCCGGGTTGCTCGAGTACTGTGAATCTAAACCATTCAACAACAGTAACATTACAACAGTGGTAGAGCCACGCGGCAGCTTTTGCTGCATGGATGGGCCGGCTCGAAACGGGGTGTTACCACGACCTCACAGAATACCAGCGTGAAGTAGAGGTATACCTCTGTGTTTCGCTTGGTGAGTGCAGGTGGCCGGAGGCCCTTTTTACTGGAAATGAGGCATTCCATCTTAGTCCTCACGGGTGACAACGCATCTGCATTTTGATTCCCAAACGAGGATAGATGTAGATGTCTATGGGCCGCAGCAACCACTTACCATCAGGTGGACTGTGTGCTCGTTTGTCACCCTTATCCTATAAAAAAAAATTCAGGGACCCACTCAAACACAAAATTTTCATCAAAAACAGTCAGAATCATTTTGGAATTTTAGCGAGACTAACAGTCAACAATTGTATATTATAATATAGACATTTATTATAAAATATAACTTAATTATATGATTTGATATACTTCTGCAATAAAAATGAATGTTAGACATGATATTTTAACAAAGAAAAATTTAAATAATTATGTATTAAAATTATTTTACTAGGGGTTGTATATTATTAGTCAATAAAGCAAATTGATGATTGAAAATATCAACTCCAGCTCCACATTTGTTACAGGTTGTGATTTTGTTATACATGTGTCACATCCTTGCTGTAGGATTATAATATAAAGAATTATTTTTAAAACTTGAAAAGAAAATGTTATAAACATTGAGTTATATGTACTACGTACTAGAGAAGCTATTTCAAACAAAAAATGTGTGTTATTCTATGTCTTCACGCATGTGCAGTTAATATATTATTACCTATTTATTCACTTGAACAACAAATAATTTTACACACTTGACCACTGAATGGTTATTTACATCCAGGTTTAAAGTTTAGTTTGAAGTCTCATATTATTAGTGCCGCACCACGCTGCATGAACATTTAAGACACACTAAGTGACACTTAAGTACTCGTAAGGTATGCGGATTGCAGTACAGTTGAGTTGAACACAGCGAATGTTCGGAATGCGAAATATAGTGCGTAGTACATATATATCGATGGTTATAAATTGTTGAACTATTTTGCTTATGAATGTCTAGCTTTTGCTACACAAACAAAAAAACATTTTGAGTTTTGAGTACATATTTTGAGCTGTGGTATAAATTATGTAGTTTATTATTTCAATAATTTAAGATATTTATAACCGAATATTTAAAAATGTATTGCATTTTTAAATTGCTAACACAAGGCGCAGGCAATAAGCATACATCATAAATTTCATAAGCCCTATGTGAGAACCCAAGTTTAACTGCTATTAGCACTAATAATATTGTTAGTTGTAATTTTATTATGTTGGGGTGAAACAGCAGAATCTTCCTTACTCTAGAAATGAGTAAATCTTAGAAATGAGAGGATGTACCTACCCAACAGTAGAAAAAATATTACCTTTTTTGTAGGATTAAGGGTAACAAACAAGTACACAGTCCACCTGATGGTAAGTGGATGCTGTGGCCCATATGATGCATGATGAAATGCAGATATGTTGTCACCACTGAGAATAACAATGAAATGTTTTCATTACTCACCATACAAAACAAGTCATTTATGCAGTATGGTTCTTTACCAGATATTCTTTATTTTTTATTATGTAATTTTTTTTAATTCTAAAGCGAAGTTTCTTAAAACAGCAACACTCAAACAGTAAAATTTACTTTTAATTGTACCATTAAAGTTGGTGGTAAATGTTTAATATTAAGTGAATCAAATTGTTTTTTTAGAATTTTGACAATATGAAGAAGTGCTCTTCATGTTTATTAATCTGTTTGTATAGTCAGGTTTTTATGTTAACTTCATTCAGTCTATAAAAGTCTACAGTTGGATATAGGCCTCCCCATAGATTGCTTTATAGGGGGGGATTCTGTCATAGTTTTTTGTGGTAGAGTCATGCTGCTGCTATATTAATAGTATAGTTGTAGCACGAATGGGTCGGCTCGACCGGGGAAGGACCATGCTCTCACAGAATGCCAGCGTAAAATAGCAGCGTAACACTGCTGTGTTTCGTATGGTGAGTGTAGAGAACTGGCGACCCTTTTTACTGGAAAAGAGGCATTGCGTCTTGGTTCTTACGGGTGACAACGCATCTGCATTTTGATTTGCAAACGAGGACAGATGTAGATGTCTACGGGTCATAGCAACCACTTACCATCAGGGGGGCTGTGTGCTCGTTTGTTACCCTATCCTATAAAAAAAGTTGGCAGGTTTGACAGGAGGGTTTGAAACTGCTGTTGTTTTATTATTTTGAGTTGTTATGAGAAAGATGCTGCTGCCCATCATCTGTTTCACTTTCCCTCTGTTGCCTCTTAAGAAACTCATGGGATATTTGGGTAGTGGATATTCTTACCAGCCACCGCCATACTATACTATATTAACTTAACTTAGCCTATTTACTATTTTATTCATAGAACTGTACCTAATTTTTAATTTGTTTCTATTGTATCTTATCCTATTAATAAGTTTTATCTGATGTTGATAGTAAAATTAAGTTTTGAAAGCTCAAGTTATAGCAAAGTGACACTAACATATCTAGATTATAGGCTTACTACAGCAGCTATATCTTTAAAGTTTTTTCTCTACAAAATAAATATATATTTGTTTCACTTAAAACTAAAAAAAAACTCTTGAGATCAAATCTTGTCAAACCTACATATTATAGGAAAACCACCGTGACTTGGAAAAGGAAATGTTTTAGTTGGAACAAATACTATTATTGTTGTTAAATAATATTATTTAAATTTTATTGTTTTTATTCTTTCATTTACTACAAAAGTCCATGCTAAACAGAGATCTTCCCTATAGATTGCCTCAAATGGATATTTGCTATAGTTGCCACTCTTGGTAGGCCGGTTGGCAAGTGCAGTGTTGTATTATTTAGAGTTGTTATAAAGAAGATGATGCTGCATCTCTTGTTTAATTCCTGTCTTTCCCCTTTTATGAATCCACAGAATTATATTGTGATTGTGGATTGTCATACACCCCCAGTACAAGGTGAAGATACACTGTTATAGAAATATATTTAATAATTTCAAAGGCTGAACTAATGTAAAATATTGTTTTGCTAAAAAATATTGTTTTGTAAATAATTGCAATTTTTTTTTCGTATTTTAACATTAACATAATTTTATATACAAGGAATTTTGCTTTAAACATTTTACTTAAAAAGAGTAGCTGAAGATTAATACAATGTTTATTATTTATATTCATCATACACAAGTTTCTAGTCAATTTCAAGTCTATTTAAACAATGCTTATAATATTGAACGATATATGAATTATTACAAAAAATAGACAATGTATTTTTGTTTAGTCTCTGTGCCTTAACACAACATCTACATAATAACCACAGAATACCATCTAATCTACTAAATCTAAATTAATTAATAAGGCTTGTCTTGAAAATATTATTATAAAAGTATTAAAGTAAGAAAATGTTACTTCATTTGTATGTTACTAAATAAAGTTAGCAAGTGTAATTTATACGTAAAATATGTTTACCTTTAAAATTCCTTGTTTTTTTGGATTTTGTAATTATTGCTGTTTTTCACATGAATCTTTGTGTCACATTCACATAATAACATCTGTGTGTCATGAAATTGTCAAAAATTATGACTCACTAGCCAGTTATTTATTAAAAGTAAATATGCTATATTATCTAGCCACTATTAATTGTATTTCACTATCTAAATATTAGTATGGGGGAATGAAATGATGTTTCTGGATTATGTATATATTTGAATTTAATATTAATTCTTCTAAGAAGCAGTTCTTAATCTGCAACATAAAATTACGATGAAACTTAAAGTTTAATTTAATTTATTTTCATTTAAAATGGAATAGTTATCATGTGGATATATTAAACATAGAACAAAATAAAATAGAATACATTACAAAATTAAGGAAACATAAGTCCCTCCTTTTAATCTAAATACTTTACAAAAGAGGAGAAATGAATTAGTAGCACAAGTTCCAAATACTCACACTTTTTTTGCTAGAGTTCAGTATAGTAAACATGCAGCAGAATTATACAACAAAATTAATAAACATGTAGGAATTCACACAATGACCTATTTTGAATGTAGTAAAAATGCAGTATTAAAATCAGTATTTATAACCACTTAATTATGACGAATTTGAATCTCTCACATACACGCGTGCGCACACACACACACACACACACACACACACGCGTACGCGTTTTTATATTAGTTATCTAAAACTATTTCATAAGATTTTGTTTGTGAAGTTGTGGAAGAGCGGAGCCTCCTACTACAGGCGCTCTGTGCTTAAAGGGAGGCTCAGAAAATACCTAGTGATGTAAATATGTATAGAATTTATTATTTAAAAAAAATTATTTACAATAGTATACCGAGTAGTGGCGGTGTAAGAATATCCACTACCCGATATCATCCCCCCGGTGTCGTAAGAGGTGACAGAAGGAAACAAATCAGAAAATGGGCAGCAGCGTCTCCCTAATAATGACTAAAAATAAAAAACTGCAGTTGCCAACCCGCTTGCCAAGCATGGCAACTATGCCAAATATCCACCCTATGAGGCAATCTATGTGGGAGGCCTATGTTCAGTAGTAGAGTAATAGGCTATAAAGGTACTGGTAACAATAATATAATATAAGAATACTTGCTCTGTGAGAGAAATGGGTAAAAGATTGGTTGCTTTTTGGCCTTAGAAGATAAAGGAAAGATTTCCTGCCAGTCAGATTTTGTGCTCAGAATGGGCTTAACACGTCATGTTCTACAGATGTGCTAGCGCCATTTTGTTTATTGGTCCTTACTGGTCATATTTTTTGTATATGGAAAATGTTATTGATATCTTTTTAAGTTTAACAGATGAAACTGAACTCTGTAACAGATGTTCTACTCTGTCGATTTTGTAAGAATACTGTAGATCTATACAAATAAATGAAATTGAAGCGTCTGTTTGTAATGTTAAAATAACAATTTTTTACTAAATGCATATGAAAGTATATATGGTACTAATAACAAAAAACGATTTTTAAAATTTTTGTCTGTCTGTTTGTTATGGCTAATCTTCGAAACGGCTGGTCCGATTTTGACGGGACTTTCACTGACAGATAGCTAATGTTATAAGGAGTAACTTAGGATACTTTTATTTTAGAAAAATAATTAGGGTTTTGCTAAAACAAATTAAAACCCATGAAATCATAGTAAATTCCAAGCGGGCGAAGTTGCGGGGGACAGCTAGTTTTGTAATATAAATAAATTATTTTGCTTTGTTTTTGCAGATATGGAGTCACATATTTTAAATATGTACCATCAACCCCGTTTTCGTTCTATTGGTCATAAGATTTTGCGTTCCACAAGTGAGTCGCTTTCATCAGAAGGTAGCTGTCAACAGAACAGTCCAGAGTATATTCCGGATCAACAAACAAATCAGTATGAAGAGGAAAGTACTGAAGCTGAATACTGGGAACAACAGGAGAATCAGAATCAAGTTTGGGATCATAATAAGAATGTTAGTATAAAATACACAAACTATTGATATTACTTTTTTAAATGAATTTGGCAAGTTAACTAACTGGTGGTGGTAAGTGCCTATTCCATTTTGTGTATATCATCAGTTTAAATAAAGAAACCTGAGTGTGTATTCTAACTTCAAAAACAAGACTGAGAAGCAATGCTGCATCATTTTTAGTTAATTCCATTTATACCAATTTTTACCATTGTGACATTTTCTTTACATTCTCACTTAAAAAGCTTTTTATTTTACGTTTCAGCCTGTTGTTGAGCAGTTAAACCAAGACTTAAGCTCTGATGAGGAAGAAGTTGACTTTCAAGCTCAAGAAATAGATCTTAATAGTAAAGCCATAGATGCTAAAGACATAGAACAATCAGAAATTGACAATATGGAAGAAGATTCTCTAGTTGAAGGTGATGATTATGATGTTATTCAAGTTTTTGCTGTTCATCCAGACTTTGACCTGGAAGCATCATCTGAGGACGAAGAACAGTCTGATTGGCATTTAAAAGAAAATGGTGAAAGGACAGAGACGGAAGAGTATTTTAATACTGATGAAGACACAAACTGCAGTGTGCAGGAAAATTATGTTTATAACGAAAGTGTCACGACCGAAATTAGTCATGATGCCTTAGGTATAAACTTGGATACTCCAGTGGTTTCAAATGTCGACGAATATTTCATCAAAGATAACAGAGAAAATCATATACTGGAGGTTAAAGACAAACCTGTAGTCAATGACGTAGATGAATATTTTATCAAGGAAACAAAAGAAAACAATATTCCCAATGTAGATGATTTCTTCATCAAAAATGAAGTGCCCAAACCAACAGACACGGCATTCCACATAACAAAGGATACTCCAATTGTAAATGATTTATTTGGCGTACAAAACAGTGTTCAAGAGGAGGTACATCCCGATCCGATCGAAGAGCAAGAGCCCCACGCAGAGGTATCTATTAATGAGTCTGATTTGGATGTACTTCCTAATATTGAAGAAATTAAAAAATTTCTTTTGGAAGATATACCTTATATGAAACTTAAAAATGCACAAAAGTCTTGCTCTGTACCCCATTCACCAATGCATAGCATATGCATGGATCTTGATGCAAAGACATGCTTGAGCTTCGAAGATTTGAATCTTGATCTGTCAGATCTTGATTTTGGTAATGAGAAAGACAAATCAGCTAACAGTTCCAAAAGCGAAGACATTCCGCGTACGCTAACAGAGGAAGATGTGAATAGTTTTCTGATTACCAGTAAAACACAGCCAACTGTCATTACCAAAACAGAAGATGATTTCAACCCACAAGACATGGACATCGATGGATCAGTAGAATCAGCAACAGATAATATTAATCTATCATCTGTAACAACTTATCAAAATTGCTCATCCACTCCAATTTCTAAGCCAACTGTGTTAGAATTCTGTATAGAAAAATCCGCAGTAAAGAAAGAAAGTGATGTAAAAGTAGAAGCTGATGATTTCGTTGATGTGGAATCCTGTAACGAATCGGTCATCCCTGTTTTAGAAGCGAATAATTTGAATTCGCTCTTGGAGCAATTTGAAGCAACAGAGAAATTTAATACTAAGCCAAAAAAGTCCGTAATCAAGGTTAATGATCAAAAAGTAAAAACATTCAATAGTTTAACGAATGGCATGCGACTACAAGATGCTGGTGTTCAGTTGAATAAAAATAAAATGCGGCAAATCATGGTGAGTATAGTTGCTTTTGCTTTAATTTTAATGTCAGGTTAATTTATGGGACAGGTTATTCTACCTTCACATTATTACAGATGCCGTCATCAATTAACACTGCAATCAGGAGATCACCAAGTCCTGTTCATTCTGATCATGACTATTGTTCGTCGAAAAAACGACACAGTCTGCCTAATTTGAAAGGTGGACAGAGTCTACTGAAACCTGAAGTTTTGTCCAGTAATAGTAGAATTCTAAATTCTAGACACAGATCGTGCAAAAATAAGAAAATCATATATCATCTAAGCAGTGATGATGAAAATGAAAAATCTACCAGTACCAAAATGAAGAAAAATTCAAACAATCGTAGCGGTGAAGATAATGACACAAAAACGAAAAAATCAGTTGTAAAGCAACCTGTGAAGGCTACAGTGCCATCAACTTGCCGTAAGAAAACGTCTCCAGTGTATAGTGCTTCGAACGATATATGTTTAGATAAAGGCAACAGTTCTGTGATGGTTAAAAATGCTTGTAAAGCAAGTGATACTCCTATTAGTCAAAGTTCTAATGGTAGCATTAAGTTAACAATTAAAAATAAATCTGAAGTAATCATTAAAAACTGTGATGAAGTTAAAGACTATCATAAAGATAAAAATATTGAAAAAAATAAATCAAGTAGTGTAAGTGAAAAATCAGCCAACCACTGTAAAACTAATAATGTTAAAAGTATAGAACCTTTAGATAGTAATCAAAATAAAAATAAAGTTGTAAATACTAATGAGATACAAAATCCTAGCATAAGTGTAAAGGAAGAACTCAATTCTAATCCAGAAGATTTTTATACAGCATTATTTAGTAACAAGCAAGATGTTCAGATTCCCCATTCTATTGAAATAAAATTGGAAAAACGATCTCATGAAGAAGATGTAAAGGTCACTAATGACACTGTTAAGAATGAAATCGAACAACCACAAAAGAAAAAGAAACTAAATCTTCAAGAGTATAAATTAAGAAGAGGAGTAAACTCTAATCAAAGTTCGGCAACTGTGAGTCCAGAAGCAATATTTCCCGATTTACCAATTCCAGAAAATATTGATAAAATTCCTAAATCCACTGTAAACCAAACTCCTGCGAATGGAGACTCTAATTATTCAGCAAAAACAAACTCAGAGGTTCCAAAGAAAATTTTCGATCCCATCAGAGAGGCTTCCAGAAAAATTCTTATGAATACTAAAAAACAAAAAGCTGAGGCTATGAGGAAAAGGGACGAAGACATTGTGATGAGCAAAATACCTAAGATAGAAAATTTGGAATTGCAACCACTGATTAGCGAAGCAGAAATGATGAAAATCGTTGGTATGGGCTCAGCAACAGATATACTTCCTATACCAGTTGTGAATGAGAAACCGCCACAATTAAGTGATTATGATGAAATAGTCGTAGTGAGTGTCGGAACTAACACGGACGAGGAAGTGTTTAAAAAAATGGAACAGGTAGCTGAGCACGAAAAGAGGAAATCACAGACGCCACCAACTGACACAAAGTCTACTATCAACTTTAAAATTAAAAAGTCTGATCACATTCTTAAACATAACGTTTTTGATACATTACAGAAAGACAGAAGTCCTAAGGAAGATAAAAAACATTCTGACATTAAAATCGATAAAGAAAGATTTAAGGACATTACTGCTACATTGAAAAGTGTAGAAAAACAAGTTGAGACAAAAATATCAAGTAACTCATTGTTTGCTAGTATACAGGATGTGGTCATGAAAAAGGCTCCTGAAGTAATAGTTCCGACCAAAGTCCAAAGTTCTAGCAACGGTGAACATAAATCGAAGCCTAATTCACCCATAGAGAAAAAATCCAGTTTTAAATATTACAAAACTACTATCGTACGTGATTACGACGCACAGGCTGAGCATGGCGAAGACAAAGTAATCTTACATCTAGAAAAGCAACGAAAGAAACCAGATATCTTGAGTATACAAATTCAAACCGAACTCAAAGCAGTAGATATACCACCAGCACTAGAGAAAGCTGCAACACCTAAAGAGGAGCCGTCAATACACAGAAAGAGGAATGATAGCGACATGTCCATGTCCAGTGAAAGCAGCCCGGATCGTATAAAGAAAGATATTAAGCCGGCGAAAGTGGAGGAAAAGCCCCCCGCTGTTAAACCAAAACTAGACAAGCGAGAGCCAGCAGTAACGCAAACTAAAGAGAAAAGATCACGTTCAAAGGAACGCTACGATTCAAAGTACAGACGCTCGCGGTCACCTTCGAGGGTTCACAGGCGGAAACGATCTCATAGTCGGAACAGATCGAGATCCAGAAGTCGGTACAGAAGATACAGACGTTCTAATTCGCCGTACAGAAGGAAAAGGCGATCTCACACGCGTTCACCGTACCGCAAACGGAGATCACCGTCACCAAGAAGGGAATATCGGAATAGGTCTAGGTCGCGATCCAAACACGCCGAACCAACACGACCTAAAAGTCCGGTGGTAAAGAAAGCGAAACCCAGCCCTGCTTACGAGAATAGCGCGGCTGATAAGAAACCTGTGGTTTCCTTAACGCCGCCTCCAATACGAAAGCCAACCGTTTCAGAAAGCTCTGATACTTCGACTAGGTATGTATAAGGTATCTCCGACCCAATGTCCTTTTGACTCCTACTACAAACTGTGCTTCGATTTTCAAACAAATTGTTTTCGGAGTTTGAATTTTTTTTGTGAATTTTCGTCATGTCTTTAATGATTTAAATTATCCTTACTATCGATCTTAAATAACCTTAACATGTAACAGTATGTATAGAAGTGGCGTAAAAATATTCACAATCCTATATCATTCCGTATTTATAAGAGGCGACAGAAGGGAACCTGAAACAAAAGATGGATAACAGCATCTTTTTTGATATCAACCGAAAATAATAAATGCTTAAACATCTAACAGTTGTAAAACGTCTTTGATGCCAGGCAATGCCGCCGTCCGCGTAGGTATTTACGCGGGTGGCGTGTATGCTAGGGTTGTCACGAAAATGCGAAAAAAATATTTTTGGATATTATAATACTCCATATCATTTATTAACATTATGTATATAATTATAAGTTATAAAACATTTATTGAACAAGATCATTTTTTATTATTACAAGAAAAATACATTTACAAGTGTTGCACTGACATCTTATAAAAAGAAAGTGTCACGAAAATATTTGTTATTATCAGTTTTCGATAGTTAAATTAAATCATGTAGTGTATTCGCATTCGGATAAACAAATTTATCAAAAGAAACGACGAGAAAAACATAAGCAAGACCGTCATTTGAATTAAATTTGACTTAGTAACTCACATAACTATAACAGAAATTCACCATTATTGATATTATATTATTCTAAAACGGCACTTTAAATTAGTTAAATATGTACTATAAAACACGCTCGCGTCAACCGCATGTATTGTAAAGCAGACTTAGTGGAGTGCGCTGGCACAAGGTCACGCCGTCCACTGCCCCGTAAGGCGCCGCCGTTGCTCTGCATAAGTATATTCCTTTCCCAACTGTTATACTGTCTTTAAACTGTGACCAACCCGCCTGCCAATCTCGCCTGTAGTGCTCAAACTATGGAACAATTGCCTCAATGAGGCAATCTAAGGAGGAATATGTTCAGCTTTGCATTTTTGATTTGATTCCGTAATTAATGATGAATAAATGAATGTATGTGAAGGTTAGAAAGTGGTAGTGTTAAGTTTCCGTGGTTATATTTACAGAGAGTCCAACTTAGGTAGGTGTTTCTGTGAACTTGGTAGAGTTGTCAATAAAAATGACCATGACATCCTTAATATTAATGAGGAAAAACAAAAAATGGAGACTGAAGTCAAGTCTGCTTGCAATTTCGATCAATGTTAAACTAGATATTGGGCAAATCTACTAAACCAAACTTACAAATTGTCTATGTTAAAGTAATAACTCGATAAGTTTCAATAGCAAATTATAATAGAACAATTTTATTTAAGCAGTAGTTCATCGTCTTCATCGAGTAGCTCCTCAGAAGAGTCGGTGAAGTCGCGCAGATCTAGCAGTTCCTACAGGAAAGAAGACAACTATAAAAAGAAGAATTACAGGAGCTCTTACAGTTCGGAAGACAGGTGAGTTTGTTTTGCGACTGTATGGCTTGTTTAATACATATTTAATGATACCAATGCTCCGTCACTCGTTCAAGGTCTGGCGTTATATACCAACCGGCTAGCGTACTCCCGGACGTACAAATCAGTGGGGTACCGCACGCTTTAAAGACATTTAATTAATTTTAGTTTTATAATTAATTTTTTAACTTCTAAAATAAACAATTAAAATAAAATAAAAAAAATATTAAATAAAATTAACCACAATGAATAAAATTATCATAATATCTGATCCATTCATTAAAATTCACCACTTCATGAATTAACGATTTTTATTAAATCATTAGTGTTTAGGCCATCTAGCGTCTATTTTATGTAATACTGTCTTATGGAGATTCTAGTCTACCAATTTGTTCGATAAAATAACCTATAGAATGAAGTAGATGATGCATTAAGAAGGAATACATTCAAATTAGACTCTACTAAATTAAGCTTAATGAATACATTTATATGCTATAAAATTTAACAATTGTCTTATTACTTATCATGAATGAAAATATCTTTTGGATTATTCATATTATTTTTATTTTAACAAATAGAAAATTATATTTTTAACATAAAGGAGTCACGCCAATTTAATATGTGGCACTGCTAAACTGAAATTAAAAATTAGTACCCCCAAAGTGGGGAGAAAATACAAGAAAAATAAACACACTAAACTAAATAAAGTGTATATGTGTTAAGTAACTTAATAGATATAATACACACACCAAAAATCGGACCAAAACAACTGTAAACTAACTAATCACTTCGTGAATAAAATGCTTAAAAGTTCTGAAAAGAACCTGACAACCTGGTGGATACTCATTTTGATGTTTTAATAAGGAGTCAAAACGTTCTTCGTTATATTTACATGACTTTACCAGATTAACCATGGCTGGTATGTGTTCTTTTATCTCATTCTCTGCTGATTTATATTTATTCGACATCATTTGTAATGAGGTTTGAAGAGATAAAATATCTGAATTAGGACACTATATCGGTCCCAAAACAATTTTTCATGTTTTCCACCTCAACTGAATACAATTTAAGTTTGTTAAATAATTCTTGCTTTTCCTTGCATACATTTATATAATTTTTAATATAAATTTTGGTTGTCATTAATTTTTGCATTCTTCTAATATATTTATTAATCTTTATATATAAAAATTACGTGTCACGTTGTTTGTACGCGATGGACTCCTAAACTACTGAACTGATTTCAATGAAATTTTGCACACTGTGTGCATTTTGGTCCAAGTTGAGAGATAGGATAGTTTATATCCCGCTAAATGACCCTAAAATATTTTTATTGCGAATTTAAGGATTTTTATAGGAAGGGTCGTTGGAAAGGGCAGAACAAAGTCTGCCTGGGGTTGTTATAAACTAATTTGCTTAATTCCGCGTAAAGAAAGAAAATGATGTGTCCTGCCCAGTCTTAAGGGGACCTCCCACCCTCCCTCAATCGCGCGCACTATACCCGTCGCCGTTAATCCCAGCACTACCACCCCCAGCACCATCACACTAGGCACGACACACCACTCTCGAAAATACGACACGTGTTTCGCCTCTACACGAGGCATCCTCAGGTGAAGTAGGCTCTGCGGAGGCTGGCCGCTAAGTGCTCACTTAGCATCCAGGACAGATCATTACACCGGCACAGGACACATCCCCTTAAGACTGGGCAGGACACATCATTTTCTTTCTTTACGCGGAATTAAGCAAATTAGTTTATAACAACCCCATTATAATGGATTTCCGCAAAGTAACGCCTGATTCTATCAAAGTCTGCCTGGCCAGGTAGTTTTTATAAATTTCCTTAATTTCCTTCTACTGTTCTTCTGTTTCTTTGTGTTCTTTCTTGCTGTTCTTGATGTGGCAGAATTATCACCAGTCAAATCTATTGATTTGCATTCTACGAGCTCATTGAACAGACTCTGAGTTTGGCAAGGCAAGTTATCTATCAATTGTTTAAATTGCAAAATTTGCTCATTAGCCTTAGTTAACTGTAACTGCAACTTTACCATATCACTTTTTAATTGTGTATTTTTCGAAATAATACTTATTATTTCCTTTTCATTGTCATCCCTTTCTTTAACCAACTGCTTACACTGCTCCTTGGACGCCTTCAGTTCTTGGAGCGCAAGATGTAGTTGCTTCTCCATCTGGCGCGTCTTGAGTTTTACCATGTATTATAAATAGTGAAAGAAAACAAAGATGGAAACCAAAGAAACAGACTAAGCAAATGTCTAATTGTATGTAGGTAGGACTTTCATCATCATCATTACAGCCCTTCACAAGTCCACTGCTGAACATAGGCCTCCCCCAAGGAATGCCACAAAGCACGGTCCTGAGCCACCTGCATCCATCGACTTCCTGCACATCTCACCAGGTCGTCACTCCATCTAGTGGGGGGACGCCCTACACTTCGCCTGCGGGTACGAGGCTGCCACTCGAGAACCTTTTTTCCCCATCGGTTGTCGGTTCTTCGAGCTATATGGCCGGCCCATTGCCACTTCAGCTTACTAATCCGTTGGGCTATGTCGGTTACTCTGGTTCTACTGTGGATATCCTTATTTCTGAGTTTATCACGCAGAGAAACTACGAGCATAGCCCTCTTCATAGCTCGCTGAGCGACCTTGAGCTTCCTCATCCGGCCAGCAGTGAAGGACCACGTCTCAGTTCCGTACGTCATCACTGGCAATACTCACTGGTTGTACAATTTCGTTTTAAGGTTTTGGGGTATGTCCGACGAGAAGATGTGTCGTAGCTTCCCGAACGCTGCCCAGCCGAGTTGAATCCGTCGATTGACCTCTCGGTCGAAGTTGGACTTACCTAGTCGGACTATTTGTCCCAGGTAAACATACTCGTCAACAACTTCGAGCTTAGTGCTCCCAACAACTACCGGCATAGGTGTGACATGGACATTAAACATGATCTTTGTTTTGTCCATGTTCATCTTAAGACCTATCCGTTGGGAAGCACTATTGAGGTCATTGAGTATAGTGCTTAGGTAGGACTTTAACAGATCTCAAATCAAATTATCAAGAACACAATTTAAAATTAAATCCGCAAACAACAACACTTTTATGTTATATCGTAAATATAAAAAGGGATAACAAGAATTACAGTAACTTTATACTAACTTTAAAACTTTAAACTAACTTCGTTACCTGCTGTCACTTGTGTTGATAGATAATACATTTATTTATTTACATATTGATGACTTTTACAAATTACACAAAACAAATTGATCGTAAATCACAACTAAAACTCAAGTTTGAGTTGGAAATTATCAAATTATAATATTTAATTTTACGTAATTTTTTGGGAGCAAATCATTAAACAATTTGTCACCGGGGTTGCCACAGAGAAAAAAAAGTAGTAAGTTTAATGACCGATAATTCAGAGAATCAAATAAAGTTATTTATCATTTTATAAATAAAACTCAAACATATTTGATTATGAAACAAATAAAATAATTGTTTCATTATTGCTATTCACTTATTTATTTTATCATGTTTGTACAACCCATGCTCGTTCGCTCGATTTTTTTTTATAGGATAAGAGTGACAAACGAGCACACAGTCCACCTGATGGTAAGTGGTTGCTGTGGCCCATAGACATCTACATCTATCTTGTATTACGAATCAAAATGCAGATGCGTTGTCACCCGTGAGGACTAAGATGGAATCCCTCGTTTCCAGTAAAAAGGGTCTCCGTTCTCTACACTCACCATACGAAACACAGCAGCGTTAAGCTGCTATTTTACGCTGGTATTCTGTGAGAGCGTGGTCCTTCCTCGGTCGAGCCGATCCATTGTTACAACCATAATATAGCTGCAGCATGGCTCTACCACGTATAATTGTGACTATGACTATGATATAATTAATTATGACGCAGCCATACGAAGGCTGTAACGATGATGATGATTTTCAATTTTGGATGGCAGTTATGTGTATCTGTTACGTAGTAGCATTATTTAATCTGTGACGTTACGTCGGTTATAGGGTCGAATTTCAGTTGGGAGTGAATATTTATTGAAAAAAAAGTAGTCTATAAGTGTTGCATCCACATGCTGTGAGGTATTCTATCTTAGTCCCAGAAAGTGTTAACACATCGGTAGCAGGTGTTCATGGGCTGCAGTACCAGAAAGTCTTAGATATTTTCCTTTAGCACAAATCGCGACGTAATGCACTTATAATTAACAACTTCAGCAGTGATGGCACTAAAGCCGGTATTCAGAGATAGTCTCAACAGAAACAGAAACAGAAATATATCTCATATCATATATAAATATATCATAAACGCCCACGCCTGTCACCCAAAGGGGTAGGCAGAGATTACGGAATTCCATTTGCCACGATTTTGACACACCTCTCTCGCCTCGTTTACATCCATATACCTACGCATACATGCTCTTCGATTAAGGGTACTCTAGGACTGCGGGCACGAAATTAGTGGCGGCCGAGTGATGGCGGTTGCTGGCGGATTGAATTTTCTAACATTTATTATGAATTAAGGTGCCATTCAAAGAAAATTTAATAACTATACAAGAATATAGACACATTTGACTATAATTTAGAGAAAATTACATACAATTTGGAATCTGTTATCGTTGGAAATCGTTATCAACTTCCATTATTAAAATTATAAACAAAAATACAACTCTATATACTCGAGCAAGCGGTGAAATCAAAATAGTTTGTTCCTGTCGCCATCGCACCGCCACGCCACCGCCCGTGCATCGCTTGATCGGTCCGCGGCGTTCTCGCCCGTTTCGTGCGCATCGCTATATGAAATTCTGTTTTCGCTTATGTCGCTGTCGCATCGCGCCGCCTCGCAACCGCCATTGCTCGACCGTCGCTAATTTCGTGCCCGCAGCGCCTTAATGTGGCCCATCTTCAATTTGGTTGATAAACTTCCGTCTACGGCAGGGATGGTGCACGTGACACAATATTTTGGGCACGCCACCAAACACAAAGTTCACTATGAAGTATATTACGAACGAACGCGAATGATCTTACGCTACGGAGTGTTCAGGCACGGGAAGTAAAGAATATTTTACGGCACGTCTATGGCCCCATTAAACATTTCTTTAGAAAATGGCACGTAAAGGTTCGCCACCCCTGGTCTAGAGCGTCTCTTCTTAACTCTGCCGTTCACTTTGAAACATAAATTTGTTTTGTCACTCTTTCCTCGTTCATTTTTTCTACATGACCAAACCACCGAAACATTCCTTTCTTAATACTGATCACGATCTAATCTTGCACACCACACTTTTCTCACCACAAAATTTCTCATCCTGTTAGTCAGATCAAGGCAGTAGTATAGTATAGTCTAATCTCAATTATTTACATATGGGGTTTAAGTTCAAACTCAAGATTGTCTCTGAATGCCTAAGATTTGAACTAGATTGGTAATAAGGAATTACCAATAAATTACGTGTAGCTATTCCCATGATTTTTACCGCTCTTATGTCTATCTATATGTCCTCTGTTATAACGTTACAAAATTTACCATTGTGCTGTTCTTAGTTTAAATTTTATGGTCATACTTTTCTTTCAGGGAAAGCAACACGCCCGTGGAAGAGAGAAGGATTGTGTTTGTCGGGAAGTTAGAAAAGGACATCACCAAATCTACTCTACGAGGGTTGTTCGCCAAGTTCGGCCCGGTCACTGAAGTGCGGTTGCATACGAAGGAAGATGGGTAGGTGTTTTTTTTCCAAATTGATCATATCATTGGATCTGGTTGAAATGTATATGGGATCACTGTTAAAGTATCCTTCAATCGGTAAATAAAATATTAGCTAAATTGGTTGACTAACCTCAGAAATATCGTGTTACGTACAGGGTTATTTTGCAATAACCTGCCAAATTTGCAGAGAAGGTTCAGAACAAATACTATAGGCAAATAGTGTAAAAAAAATTTCAAACATACTGTCCTTTTTATCTGTTAAACTCTAAATTTCGTGGTAATGCATTATTTTAACTGATTTTACTGCGCACGCACACATTCGTAAGGGTTGATCGGTAGACAAAACTGTTGTTGCCCATAAATAATATTCCAATTTGGGATAATTTCAAATAAAAGTAAGTAGAAGCCTTATTTACTCTGTATTTTCAAAAACTGCAATAATGGTAAATATATCTGATACGGCCAGCAGCTGCTTATCCTACAGTAGAGTCCCCCGGGGGCCCATAGACGGAGAACCTACAAGCAGATGTTGGTCGGGCCTGCTACAGGCCAAAGGTGAAACGTTTCTAATTACAATAAACAATTAGGGGGGAGCGTTACATTCTAATAAAGGGAGCTTACTTACCTCTATCCAAGGCGACTGGTCCCTCAGGATTCGGTCAGGTCGCGTGTGGATGTATAGTGCTAGGAAAGTAAGGGTCAGTGATGTGTATCTGGGTGTGGCTGGTAGTGTTATTGACCTTATTAGACCGTTATCCTCTGCAGCAGTTCGGCCCTCAGCACCTCTCCAAACTACGGTCTCCTTCCGCAGTCACTTTCTTCGTTTTCTACGATGACAGTTCTTTAACTCTGTCGTACGATTAACTGCCTTACAGAAGCCACTAACTTTCGTTTGTTATAACGCCTGACTCGCGAAATGAACACAGAACGTACGGATCAAAGGTCATAGTTATTTCTAGAATATCAAATACCGCACTAGTAACTAATACAGTCGAATCCACTTATTCAGATTCTGAATTAGACACTAAGTCCCGGGTGAAGCTAACAAAACAGGAATGCGCGTTACGTATGGTAAACCGTATATTTCCTAGATGCGCGTGTCGTATTCCGCTTCCGACTTCCCGACAAAAGAACGCGTGCTATCTCTCGCCCCGATGAATTTGGTCTCCTAATTTTTCTAGCGCGTTCTTGACACCCACCATTCAACGCGCTCGGCCGAACTTCATCCCGTATCGCGCCGAGCCGAGTGCCATCTAACGTCGATGCTTGACATTAGCGCTTTTGCGCGAACAATATAATATTTATATAACGTTATTACATTCGCTTCAGCATTTTGAAAGCATTACCTACATCTTATTTTATAATGTAGACTCTTGCACTACTTTTGACACTGCTTACATCGTATATATTGACTAGCGTGAATATATTTGTGTTTAGGTCTCGGTATGGATTCGTGACGTACCGTAAATCCCGGGACGCGTGGGCGGCTGTCGAGGCAGCCAGCTCCTTCCCACAGTACGACGTGGGCTTCGGGGGCAGAAGGGCTTTCTGCAGACAGAGCTACGCTGATTTGGGTAAGATTGGACATTGTTACGTCAGTAAGGTCACCATTGATATTGCTAATGGGGGGCTTCAATTTCCAGTTAGAAGTCTAGATAATTACGACTTCAATTATGGTGTCTTAAGCCTGTATTTTTTTATAGGATAGTGTGACAAACGAGCACACAGTCCACCTGATGGTAAGTGCTTGTTGTGACCCATAGACATCTACATCTATCCTCAATAAAAAATCGAAATGAAGGACTAAGACAGAATGCCTTTTTTCCAGCAAAAAGGGTATGTTCAGGGTAAAAAGGGTAAGTAGGGTGTATCCAAAGTCAATCCTGAATTTAACCCATATATCAGTCTACATAATTGTCGACGCTCTAACTACAAACGGCAAGGCCCCAGGCGAGGATGGAATTACAGCGGAGCTTCTGAAAGCGGGTGGAAAACCGGTACTTGAAGTCCTTCAGAGGCTTTTTAATTCCGTCCTCCATGGTGGCATTACACCGGAGGCGTGGAGCAGAAGTGCGGTGGTCTTGTTCTTCAAGAAAGGTGACAACGCTCTCTTGAAGAACTACAGACCGATTTCCCTTCTGAGCCGCGTCTACGTGCTGTTTCGAGAGTTATTACGAATCGTCTCGCGCGCAGACTTGACGACTTCCAGCCTCCCGAACAAGTCGGTTTCCGAAAGGGCTTTAGCACCATAGACCACATACATACCCTTCGGCAAGTTGTACAGAAGTCCGAGGAGTACAATTTGCCACTATGCCTGGCATATGTGGACTATGAGAAAGCCTTTGATTCCGTCGAAATTTGGGCGGTGCTGCAGTCCCTTCAGCGGTGCCAAGTTGACTGTCGGTATATCGAAGTGCTGAAGTGCTTGTACAGTAGGGCTACGATGGCTATCCGAGTACAGAACCAGAGTACGAAACCTATCCAATTGCAGAGAGGTGTAAGACAGGGTGACGTTATATCCCCGAAACTCTTCACCGCTGCATTGGAAGACGTTTTCAAGCTTCTGGACTGGAAAGGATATGGTATTAACATTAATGGCGAGTACATCACTCACCTTCGATTTGCCGACGATATAGTCCTTATGGCAGAATCGCTGGAGGATCTAAGCACCATGCTCAATGACCTCAATAGTGTATCCCAACGGATAGGTCTTAAGATGAACATGGACAACACAAAGATCATGTTCAATGTCCATGTCACACCTATGCCGGTAGTTGTTGGGAACACTAAGCTCGAAGTTGTTGACGAGTATGTTTGCCTGGGACAAATAGTCCGACTAGGTAAGTCCAACTTCGACCGAGAGGTCAATCGACGGATTCAACTCGACTGGGCCAGCTTTCGGGAAACTACGACACATCTTCTCGTCAGACATTCCTCAAAACCTTAAAATGAAATTGTACAAGCAGTGCGTGTTGCCAGTGATGACTTACGGATCTGAGACGTGGTTCTTCACTGCTGGCCGTATGAGGAAGCTCAAGGTCGCTTAGCAAGCTATGGAGAGGGCTATGGTCGGGGTTTCTCTGCGTGATAAACTTACGGATTAGTAAGCTGAAGTGGCAGTGGGCCGGTCATATAGCTCGAAGAACCGACAACCGATGGGGAAGAAAGGTACTTGAGTGGCAGCCTCGTACCGGTAGGCGAAGTGTAGGGCGACCTCCCACGAGATGGAGTGACGACCTGGTAAGATATGCAGGAAGTCGATGAATGCAGGTGGCTCAGGACCGTGCTTTGTGGCATTCCTTGGGGGAGGCCTGTGTTCAGCAGTGGACTTATGAAAGGCTGTAATGATGATGATGAACTACAAATCGCAAAAAAACTATAAATAACGCGATCCACCCCGGCTTCGCACGGGTGATTTCTGGATCTTGACAACAAATTTTTCCTCCTACAAACAAATGATGGTGACGTAAACTGTATCGGTTTACATAAAATACAGCTTTTTTTGTTTCCAATTTTCATTCCTTGTTATATACAGAGGTCATATTTATCGCAAAATTGATTTCATAAAAAGGCTTTAATGGTACTCAGGACAAAGTCTATACAACTTCTATGGTTTCTATCTTCTGCATATTTAAATTTTTCAATAAATACGATAGTTTTTATGTGGTAGAGCCACGCTGCAGCTATATTAGTTGTAGCACGATGGGTCGGCTCGACCGGGGCCGGACAACGCTCTCACAGAATACCCGCGTAAAATAGTAGCTTAATGCTGCTGTGTTTCGTATGGTGAGTGTAGAGAACCGGAGACCCTTTTTACTGCAAACGAGGCGTTCCATCTCAGTCGTCACGGGTGACAACGCATCTGCATTTTGATTCTTAATCGAGGATAAATGTAGATGTCTATGGGTCACAGCATCCACTTACCATGAGGTGGACTGTGTGCTCGTTTGTCAGACTAATTCTATAAAAAGAAATTACGCACCAAAGACTGGCTTCAAAAGTCTATTAACAAATCTAGTATAACACGCAATTAATATTGATTAGGAGTAAATAGCAGAATCGTTGGATAGACAAGAACAATATGGACAAGTAACGTCTTTGTGATATCTTTAATTTTTCTACCGGTAGTGGTTGGGAACACTTCTTGACAAAATAGACGTCACACTATCTAGGTTCCTTGTACAGTACGTTTGCAGCTTGTGCACTGGCACTAGGTACTGACCTAGAAGTTAAATTGAGCCGCATACAAATGTAGTGTTGCATGTAACGTGATGTCAAAGTAGCACTGTGAACTCCACCTATCGGGTCCAATTGTGAATCTAAACATTTCTCGTATCAACTTAATCACACACATCAAATTTGGTCTAGTTGTTTAGAAGTTCAGTCACATACACATGGACAGAAGAATTCTATATATAAGGATATCATTATGTGATATAACTACAAATTAACCCTGCTTCTTTCTTCTTCATGCCAAACTATATCAACAGGCCCCATAGATTATAATGAGTTAAACTTTACTATGTCAAAACTTATGTCACATAATATGGTCTAATCTGAAATTTTGACATTGTGTAGATTAAGTTTAAAATAGAGAATGACTCTTCATACCGACCTTGACTCTTCACAACGCCTCATGAGATGAAGAATTAAAACACAAAACAACAAAACATTCATCATACAAATCTTTCCATCTTAATTCTCAGCGGTGTCAATGCAACTGTATTACGATCCGTGATGAAGGATAGATGTAGATTTGGATGTAGGTTTCTACTGACCATTATATTGTGTGCTTCTTTATTGCCCTTACTATATATAAAAAAATCACCACCTGCTACCACCCTAGGCCCCTTCTGGAGTATAATGCCTTGACTGTGGAAGGAAAAGGAGAGATCTCCTGCGGGGCAAGGTGATCAACTCGGGGAGCGGCTATCACACTGTGTGGTAGTACGAAGATATTCTATATAAAATACCGGAGTAGTTCGGGAACTTCGATAGCGTTACTTCTCTGCTCAGACCGGAGGTTGATGGTGCAATCTATAGAGTTGTTTTGGAGTCTGCGGTGTGTAAGGAGAAGATGAGTAATCTGATAGGGTGCCGTGAAGCAGAAGCGAGCAGTAAGGACTCATAGCTGTTCTAACTCTGTAGCTCATAGAGTAGGTCGAATGAATGTTCCTTGAAGCTTTACTCCAATGCTGCGATGAACCTTGTAAATCTAGACTAGTTTTTGCAGGAGCCAACCGATGACGTAAGCTTGACTTTGTGGTTTGCCAAAGATATGTGGCCATGGAGGGAAATAAGAGATCCCCCCCCCCCCACAGCGCCACCACAATGGTAATTGGATGAATGATGAAGACATCGACTGTGCGTTCATTCGGTCTCTGCGTTGAGCTTCAGAAACCTTGAGTCGCTGTGTTAAGCTTTCCAAATGTCCGCTCGCAACATTTATTAATTTATTCTTTATTGCACAATCTTATCAAATAAAAAATTACAAAGGGCAAATTTGACGTTCTCTACCAGTTAACCTTGGGTGTGGTGATGATTAGTGGCAGGTGCAGGTGGAATCTTGCTAACAATCTAGCTCATTTAAAGCGATCAATGATCTAATATCATTGATCGCGGATACTTAGAGAATAATGTGGCGTTTTAGCGTTTACTGATCCTTGTATTGTACCGTGTGGTGACGCTGTGAGAGAATTCATCACCTTAATACGTTCCGTGGAGGCTGTAAGAGGCAGTAATGTGTGAAAAATGCCTCAAAAGTATATTTAATTGTATAAATAGTAGGTACGATCTGTTATAATCTGTGATAATATATTATGATGAATGTGATGACAGGCTTTAAAGTTTTATTCGGGGATTTTGGTCATATATATTAACTGATAAAAGTAGCAAGAATTGGATCAGTATTTATGAGTGATAAGTCGAGACTGGGACTACTCGTAAATTCGTATTGGTTTACGGATTCTTACGAACTCAATGCAGTGTTTCACCATACTTACTATACTGTACCGTGAGACAGTTGATGACTCGATTAACGATTAAAGTCTTGCGTATATTTTAAGTATCCCACAGAGTGTGGGAGAGGATTGTGGCCAACAGTGGTGTTAATGATGTATGTTATGTGATAGTTTTTGTGTTAAATCTGAATGTAGGCAGAAAAGTATTTCAGTATCAGATTTGTTCAATTTTGCTGACAGGGAACAAGAAAGTATTTAAAAAAAAACGTTAAGTTAAATGTTGATATAGTTTAAAAGTCTTAATTAAAGTGAATGACAGAAAAAATGAGTTTTATTTCCTTTTCATAATCTGGTGGTAGTAATTTGAATTCCATTTGGTCGCTAACTAAAACTATATTTACAATTGAATGTGATTAGTATGTTAAAAACCTGCTTAATAATATCGCCTCCTCCAGGATTTATAAAAAGAGGATTTCCCAGTCGCCTAAATCAAGGGTTTTTTTTTAAAAGTGCATATACTCGTAGTTTCTAAATTAGTTTAAATAAAAATGTATTCAATCTTTGTAACTCTACAGATGGCTTGGAGGCTAAATATACAGAGAGCGCCTTCCACGGCCAGGCAGCTTTGCCCACACGTCGTAATGACGACATGTCCTTCGAGCAAATGTTACTAGATGTGAAAAAGAAACTTAACCAACGTAAAGGCGACAAGAAACGCCACGACGACACTGTGGCTTGACATTTACTTAACCTTTGCCCGATGGTTAAAAAAAGTGAGGGTATCCGCCATGTTGGCTTCGATTGTCAATCTGACAATCCAATTCGGCGGGCTCTTCGGGTGAGTGCAATGACAGTGACAGATGTCAAGTTGACGTTTGTGTTACGAGTTGTGAATACGAAAAGAAAGATATCAATGTTATATTCTGGAGATGTTTTTGCTCACACGATGTACCTACTTGCTTAGTTAAATTATTTTAGTACATTGTTTGTCCATAGATTAGTTCTATTTACGTTTTGTAAATATTAGTTATTGATTTTCATTACCGCGTACATAGACGTATGTATGACTCTATTAACGCTACCTCCTATAATTTATACAAGTCTACGGCGTAGAGTATAAAAAGAGTATAAAAAAAAAATTAATTGAAAAACAAACAAAAAATTATCATTTAAACGCCGATTTCGTGTTTACCGAACAATAAATGTATAGATCAAACGATAATTCATTTATTCCCTTCATTATGTACTATACATTTTTATATCAAAGTCCTTATTATAAGTTAATAGATGTAAAATATGTAATCTTTATTAACTAAACTTTAGACTAACTGCAGAATGAAATGTTACCTATTAATACTAATTACTATAGTTTTTGCTCCGTTACTATTCCTTTGCAAGTGCAGAATAATGTAATCACATTTACAAAAGACCCAATCAAATGGATGAAAATAAAAATAAAAGTTGAAAAAAAAAAATGTTATATGGTTCTTTTAATATTGAATTAGAATTGGCACCTCAGGACAACAAAAAAAAAATGGACAGAACTCTACGTATTCAAGTGACGTCGAACCATTCTCAACTCCTTGACACGCTCGTACGCACACTTCTTTATTAGCCCGTAAAGTCCACTGCTGGACGCCACATATGCACTTAAAATCATCATGGTTAAGTTGGTCGGTTGGTTGGTTGCAAATTATTTTAGATGCATGTGTGTGAGTGCGTGTTCTTACAATAATTTAAGCATGGTTTGGGCGTCACTTTTCCGTAGTGTCCTGGCTATCTTTGTTGAAATGATATCGACATATTTACTTATTTAACTGTGTCAATCATAAATTAAGTGAAGATGGAGTTTCACCATGTGTTGAAAATCGCAACTAAAAAATATATCTTATATTATGGAAATGTTTTTATTTCTGAGCAAATTACTTCCATCGCAATTGCATGTGCCAAATATTATGAGATTTTTTATTGTGTTAGTCTCCTTGTGTAATTTCAGTATGGTCCCCCGAGGCAAGTGTTACAGTGGGGCAAGTGTAACAAATGCAAATTATGCGGCATAAACACGCTTTTTTTTTTGCTTAAATTATATCTACATGAACAACGCAGGAACTTTTACGCTATTGACTTAACCGACAGTACAGACAGTACATAGCTTCAACTATTTTATCGACAGACATCATTTTTTTAAACTATTCAGAAAAATTGCCCCATGTGGGGAAACACTCATTGTTATACAAAAAAGAACATTCTAATTCGTCGCCAACGCCGCAAAGGGGCGAACGTCAATTTTTCAAAAAATTACAGGAGAGCAAGCAAACATTTATTATTCCCAGATTACTAGTTTTTTTTTCATCAGTAAATTTATCTTATTTGTAGTGTTCCATTAAGTCTAATATATTTAATTTTCTGATGAAAAAAGCTAGTAATCGGGGAATAATAAATGTTTGCTTGCTCTTTTGTAATTTTTTGAAAAATTGACGTTCGCCCCTTTGCGGCGTCAACGACGAATTGTTTATAGATCTTAAAATATTTTGACATTAGTATCATCTCTTCAATTTTCTCGAAAACCACAGATAATAATAAAGCAACTACAAAAAGAAGCGTACTGTCACACTTGCCCCATCAATGAGGCAAGTGTCTTCCACCTCAATTAGTTTTAATTACCTTAAATTACAAAATGCTACTTGTAGATACTAAACTGCTTGATCAAAGAAACAATCACTTAATAATTGATGCTATGAAACTAAATGTACTATGTTAAATCCTTATAGAGCAGAAGTATTTAAATGTCCATTACAGTTTTAATTAATTTATGTCACACTTGTCTCGGGTGACTATATGTTTAATTTTTGTATCATTTAGTAAAAAGAAACAAATGACGTTGGTGGTGCTTGAGGTCTATTTTTCAAATATTGTATACGACATTATGTATGGGATAATAAGCACACAGGTGTGTTTAAAACGGTATTGGAGTGCATCTATCGTGCTAATATATAATTTGTTCGCTTAAATACGTTGTACCCGCGCGTGTCGCGCCGCCGTGGAAAGTACCGCATCTTATCAAAGGCGCCGCCGCGATTTCAAAGGTTGCCGCGTGTGGCCTAAACCCGTAGGAAAATTCGGCATTTTAAAACTAAGCGCAGTAGTGAAAGATTTTTTGCTACATAACGTATTTTATTACAGTAAGCGTAAGAAAAATATATTATTCTATTTTATTATTAGAATAGAAACATTTATTTAATAAACACAGTAAAAATAAACCTAGCAAGCTAACAGCATAGCAAAGTGGCGAAGCAATCAGCTTTGTAGCGGTTTCTAACGGTTGCCGTTGAGCAATCAGTTTCAAAATAGGAGGTTCAGATTGCCTGGAGGATCAGTAATCGATTGCTGAAAACAGAATTTGAAAATTCGAAACCGTTCTCGAGATAATCGTGGGACAGACGGATAGACGGATAGACGGACAGACGGACAGACATCGTGAAATCAATAAGTGTCTTCGCAGGCTTCGCCACTTAATAATAAAATAAAAGCAAAGTAATAAGTGCGCCTCCGGGTGTACCGACATTATCTTAGCGAACAGACTATAACTAGTTAGGTTCTGTAATATGTTCTCGAATATTCTATTCCTCGGACATACAGGTTTTCTCGCAGTGTTTTCCTCCACTGCCGGGTACATAGCAAACCAGCTCATAAAGATGCAATTAAAATCTCCAATAGTACCTAATGCAAAGGCGTGTGTGTTCACCATAATATTAAAGAGGGTACAGGTAAGGAGGACTATCTCATTTGGGAGACAAGATGAAAAGTGTCCAGCTGTAAGCAGTAAATAACAGTTCAAAAACCTTCCAGAATGGCGCTAGCGTAGATACAGGTTATGGTATGAATGTAGAGGTTGTAGATGGATTGAAGTGCGCCGAGTTAGTATACAGTATAGTATACAATACTTCAACTGTTCACGTAGACCAAAATTTTTTTTTAAAATATAATCGTAAATGATTTGGGGCGCTGTTTTTAAAATTTACCCTGCTACTATTGTAGCGCCACCCTTATTTAACGGTCACTTTTTCATACGCAGAGATGGTCCTCCTTACCTCTACCCTCCATACACAATATTACTGTAATCTACAACGTAGTGTCAAAGTGTCAATTACTGTCATAGACAAACTTGATTTGATTGTCGTCTGTGTATAACAATCTTGTAATATATTAAATATTTATGAATTGTATATTACAATATTTGTATTAGAGTAAGAGTTGAAAAGACTGTCTGATCAATCCATTTTTGCTTACGATATGAATATTGTGGTTTTGTAAAAAATTATGACAATATATCAAAGCCTTAAGAAAGGAGCCCTTCCTATCATTATTATGTTTATTCCTCTCATTTAGTGTAATTTGTAAGAATGGACTTCGGAGGCTTGTATCTTGTCACTCGTGCACATTTAGCGTTTTTAAAAACTTACATACTTTATAAAAGTTAAGCTTAGGGACTCACTTGCACAAACGTAAATAATAAAATTAATTTTATATTTTTTTTCATAGATTAAAAACTAAAATTTATCTCTATGTAATGTATGTAATATTGTATCCTCTTTAATTGTTTCTAGTATTCTATACTGAAAGTTACCAAATTGGTGGACTTTGTTAATACTTGTGTGCTTAGAACTCCCGTATTATGTTGTATTACACAGATATTTGAAATAAGGTAATATTTAAGAGACATTTCATTATGTTTTTCAGTGTTGCTAGTGTTATCGATATCGCTGGTCATATTAACATAATTTCTACTCCTATTTCTGCCTTTATTTAGATAAATTAAAAAAAAAGACTAGTCAATGTTACTGGATGATATTGTGTTTTTTTTTCGTTGTGATGATATTTATTTTAATTAAATTAAGATTATTTTTAAATGATTTTTAGTTAATAAAAATTTAAGTCCGACATTGACTCCTAAAATATTCATCTAAAGGTAGCCATTTTGGTTTATTAAAGTTAAATTAATTATTTCTGCATTGTTTTATTAAAACATATTTGGCCTTTTGATTGATGGACCAATAAGCAACATTGAATTAGATTATTATGGCTAAGCAATGCACTACCATGATATTATGAGCTTGAATAGTAATCATTATGAATAAAATTTACAGTTTAGGGTACTTTATGTTTTTGGAATACGTATTTTTTTTTAGCATATGGCTACCTTAGTGTTGGTCCTAAGTAATCTCTAAGTCAGTTTTACAGGCAGCAAAAATTCAAATGCAGTTAACTTTATTTTTTATTTTATGTGCTTTAGCAGATGCCAAGTTATATGCTTAATAGGTAGTACATTTTGGTCTGATATAATTTGGCAAAACTCAATGTCAGATAAGAATAGTAGAGCTATACTATAAAATATTTTTTTTCTAAAAATTTTAAACTTATCAATAAATATCCATTTTGTTAGACTTCTAAATATATATTTATTTAATGCTATTCTTCTAAAGTCTATTTGCTTTACCTCATTTTGTTGATAAATGACGTTTATTGAAAGTTAGTTTGCGTATTGTGTCTTAACACTATAGCATAAGGTTTAAATTCACATGTTACATTTGTTATTAATGAATATTTCGAATATTGGAATTGACCTTGAAAGTAGAATTTATGACCGGATTTCTTTTTGTAAATATGTAATACTTAAGTATAGTCATTGAAATTTTAACCTTATGCGCTTGTAAGTAACGTCGACGATTGAGTGGAGCGGTGAGACTAGTACGGGGTATGTACACTTTAAAAGTCCAATTTTTAGTATCGATCAATAGATGTAAAAAGGTCGTAGTGTATACATCCATATATGGTTAATATAGATGCGGCGAAAACGTTTTATACATAATGTTGTTGAAAAATAAAGTATTTTGAGCACAATGACTTCATTATTTATGTTACCGGGCGGATAGAAACTCACCACTAATGAAGACATTTTTCACCCTATTAGTTTTCCTAGCTCGGCAACAGATTGCACCCTAAAATTACCATTGTAAATACATGAAGATATTTACATGCATGTTCTACAATTTTCATCGTGTGCGTTCTCTGCTGTCTTTTCCATTGCAGGAAGGAAAAAGAACCCCATTGTTGTATTTCTTCAATTTCAGGGCACTCTCCTTGCTGCCTCAGCTATCATTGACGTATCTAATGATGTGCAGTTTCATGGTCACATCGAAGGGAATGCAAAATTGGCCTCTGAAAAGCTTGATGTACTCAGCAGAGCCGGATAGTATGGGCCTGCGCTCATAGATGACACGGCATAGAACGGCATGCCAAAGGATTTTTTTTGGGGACAAAAGGCATCGGCGATTTTTCCGGACCGATACGACTTAGGGACCTTCAAGAAAAGAGCATACTCCTTTCTAAAAGGCCGGTCACGCATCTGAAATTTCCCTGGTGTTGCGGTTGTTCATGGGCGGCGGTAGTCACTTACCATCAGGTGAGTCACATTCTCGTTTGTCCCCTTTTATATATATAAAAAAAATGCCTCGATCGTTACTCTTGGAAGACGGATTGACGATCACAGTACCAGGCGTTTAGAACCTTTGACGCTGCTGTCCGTCACTGGACTGAGTATTTAACGTCTCATGTCAACGAGGTTTTAGTCATAGCGCCATCTATCGAAAGCTATAAGATCTTGGCATATTCAATAGTTGACTTTTACTCTATGTGGTAGAGCCATGCTGCAGCTATATTAGTTATACGTGGTAGAGCCATGCTGTAGCTATATTAGTAGTATAGTGGTAGCACGAATGGGTCGGCTCGACCGGGGAAGGATCACGCCCTCACAGAATACCAGCGTAAAATAGCAACTTAAAACTGCTGTGTTTCGTATGGTGAGTGTAGAGAACCGGAGACCCATTTTACTGGAAAAGAGGCATTCCATCTTAGTCCTCACGGGTGACAACGCATCTGCATTTTGATTCGCAAGCGATGATAGATGTAGATGTCTATGGGTCACAACAACCACTTACCATCAGGTGGACTGTGTGCTCGTTTGTCACCCTATCCTATATACAAAAAAAAAGGGACGAAATGAGCTGACAGATTCTTTTGTGCCGCCACCAAACGGCTATTTTCTATAATTATTTTTTTTAGCAAACGATCTCATTGGACCCCTTGAGGTAGGTAGGATACTGTGGCCCATATGCATCTACATGTGACCTTAGTTGAGAATGAACATAGGTTGTCTTATTTTCAGTAAAAGCATCTCCGGTTCTTTGCGATCATAATACGAAACAGCAACAATGTGCTTCTATATTTCACGATGGTATTCAATGAGAGCGAGTTTTCTTTCCGGTCGAGCCGATCCCTGTACCATATGACTAAATAATATCAATTCAAAAATATGTTGTCAGACGAATATGTATTCTGAATTGACTTGAGATAAAATGATCAAGAGGTCGCGGTCTTTATAACATTTATTAAAGTTTACATTACATTTACTTGATAGAATATTAATTCAAGAACACTTAGCACAGTTCCTATAAATATAGGCCAAATCATGAAATATCTGTAACTTCCTGACAACGAGAATGGTTCATGTCCAGCCGTGGACTATTAAGGCCTGATTAAGATTATAAGATAGAATTACTATCTGGCGTTGACGTAGCATGTTAATATGTAAAATATAGATGGGTACGCGAAACCAAACTTAAACCAGGCCTAACTTGAAGTCAAGAAATGGAATTTTCAAATACTGGTAGTGAACTCCCACCACATCCTAAAGCACCTACACTATTTCAGTCATTTTGAAGGAATAGCGACGACGACAATTTAAAAGTAAGGGAGCGTTCCATGTAGAAAAATGTTCAGAAAATATAATTGAAAACCAAATATTTCGTATTTTCATAATACCGTTAGAACTAAGACTGTGCAGCGACGTAGCAAGGGGAGGAGGCTTTATGTACCTAAACCATAAGCGCTCGCTGTAAGTATTATAGTACCTACCTACCTACGCGTGCAACCCAGGTTTGATCCGCGCCAAAACTAGTGAAAAAAACGTGAGGAAACCACCATGTTTTAGAAAAACTGGGGCAGGCGGTAGACATTTCCTTCCCTCTTACAATTCTTCTCAAGGCTTGAAGTAATAGGACGTATAAATGCTGTAACTTTAAGCCGGCTATACATACACGTTGGCCGAGCGAAGGCGAGCGTCGCTTGCCTAGCTGGCAAATACGGTTCGTTTGGCGTGCCTTGCCACCACTCGGGATCGTTCGCCACGACTCGTCTCACTTCGGAACAGTGTCGGTTTTTTTGCACAAATCAAAGGCGCTCGCAAGCACTCTGCAATTCTTGTCCACATGTTAGTTGACCATGTCAGTATGTTCACTCATTCAAACTTGGCCAACATGTAGACTGTAGCACTCGTCTTGTACAAATTTGCCTACACTAGCGTTGGCTGAGGCTTAGCCAACATGTATTGCCGACTTTGCTGTAGGTAACTGTAAATGAGGGGAGGGACGGTATATTTGGCTTTTGCGGGTCCGGATGGTAGAAACTACGTCATACTACGTCACTGAGATTGTGAAAATCACATCTTTGTTCAGCTTCGCTTGCTGCCGCCTTTATGTCTTTTTTTTATAGAAGAGGGGGCAAACGAGCATGCGGCTCACCTGATGGTAAGTGACTACCGCCGCCCGTGAACAACCGCAACACCAGGGTAATTATTGCAGATGCGTTGCCGGCCTTTTAGAAAGGTGTAAGCTCTTTTCTTGAGAATCCCTAAGTCGTATCGGTCTGGAATAATCTCCGGTGGTAAACAATTCCACAGAGAAGTTGTACGAGGAAGAAACTCCTAGTAAAACGCACAGTCGTGGACCACCAAGCATCCAGATGGTGAGGATGGTATCATGAATTTTGACGCGATGTGCGTTCGTGAATTTTGGCGGCTGGAATTAATCCGAACAATTCCTCAGAACACTCCCCGTGGTAAATTTGATAGAAAATGCAAAGGGATGCAACATCCGTACGCAGTGCCAGTGTATCGAGCCGATCTGAAAGAACTCGGTTATTGACGATTCGAACCGCTCTGCGCTGGATGAGGTCAAGTGGAAGGAGCTGGCACTGGGGTGCCCCGGCCCAGAGATGAGAACAGTATTCCATGTGAAACCGAACTTGCGCTTTGTAAAGTTGCAAGCGATGTGCCGGCATGAAATACTATCCCGTTCCGCTGAGAACGCCAAGCGTTTTAGAGGCCATCTCTATTTCTTACAATATAATAATCTGAATTTGCAGAGTTTAAATCTGACCATTTGCTGCATTGAAACAATTGCATTGTATTGCTTGCTTGACACTTAAAAATAACAGAAGGCGACAGTCACAAACTTTAGTATTAATATTTAATATCATTATAATTTATTGCCATCTACAGAGTAAGGTATATTTGCTACTGCTAACTTCTTAGACCCTATATATCTCATCGTAATATCAAATGGTAACAATAGATGTCGCTTACACAAGTATGAGGTTCTTTTATCTTGTTGCATAGATGTCTATGCTCACGACATTTGTGTCAATGGAGATTATTCACAGATGCCATGGTCTGATTCTGATGAAACATGAAAGGAAGCCGACATAATTGGCTTCGCGAAATTCTGTGATGTACTCTGATCGCTTGTAATCGGAAAAATCGATTTGGAATATTTTCATTTTCTCGAACACACAGTCTCTGTCACGATATTCTTTTTCACCATGAAGGGCGTTTTAAATCAAGTTTTTAAAACAGCCCACGGGTAACTGCCGTAATATAATGTAGGGCCCAATCTCATGTGGCTGAGACATTAGAAACTACCATCTTGTCATATCTCATAGGTGTCATAAAGCGACTTAAGGATGGTCTATTATGTGGATTATAAGCTTAAGGCTCAATAACACTGGCGCAGAGTCGAAGCGACGCGACGCGTCATATTTTTCCGCCTACAGCATATTCCTTTCTATTGTTCTATTATTTAAGTACAGATTTCTGCTATGTAAATATGGAAGCGCGCGTCGACATGCGTTGACGCGCGCATTCGCACTTCGACGCTCGGCTGGAATCAAGTGGATAGGCGAGACGCCGCGCGTACTCGGGCGCAGTGACGCGTCAGACTCAGACCTATAGTGTATTATCTATGCTCAGACCATAGAGTAGCATCAGACGCAGACCACAACGGACGGACGACAGTGCTGAACTACGACGACAATGGACGAAGATGAAAAATTAATTTATTTAGTACAGAAATATGAATGTCTGTTTAACGTCAAGGCGAAAACCTACAGTGATAAAAATTGTAGGAAAAATGCCTGGCAAAAAGTAAGCGGCTTACGAGCATCGTCGCGCGCAGACGCGCGTCGCTGCGCGAAGGCGCGCGTCGCCGTGCAAAACATGACGCGTCGCGTCGCTTCGACTATGCGCCAGTGTGAGCTGAGCTTTACTCTCTCGTAAGTATAAGATGTGTAATGCCCAGGCCGGCAGTGGGAAATAGCGTCGAAGAATTGAGACATTTACTACTTGTTGCGGACAGCTAGAGACCCGCCGCCCCGTCGCCCCTTCATACCCCGTTACGCCCCGCACACCCCGCGCACCGGAGCCGAGCGACGACCAATGGGCGTGCAGCATCGTCGCACGGCACTACTCACAGACTGAGACGCTCTCTTGCGGGATATAAGAAGGGCGTTTTGGTCTGTGAGGTGTTCATTTCGGAAGCGGCACTCAAATACAACAAGAGAAGAAACCTCAAGAGAAAACCATCAAGAGAGAAGAATTTATACTCCATTGAAGACTCCCTTTGTGTATATAATTAATTAGTGAAAGCCGCATTTGTAAATAGTTTAATACAATATAGTCTACAGTACCATCTTTTCTTTAAGCAGTCCCCTAGCGTAATATCAGTTCAGTAATCAATCAATACAGGCCACTAGCTCCAGTAAATAAATACAGTCCACTTCGATCCCTTATACTACTCATGTAATGTGTTGTGGGGGTGTAAGAATATCCACTACCCCATATCGTCCCGTGAGTGTCGCAAGAGACGACAGGGGGCAACAAACCGGGAGATGGGCAGCGTCTTCCAATTAACAACTAAACATTTATAAAACTGCGGTTACCAACCCGCCTGCCAAGAGTGACAACTGTGGCAAATATCCCCCCTATGAGGCAATCTATGGAAAGGTTGTGGATGTACAGCAGTGGACTTTACATAGGCTGTAAGGGTAAGACTTATTTTACCCTGCGCCCTCTTTTACCAAAAGAGGGTCGCTTCCGATTCGGCAGAGAGGCTTAATAAGCCAACGCCGTACACTAAAAAGTGGAATTTAGCGGATATCACTTAATGTGGTTAGGATAGTGAGTCCCGCATAACCACGATAGACCACACTTCCTCGTGTAACGGGGTAGCCCTTTCCAATTACTTCTGGACGCAAAAAAGAAAACTTATTTTATACAAATGAATATAAAACCGATATCATATAGAATCCACTAGTTAGTAAATTAAAAAACAAAATTATTGCTTTTTAAATAGGATAGAACTATAAGATCCGTATACATTTTTTTACCAATTAATCGAGGAGAGAACATGTTTTGTTTTCTTTGTATTTGCATAGGTACACGTGCTTTGGTAAGTTTTTAAACGCGGTAGAGCCATGCTGCAGCTATATTAGTAGTATAGTTGTAGCACGAATGGGTCGGCTCGACCGGGGAAGGACCACGCTCTCACAGAATACCAGCGTAAAATGGCAGCTTGCTTGGCTTCATTAGCATACTTGGCCCCCGCCTCGATCAAGTCTTCCGTGAGCGAAAAGAATTGCTCGTAGTCCGCGAGGCAGGAGTCTAGGACTCCCTGTTCCGCATCCGAGGCCACGAGGTTCAGTGTAAGCCTCCTCCACTACGGCCCTTCGGGCCGCGACCTGCTCGATCCGCTTCTCTAAACGATAGACCCGATCGGGTCGCCCTATCAAAGTATGGGCATTCGTGGCCCAGCGCAGCTCCGCCTGCAGGCGAAGCGCCGGTGGCTTGTGCGATGGCATCACTACTCAATACAAATTACTATTAAATTAAATTAAATACAAATTACACTACACGGCAAGTACACATTACAGTTGGTCAGCAAAGATACCTCGCTCAGGCGACCGACCCTTCGGCAATTTAATCTACCTACCCGAAATACCTGACGCGTAGGTACCTAACCCTAAATTACACTCCTGCTTGCGCACCCTAACGGGCGTGGTTCTAAACACCGATACGCTAACAAACAAAAAAAAAGAAAAAAGAATATTTTTTTATTACGGCCGAGGGTGATTGGAGAAACAATCAACCACGCTCTGCTACCAGAAATTGTTACGGCCCGCAGTTGCCCCGACAGAAGTCGACTGTACTAGGGCTCATCAGTAGCACACTCGACGGGCGACCAGATGGTTCGGGCCCAAATGGCCTATGGATAATTATTATGTAATGGCTGGATAAGCAAACACAAACTTACCGAGTTCCGAAGGTAGGGTCGACCACAAAGTACCGTCAAGGGCAAGTAGGTGGTATGTAAGTGGTGTGAGATAGGTGTGTAAATGTCACCTGATGTCACCGATGTAATCGGCCAGCAGACCTACATACGCTGCCCTGCTCCACAATGTGCAATCACTACAGTGGGCGTTCACCGTTATCTGAACTCAAGTCTAACGTCACTTAGCACAAAACTATAATCGAAGAGGAATGCGGTCTCCTCACGGATCACAAAGTTTTAGCGTTCCACCCGACAAAGCAAAATTCCTTCGTACAATGTTAAAATGCCACCCAAGCAACTCGTCGACGCAAATTAACTGCAATCGAAGTTAATTTAATCACTCAAAATTCAAAGAAGCCTCGTTGTCACGTAAACGCACGATATAAGAAGACAACGCAATCAGAGGCGGGCTTAACGCGAATTAACGTTCCGAGCATAAACGATACTTCAAACTCTATTCGCTATTATCTCGAAAACTATATGCGATATGGGAAAATGGGAAAAAAAATTGAATATCTATTAATTTAAAAACGGTTAATCAATACTCTTGTCCTTTAAAACTCATACATAAATTGCACAAGGACAAACATTCAGACCTGAAACAATTACTTGTAAGCCATACAAATGCTTGTGCCGTGCGAGATTCGAAGTCACTGCGCCACGGAGCTGTCTATTGTATAAATGTTAGAGAAAAAGATAGTAGATAATAACTAAATTATAAGAAATATATTTGGCATGTAGGCTTAAGAAATAAGTGTCAGTATAAGTGTATTAACGCGTTCCAAATCTTTTAACATTAACATTTGTTTTCTAAATGTGTATTCGGCTGAGATCGAACCCATAACCCACAACTTAATAGTATGGAGTGTAGAGAGAAGGAGGACCATCTCTATATATGAAAAGTGTCCCTAAAACGTGTCCAATAAGGGATGCACTGCAGTAGCATAGGATAAAGTAAAAAAAGCGCCAAAAGTAATTAGAATAAGATGGAGAAATAATCCGCTTGGTTTTGTACTAAGTAAATGGTTAAGATTTTGTATACTGAAATTTTACTAACTACTCTAGTCATGAAATTTTTTAAATATTTGAATTCAGCTGACTTCACTCAGTTCACAACAGCCATCTTCATATCGTAGTTTTTCAGACGCCAGCGCTATTGTGGTAGGTTTTGGAACCTCTATTTTCAGTAAATAGTAGGACACTTTCAACTTTCGCCCCTTATAAGATGGTTCTCCTTGTACTCTACACTCCATACCTGATAGGCAGGCACTCTTGTTTTAAAAAAAAAATCGTTACCCCCACATTAGGATTTTCTCCTGTATCGTGGAGGCAGCTTACAAACATAAATTGCACGAGGACAAATGTCCAGACCCGGAACGATTATTTGTAGGCCATACAAATACTTGTTCCGTGCGGGATTCGAACCCGCGTCCCCAGTGCAACAACTCATTGTTAAGTCACTGCGCCATGGAGCCGTCAACTCTGTTCACTCTGATAACTTAGACACGCAGTTCTTGAATTATTAAAGGTAATACCTATAACACGTTGAAACTCATACCTACCTTACTTAAAAAAAATCTTCCATCTAACATCCAAACAATGTAAACCCGAACTCTTAAACGCTCTGAAAATTATACGAACTATATGCACTCGATTTCAGCCTAAGGGCCGCCCGTAAATAAAGCGATCCCCCTTCGCAAGTTCCTACAAGGGCAATTATGGGGCAAATTAGTCATTAGGGCGTTTTCAGAGCCGCGCGGAAGGGCCCGAGGCTGCCTACCACACTAATTTAAGAAGGGTATGACGTCACATCAAAGTGCATTGGACTGTCGCCTATATAATGCTATCCGGATAATTTTGTATAAGCTACTAGCTGGTACCCGGCGCGTTGCTGCTACAGAGAAAATAATTGTCTAAATATCGTTTTAAATTTGGAAGAGTTATATTGTTTGATAATGCTTGCAGTTGAATGATATAATATAACTTTCAAATAAATTGTTCGGTGTGATACGCGCGCCATCTACTGTAAGTTAATTGTACTATGCCTATAACCTTCACGCAAGTGCAAGCAATGGCCCGCCACATACATTCGGAATCCGAACGCAGATTCCGAACGCATCAAATCTACATAAAATCAAGGGCCTATCACACACGTACTGTAGTTTCCGTTCGTAATTTTGCAGGAAAAACGGGGTTCCGAATGTATGTAGCCGAACCGTTCGGAATCCCGAAACGGACTTCCGAATGTATGTGACCAGCCTTAATGTTAAATAGTACTTGCAGTAAGATGGCGGCGAAAGAGAATTCAACACCCCAATTTGTCTCGTGGGTGACGTAAGACGCGACTATGTGAAATGTCACAAAGATCTCATGTCTTCGGACAGATGGCAATATAATCATCACGTTTACTCCACACGTGGTAGAGCCACGCTGCAGCTATATTATGATTGTAGCACGAATGAGTCGGCTCGACCGGAGTAAAACCCTCCTCTCACAGAATAACAGCGTAAAATAGCACCTTAATGTTACTGTTACGGCTCCGTGGCGCAGTGGCTTAGCAATGAGTTGCTGCGCTGGGAGCCGCGGGTTCAAACCCCGCACGAAACAAGTATGTGTATGGCCTGCAAATAATTGCTCCGGGTCTGGATGTTTGTCCTTGTGCAATTTATGTTTGTGAACTGCCTCCACGGTAAAGGAGAAAATCCTAGTGTAGGGTTAACGTTTTTTTTAAGAAAAAAAAACTGTATTTCGTGTGGTGAGTGTAAAGAACCGGAGACCCTTTTTACTGGAAACAAAGCATTCCATCTTAGTCCTCACGGGTGACAACTGACAACGCATCTGCATTTTAATTCGCAAACGAAGATAGATGTAGATGTCTATGGTCAACAGCATCCATTTCCCATCAGATAGACTGTGTGCCCGTTTGTCACACTTATATTACAAAAAAAAACCACGACAAATTCTCGGGCATATAGTTTCCGAGATAATAGCAAATACAGAGTTTGAAGTATCATTTCAATTATTGAACTACTTGAATGTGTTCTATGCAAACGAAGGCGCGGGTAAAATTTAGTAATAAATAAATCAATAGTTTATTTGATTTTCTCACAATATTTCGGAAGTAAATCTAAATTCCATAATAATATTTTTTTATAGGTAGGCTGACAAACGAGCACAGAGTCCAACCAATGGTAAGAGAACGCTGTAGCCCATAGACATCTACATCTATCTTCGATTAAGACTCAAAATGGAAATATTTTGTCAACCGTGAAGACTAAGATGGAATGCCTCATTTCCGGTAAAAAGGATCTCCGGTTCCCTACACTCACCATATGAAACGAAGTTCCCTAAGACGTATCCTAAATGTGTAATTTGAAACGTTTAGGTAGCTAAAGTATTTAAATCTTTCGCAGACCATAGTTAATTTTTTGCGGACCACTGGTTGGGAATCACTGTTATAGAGAATAAAAAGAAATAGATTTTTAGCTTAATTAAAGCGTATGCACTCTTTTCTTGAAGACACCTATATTACTTAGTCGGGGGTAAACGCACCAGCAAATTGTACCACTCATTTGCTGCATCCATTACGAACAACAAAACTAACGGTTCGTTAGTTAGTTTGAATGCGGAGTATATGGAAGAATGACTACCTCGTTGGTCTAGTGGTTGTAGTAGTGCGACTGCTGATCATGAGGTCCCGGGTTCGAATCCCGGGTCGGGCCAAAAAATCAGTTATTGAGTTTTTCCATCAAGAAATTCTCAGTAGCTGCCCGGAGTCACGAAGTTGGCGGTGTTTCACCCCCGTGTCTCGGAAAGCACGTAAAGCCATTGGTCCTGCGCCTGATCTCTCTCCGGTCGTGTCGGTTTACGGTCCCATCGGGCTATGAGAGTGAGGGAATAGAGAGTGCACCTGTGATTGCGCATGCACTTGGGCACTATAATCCTGTCCTGCGCTGATGGCTAGTCTCCGTTGAGACTGGCCGCCGTGGCCGAAATTCGGTCTGGAGGACATTATTATTATTATTATATAGAAGAGCTGGAGACTCGTCAAGCGACTTGCTTTCCGAAGGTGGTAGCCGGAAGGAATTATGTAAGTATCTAATGTCATTCACTGTTTTAAATGTATCCTGTAGAATATCGAGAATGATGAGTATGATGCTTTGAATTAAGCTTGTGCTCGTGGCTGGCAATAAACATGTGTCAATGTCATGTTCGATCATTTGACCCGGGTCGCAACAAAGTATTGATGATTGCAATTACATTTTTTTTTAATTTCGCGGATCAAGCGACCATAGAGTATAATAATGTTAGACGACTGACATTATCAAACGGGGCCATAGATAACAGAGTACTGAAACTCGAAATGTTCCATTTGAATGAATGACCCGAATGATGCGGTTCATAAAACGAATCAATACTTGAATGATCGGGTCATTAAAAATGAACGAATGCCACACGTCTACCACACACAGATACACAGATAAACATATATACAGATATACACTACGATCATATAACACTCCTCTTTTTTCGTCGGGGGTTAAAAGGGAGACAAGCGGACACAAAGTCCAACCTCATGGTAAGTGGATGATGCGGGATGCGGCCTACAGTTATCCTCCATTTAGAATCAGAATACATCTAACGTTATCATCGTTAACGCATTAGAAATGTATGGCTTCGCTGGACCTATTCTGCATTGGCTAGAATCATATTTAAGCGATAGATCCTTTTATGTGGTAGTCAATGGGTACCAATCTAACTTACACTCTATTTCCTCTGGCGTACCGCAAGGCTCGCATTTGGGCCCAATATTATTTAATATATTTATTAATGATCTGCCTGATCACTTTCTTTATTCTTCACCGCATATGTTCGCTGACGACCTGAAATTGTCTAAAGTCATAAATAATGAGAGCGATATTATGAAGCTTCAAAAGGATTTAGACTTCTTGAATTCTTGGTGCGTAAAAAATGGACTTAAATTGAATGCCAAAAAATGTACACACATAAAATTTACTAGAAAACTTAACAAAATTTCATCTTCATATACAATAGCTGGCAACATACTTAAGGAGACAGAAATCATGCGTGATTTAGGCGTTTTATTGGACACAAAACTTACATTCATACCACATATTATGGAACAAACGATCGGCAGGGCATCGAGAATGGTGGGTTTGGTTATAAGAAATAGTAAGGAATTCCGAGACATTAAAACTAAAAAAATCCTTTATTGTAGTCTGGTCAGAAGTGTAGATACTGGAGTATGGTAGTATAATCTGGCGACCGCACTACGCTACTCACTTATTGAGAATAGAACGGGTACAAAAGCGCTTTCTTCGTCATCTGTCGTATTCTTCGGGTATGCGAGGCAGGCATAATATCAGTTACGAGACCCGTCTTAAGCGCTTTAACATGACCAGTTTATACAAACGAAGAGAGGTTTCAGATTTGTTATTTTTATTTAAATTACTCCACAATATCATAGACTGCTCAGAACTTTTACAAAAGATTAATTTTAGAGTTCCCTTCAGGCCTCCACGAAAACCTATTACACCACTCAGTCCTCCATTACGACGAACTGTTTTGGGATCACATTCCCATTTTGTAGGATGATCAGACTTTTTAACCAAATTAGCGATCTCGTCGACATTAACCATGTTTCATTGGGAAAGTTTCGAAAGGCTGTCTATATGATAGGTACCTCAGATTATAAACATTTGCCTTGTTAAACACTTTTTCCTTTTTTTTAATTTTTTTTTTAAATTTTGTAATTCCATACCTTGCCGCTCTGTTTTTGGTCAGTTTGTTTTAGTGCATTTTATAATAGCAATACTACAGTGTCTCTATTCAATAAGTATAAATTCGTCTTTTAATTGTAGCGATAAAAGTTATGCATGTGGCGTTTACCTGTAATTGACTGTGTACTTAGTTTTTTTTTTACTATATCGCTTGATTTATATGGGAAGATGTTAGTGCATAAGTTGTTGGTAAACCAATTTTAATAAAATAATAAAATAAAATAAAACGCATCTAGTGTTGTCACTGAGGACTAAGATAGAATTAAACATTAAAAAAGATTATTTAGCTTATTATGATTTTCTTACGTGGTAGAGCCATTCTTGAGCTATATTATTATAGTTGTAGCACGAATGGGTCGGCTCGACTGGAGTAGGTACACGCTCTCACAGAATACCAGTGTGAAGTAGCAGCTTAACACTGCTGTGTTTCGTATGGTGAGTGTAGAGAACCGGAGACCCTTTTTACTGGAAAAGAGGCATTCCAGCTTAGTCCTCACGGGTGGCAACGCATCTGCATTTAGATTCGCAAACGAGGATAGATGTAGATGTCTATGGGCCACAACAACCACTTACCATCAGATTGACTGTGTGCTCGTTTATACCCTTAACCTAAAAAAAAATTCGTAAAAAGGCCATATAGCTCTTCTCTTTTTTTTTGGAGAAGTTAAACGAAGTGAGAATTCACCACTCTGTTCAAGCAACAGCTTTAATTTCTCTATCATATCGCATTCAATACGTTACACTACGTCGAGGATGTCGTAGAATTACGCATTTGCCTTAAATTTCAAAGTACGCGAGTGATCCCCAGTTCGATTCTGACCAGTACCGATAAAATTAAAATAGAAACTTTTTTATTCAAAATATATTATAAATAATACTTACTGAACGTCACTTTATGTTAAATTTACCACTGGATCGGAAAAACGTCTGTCCTGGGAAGAAGAAGCAAGAAACCCAGCGGAACTTTTTTTTGAAAGAAAAATATAACAGCTTACAATCATTTAAGCTACACAATAATTAACAACACAAAACAAATTAGAAATAGCGTGGTAGCGATCACCTCATTCCCAGGGGTAGGTATATCATCCATAAATTCCTTAATATAAAATGTTTGTTAGTAAAACTTTTAAACTTAACGGCACTCAGATTTTGTAGTAAGGATAGAAATATATATGAGTAAAGAATACTTATACATGGAAATAGGAAATATCGGAATATATATCTAATTCTATAAATGGGAGCCGTATTAGCTCAAGGGCTAACCGCTCGCTGTAAATTTCACGAGCAACCCGGGTTGGATCCCCGCCGCCACCATTGAAATTGTTAATTGCAGTTTTAAGTGCTGATTTACCACGTGTTTAGCGGTGAAGGAAAACATCATGAGGAAACCTGTATGTCTGACAAGTAAGAAAAAATAGTTCGAAGACATGTGAAGTTCGCCAACACGCATTGGGGTAGCAAAGCAGACTTTTCTTTGCCCTAAAACCCTCTCAGAAATGATGTAAATATAGACCGCAATTTTAACTTTAACTATAGGTATCTCAATACGGTAGTATCTAATATTGTGAGGAGAATTGGCGTAGCTAAGAAGAAGCACGGCCATCCTCAAAAATCTACAACCTATGAAAAGTACACTGCTGAACATTCTGCTGGACTAAATTTGAACTGGACCTGAATTTCTTGCAGTGCGTATAAATAGCCATTTTATATCCCGCTACGTTCGAGAAGAACAGACATCGTAACGACGCCTGTTACTGGTTGTGTTTTCTGGTTCAATTCAAGGCCGATTAATATTGCGGCCTTTCCCTTAATCGAATTTGGGATACCCACGAGATTAAACTGGTGATGGGTTCCTATGATACTTTGCGGATTATGTTAGAAAGTGAATTATTGGATTGGTTCAGTGTTAGACTCGGGGATATTAGCATCAACTTTAAAAAATTAGTATTATGATTTTAAATACTAACCATATCATTACTAAAATAATTTTACTGTTTCCATTTATTATTCTTCTTATTGTTTTTAAATTTGTACGGGTTTTATTCGAGAAATCTTAAACAATCCCAACTTACAACGCACATATTCAGCGTTTAAAACGGAAACTTTTAAAGCATTATTTACCGTACAGCAAACGAAATCCTCGCAACGATTCTAGCGTTAAATAGCAGCCCTTAATTGTATTAGACTTTAGGCTACTACTTTGGTTTGACGATCGATTACCCATCCACATCACGCCATTCCAAACCACCGCCGCATCCTTATACGCTGATTTTAAGGGCGGTTTTTGTTTGTAACAATAAGGGTTGGAGGAAGTGAAGAGGATGGGGATACAGGGCTGGGTCGTAAGGGGTGGCGCCGTAGATAAGAGCCGCCCCAAATTGTAGGGGTGGTTGTCAGTCTATGCAATATTGTTGACGGGTACGCACGCTCACTAAATACCTACACTCCTGGCGAAATTTTGGACTGACACAATATTGCCGTCTTTTATATTTTAAGTGTTAAAAAAAAATATAATTTTATTTGTGTTTTAGTGGTTGATAAACATTGTAAGTGAGGTGTTGCGAAATGTATAATAAAGTTTTTTGACTGTGTTAGTTTCATGTACGGAATTTGAGACTTTTGCAGGTATTATGTAATTCATTTATTTCATTGTTTTGTAATTTAGAATAATCTATAAGATATCGCAAAGTGGCTAAATTAAATAGAGAATACAGTGAGTTAGCATCTCTCTCTGTAGTAATAAGTTCTGCGTTTTCTGTGGAAGTAGCATGACAACTGAGCTGCTTATTTAATAATCAGTAGCTACCTCAGCCCACGGAAACCTTCAATCAACTTTGAATGACATGACCAAAGAGGTAATAATAATAATAATGTCCTCCAGACTGAACTTCGGCCACGGCGGCTAGCCTCAACACAGACTTTTTTTTACGTGGTAGAACCATGCTGCAGCTATATTATCTAATAGTATAGTTGTAGCACGAATGGGTCGGCTCGACCGGGGAAAGATCACGTTCTCACAGAATACCAATGTAAAATAACAGCTTAATGCTGCTGTGTTTCGTATGGTGAGTGTAGAGAACAGGAGACCCTTTTTACTGGAAAAGAGGCATTCCATCTCAATCCTCACGGGTAACGACGCATCTGCATTTTAATTCGCAAACGAAAATAGATGTAGATGTCTATGGGCCACAGCAACCACTTATCAGGTGGACTGTGTGCTCGTTTGTCACCCTATCCTATAAAAAAGTGTACTCTCTACTCCCTTACTCTCGTAGACCGATTGGACGGTAACCAGGAGACGGGAGATCAGGCGCAGTAACAACAGCTTTACGTGATTTCTCAGGCACTCCGAGACTCCCGGTTGCTAACGAAAATTTCTTGACAGAATAATCAAAAACCTTAGATACTGATTTTACCCGGGATTCAAATCCAGGTCCTCAGATCAGCAATCGCGTCTACGATCCGCCAGTCCAATTAGACAGTAACCTGATAGGTGACATGATCGCTTTTTGGTGCCTTTTAGGTCATATTATGATTAAGGTATTTAAATTTCGCATTTACCACGGGGAGTGCTCTGAGGAATTGTTCGGATTAATCCCAGCCGCCAAATATCACGAACGCACATCGCGGCAGAACTCCCGATACCATCCACACCATCTGGATGATTGGCGGTCCATCACTGTGCGATTCAGAAGGTGTTTTCTTCCTCGCACAACTTCCTTGTGGAATCCATTACAAGCAGCGATTTTTCCGGACCGATACGACTTAGGGACCTTCAAGAAAAGAGCTAACTCCTTTTTAAAAGGCTGGGAACGCATCTGCGATTCCTCTGGCTCCCTGGTGTTGCGGTTGTTCATGGGCGGCGGTAGTCACTTACCATCAGGTGAGCCGCATGCTCGTTTGCCCCCTCTCCTATAAAAAAAATATAGGGCCGTGGTAGTGCAGGGGCTAAGCGCTCGCTGTAAGCTTTACAGTATGCGAGCAGTCCGGGTTCAATTCTCACCGGCACTCATGATATTGTAAGTTCCAATTTTAAGCGTTGATTTACTTCGTGTTCGGCGGTGACGGAAAACATGATGAGGAAACCTGCATGCTTAAGAAATTAAATAAAAAATATATTTTTAAGCCATTTAAGACAATGCGGTGTTTATTTTCATGTCCTAAGACCCTGAAGGAGGCTGTTTAGCTGTGGGAGAAATAAAAAAAACCAAAGACATACGGAGTCCGCTAACGCGAATTAAGCTAGCAAGGCCGTCATTTTTGTGTCAAAAATGCTTTGAGAATTTTTTTTCTTTTATTTTAAAAATGTTACCTCCACACTAGGATTTTCTCCTGTATCGTGGGGGCAGTTTACATACATAAATTTCAAAAGGAAAAACATCCAGACCCGGAACAATTATTCGTAGGGCATCCAAATATACTTGTTCAGTGCGGGATTCGAACCCGCGGCCTTTAGCGCCACAACTCATTGCTAAGCCACTGCGCTGTCCATATTCAAAATTATTAGTTAAATTGGGGGAAGATCTGTACATAGTAGTGGGACGTATATAGGCTGGAACTTTACCGTAGTACTAGGGCTCCTTTCTTCCGCCAAGCGCTTTCTTCCCTTAACTTTTTTTAAACGTGCTAGAGCCATGCTGCAGCTATATTAATAGTATAGTTGTAGCACGAATGGGTCGGCTCGACCGGGGAAGGACCACACTCTCACAGAATACCAGCGTTACATAGCAGCTTTATGCTGCTGTGTTTCTTATGGTGAATGTAGAGAACCGGAGACTCTTTTTACTGAAAAACGAGGCATTCCTTCTTAGTCCTCACGGGTGACAACGCATCTGCATTTTGATTCGCAAACGAGGATAGATGTAGATGTCTATGGGCCACAGCAACCACTTACCATCAGGTGGACTGTGTGCTTGTTTGTCACCATATCCTATAAAAAAAAACCTCCCGATATAGGTTAGAAATTGTATCGGCAAAAAATCATAAAACATTAGCTTGACTCATGTATGCAACAACTTCTCACATATTTGTGCCACCAAGCACGAGAAGTTTCATTGTTTGAATAGTGGATCAATATAGTTATAGGCTGCAAGGTATTCCATCTTAGTTCCCAGATGATAACGCTTCGAAATCCTATTTGTTTGTGGGAATCCAAGGACTAAAGCAGGTAGCCCGACAGCTTATTGAATGAAACTAGTTATTTTTACGGATTTTATCACGTTTAATTATTATATTTTATAATTCCGATGTTTCGAATACTTTACAACACCATGGGTGTTACTAGTTTAATAAAATATATAGTTTTCGCGTAAATATGAAAAGCCGGAGAACTCATTTGCAATTTTAATTTTAATAAATATATATATTACTAGCTGGCCAGGCAGACGTTGTTCTGCCCTTTTCGACGACCCTTCTTATAAAAAATCCTTAAATTCGTAATAAAAAAATATTGAGTGTCACTTATCAGGATAAGAGCTATCCTATCTCTCAAGTTGGACGAAACTGCACAGAATGTGCAAAATTTCATTGAAATCAGTTCAGTAGTTTAGGGAGTTCATCGCTGACAAAAAAATTGTGTGACACGTAATTTTTATATAAAAAGATAACATCTTGATTTTTTAAGGAGGATATTCTCAACTCGACTCTATTTTTTTATGTGTTTGAACGTTTTTCAAGTTAATCCGATTTTGATGACTTTTTCATTGAAAAAATGGTGCTTATCATGTGGTCCCATATAAATTGGACCAAGATCTGACCAGTAGTTTTTGAGTTAGATATCTTTAATAATACGTATTTAATTGACTTCGACTACATTGATAATGTTCTCATTTTGTTTATATTGAAGTCGGTTATACAATTTTTTTAATTTTACCACTTGTTAAATAAACAAAGGTACGATTGTCGTACTATCGCTAACTGCCGGTGGTTTGTTTCAAGTAAAAAAATTCAACGCCAGTTTCACATTACTTGATCGATCCGTTACAATATTTCATCTCCGGCACTTGAAATAAAACGAAGTAACAGCGTTTACACACGTGCACATAGTCCACCTAATGGTAAGTGAATACTGTGGCCCATAGACATACATCCATGTTCTTAAGAAACAAAATGCAGATGCTTTCTGACACCTGCGGACTAAGATTATTCGTGCTATTACCATATAAGTTGCAGCATGGCCCTACCACGTGTAATTTAGTAAGTTTTAAGTTTTTGAAGAATGGACTTTTCTATGAACGTAAGAATCGCAACGGTTAAAAATGTAAAATGATTAAAAACCGGTTCAAAAAGCCGGTCGATTTAAATTTGTATAGGACTATATCGAAAGTTTACCCTTTCGTATAAAAATCAGCGAAATCGGTGAAGTAACATTGGATTCATCGTATATTACTAGTGACCGCAAAACATAGCACAGTATATATATTTTTTAAAAAACGTTACCCCCACACTAGGATTTTCTCCTGTATCGTGGAACAGTTTACAAACACAAATTGCACAAGGACAAACATCCATACCCGGAACAATTATTTGTAGGCCATACAAATACTTGTTCCGTGCGGGATTCGAACCCGCGGTTCCCAGTGCAGCAACTCATTGCTAAACCACTACGACACGGAGCCGTCAATCCCAAGCCCAATTTATATAATAAATATAGTCAAACTAAGAACCTCATTTTTGAAAAGGATTAAAAAGCTTAAATGGCCACCTTAACAGCTGGCCACAGGCTGATTATAATATTCAGAATTTTTTTATGCTAACACGTTTTGGGGAACCGTTGCTTACCGTGTAGTGGCGGTGTAAGAATGTATTACTCCATACTGTCCCGTGGGCATATAGGCAACACGGAATGACTAAAATAAAAACTGAAAAAAACCCGAACCAAAAAGAGCTCATAATCTTTAAACAACTGAACAGATTTTCTTGTAACATAGCTAAGAACACTCTCGATTAACACACCTTTCAAACGACAAATACGAAATCAAAATCGGTTCATCCTTCATCATCATCAGGAGCTATGATACCACATATACACAGGTTAAAAATAAACAAGGAGAAGAGCAGTAACGACTTAATAATAACAACAAATAATTTAAAAATAAAAATTTTGTACAGCCGACTTCAATACATATAAGTTATTAACAATAACTCAAAAACTATTAGTCAGAACTTGATCAAATTTATATGGATACACACGAAAAGTATCAGCTTTCAAATAAAAAAAGAATCATCGAAATCGGTTCACCCAGTAAAAAGTTACGAGGTAACACAAATAAAAAAAAACAACAGTCGAATTGAGTACCGTCTCCTTTTTGGCTGTCAGCAGATAAATAGAAAACTGCGAGAACCATTGAGTTATATGTACTACGTACTAGAGAAGCCATTCCGAACATTGACTATGTTCAACTGAACTGTAGTGCAATCCGTACAAACTAAATATTGCGTAAATTGAAGATTTGTGAATTCCATAAAATAATTATTATTACATTTTATTTAGAAATATAATATGTTTGTTTAGATTAAATTAAGATATTTTATATTAAATTTTTATATTTATTTTATATTAATATCTTATTTTATATCAAATTAAATTCTTCGCGCGTGCGCGACTACTACTCCCGCGCATGCGCGAAGACAGAGTAGGACACAATTTTTGTTTGGAATGGCTTCTCTAGTACGTACCTAGTACATATAACTCAATGGCAGGAACTAAGCGTGGCTACTAAGACAAATATCCCCACTAGGACGCAATCTATGGGAGAGGCCTACGTTCAGCAACTGTCGAAAGGCTGTAACGGTAACGGTAGACAAAATATGCGTTTATAATGCTAGAGCCATGCTGCGGCCATATTATAGTTGTAGCGCGAATGGTTCGGCTCGACTGTAGAAGGACCACGCTCACACTGAACACCAGCGTAAAGTAGCTTAATACCGCTGTGTTTCATATGACTGTAGAGAACCGGAGACCCTTGAGACCAGGTAGTCCTTAGTCCTCAGGGGTGACAACGCTTTCGCATTTTGATTCTTAATCGAGGAAAAGTGTAGATATCTATGGGCTACAGTTACTCGTTTGTCACACTTATTTTGTAAAAAATATGTAGTTTAAATTTAAGACAATTGGTTTAGTGTAAAGGCACCCTAAATTCCGTCATTAGTCAGCCGTCATTTGTAACATTTATTTCGTGACCTTTAAGTAATTAATCCTCTGTCACTTAATTTAATTAACACGGAAGGCATTACCGATGCTAAGCCGTGTTTGTTTCATGTTACTTTTGTCGCAATGACCCTCTACATTGACGCCTTTTGTTTATATTTTGGTTATGTTTAAAAGGAAAACAAGCTTAAATTTCAATCAAGTCCATTGCTGAACTGGCTCATCTATAGATTACCTTAGGGAATATTTGTCATAGTTGCTACGATTGGCGGGCGGGTAGGAGAACGCAGTTTTTATTTTTTAGTTGTGGTTAGCTACGCTGCTGCCCATCTCTTGATTTGTTTCACTCACACTCACGGGAAGAAATAAGGTAATAGATATTCTTACATTGTCACTACACGGTCATCCTCAATTCTGTCTACTATAATTAAAAATTAAAAATTTTGTACAGCCGACTTCAATATAAGCGACTTCAAGACAGGTTATTTAAGAATAACTCAATAACCATTGGTCTGACCTTGATCCTTGATGGGACCACACGAGAACTATCAGCTTTCATATAAAAAAAGAATCATCGAAATCGGTTCGCCCAGTACAAAGTTATGAGGTAACACACATAAAAAAAAAGCAAAAAAAAAAACATACACTCGAATTGAGTACCGTCTCCTTTTTGGAAGTCGGCAGAAAATATGATATAAGTGAAACCATGCTAAAGAAGGCAAGCCTAAACTCTGCTCGCGGTGTAGATATCGAGAAGAAAAGTAAGAAAAAACAGGAGTAAAGTAACTCGAGGACTTGGGAACTCCGACTCCTCACATTGGAGTAGTTTTCGGCTTAATTACCCTCTACTTTTCCTTGAAAAAGAGAAAAGTACGTTGTCTTATTATACACCGAATTTTAACCGACTTATAAAAGGACGAGGTTCTCAATTCGACTGTATTTTTATATGTGTAACCTCATAACTTTTTCTCGGTGAACCGATTTTGATGATTCTTTAGTTGAAATCTGGTGCTTCTCATGTTTACCTATATAAAATTGATCAGAGTCTGAAAGGTAGTTTTTGAGTTATCCTTAATAATTTGTACAGAAGGCAGTTGTAATTTTTTTTTATTTTACCACTTGTTTTGAACTTGGTTCAAAAATAGAACGCATTTCTATAACTCATTGACAAGTGTCATATTTCGAGAGCTTATTGATCAACTTAGTAGAGCAATAATGTAGAGTATTGTACCAATCTTACGTCACGTTATTGGGCAGAGGCCATCTTTTTTGGGGAGTGTAATGAACTGAAAAGATACTGCGGGGGTGGAATTTCACGCCGGAATAGCGTTTAATATTTTACAAATGGAATACTTTCACCACTAATGGACTGGTGGTACAAAATGCCACCTAGTAACCTTGTAAGATTGTAAAGTCACCAACGACCAAAAGCCCGTTGGTGACTTTACAAACTTACCAAACTCGAACAGAGTGTAATGTAGTCAGCATCTCAGTATTCTATAGGATACAATTTTTTTTGTTAAAAAAAAACGTTACCCCCACACTAGGATTTTCCTGTATCGTGGAGGCAGTTTACAGACATTAATTGCACAACGACAAACATCCAGACCCGGAACAATCATTTGTAGGCCATACAAATACTTGTTCCGTGCGGGATTCGAACCCGCGCTCCCCAGCGCAGCAATTCATTGCTAAGCCACTGCGCCACTGCGCCGTCAATTGTGTAAGAACAAAAAACATTAATTAGCAGCTTAATGATGCTGTGTTTTGTATGGTGAGTGTAGAGAACCGGAGACCCCTTTTTACTGGAACCGAGGCATTCCATCTCAGTCTTCATTTTGATTCTTAATTGAGGATAAATATAGATGTCTATGGGCCACAGCATCCACTTACCATCATGTGGACTTTGTGATGGATTGTCATCCTTATTCTATAAAAAAATCTCTTCTCTGCTATCGGACAACCAGAGGATCGGGGTGACTCCACCTTTTTACTGGTGGCTTCCGTAAGATGAGTGACAAAAATGCCAATGACAGATTTGAGCACAGGCACCAAGCCTTCGGTGTTCTACAGGAAAGATTTCGAAATGTGCGTAAGAATTTCATGACATAATTTCTCCTTCATACTATCGTACAACCAGACCATCGGCCAGTTTCTATCCGTTTAGAATAGAATAGAACAGAATAATTTTTTTTATTCAATATTGATTACAAGTAATTCTTATTGAAAGTCATTTTTTACTTGACCACTGGTTCGAAAAAATCCTCTGTTCTGGGAAGAAACCCAGCGGGACTTTTAAAAAAAAATTGTTTTCGACAAATGGTTTGCTTCGTCGATTGTAATGCCTACAGCAATGGAGTAGAATCATTCCTGAGCGTCTTTCCATCCGATTACAATGTGGGTGTCTTCGAGGCAAGAGTGAAAATGTTTTTGGTAAGCTAAGTCTACCATTTACTACCGACTTCAAAAAGGAGAAGGTACTCAATTCGACTGTATGTCCTTCTTTTATGTGTGTTACCTCATTACTTTTTTCTACGTGAACCGATTTCGATGGTTATTTTTTTATTTGAAAGCTGGTGCTTCTCACGTAGTCCCATATAAATTGGTCAAGGTCTGACCAATAGTTTTTGAGTTATATAATATATATTGAAGTCGGTTGTACAAAATGTTTAATTTTAAATTATTAACAACATAACCACTTGCGATCAAGTGAAGTAGTGGTCAAGCACAGACTTAAAATAGGTAAAAACGAATACGTGGTGAACTATACATATGTCGTATATGTATATACATGTCCTTTGTATATTATATCTTCTTTGATCTGATTGATTGATTTGAGTTGTCACGAAAATAATCCTTCGTTAAAAACACGTAGAAAATTGCTGCGCCATATTGATAAGGAATTTGAAATTACCGTTGCAGCTTGTCAAAAGTCCACTGCCGAACATATATTCTCCCATTCTAGAAAGCATTTTCCATAAACGTTGCAATATTAAATGTCTTATATCTTTGTTGCTGCTTCGCATTATCTTATTTAAGAGTTTTCACACATTTAAGAACATTTATTTATTTATTTCAAAGTCTAAGCTCGTACTTACAGCCGCAATCAGCCAAACTGTGACTCAGTTTGTCGGCAGCATTGTATTCTGCTATTCTTTGGAGGCCATGAGGTCTTTCTGGTCAACCTGTAGTGCCTCTAACGAAACCCGCCTAGAAATAAATTATCTTATACTTATTCCACACAGCACTTTTAAGATTTATCGAAGTAAATAAAGCTCAGTTTTTTTTCTTGTATTTTATTGCTCTTAGATAAAGTTACACATAAGGTCGAAAATCGCGTACACGGAATTAAGATAATATAAGCAATTAATTAATAACAAAGGCGTCTGTTTTATTTTCTAAATGAACTTTTAAACAGCGCTCCGGTGGAGTCGTAAAAAATATTACCAAGTCAAATTTGAACCCTTTTACAGTGTTAAGATGAGCGTAGAGGCCTCATTAGGGCGACCGTTACACCGTCGCGTAATTGCTTTGCGCGATTTGGAATGATTATATAGGCCTACCTACATATGACAAATAAATTAATATTATAATGGTAATAAATAATAATAAGCAAGAATATAATGGAGGTCCGTATTAAAATTTCCACTTTTTGAGGTCTCTTAAGTTTGAATCTACTGTTTGAGTGAGTGAGTGTACGTACGTCTTTTATTTTGAAAATAAATTTGCCAAACTCTTTTTTCCAAATATACCGCATGGCTACCAATAGTTTCACTTCCTTAATATATTTTAAATATTAATTCAACATATAGTTCTTTTGAAACTTTTATTTTGTTTAAAGTAACTTTAAAGATTCCTCTTTTCAATATTTATTCGTTACTTTAGTGCTGCCTATAGTAAAAATAATAGGATTACCGTTATTTTAATTAACTGTTTAAATAAAACAAATGACGCAAACCTGCGAATTTTTTCTTTAGTTTCTTTTTAGTAAAAAAGATAATAATAATATATTTCCCACAGCATTAAATTTATAATATTGATTTTTGCTAAAATTTGGCTCCATTTATGTAGGAGACTCATATCTAAACTAGACAACAACTCCTGTATTTCAGGTTTACTTAAGATATCCGGTTTCCCATGCAGAAAATAATTTTGTGTTTTTGTCACTCAAAAGAACCTCATTTTGATGAGGTAGTGGGCTTAATATGGACTCTGAATTCAATAAATTAATTTGTTACGCCGAAGAAATAAAGACATATCAGTTAATTTAATTAATTTTAACTATCAATTTGTGGTTGACTTCAACCAACGAGCATTAATTACGGTACGGTGTAACAGTTACAAAATTAACCAGCTTCGTCACTCCGATTAGCATGCGAAGGGTTAAACTTGGTTTTACAGCGTTGTAAAGTTTACGGTTGCGGTGTTAGATGTTATCTGTAAGTGGCCATCTGTCATTTAGAGGGTTCTTCCTATTGAATAGCTGTCCATCGTATATGATTCATTTATGTAATTCAAAATACATAAGAAAAATTTAAACAAAATACAGTATGTATGATTTCTTCGCTTTTAATTTCAAATTCATTTACATTCATCAAGTCTTGAGTACCGTGTATTTTTTTTAAATTGTGGAGGAGATGTGGCAATGAGCGTGATCCTAATGACATCAATAAAATAAAAAGCTGCGGCTGCCAACTCACCTGCCAAACGTGGAACGCTTATGATCAGCTGTGGACTTTTGATAAGCTGAATTGGTGCTCGTGTGATCTATAGCTTTGCGAAACCCATGGTCGTAGGGGGCAAAATAAACAGAATAAAATTAGTTGCATTTTCATTTCACATAGATTTGATGCATTGGAAATATTTCTAACTAAAGTATAATTTATATATTGTTTGTTGATCACTTTAAATCCGCTTACGAAAGAGTCCTCTGACCGATGAGTTTTTACAAGTCACAAGTGGCAAAATTAAAAATTTTGTACAACCGACTGCAATATAAATTATTAAGGATAACTCAAAAAATATTAGTCAGACCTTGCTCAAGTTTATAACGAAACTACATGAAAAGCATCAGCTTTCAAATAAAAAAAATCATCAAAATCGGTTCACCTAGTAAAAAGTTCTGAGGAACATAAAAAATAGTCGAATTGAGAACCTCCATCTTTTTGAAGTCGTTTGAAAAGGAGGTCTACGACATGCCACGTTTATAGACTGCAACTTTTATTACTAACTAACAAGCAGATGAAGACCATGGATAGACACAACGATCATTGTAGATATATGATATAAAGATAAACATTTAACTATCGACTTTTTATTAGATTTTGCGATAAAATCGCTAAAAATATGTTGCAATAATATGACATAAAAATTAAAAACCTTTTTAAAGGAACATCGTTGAAAAGGCCTATAATATACATATACTAGCGATTTGCCCCGGCTTCGCACGGGTGAGCTATGCCTATAACCTTCGCGGAAGTGCAAGCAACACAAAAACAAAGACAAAGTTTGAAAAAGTTTGAAGTTTTTTGACAAAGTTTTAAAGTAATCTGATGAACGGTATGGCAGCGCATAAAATACGAACAAACAAAAATTAATTTTTATATATTAGATTAGATGAAGGAAATAACTCTTACTCTGCATTTCAATTTGTTAAAATTGACATTGTCTTTGTTTTTATTAAACGTTGTAAAGCGAATTGTGATATGGCATTTAAACTAAAAAACAAATTTTCTGGCCAGTTCTTCTCTTAGAAGGTCTTATTTTTGTAACCGCTGTAAATAAAACTGCTGTTTAGATATTTTTAGTTAAAACTACACACACGCTTAAATTATTCAATACATTTTTTTTATAGGATAAGGGTGACAAACGAGCACACAGTCCATCTGATGGTAAGTGGTTGCTGCGGCCCATAGACATCTACATCTATCCTCTATTACAAATCAAAATTCAGATGCGTTGTCACCCGTGAGGACTAAGATGGAATGCCTCATTTTCAGTAAAAAGCGCCTCCGGCCATCTGCACTCACCAAGCGAAACGCAGAGGTAAACCTCTATTTCACGCTGGTTTTCTGTGAGGTGGTGGTACCACCCCGGTTCGAGCCGGCCCATCCGTGCGACAGCAAAAGCTGCCGCGTGGCTCTACCACTGTTAACATTTGGACTTTGTCTTTTACTTTGATTGGCAAATGCAGCTAGACGTCTTGCACCTTTGATGCTGATTCTAGTTGCCAGTCATCGTCAGAAGATCCTTTTAGTTTTTAGGGTTCCGTACTCGAAGGGTAACCAACGGCACGCTATTACTAATCCTCCGCTGTCCGTCCATCCGTCCGTCTGTCAGCTGGCTGTATCTCATGATCCGTAATAGGTAGACAGTTAAAATTTTCCCAAAATGTGTATTACTGTTGCCGCTATAACAACAAATAATAAAAACTAAAATAAATTAAAAATTAAAAGGGGCTGCTCTACTAGAAATGTGTATTACGATGGCACAGAACCCTTCATGCGCATTTCCAACTCGCACTTGGCCGGTTTTTTTATTTGCTTTTAAATAATCCACAAGATAAAATGCGGTGATGGACTCCAGTATATTATAAAACATTTTAACGTTTGAGAAAAGGAATTTTGATTTTTAACGTCGAAAAATAAAGTTTTAATTTCATCCCACACCGCCATCACATGGCGTATTGTTTGTTTAGAAAACATATAGAATAACATATGTGATAGTTTCGCATATTTTTAACGATTGTACAAACTTTTGTACAAAGAAAAAAATCTTCTAAATATTTTGACAAAGCCAGTGAAGTATGAAATAAGTTAAAATAAAATCAACCGCGGGAATTCAACTCTTACAAAAGCACCACAGATTATGAATAGCGGATAGTTCAATTTTTATAAAAAGTTAATCGATTTCGAAAAGTATCGATTACGATGCTCATGCGTCATTGAGTTACAGCCGGCCGGCTGATTTGTGTGATTTTATCGTGGTATCTTATTACTTACTCATTTCCAACAGATTATATAAATATATCGTTGACGTATGTTTTTTTAGTATGTATTTTTAGGCTTAAATACTATCTACTTCTTACTGGTAACGAGGCATTCCATGTTAGTCCTCATGGATGACAACGCATCTGTATTTTGATTTGTAATCGAGCATAGATGTAGATGTCTATGGGTCGCAGTAACCACTTACCATCAGGTGGACTGTGTGCTCATTTGACACACTTATCTTATAAAAAAAACACGAACCTATAGAACTAACAAGAGCAGACAGAATGATTTCAATACGTTTAAAGCTAACTAAAGCCTAAAAACTAAATAAATATGTGTGACAACAGTTAATAGTTATAAGTTAACTATAAATTAAGAGGAACACTTCACTCCGTATCAAATATATAGTAAAGTATGTCCCCTTAAAGCAGTTACTAAGTTAAAAACAGATTGTGTACAAAAAAGAAACTATGTTGAAATCGAAAATACACCCCCGTCAATGGTGATGTAACCATTGGCGGAAAAAAAGTGTGTACAAACTAGAACACAGTCCACCTGTGGTGCACAGTCATTTACATCTATCCTCGATTTAAAATTAAAATATAGATGCGTTATCACCTCTGAGAACTACGATAGGATGCCCCGTTATTAGTAAAAAGGCTCTTTACACTCACTTTACAAAAAGCGCCAGCATAAAATTGATATTATATGATGTTACTTCGTGAGAACTTAGTTCTTCTCTCGGTCGAGCCAACCCATATGCGTTGCAACCATAACATAGCTGCAGCGTGGCTCTACCATGTTTGAAATATACTATACTACTTAAAATTATTGTATATTCATTTTAAATGAAATAACTTCCCAGTAGGAAAATATTTAAATGGTTCCTGTATTTTAAAGTACAAATTTTGACATTATCTCCACGTTTTAAAGTCTGTAGAGTCGGATGCTATAGTTTTAAGAGGGTGTACGAAATATAAGGTCGTGATTAATTTTTTATTTCATTTCGAGGTCACCTATTTTTGTCACTTTGTCCTTGGAAGTTTGTAGTGTAGTCCTACCGCATCGCAGTTATTTATATTACTTCATTCATCACATTATCATCGCTTGTTATCGTATAAAAGGTCAACTATATAAGCTGAAGTAAAAAGTTGACCTTTTATGCGACTTTATAGGGTTTTGTAAGTAACAAAACAGAGCTATATTTCCATAGCACTGCTTATGGCAAAACACCACTATTATCACGTAGGCATTAACATAATTTGTTGGCCCATTTAGTTTTAACCTTTAATCATTTGTCTTTTGTTATGGCTCATGGTTTCCGCTGACATAACGTTTGGGAATTTGGGTCGGTATATGTCATTTAGTATATCATATCATATAGATAGTCTTTCGCGTTCACTTGGTCATTTCATTAATTGTTTTGGTCATATTTCGTTAATAACTATCAAGGGATGTAATAAATTGTAATGCAATAATTTTTAAAGTAATATTTTTTTCAAATAGGTTAACCTATTTAAAATGAACTTTTTACTTTTAATAAAGTCGCGTTCAGTAAAAGTATTAGGGGCTATAAAGCGCGCGCTAGGATCATATATTACATTTTAATCTCTTAATGTAAGAATAGAATGAAATATAATTAAAAAAAAAAAAACGTTTATTGGGCATGAGAGATTGCTTTGTGTCGAATATTTGTGTTCTATTTAGGCTTTCCGGGACAGAAATCTCACTTTTTCGAATTTCAGCAATAGAATTATAATTCAAAATGAACATTTACGTTAAAGTTAAAGATATGTAGGTTATCGCTTTGCAAAATTTATACCGTACCTACATACAAACAAACAAAAACAAAGACAAAATTTAATTAAAATAATAAAAAATTAAAAAAAAATTGTACAACCAATTTCAATATAAATTATTAAGAATAACTCAGAAACTATTGGTCAGACCTTGATAAATTTATATGGCACCACATGAGAAGCAACACCTTTCAAATAAAAAAAAAAAAGAAATAATCCAAATCAGTTCATCCAGAAAAAAGTTATGAAGTAACATACATAAAAATACATATAGTCAAATTAAGTACCTCTTCCTTTTTGAAGTCGGTAGAAAATACACACAAATTACGAAATAAAACTTGAAACACAAAAAAGATTTTACTCTGTTAATGACCAACACGATGATCATTTCCCGCCGTATTTCGTGTCAAAATTATTGTTAATTGGAAGCCGTACATTTGCCGGCGGGCGGATAACCAACGCTGCAATCGAAACTGCCTTTTTCAGTCAATTTATGTATTAAATCCATTCCAAAGCAGTAATTGGAGTCATGAAAGCGTTACTGCAGTTCAGAAACACTCGCAACCAACTCGATACATTAATACCTTCGAGGGATAAGATGGAATGCCTTACGGCCTGAACTCATACTGGATTTCTTTATCTTCAGATCGTAATATAGCCGTGAACGCACTGCTGCTTGATGTAGGTAAGATGGTGACACCTACCCGGACGCATTGCTAGGCACAAAAGGAGTCCTCCAATTAGTATGGTTTTGTTAGGATTTACATGGTATTAAATGATAACAAGAGGTAAAATTAAACATTTTATACAATATGTTAAGGACTAGCTGTCCGTCGCGACTTCGCCCGCGTGAAATTTTCTACGATTTCATGGGTTTTAATTTTTTGCGCGGAACCATAATTCTTTTTCTAAAATAAAAGTATCCTAAGTTACTCCTTACAACATCAGCTATCTGCCAGTGAAAGTCCCGTCAAAATCGGTCCAGCCGTTTTGGAGATTAGCCGGAACAAACAGACAGACAGATAGATTTAAAAAAAATAGTTTTTTTGTTATTAGTACCGTATATACTTTCATATGCATTTAGTAAAAAGCTGTTATTTTAACATTACAAACAGACACTTCAATTTTATTTATTTGTATAGATAATTAAAAAACTACTGGTCAAAGTTGATCAAATTTACATGGGATCACATGAGAAGCACCAGCTTTGAAATAAAAAAATCATCAAAATCGGTTCACCAAGTAAAAAGTTATGAGGTAACACAAAAAACATACAGTCGAATTGAGTACCGGTTCCTTTTTGAAGTCGGTAGAAAAAGAGTTATACAATTTTGAAACGGTCCTATAAAGAACTTTTAATTGATACATTTTATATTCAAGTAACTAAGGGCCGATTTTTCAATCGTTAGATATAAGTTATCTAACATAAATTATAACCTGACTGAATATAAAAGTCAAATAATTCAACTATATTGTTAATAGAATTCTAATTTTTAAATTGTTTATGTTGTATTTTATCCTATGAATAACTTTTATTCGACAATTGAAAATCGGCCCTAAGAACGATAAACAACAAAACAGTCAGTCTGATGGTAACTTGAAGCTGAAGTCTATCAACATCTTACCTACATCAGCTAGGATGATCAGCACTAAGATTGAATGCCTTGTTCTGGCAATAAAGACCGTCTTCTGTTTTCGTCACCCATTATACGAAATGTAGCATTATTATGCTGCTATGTTACGCTGTTATTCTGTGCGATTGTGGTTCTTCTTAGATACTTACTTAGATAGATTACTTTCCCTAATATCTCGTATTGCGTACGGTGTGTTTCTTGTGCGCCCCTATATGAAGAAGAGGTGAACTCCAGCTCTACCCTGCTTCGAGAAGAATCCTCTAAGGTCTATCATCGTAGGCGCTGCGGTAGTGTGTAAAAGCGTTTCTGTAGGCTCGTTAATAGACCAAAATATGAACATCGTGGCGTTTTTCTAGTAGCTGTCCCCGTCCAAACAAATTTGTCGCCCCCACAACAGAGGGGTTGAGAATTTCCTCACGTAACCAGTGCTAAAATTAAAAATTTTGTACAAGCGACTTCAATATAAATAAAATGAGAACATCATGAATGTAGTCGAAGTCAATTAAATACGCATTATTAAGGATAACTCAAAAACTACTGGTCAGATTTTGATCCAGTTTATAATTATGCGACCACGTGAGAAGTACCATCATTCAAATAAAAAAAGAATCATCAAAATTGGTTCACTTAGAAAAACATTCTGAGGTAACACACATAAAAAATACAGTCGAATTGAGTATCTCGTCCTTTTTTTAAGTCGGTTAAAAAGAGTGAGACGATCCATTTGACCGGCAGTCAGAAAACAGTTGCACTGTTGCTCTTTCACGCAACTTCTAAAAATTAACACCTTTAGCCCAAAATTGATATTTTGAATCCTACGTCTGTATTTGGGTACCTACATGCATTTAAGTTATTTTCAATATTATTGAAATTAACGTTACGATAACTCTAAAAAACTAAACATAATTTTTTAACGCTAGATTAGAACACAAAAGTTATTCTTTTCAAGTGTTTTGAAGTGGTAGAGCCATGCTGCAGCTATATTAGTAGTATAGTTGTAGCACGAATGGATCGGCTCGACCGGGGAAGGACCACGCTCTCACAGAATACCAGCGTAAAATAGCAGCTTAACTCTGCTGTGTTTCATATGGTGAGTGTAGAGAACCGGAGACCCTTTTTACTGAAAACGAGGCATTCCATGTTAGTCCTCATGTGTGATAACGCATCTGCATTTTCATTCGTAATTGAGAATGGTAGGTCTATAGGCGACATCACTCACTTACCATCAGGTGGACTGTGCGCTCGTATGTCACTATTATCCTACAAAAAAATTGTACTAAACTTGAACGTCAATTTTATTGTAGCCACCATGTTTATAGCACTCGTTATAATATGGTATTGTACTCGTAGCTGTAACGTTACAGAAAACCACGCCCTAAGACGTTTAACGTTATTTATAATTCAGCATCCTTAAGTGCATTATTGTTCTTAGCCTTATTTAGGGGTGTCCCGCGGGCATTAGAACAATATTAAGAGGGTTCCGCACTCCCCTCTATTATTCTCTGCCGTGAATAAGTAATGGGAATTATGTGCTCAAGCTGCTTGGGAAGTATTTAAGGTTTCTGATAAATCGTATCAAGCGAGATTCTTAAAGTTTTTTTTTATGGAAAAGTAAGGAAATCAAAACAGTATTTTGACTAGGGATGGGCAAGTGAAAAAAAGTATCGATATTTATCGTATCGATATTTTTAAACAGTATCAATAATAATCGCGGGATAAATATTGATATATCGTCAGGTTTTGGATTATGTAGTAAGATGAGGGCCAACATTTTATTACAGCTCATGAATACTTTGCTTAATAGTTTTGTCTGATAAATGACATTGTCTATTACATTACAAAATAAAAAATATATATCATTTTAAAATCATTTAAAAAAAATATCGAAATTGATAAGAATTACTCTTAAAATAAATATTGAATATCGATATATTGCGATTAAAAATATTGACGATAAAGATCGATAATTTTGTGAGAAAATATCGATATTTCGACATTTTTTTAATAAAGCCTAATTTTGACCGAGTCTAATTTTCATTCGTCAATAATCGTAGTTGTTGACAGACGTTGCAGATGGTGAGTGTAGTGAAACTGAGACCCCTTTTTACTGGAAACGAGTCATTCCATCTCAGTCCTCATGGGTGACAACGCATCTGCATTTTGATTCTTAATTGAGGATATATCGACTTACTATCAGGTGGACTGTGTGCTCGTTTGTAATACTTATTTTATAAAAGAAACATGATAGTTAAAACAAATACCTATAGTTTAAAATTAATGTAAAACTCCTAAAGCGGCGACGGACAGCATCATCAAAGATACGAGACGTTGAAATGTATTTATTTATTATGTACGTATTTACTGAATATATAATTCGTCGTTGACGCCGCAAATCAGAAACCTCAATTTTTCAAGAAATTACCGGAGAGCAAGAAAACATTTATTATTCCCCGATTACTAGCTTTTTCATCAGAAAATTAATCCTATTTGTAGTTTTCCATTAAGTTTAATAATATATTTAATTTTCTAATGGAAAAAAAAATAATGTTTTCTTGCCCTCCCGTATTTTTTGAAAAATTAAGGTTCGCTGCTTTGCGGCGTCAACCACGAATTGTATATATTTTGTATTTTTGTATATTTTCAAATAGCTTGCGTCACCCTTTCTCACAGGTCATTATAACTTCTGCTATGTGGTTGTCTGATAGGTATACAATAAAGTATATTTCATTTCATTTCTGCTGTCATCAATCCACCTGGGGTGGACGTTAGCAGAGCTAAACGTGTCGATCAAATGCGGTGATTTTTTTTAATATAAGAGGGAACAAACGAGCATGCGCCTCACTAAGTGACTACCGCCGTCCATGCAACAACTGCAACACCAGGGGAATTGCAGATGCATTGCCAGCCTTTTATAAAAGAGCTCTTAGCTCTTTATTTCTCAGATTAAGGCAGATCCTCCATATACCGTAAGAGACCTATATCGAGACGTATATATATACGGGACAATAAAGCAAGGAAGATATTTTTTTCTTTAAAAAATTTATTTTCTTTCTATACTAAACTAATTTCATTTCAACAATGTGACGGTGCCCGATCTGTAGCGATGAGGTTTTATCTCACCATTAGTTGCAGGAACGCTTTTTCGATCAGCTTTAGTTGCTAAATGTTTTCTTGATGCTTTCATACAATTAGATTTTATGGCGGTCTGCTTTGTTCCCGCCATTTTCTTCGTTTTAATCATTTCTTTTCAGTAGTAATATGCTAAAAAACCGTGCAGTGGCGGTGTTAGAATATCCATTACCACATATCACTCCATGGGTGTCGTAAGAGGCGACAGAAAGAATAAAACCAAGAGATGAGCAGCAGCGTCTTTCTAATACAACTAAAAAATTCGTGAGTGTCGTGGAACACTCGGTTGGAACGAAGTTCCTTGCGTATTATATTATTATTGATAAACGTAGGAATTATATTATTGATTAACAAATACAAATAAATGAATTACTAGCGTCTATTAAAATGAAGCGTCATTTGAAATAAAATAATATTTCCTTCATGGTAAGATAAGAAAAAGTGCGAGGGAGATGGATATTATTCCATCTCGCTTCCTTATTTCGCCACCAAGGCCGTGTACACTATGACACAAGGGGTAGTGACGAAAAAATCTTACACTTTTGTCGCCTAGCTCCAATCCGCCAAACCCGTACCGTCCGATAAAGAACTTCTTTCCAAGAAATAAAAACTGCGTCTATGGTAGGATAGGCACTTTTGATAGGCAGTAATGATAATTTTACGGATACATAGAATGTCTGTCCTTGCAGATTAACATACAATGAAGAGCTAATACCAAAATGGATTCACCGGTCTCCTCGCAAGATAATGATATCGAAGTGAACGTGGTATCCGGAGCGAGCAGTCCGGATATAACATCGTCACCAACGCGGAAGGAACAGAAGAGTCCGTTCTATGAATTGAAGAAGGACAAAGAAGAAAAGGCCACAGGCAGCGCGCCGTACACCAGTTTCTCAATTAGTTCAATTCTAAACAGAACAGAACCTAGAAGAGAGTCGAATGTTCTCGAAGCAGCGCTAGCCGCCAACCATTTCGGTTCAAATGATGCGATGTTATCAAGGTCAGTAGTTAATTTTTCTATTGTTTATTTTATCATTGTTATTGGTATGGTGTGATGTTTTTTTTCTTCTAGAACAAAGCTGATAAACGAGCACACAGTCCACCTGAAGATAACTGGATGTTGTGGCCCATAGACATCTACATTTATTCTCGATTAGGAATAAAAATGAAATACATTGTTAACATTAAGAACTTAGATGGAATTCCTCGATTTCAGTAAAATTGGCCTTCGGTTCTTTACACTCAACATAAAAACACAGCAGCATTAAGCTGCAGTTTTACACTGGTATTCTGTGAAAGCGTGGTCCCACCCCGGTTGAGCTGACCCATTCGTCTCAGTTCGCGTATACAGCCTTAATATAGCTGCAAAATAGATGTAGGCAGCGCAGAGCATTTAAATACAAATAAACAGAGAAATTGTCAGGCCTTAGCACGAGTAACTATAACTGAAAGAGAATATAAAACTCGAAGAGTCTACCACCCTGTTCTTGTTCTCATTCAATGATATATATGATAATATATAATTTTCACTTGCGATTGGAGACTTGGTAAAACTCCAGCTTAATTTTTATAATTAGGATAAACACGTATTAGTTTCACAATATTTGTTATAAATTATTATTACACTTGTAGCAGTCAGGCTAATCAACCCTAAATATATACACCACTATTACACACTAATTAAACAACTCGACCGATTTCGCTTTACGGCAGATGATGCCGTGAGGCAAAATGGGTCAACTTTTGTTATGAGTGTAATAATAAGTCTGTAGAAAATTTGTGTGTTCACGATTCACGCAAAAGCTACTGAACGAATTTTCATGAAATTTTGTATGTAGGCAGTAAATGACCGTGTTTAACATATAGGTTAACTTTTATCCGATTACGGAAGAGTAAAAAAGGGTTATATTTTCTTTTTTAAAGTTTTAAGTTTATTGTCATTATGGGTGCTGATGGTTCTATTATTTCTAAAGAGGATTTAGCTATACGTATAATAAATCTATGGAAAAGTGTGTATGTGTGTGTGAAAATGAAACTCATCGCGCCACTAACCACTTATTTTTTTTTGCGTATGGAAAATCATCAAATGACGCCTTTCGCTCTGGGTGGAGCGGAAGGGAGTGTCAGACTTTTACTGACTAAAAACCATCCGTGTTCCTTCAGTGCCCTTACGTTCCGGAGCCGCGGTATCTCTTTCGAACAGCCCGCAGCCCCGGCAGGCGCCACTAACCACTAAGAGCAGAATAACGTCTGCCGGGCCAGCTAGTTTAAAATAAATATTGTGAAATTCGTACAAATGTTTATCTAAATTACAAAATTATATATTTGAATTTGTCCTCGATATACAGGGTTATTTTGAAATAACCGGCCAAATTTGCAGATAATGTTCAGAATACAGGTAAATGGTGAAGAAACATTAATTTAAAAAAAATTGACTTTTTTTGAAATGGAAAAATTGATAAAATAAATGGTCTGATACCGTTACAGCCTATTAAAATCCGTTGCTGAACACAGGCCTCCCCCATAGATTGCCTCATAGAGGGATATTTGCTATAGTTGTAATGTGACTGTTGATTTAATAATTTCACCTCTCAGTGCGTTATGTGCTCCTGGTAGATTATCTTCTATACATCCATCCATTACAGCCTATTAAAGTCCACTGCTGAACACAGACCTCCCTCATAGAGTGATTCGGGGGGGGGGGGGGGGGATATTTGCCGTATTTGTCACGCTTGAAAAACGGGTTGGCAACATCAGTTTTTTATTAGGAAGACACTGCTATAGTTGTAATGTTACTGTTGATTTAATAATTTCACCTCTCAATGCGTCATGTGCTCCTGGTAGATTATAAAATATATAAGTAAAAAAGAAATTAAAATCTTCTTAAGCTATAGAATAAAATAAATTCATGCGATCACTAGCTGCGGATTATTTTAAACGGGGTCCGATCGATCAGCTAGATTAAGCTCCGCGCCGACCGCGGCGGTCTGCTTCGATCTGAGCCAAGCATTATTTCCATCGACGGCGGTTTGCTAACTTAAGTGGCCAATACGCTGTATTACTCGAAAACTTCGCCAACTTTAACCCGAAGCAGTTAATGCTCATTGGGCGGTCTGTAGCTGATAATTGTTCATTTATTATCTATACATATAAATAGAATTGAAACGTCTGTCTGTGTACGATTCTCGTACATAAAACGGAACAATGTTTTTTGTTATGTAGCAACATTCGTATTTCTGTAACCTACTTCTTTCCTTTTTAGGGTTCCGTGTCCGAAGGGTACCTAACGGGACCCTATTACTAAGCCTCAGCTGTCCGTCCGTCCGTCAATCCATCCGTCCGTCTGTCATCAGGCTGTATCTTATGATTCGTAATAGGTAGACAGTTGAAATTTTCACAGAATGTGTTATTTCTGTTGCCTCTATAACAACAAATAATAAAAAAATACAAATTTAAGGGGGCTTCCCTACTAGAAACGTGTGTGATGGTACGGAACCCTTCATACGTGAGTCCGACTCGCACTTGGCCGGATTTTTCGCATTACTTTGATGGAGGTACTTGCTTGAACGTGCTATCTTGTAACCGCAACTATTGTGCGACATTATTAACTGTAGTGTGCAATAAGGTTAAAATGATTAAATACAGTCCGTTAAATTTACTTGTTTTTGTGTCATTAAACCTAGGCACTTAGCAGTCTATAATATTGAAATAGCTGTCTTCTAATAAGTTAAGAGAGTTATTTGCATACCATTAAGATATAATTTAAAATTAAAAATTTTGTACAGCCGACTTCAATATAAGTGACTTCAATATAAGTTATTTAAGAATAACTCAATAACCATTAGTCTGACCTTGATCAAATTCATATGGGACCACACGAGAACTATCAGCTTTCATATAAAAAAATAATCATCGAAATCGGTTCACCCAGTACAAAGTTATGAGGTAACACACATAAAAAAAACATACAGTCGAATTGAGTACCGTCTCCTTTTTGGAAGTCGGCAGATAAACCACCATTTTTAAAATGTTGTCTGCTTCCGGTCTTATTGGGTTTCTCTGTCAAATAATTCTCTATAGCAGCCCGGAGTCAGGAAGTTGTGGTGTTTTCACCCCCGTGCCTCGAAAAGTATGTAAAGCCGTTGGTCCTGCCCCCGATTTCTCTCCGGTTGTGTCGGAATACCGTCCCATCTACGAGAGTGAGGGAATAGAGAGTGCACCTGTGCTTGCGCATACATTTGGGCACTGTAATCCTGACATGTGAAGATGACTAGTCTCCGTTGAGGCTGGCCGGCGTCAACGGAATGCGGTCTGGAGGAAATTATTATTAGAACCCGGGTATCCGACGTAGCCCAACAAATCAGTAAGCTGAAGTGGCATGGAGCTGGCCATATAGCTCGAAGAACTGAAAATCGATGGGGATGAAAGCTTACCGGACAAGAGATATGGAGCGCTGTCCCCCCCCCCCCCAGACGGAGTTAGGACCTGGGCAGACATACAGATAAAGGTGTCTAAGGACCGTGTGGTATCACCTGGAGGAGTTCCATTTTTTATAGGATAGAGTGACAAACGAGCACACAGTCCACCTGATGGTAAGTAGATGCTGTGGTCCATAGACATCAACATTTATCCTCGTTTGCGAATCAAAATGCAGATGCGATGTCACCCGTGAGGGCTAAGATGGAATGCCTCTTTTCCAGTAAAAAGAGTCTCCAGTTCTCTACACTCACCATACGAAACACAGCAGTGTTAAGCTGCCATTTTACGCTGGTATTCTGTGAGAGCGTGGTCTTCCCCGGTCGAGCCGACCCGTTCGTGCTACAACTTTACTACTGATATAGCTGCAGCATGGCTGTACCACGTATATTCTATGTTTAGTAATGGAGTTGTGAAGGGCTGTAACAATGATGATGATGTCATAATGGTGCGTTCATGAAAAATCCTATGTCTCTTTTTTTTCATAGGAGATGGGGCAAACGAGCATGCAGCTCACCTGATGGTAAGTGACTACCGCCGCCCATGAACAACTGCAACATCAGGGGAATTGCAGATGCGATGCCGGCCTTTTAAAAAGGAGTAGGCTCTAGGGTAGGTCTTGTCTAGCTTAGGACATGAAAAGATGATAATGATTTTTTTTTAAATTGTGATGGCAACAGTCCACCTTGATATTAGCGGCTTCTAGATACTTGCAACCAGTTTAGAGTGAAGAAAGCTACAGATGCGTTGTCACATTTATGGACTAAGATGGAATGCCATCAGACCGGAACACCCATATTTTTATAGCTAAACATGGTCCGTGTAGCTCTGCATTTTGGTCTCTCTCTAACCCCTCGGGTATTATAGGCGTGAAGCTGTCTTTATATGAAGTGACTATAGTTTCATATATACCTATCGTCCCACATAGTGTGAGAAATAAAATGAAACCACACCTAATCCCATAAAGTTAGCCCTTTGTAATAAACAAAATAAAAACAAAACCTTAGCATCTATCAGTTTACCCATTTAATCCCTGAAAGGAAACATCATTACCCGTCCTAATCAAGTCGGGGCTTACAAGCAGTTTCCCCTTTACGGGGCGAAACGACCCTTTTATCTGGCAACATCGCGCGTAAAACCCAAAGAAGCGACTAACCGTAAATGGCGGCCAACAAATTGGGGAATGGCCGGCTGTCTTGTCGGACACGGCGGACATCTTGACATTTCATTTATTATTATTATTCCAACGAATGTTGATGTGTCACTTAGTTCTAGCCTTTACAAACGGAATAGAAAACCTTTGCGTATTTCATTGTTAAGTTACTTACGTATTTCAATTTTTTAAACAAAGTTTGACATAATTTATTTAATTTAAAAGTTACAGCCTTTATATGTCCCACTGTTGGATACAGGCTTTTTTTTATAGGATAAGGGTGAAAAACGAGCACACAGTCCACCTGATGGTAAGTGGTTGCTGCGGCCCATAGACATCTACATCTATCCTCTGTTACAGATCAAAATGCAGATGCGTTTTCACCCGTGAGGACTAGGATGGAATGCCTCATTTCCAGTAAAAAGGGCCTCCGGCCACCTGCACTCACCAAGCGAAACGCAGAGGTAAACCTCTACTTTACGCTGGTATTCTGTGAGGTCGTGGTACCACCCCGGTTCGAGCCGGCCCATCCATGCGACAGCAAAAGCTGCCGCCCGGCTCTACCACTGTATAAAATACACTGGATACAGGCTTCCTCTAATTTATTGGAGGCTTATTGAGCAACGAGGACTAATAATTTTCCGCTCTCCAGATGTCGCTAGTTGGATCCGAGGTGAAGTTATTTCTTAACAATATTAATTTATTTGAGAAGTTGCGTTTAAAAATAAAGATTATATGAAAAATTAAAACAGTCCATGCAGTGCAGTCCTAATGCTGAATACTGCAGAGAGGCCGAGGATGAGAAAAGAACCAGTTTTCTGTCAACGGCGGTGATTACCCCTTTCATAAGAAACTTTACTCCGCGTGGACCCCACGGGCCGATAGTCCTTACAGCAAATGACGTAAATATATACCTAGTCATTTCCTAAAGACTTATATTTGCGTCATTTACTCAGTTCAGCTGCCTCTGATGTCACCCGGATTTAAACGAGGTACCCCTGAGATATAAGGCTTCAAAGTGCCATTGTGTTCCATAGGGTCCTACGAGACACAAGGGCTTAGCCCTATCTCCCAAGGTACCAAACTCGGTATGAGTTTGGTAATATACATACCATACCAACAGGTCTCCTACTATTGTCTCTAAATATTCCTCAACGCTCTAAAACCGAAGGAACATTGATAGAGATAAGACCCTTTCGGATATCGTTGTTCAGAGAGCCGTGACGGGACAATCTACTAGCACTTTTGTATTTAACAAAACGTCTGCCTATAAACACCTTGTCTTTAAAAATCTTTAAAAGTTTGCTCAAAATGTTAAAGAACAATCGAGTCTTCATTTCCCTCCACCCTAAGATTGCTTAATTACGCCTACAGTGACGCCCGACATTTTGTACGATGTAAACGATCTGTCATTGCGCGGCCATCTTGTAGACATCTTAACTTTTTCTTTTTTTATTCGTAACATCGCTCCCGTTGTTGCGTTTTCAACAGCTAATTAGGTAATCTTAGAATTAAAATACACAATAATTTCTCAAAGCTGTGATTAAATGTTTAAAAGAATTAGGGGAACTGAGCTTAGGGTAAAAAAATGACTCGCAGAAAATGTTTTTCTGTTTTGATCAATTAGAGACGTTTTAAATGGAGTCTTTGTTGAAAAGGTTGTTGTCGTTAAATAATAAAAAAAAATGTAAAGCCAGCTAGTTCGATAGCAATGACTTTATAATATTATTATTTTCTACTATTTTATAATATTCTCTTTAAACATAAGTAAAAATATGTTTAAAATAAATGTTGTCAGAGCAGCAGGAACCTTTATATTCGGTAAAAGTATAGTCAATTTTCAGCTTATTAATATTTTTCTTTTACCATCCGTCAAATGTATATGCAAATATCGTAGTTAGTGTAGTTTAGTTAGAGAAAAAATTGGCTAATTCCTACCCTCCCACCTACATATGCACATGCTAAATCTATTCCTACAGTCACAAAGGCCTTTGTAGGCCATGAAAATATTACTATGCTATACATTGAGCAAAATCTGCCATGAAAATATTGTTATCGTAGGTATTTGTTTTGCTCGATGTGGAAAATGCTGCTATCCTGTTTATTTTGCTCAATATATTACAAATTGATAAGCAGACTGATTCTATTTTTAACCATAATATGAAAGGAAAGTAAATAAAGTCTATAATAAATCATAACTTTTAAGAAAAAGTAAAAACCGATTTTAAATTGCTAAAAAGAGGTTATTTATTTGCTGCCCTTAGGGGTGGAACTTTTTCCCCAAATTTATATGGAAATTCCCTTGAAGTATAACCTATTTTATAAAAAAAATCATCAAAATTGGTTCACAACCTACTAAGATATCATACATACATACATCATATCATATATCATACATACGTACATTAAAAAAACACACACTCGAAATGAGAACCTCTTCCTTTTTGAAGTCCGTTAAAAGGAAAAATATTTTGGTTATCTATTATAATATATATTTTTCTTTATCAATCATTTTAAGGGTATGCAAACTGGCATACGCAACTTAAAGATCAGCTCTTTACTAGCGTGGATGACTAAGAGTAATTTTTTTAATGTGACAGAGCCACACTGCAGCAATATTATGAGTACAGCACGAATTTATCGTCCGGCTCGGGCTTAATATGTTTCATATAGTGAGTATAGAGAACCGGAGAACAGGAGGAAAAAATCTGGAAATGGAATGTAATGCCATGTTTTATGTAGGTGTCTATGGACCATAGCATCCACTTACCACTAGGCGGACTGTGTACTTGTTTTTCAGCCTTATTCTACAAAAAATCTGTTGTTAATTTTTCTATACTATAAACTTTGTAAATATTTTAATTCGTTTTTAATCGTAATGAGTTTTCAAATAAAGTAAAAGCTGTATTCATAACGAAATTGAAATATTTTTTCAAATTGAACGTTTTCTTTGGTAAACACCCTTTTACACAGCCACTGGATATTAATTGTAAAGAGTTTTAAGATTCACCCCAAATCTTAGCGGTGAGTTTTAGGGCGGTGCAATAGAGCTACTTTTCCCCCTCGTAAATATAAATAATTAAGGGTTGGCCGTTTAAATGATGAGAGTTAGCGGAATAGATGCTAAAACCGTAAATATATCAGATTGAATAATATTTGCAAATAATTAATTAAATTGACCTTAAATGAAATGAAAGTAAAGGTTATCATTATTTATTAATGGATGATTTATTCGTTACACACAATATAACGGACAAATAAATTAAACCAACAAACAAAGCATAAAAACTAATAACTTAATTATCGTACAGTCCTACTCCCCTACTTCCTTTAGGATCACCGCACGTGAACCCCATAGATCGATAATCTACAGCAAATGGCACAAATATGTAGTTATCTCTAAAATACTCATATTTACGCCACTTACTCAGTGCAGCTGCCTCTGATGCCGCCCTGGCTCTAAACAAGGTACCCCTGAGATGAGAGGCCGCCAAAGTGTCTACGCAAGTAGCATCCCACACTAGAGTTTTACCTCTCTTCCAAGGGACCAATGTCATACCGTCGGGTCTCCTGCCATCGTCGCTAAATATTCCACAAGGCTCTAAAACCGAGGGAAAATTTATAGAGACAAGAGCCCTTCGGATGACATTGTTCAAAGAACCGTGCCGTGAAACCTACCAGCACTTTTTTACATTACATGAAAGTCGATGGAGCCCAAACTCGTCGACGCTGTTACCACAGGGGCACTGACGGAGTTGACAAATTGCTGTTCCTAGTTGGATTCCTACGGCGATGCGCAAGTTTTCCCCATCAAGTAATGTGCCGAGATTACTTGATGGGAAAGCGTGTAACTAGTAACCAGATTCCCTATTCGAAACAGCTAGGAGGCGTGCCTGATCTAGGTGTCTATGGAAATTATGAAACAAATCTTTTTGCACACTCTGTACCAACGGAATATCCCGCTGTTTTGTTGGTTAAATTACAGCGGAAAGTTCTCGCCGGGACAGAGTATTTGCCATGTCTGCCCTGCCTCCGTAGCAAAGCACACATCTACTTTACTTTACTTTATTATTTAAAATTATGTTACATAAGTCACTGACACTATGCACGGATGCAAGGAAAACAGTCAATGCAACCCTAGAAAGATTTGTCATACCGATACCATCAAATTATATAGGTAAAGTAGCTTGAGTCCAGGCTGTTGTATTTGATTAAATTTAGAATTTTTTCTATAGCTATTTTAAGATTATCATGAATATCTTTTAAAATATCCGAAAATTTCCAGACAGGACTCGAGCGGAGTAGGTATGTAAATAACAACGAGACAATATTTTAACCCTTTCGTTGTCCAGTGCACTACATATAGGTCATTGCTATTGTCTTACTATTGTGTCTGAAAACCGGACAGTGAAAGTGTTAAAACAGTAAGAGGAATGGGGGGGGGGGGAGGCTTAAGATATACAATTTATCAATGTGGTTAAAAATCTGATAAAATGTTGTTTTTAAAACAGGTTTAATACTATCGAAAAATAACGGGGTATCTAGCAGGTGTAGCGATTCCGTACTGACAGTTTTTATCCCTGGAGAAATATGATTGAAATTTCGAATTAAAGTGTCTTTGTTAGAACTGGATCAATTATTTGAAAAAAAAATTCACATTAATTGCTATTTTGTTCAAGACCAATATTTTTAAATTTTCTAAAAAAAATACTATTAATAGTTGTTATGTCTTCATTATCAGTTTGTTAAGAGTCCGCTGTTGAACTTTGGTGCACTGGGCCTCAAATAGTAGCAAATATTTGTCATTTTGTGATTTGTGTTAACACCAGACGTCTAGCTACTTAACCTTACGTCCTGTCACAGGTCCAGATGTAAATATATAATTTTATATCTGGTATAATAGGGGACGGTTTAGCTTCTATCGGAGGTCACAAAATCTTTTAGGCAGTATGTTACAACAGCTTCGAGTGTTGAGAGTGTTGACTTTCTTATCCTGCCACCACATTGCTTTATAATAATTATAAAATCTTAGTATTTAACTATCCAAACATCTCACGAGTTCATGTCATGAATTTTTCGACTTTCGAGATAAAAACTAGTACAGTTTTTGGAAATTTGACCCTTATGAATTCCCCTTGACGCAATTGTAACTGCCTCTAGTATAAAAAATAGACGTCTGTCAGATGTATCAGTCGGATAATTACAATTATTTAATTACAAAAAATTTGCATTATACCTATCTTTGAGGTTAAGTGTATAAAATACGAGCATATAACTTTCAGCGCTTATTTGATATTAAGTTACTATTTTAAAATATTAGATTTGCATGTTTAAGCAAATGCGTTAACAATAAGTTTGTTATCAAAACAAATTAAAAATAAACTTTTTTTTAAATTATATATTAGCTATCCGCGTCGCTTATAGCCTTATACCATACACTCAAGACTCGAGTTTATGTACTTGACTTGTTTAGGGGAACCATCCACGTACTTATCTATTTAAGTAACTTGATATGTGCCGTGATTTTTTATGCTCTTAAAATACCTGAGGTTTTATATCTTAACTTTTTAATGGAACAGCGGATTTAAATTTAGATACACATTTTTCGAACCATTATAAATGGATTGAAAAGGCTCGTTGGTGTTTTGGCGGGAGATTCACCGCCGGTGGATTGCTGTTTGACGATAATACATCGTTTAAAATGGTTTGAAGTAGATTTTCATAATTAAATCGATGTGATTATGTGTAACTATTAAATGTCTGAAATGAACTGTTAGTGAAAACGATGAAACAATTTTTGTTATACGATACGATGTATAGAATAAGGGTAAGAAGCATCACACAGCCCCCCTGACGGTAACTGGATGCTGTGACCCATAGACACCTATTCTCGATTAAGAATCAAAATGCAGATGCGTTGCTGGTGAATTGACAGTCCGGCATACGATCACAGTGTCAGACTACTCGCTCTTTTGACGTTGCTGTCCGTCGCTAGGAATTTTACATTATTTTTAAACTATATTCGCCTTAATTATCATGCTTTTTAGGGTTCCGTACCTCAAAAGGAAAAAACGGAACCCGAACCCGAACTTTGTTGTCCGTCTGTCTGTCTGTCTGTCTGTCAAGACCCTTTTTCTCAGGAACGCGTGGAGGTATCAAGCTGAAATTCATATCAAATACTCAAGTCTACTGTTCCTTAGAGCTGTGAAAAAATCAAACTTCTAAGCCAACGCAATCAAAAGATACAGCCGTTTATGCCATAAATTTTCGACATTCGCAAGGGAATCAAAACCTACAGGGTACTTCCCGTGAATTCAGAATCTTGAAATTTGGTACGAAGCAACGTTTTATAGCACAGATAAAGGAAAAATTGTGAAAAGCATAAATTTTTAGTTACATCATATAATAAAAATATTTTTAATAATTTTAAACTTATATACCTACAGATTTGTTCGGAACCCTCGGTGCGCGAGTCCGACTCGCACTTAGCCGGTTTTTTTTTTATAAAATAAGGGTTACAAACGAGCACACAGTCCACCTGATGGTAAGTGGATACTGTGACCTATAGACATTTACATTTACCCTCGATTAAGAATCAAAATGCAGATGCGTTGTCACCCATGAGGACTAAGATGGAATGCCTCGTATGCAGTAAAAAGGTGAATGCGGTTCTCTAAAATCACCGTACGAAACACAGCATTACGCTGCTATTTTACGCTGATATTCTGTGTGAACGTGGTCCTCCTCCTCTACTCTGTAAACACTAGGAACAAACACAAGCTAGTGATACCAGTTTCTAGACTCCACTGAGTCAGTGCTTCATTCTCGGGGCAATGTATACGCTATTAGATACAACTACGTCCCAGAAAATGTACAAGCTCTCTCTATTCCCAAGTTTAAGTATTTAATTAAACAAAAACTGTATAAAAATGCTTATTATAATATAAATGAATACATGGTTGATAATAATCCCTGTGAATGAGATGGTCGCTTCCAAGCTGTTTCTAAAATACATTTTGTAAATCGTTTGTAACCATTTATACTCTAAAATTTATTTAAAAACAGTCCAGCTTTTTTTAAATATTTATAATAATATGGTTTTTCCCAGGACAGAGGTTTTTTTCGAACCAGTGGTAAAGTAAAAATACTTTCAATAAGAATTACTTGTAATCAATATTGAATAAAAATTCTATTCTATTCAATTCTCAATGAACAAAGCTATAATGTTCTATATAGTTAATTATATTTATAAGTAAATTACATTGGTTGAAGTACAAACACCGTTTTAGAATTGTCGTATTGTACAAAGATTTATTCCGTCTCACCTAAGTACAAATGAATAGAACAATTTGTAGAATTGTGAAAGCGTTTTCTTTAGCAAAGGGACTATTTTACGATACAACGACATTTAAGCGTTAAAAGCTTTCTAGACTAGAAAAATTGTTGTTAGTCGCTACGGTGAAACCTGGGAGATAAGTGAAAAGATAGCTTCGAGACGCTTTTAAACGCGTCCGAGGCTACCTCCCCGTCTGTTAAGCCAACAAAAGACACCCGTGTCGTTTCCACGAACAACGGATACAAGTAAACACTTTATAACATAAAAGAAAGAGTACAAACGCCATTATTAGTGAGAAGAGCGGAGTGTCAGGCGGACGCGCCGCGAGTGAAAGAGCTTGCGGGTGACGCGCATCGATTTTTATACCCTCTAGGGAGGCGGGGTCCTGAGTGGGCCAATCAGAGCGCGGTGAGCCGACCAATCACGCCGCGGATTCTTCCTTTCCGCTTTTAAAGGAAGTAGTACTTTATCGTGTAATGGAATTTGAGTTTGGAACTTCTCAGCGGGGATTAAATGCGGGACCAATGCAAATTGGTAATGCGGCTGAGATTTTTTGTGCCTTTATTGACTTTTGTAGCTCTTTAGAGTTGTGCATTGGTTTTTGATGTATACTGTTTTATAACGTGATAGCGCTTGATTATTTTGATAAGATTTACCGTGATATGTTTTTCCTGAAAAGCTTTTTGATTCATTAAAGTAAATAAATATGCCTCGGTTTACATGTACGAGTAGTATTATAGACACACACACACACACACACACACACACACACACACACACACACGCTGGTTACCATTGCAAAATATCACTCATGCTTGTGTCTAGTTAAGATCCTAGTTAATTCTAGTCGAGGTTAATTGTATTCGGATGTGAATGTTTTATAACTGCCTAATGTTTTGGAGACTGTCAATCCAATTTGTATTATTCGTAATTGTGAATAAAACTTGAGTCAAGCTTTATAGGAACTGATTCCTATACAAGAATACTCAATACTCAATCAGCAAGAACATGATTAAGAACATCTATGGGTCATCAACCATTTACCATAAGGTGAACTGTGTGTTCGTTTGTCACACTTATTTTATAAAAAAAATGAATCGCCGTCGACCGATTTTAGCACAGTCTCGGATTTTTAATTTTTCGGTATTCCTATGATGTAATGACCTAAAGCCTGCTAAAGATTAACTGTGCAAACAAATAGATTTAACATTTCCATTGTCCGGTTTTCAGACACAATAGTAAGACAATAGCAATGACCTATATGTACTGCACGGGACAACGAAAGGGTTAATATACTGCAGGTGAGTAGCGTACATTGAGGCAATTTTTTTTTAACGAGCACACAGTCCACCTGATGGTAAGTGACTGCTGTGGCCCATATACGTCCCCATTCATTCTCAACCACGAATTAAAATGCATATGCTTTGTCACCCGTGAGGACTAAGATAGAATGCCTCGTTTCCAATAAAAGGGGTCTCTGGTTTACTACACTCACCATAAAAAACACAGCAGCGTTAAGCTGCTATTTTACGTTGGTATTCTATGAGAGCGTGGTCCTTCCCCAGTCGGGCCGATTCGTGCTACAACTATACTACTGATATAGCTGCAGCATGCCTCTATCATGTATTAGAGCGTGAGGGGAGTTACACTAATTATACATACATAAACACTCACGCCTGTCACCCAGAAGGGTAGGCAGAGACTACGGACTTCCATTTGGCACGATCCTGACACACCTCTCTCGCTTCCTCCACATCCATATAATAACTAAACACAACTTATTATAATATACATAAAAACAACAGTGGTAGAGCCACGCGGCAGCTCTTGCTGTCACACGGATGGGCCGGCTCGAACCGGGGTGGTACCACGACCTCACAGAAAACCAGCGTGAAGTAGAGGTTTACCTCTGCGTTTCGCTTGGTGAGTGCAGGTGGCCGGAGGCCCTTTTTACTGGAAATGAGGCATTCCATCTTAGTCCTCACGGGTGACAACGCATCTACATTTTGACTTGTAATTGAGGATAGATGTAGATGTCTATGGGCCGCAGCAACCACTTACCATCAGGTGGACTGTGTGCTCGTTTGTCACCCTCATCCTATAAAAAAAAAAAAAAAAAACATTAACTAATTCATTCATTGCAGTCTGTCTGACTGTTTACTGCTGAATATAGGCCTTACCGATAGTTTGCATCGTAGGTTAGAAATTTGTCTTAGTTGCCACGCATGGCAGGCGGGTTGGCAACCGCAGACTTTTATAATTGAAGCATTGGGAGCACCAAGGGCATTCGGTACCCAAAGCCCGTTTTGATGTTATTGCATTAAAATATGTGATGCGTTATCTAGTATTTGGTGACAAAAACTCATTTCGATCTATCGCTTCTAGGCGGCGTGGAAATCATTTATTTGGAAGGAGGCGCTCCACCCTTGTTGCATAGATTACAAATGTGTGTTTAAATTTCAAACACGTTACAACCTGCAGTTTTTAAAAACTTATTTAAAGTTAAAAAAATGTCTGAAATTAGTGACTTTAGTGAGTATGATGCAAATTATGACTAGAGTGAAAATGTTCCCCCGGAAAAGAAAGAAAAATAGAAGTTAAAGAATGAAAATTCATGGAAAAAAAAGTGCGAAAGGTGAAGAGAACTTTTTGTGAAGAGACACATCGGCTCGGGGTAGGAAGATACCCAAAAAGGTTTTAAATATATCACCAAGTGTTGTTGTAAAAAGCGTTGTGATATCCTCGATTATACATAATAAGCTAAGCTTAGCGGTCAGCCATCGCAGAGTCTACGTTACCTGAAGATGCCTCGGGTAGAGGCGAAACACGTGTCGTATTGTCGTAAGTGGTGTGTCTGTCCTAGTGTAGTGGTGTTGGGAGTAGTGGTGCTGGGATTAGTGGTGACAGGAATAGTACATGCAGTTGAGGGAGGGCGGGATGTGCTCTTCAAACTAGGTAAGACACATCATTTTATTTTATCGAGCGGATGTAGATACTCAAGGTAATTTTTACCAACTTTAATCTAATGGATTTCCGCAAAGTAATGCCTGATTCTATTAACTATATTATTGTTATTTACTTTCAAATAAAACTAATTCATATTATAATAATCTAAAATAGTTGTTATTTATAGTCTTAAAAACTAGTAATAAACTAAACGCCCCATTTATTTACGGGTTGGGTGCAACAAGGGCGGATAACACAAATTTTTTTTTCAATAGCTTCTAAGTATTTTAAAATAATAATAATATCTGAATCATTAAACTAAACCAAAGCACAAATTAATAATCAAGTATACAGGAATCATACTATAAGCACTAAAAAGTTTACGACATTAAAACCTTTATTTACAATTTTCTCGAAATTTATTTTTACGAGACACGCCCTTGTTGCACCCAATGCTTCAATTTCGAATATATTGCTCATCTTCTGTTTCTGTTCCCTCTATCGTTTTTTACGACACCTACGGGCTGAAGTGGTGTAGTTGAATCTCTTACTCTTCCACTAAACGGCCACGACCTACTGCCTACACATCACATAACAATTAAGACTGTTCCGTGAACGTATTAACGATTGAGAAAAATATAATAATATATACTTACATATACAATAAAATATATACATTTTATACGTGGTAGAGCCATGCTGCAGCTATATTTGTAGTATAGTTGTAGCACGAATGGGTCAGCTTGACCGGGGAAGGACCACACTCTCACAGAATACCAGAGTTACATAGCAGCTTTATGCTGCTGTGTTTCGTATGGTGAGTGTAGAGAACCGGAGATCCTTTTTACTGGAAAAGAGGCATTCTATCTTAGTCCTCACGGGTGACTACGCATTTGCATTTTGATTCGCAAGCGAGGATAGATGTAGATGTCTATGGGCCACAGCAACCACTTACCATCAGGTGAACTATATGCTCGATTGTCACCCATTCCTATAAAAAAAAATACAAAGTTTAACAAACATTTTGTGTGATATTTAATAATGACAATACATAACACGATAAACTAGAAAATTGTTAAATAACAAATTCATAGTTGCGTTATATTTTAAACGCGGTAGCGTAAAATCTCAAACTTCTTGCTTTCCTTTACGGATATATCGTACCAACGCTCCGGTCATTTTTGAGAACAACGCATTTTTAAATAAACCAAAGGATTTTGATGAACGTTCTCAGTCTAATTTTTGGGGATACAAGTGGTAAAATTAAAAATTTTGTCCAACCGACTTCAATATAACTTATTAAAGATAACTCAAAATCTACTGGTCAGACCTTGATCAAATTTATGTGGGAGCACATGAAATGCACCAGCTTTTAAATAAAAAAAAAGAATCATCAAAATCGGTTCACCTATAAAAAAGTTATGAGGTAACACACATAAAAGAACATACAATCGGCTTGGGTACCTCCTCCTTTTTGAAGTTGGTTAAAATAGCATTCATCACAAGACGTTAGGGCGGAAGGAATCTTTAAAGAAAGAAATTTTTCTTAAATTTTTAGAGCAAAAAAAATTCTTGCTTTAAAGAGACATGTTGTACGGTGTCACATTTCTCCAGGAAAAATGGAATGATTGATAGCTTATGCCGATGTATACCGATGCTTAATATAACTTGTACGGATAAAAGGATTTCAAAGGAGAGGTATTTCAGTTAAGTTAATCATACGTTTTTCATGGAATCACAATGCTTGTAGATCTGTTTGGAATAATAATAATGTAGATAAATAGCTTTATAATAATAATAATAATACCAGAGTAACCGACATAGCCCAAACTTTTTAGTATGCTGAAGTGGCAATGTGCCGGCCATATAGCTCGAAGAACCGACAACCAATAGGGGAGAAAAGTTCTTGAGTAGCAGCCTCGTACAGGCGGGCGAAGTGTAGGGCGACCCCCACTAGATGGAGTGACGACCTGGTAAGACATCCAGGAAGTCAATGGATGCAGGTGGCTCGGGACCGTGCTTTGTGGCATTCCTTGGGGGAGGCCTATGTTCAGCAGTGGATTTGCAAAGGGCTGTAATGAATGAAAAAAAAAAATATAAAAGTGATTTTAGTACATGGGTGGGACATGTTTATACTATCTATAAATTATGATCTTCAATCTAGTGGATGTAGCTCTGCTTTCCTAGTTAGGTATAGGATAAGGGTGACAAACGAGCACACAGTCCACCCGATGGTAAGCGGTTGCTGCGGCCCATAGACATCTACATCTATCCTCGTTTGCGAATCAAAATGCAGATGTGTTGTCACCCGTGAGGACTAAGATCGAATGCCTCATTTCCAGTAAAAAGGGCCTCCGGCCACCTGCACTCACCAAGCGAAACGCAGAGGTAAACCTCTACTTCACGTAAGGGCCTACTTGTGAGGTCGTGGTACCACCCCGGTTCGAGCCGGCCCATCCGTGCGACAGCAAAAGCTGCCGCGTGGCTCTACCACTGTTAAAAAAAGTTAGGTTACAGAATAACCTGTACCTGACTACCGCCGCCCATGAACAACTGCAACACCAGGGAGGGAATAGCAGATGCGTTGCCGGCCTTTTAATAAGGAGTGCGCTCTTTTCTTGAAGGTCTCTAAGTCGTATCGGTCCGGAAAAATCGCTGATGGTAATCGATTCCACAAGGAAGTCGTGCGAGGAAGAAAACATCTTCTAAATCGCACAGTGGTGGACCGCCCATCATCCAGATGGTGTAGATGGTATCGTGAGTTCTGCCGCGATGTGCGTTCGTGAAATTTGGCGGCTGGGATTAATCCGAACAATTCCTCAGAGCACTCCCCATGGTAGATGCGAAAGAAAATGCAGTCTCTTCGCAGTGCCAATGAATCGAACCGATCGGAAAGGACTCGGTCGTCGACAATTCGAGCCGCTCTGCGCTGAATGCGGTCAAGTGGAAGGAGCTGGCACTGGAGAGTCCCTGCCCAGAGATGGGAACAGTATTCCATGTGAGGCCGAACCTGCGCCTTGTAAAGTTGCAGGTGGTGTGCCGGCATGAAATACTGTCCCGCTCTGCTGAGCACGCCAAGCTTTTTAGAGACCAATTTGGCCTTTTCTTCCAAGTGACCACGAAACTGCACGTCACTCGATATGTCGACTCCGAGGATTCCGATACTGGCTGAGGCAACAAGGGGAGTGCCTTGAAACTGAGGAGATACGACAAAGGGGTTCTTTTTAGCGGTAATCGCGCAAACTTGTGTCTTCTGGGGATTAAACTGGACTAGATTTATTCGCCCCCAATCCGAGACTTTGTTCAGCAAAGACTTGACTTCAGACACAAGTTTGTTTCGGTACTCGGCGACGTTTCTCCGAGAAATATTGGCACGGCCGGTGTATAGAGCATCACCAGTGCTGTCGTCCGCATAGCAATGAATGTTACCAGTTAGCAAAATATCATTGATATGCAGAAGAAACAGCGTTAGTGATAGCACACAGCCTTGTGGAACACCAGCGTTAATAGGCTTGTAGTCGGAGTATGCACCGTCTACAACGACCTTTATGCTCCGATATGTAAGGAAGCTGGTGATCCAATCGCACAATTTTTTGGGAAGCGCATAGGAAGGGACCTTCGAAAGAAGCGCTTTGTGCCAAAACCGATCGAAGGCCTTCGCAATGTCCAAACTAACGGCCAACGTCCGCCCCCTTGGACTCTACTGCCTCCGCCCATCTATGGGTCAGGTAGATCAGAAGATTAGATGATCGACCCCGACGAAAACCGTATTGGCGGTCACTAATCAGCTGGTGATCCTCAAGGTACCGCATGAGCTGGCAGTTAATAATGGATTCCATTATTTTGGAGAACAAGGAGGTGATCGCGATAGGCCTATAGTTGGACGGGTCTGAGCGGTCGCCTTTTTAGGGATCGGGTGGACAAACGCTGTCTTCCATGAATTCGGGACTACGGTTTGGGAATAGGAGTACCGGAAAAGACGCGTTAGGACCGGTGCCAACTCCGGAGCACACGTCCTCAGCACAATTGGGGGAATTATGCCCATTATTAGGCCCACTCGACTTCTGGATGTCCAGGGAGAGGAGTGCTTTGCGAACCGAGCGCTGTGACACGCATGTGACGGCATGGAGAACTCACACCGCGGGATGGTCGGCGATGTTTTCCCCCCGTCATTTCCTTCCTATGGGCTTCCCGAGAAATTGTGCAAATGGATCACCAGTTTCCTTGCTGATCGGAGCATCAAGGTCGTAGTAGACGGTGCATGCTCTGATTTCAAGCCTATCAACGCTGGTGTTCCACAAGGCTGCGTGCTATCACCAACGCTGTTTTTCCTACGAATACTGTTCTCATCTCTAGGCCGGGGCACCTCAGTGCCAGCTCCTTCCACTTGAACGCATCCAGCGCAGAGCGGTTCGAATCGTCGACGGAATAAATAGTTCCATTCCCTGTAGCACTACATCAGCGACAGAGTCAGCAACAGCGCTGGGATCATCCGGCGAAAAGCAAACCCGCCCCATGGGTAGGATACAAAGAAAGACCGCATTCCGTCCTAATTCGCCGACCTGTAATGCCAAACACGGCGGCAACCTGCAGAACGCAAACGCGAGGGGAGCGTAAGTGGCACCACACTCCGGATCAGACAATGGTCCGAAGAGCCGAGAGGGTCATTTTTTTTATAGGAAAAGTTTGACAAACGAGCACACAGTCCACCTGATGGTAAGTGGCTTCTGCGGCCCATAGACATCTACATCTATCCTCTATTACAAATCAAAATGTAGATACGTTGTCACCCGTGAGGACTAAGATGGAATGCCTCATTTCCAGCAAAAAGGGCCCCCGGCCACCTGTACTCACCAAGCGAAACGCAGAGGTAAACCTCTACTTCACGCTGGTATTCTGTGAGGTCGTGGTACCACCCCGGTTCGAGCCGGCCCATCCGTGAGACAGCAAAAGCTGCCGCGTGGCTCTACCACTGTTAAAACTGTTGGAAACCTGATATCTGTCCGGATGAGAGGTCAGTAGAAGGTCCAACAGGGAAGGTGTATGATCCTCCACATCTGGAATCCGCGTAGGCGAAGTAACTAGTTGTGTCAGACCATATGCCAAAGCAAAATCATAAACAGATCTCCTCGAATGTCGGTTAAACGTCAACCGAGCCATTCGGCGTGGTGGGCGTTAAAATTGCCAAGGTTCACGATCTCTGCGGGTGGGACCTGTTGTAGCAAGGAATCTGTAGCCATTTTGACGTGGTCGATGAGTCGGTCTGTTTCGGCATTACTGCTATGGAGGATACCTATAGAGGCACCCGTAGACGCGCGGATGGTCGTCGCTGTCTACGCGTAGCCAAAGGATGGACAGGTCCTAACCTTCAAGACAGTCGAGGCGTCGAGAACAGATGTCCTCTCTGACATACACGCAAACTCCAGCCCGAGGCACAAAGGAGTGCTCCCATTTGTATCCCTGGTAGAAGAGATACGAAATATCAGCCGGAGAGGAAACCTGCGTCTCGGTCAGAAAGAGCAAGGCCGGCTTCGCCGTCTCGAAATGGTAGTGGACGGCGTTTAGGTTCGAGTGAAGTCCCCTGATGTTGCAGAAATTCACGGATAGCGTGGCAGGGGTCGCCTTGGTATTGTTGCTCAATTTGCCCCGAGCAGTTATGTTTTTGAGCGGAATTTTGCCTCTCCCCCAGAATACGTGCATATTTATATTCAATACATTGTATGCGTTTATGTGTGTTTGCATGCGCGTATGTTTGTCTGTGTGAAAGAGGGTAAGTAAGCTTTGTATTGCCTATTTTAGCGATGTTTATTTGGATATTTAATTGTTTAACGCCATTATTCTATAAAAATAAAGTATAAACGTTATAAAAATAATAAAAATATAAACTCTCATGGATGCTACGTCGATGAGGAGACAACGAACTTCCTTCCGGCACGATCCTGACACACTTCTTTCATACCGGTACCGGATACTCTTAATTTGGCCCATCTTCAATATATCGCAAAGGTCGACATATTTCCATCTAGGGCTTCCCTTGCCGACTCTGTCACTCACTTCTGCGACATAAATTTGCTTTGTCACTTTTCTCATTCATTCTGATATCAAACTAGCTGATCTTCGCGACTTCGTACGCGTCTATTTTGTTACTGTAAAATTTCTTGGGTTTTAATTTTTTTTTACGCGGAACATTGCTTTTCTGTAATATAATTTAAAACGAAAAATTTTGTACGACCGACTTCATATTAATTATTAAGAATAACTCAAAAATCATTGGTCAGAGATTGATCAAATTACGGGACCACATGTGAAGTACCAGCTTTCAAATAAAAAAAGAATCATCGAAATCGGTTCACCTAGTAAAAAGTTATGAGGTAATACACATAAAAAACAAAAAAAACATAGTCGACTAGAGTACCGTCTTCTTTTTGAAGTCGGTACAAAAGTAGCCTAAGTTACTTCTTATAACATCAGCTATTTGCCGGTGAAATTCCCCTCAAAATTGGTCCAGTCATTTCGAAGGTTAGCCGGAACAAACAGACAGACAGACAAAAAATTTAAAAATTGTTTTTCTTTATAAGTATCGCATATACTTTCATATGAATTTAGTAAAAAACTGTTATTTTGAAATTACAAGCCGACACTTCAATTTTATTTATTTGTATAGACAGAGTATATTAAAAACTATATCGTATCCTGTCCCCTCCACAATTTTCCATTAGTAGCTTTAACGGTTCTGTGAGCTGTTGCAGATAAAATATTACCGATAAAGGTGACAATCGTTATTGTTATTTACAATATCGATACAAAATAGAGCGCGAAGCAATTTCTAGTGATGGGAACACTAGAAAATTATTTTATAATTTTTAAACGTAAAAATACGAGTATATAAGAAATTATATAAAATTATAACGCGTATAAGTATCATAATTGTGAATATGGCAGAATACGTTAGACGTAACAAAACTCACACAATTACAAATTACGTGCAATAGAACGGAAATACATATTGAAATTTAAATTGTACTTTGCATCATAAGGCATTAAAATCTGAAAATTAGAATTATCGTAGTGTTTTGCTATTTTCGGTAATACATATATTATATCACTGAACTAGTTTTACGGATTGTATCGCGTATAACATATTTTATATTCCCGACGTTTCGAGCACGTAACTATGGGTGCCGTAAAGTGTTCAAATATTGAGATGTTCGATGTCCCAATGTCCTAGGTAACCACGGCTACCTCCAGATTAAAATTATTAATTTTTGTTCCGATCTCTGTTACACCTGGTAAAATTACTCCATCGCTTACAGCGACATAGATCACAGTGGGTATATGCCTTCCTTATTAGACGTTATGATTTCGTATCACTGACGGTAACCGATGAATTAAAAAGTAAATTGATTACTCAAAATATACAATTATAATTTATTTATTTATTTATTTATATATTTATTTACTTATTAAGAAGAAACATAATATACAAATCACAAACAAATCAAATCTAACATAGCTTGTCGCAACTTTAAGTTTTTCGTAAAATGTAATTTGCTTAAATTAAACAGTGTTACATCAACAGACGATAGACAAATACAAAATTTGAAGGTAGCTAGTATAATGGTAGCTTACAATAAGTTTCATTATTGCCCAATTTTTAATCGCCTACGCTTACTCTACATTTTGTTACGAAACATCTACGGAATGTCTACGAAGCTACGAAACTACATCTGAATAAGATAAACGTAGCTGTAGCAGCTACGTCGTAGTGTTTATGGTTTTGGAAAATGAATACGATTTAAAACCTTTAAATGTTATTTATAAAATAAAAAAATACTCATATAAATAAAATATATCTTAGTATCAACAAAAAAGATTTAAAAAAATATATGCAGTTTAATTTTGACCTGAGATGTTTGTAGAGATTTTAATATCGTATATATATATTTTCAGTGATTGATTATTGAAAACTAAATCTAGAAAAAAAAATATGTTATTGTGGTGGCGGTTTAATAGAACCCATCATTGCTATCGTGGGTGTCGTGAGATTATAAGAAACCTTAGAAAATCTTATAACTTACGATATTTGGCCGTATAATTGTAGGGATGGACAGTAGCAAAGTTGCAGGACGACTGATACTGAGATTGCCAAGCCTGACGATATGGAAAATCTTTTTTAGTTTGGGGGAGACCCATGTCCGGCTAAGAAGTTTTTCGTAGTTACGATCAAGAGAAAAAAAAAGAAATTCGTTAAGAAGAGCCGCAGCAGCACAAGGGGTAGACGCTCGCTTTAACTTTCTTTAAAATTTAGTAAGACGGTTATAACTGACGCAAATTAAATTGTTAATACATTTTTAATAACTGATTTACGATACAAAATTCTTGGTGGTTAAGGAAAATATTTTGTGGAAACATGCAATTCAATAAAATTACAAATATTTTGGGATAGCTTAAAAAAACATCACAGAGATGGGAGGCCGTTGCTACATGTAAGATGTATGAATGCTATTACTTTAACAATTTTAAAAACATTTTCGAACAAATTGTGTCTTCGAAAGAAAAAAACGTTGTATACCGGAATATATTATTATGTTGTTATATTAGAAACTTATTCTTTAACATAATATATTAAAATTTCTTGCAACACACATTTTAAGAATATAATATAGAACGTGTTTGCAAAGTTTCTTTTTTTATAAAATCTTTTTTTTTAAATAAAAAATATATCGATAACGGGATGGCATGTAACTACCGACGAAGCGCTCCCAGAAGCAAGACCCCAATCCTCTTTGTTCCCAACAATCGATATTTATACATGATATCGATATTGGTTAAACGAGGAGGCTTCTTTATGTCGCACAAAAGACAATTCACAATAAAGAAAAATAAACATGAGACTTTCTAAAGGCGTGTGTAGTTAGTATTTTAGAATTATGATTTAAGAATTATGTTAAGTTGATCGTTCGCGAGATTCTACTGAAGGATATAGGTCTTTCCGGTTGTATTGATGATTTCTCCTTAATCGTAAGTAGCTGTTCGTCGCCGGTCTGAGTTTTATTTTACCTGGTGTAAACGAAAAAGTTTCCACATTTTCGCTTCTTATAATACCCACGGGATGAGTTTAAAAAAAATAAGGATGACAAACTAGCACACAGTCCACCTGATGGTAAGTGGATTTAATTAATTAAGCCCATGGACCTACATCTATGCGCAATTAAGAATCAAAATGCAGATGCGTTGTCACCCCTGAGGACTGAGATGGAATGCCTCGTTTCCAATAAAAAGGATCTCCGGTTCTCTACACTCGCTATACGAAATACAGGGGTGTTAAGCTGCTATTTTACGCTGGTATTCTGTGAGAACAAGGTCCTTCCCGATGGAGCCGACCCATTCGTGCTACAACTATATCAGAAATAGAGCTGCAGCATGACTCTACCATGCTTAATTACGATATTTTTATAGGATAAGCGTGACAAACGAGCACACAGGTCACCTGATACTAAGTGGTTGCTGTGATGCATAGACATCTACATCTATCTTCGATTACGAATCAAAATGTAGATGCGTTGTCACCCGTGAGGACTAAGATGGAATGCCTCGTTTCCAGTAAAAAGGGTCTCCGGTTCTCTACACTCACCATACAAAACACAGCAGTGTTGAGCTGCTATTTCACGCTGGTATTCTGTGAGAGCATGATCCTTCCTCGGTCGAGCCGACCCATTAGTGCTACAACCATAATATAGCTGCAGCATGGCTCTACCACGTAAAAAATTAACGATTTAAGAATTATGTTAAATTGATCGTTCGCGAGATTCTACTGAAGGTTAGGTTTTTTCGGTTGTATAGATGATTTGATTTGATTTGAGATGAGCCTTAATACGTAACGCTTGGCAGTCAGTATAGACAATCGCAGTACCAGACGTCTTTTACCTTTAAAGCTGCTGTCTGTCGCCGGTCTGAGTTTTTCCCGCTTGGCGTAAATAAAAAGGTTACTCCGATAACTATTGGAAGCCATAAGATTTATTAGGCATTTAGCATTGTCGCTTCTTACGACACTTACGGGACAAAATGTGGCGGTGGATTTTCTTACGTCGCCATTTCTTGACTTAGTTGAATATAATTATCTAAAGTTATAAGTATAGTTTTAACTTTATTACTCGGTAGAGCCACGCTGCAACTATATTAGTAGTATAGTTGTAGCACGAATGAGTCGGCTCGATCGGGGAAGGATCACGCTCTCACAGAATACCAGCGTGAAATAGCAGCTTCACGCTGCTGTGCTTTGTATGGTTAGTGTAGAGAATCGGAGAACCTTTTTACTGGAAAGTCTGGTAGTCTTCACGGGTGACAACGTATCTGTATTTTGATTCGTAATTGAGGATAGATGTAGATGTATATGGACCACAGCAACCACTTACCATCAGGTGGACTGTGTGCTCGTTTGTCACCTTTATTCTTACAAAAAAAAAATTAATGCCTCGGTGGTATATTGGTCGTAAACGCGGTTGATGGTCGTGTGGTCCTGGGTTCAGAACGCGGGTTGGGCCAAAATCAGTTATTGGTTTTTTTCTGTCAAAAAATTCTCAGTAGCAGTCCGAAAACAAAAATTTTGCCTTGTTTCACCCCCGTTGGTCCTGCGTCCATTCCCCGATCGGACTGTGATGGTAAAGGAATAGAGAGCGCACCTGTGCTTGCGCATAAACTCGGGCACGAGCATTATAATCTTGTCCTGCACAGATGACTAGTCTCAGTTCGTATTTTAAAGAATAATTCATTCACCCAGAAAAAAGTTAGAAGGTAATACACATAAAAAAAATGCAGTCGAATTGAGTACCTCCTCTTTTTTGAATTCGGTAGGAAACAGTGTCAGCGTTGCGAGACACCTCGTATTAAGATCGTTAATTCACCAGCAGGCCTATTCGATAACTTTCTTGACATCAAAACGATAGCTATTTTGTAGTACAATACGTCGTATGCCTTGTAGCTTTTGTATAAGAGTTCCCAAGTCTCATAAAACATACGCAATGTACTACAAAGTGAATACTGCCTTGATGTCAATGAAGTTAACAAATAGGCTTGCTGCATGTTGGTTAACATCCTGTATACCAGGTGTTGAAAATAGCAGACAAGCATCGGCTTATAATAGTAAAAAAATCTCTACTATGGGAGAGGTTTATATTTTTAACATTTTTTACGGGTAAATGGGTATGGGGACATGAGGTCCACATTGCTTATTTGAAACCTAAACGCAAGGTAAAGGATCAAATAGTTACACTCCTGAATAAGGCACATAATAAAGTCTTAAGTAATATACCCTATATTCGTCCCGCTGCCGGGCAATGGCCTTCTCTCATTTCTGAGAGAGTAATGAAACAATTAATTAGTGGTTTTGTGCAATAGTAAATTATCAATTTTTTAATCTTGTAAATAGTCGATTAGTAAGTTAAGTAAAGACAGTATTGACTGTATTTTCAGTTAACATAATTCTTCGTTGTTACAGGCTAGGTCTCATCTCACAATGGAGTGCGCTGGCCGGCCGCTACGGTGGATTAGTGCCCGCTCCGTGGTACTGGCAAAGACCCCACGAAAGGACTCCCCCTCGTGGTGTGTATATAGATATTTCCTAATTTTTTCTTTCATAAAACTTTAGCGTCAAAACAATTTACCGCCCACCTGATAGAAGTGGCTTCTAGAGTCCATGGACACCGGCAGCAAACTTCGAACAAAGAAACCTACAGATGCGTTATCACCTCTGAAGACTGAGACGTTATGCCAGCCTGTAATCATAATGGCTCTATGCACCTTTCATACTAGAACAGAGCAGTTCAGGCACCACTATTTGGCTGCAGCAATAAGTAAGAGGGTGTTAGCTTCCTTTGATGTTTACGCGAAGTTAAAAACTATGAACACTTATATTTACGCGAACACTACACATTTAAATAAAATTAGTTTTTACCGCGTAAAACGCGTGTTTAAAGCGTAGTATGATACCGCAGTATGAATGATGAACTTACATGGAAACTTACATGTAAGTTCATACTGCGTAGATCGGAACAAAAATTAATAATTTTAATCTGGAGGTAGCCGTGGTTAACTATGACATTGGGACATCAAACACCTCAGCCCCCCCCCCCCCCCCCCGTGACCATGGGTGCTCACAACGTGCTACAGTGCTCGAAACGTCGGGAATATAAAATATTATTATTTTTATTGTCTATTATTTAAAAAAAACATACTAGTAATGCTATTAAACATCACTAATATTCCCTTTAATCACTTCTGGTAAGCTTAAAACGCTTGTGTTAGAAGTGGTTCACGACAGTAGTCGAATGGCGGATTCAAACCTACGACCTTTCAAGTTCGCGGTCCGCGCCCTGCCATTAGGCTACTGACGCCTAAAATAAGTTAGTATACGCGATAAAATCCGAAAAACTAGTTTTATTTGATTACGACTACTAATCAGGTTACAAGGGTTCACGTTAATTTACTTCACTAGTTATTTAGTTTAGTTTATTCTCAACGCCAGCATTTGCTATGCTTTATCTTTAAGTTAGTTATTGTATTAAAGTAATACAAGAACTATTAATCCGACGGCAAGTAGTTTCTGCAGCTCTTAAACACCTCCAACAAACTTCACAACAATTTGCCTTAGATGCGTTGATACCCCTGAGGATGAAAATGAAATACATACAAATATCAAACATATAAACTATAACATAAAAAAATATATACAATATCTAAGCAAAACAAGGTAAGGTTGAGTGGAGACACCAAACCAGACGGAGTTCTAGAAATATACGAGTAAAAACCTTGGAAGGATATCTCCACATTTTTTAGGGTTCCGTACCCCAAAAGGAAATAAGCGGCCAAGTGCGAGATAATAAACCTCAATATAATTTTTGAAGACCTATCCATAGATGCCCCACACGTATGGGTTTGATGGAAAAAAAGTTTTTGAGTTTCAGTTCTAAGTGTGTGGAACCCCCAAAATTTATTGTTTTTTTCTATTTTTGTGTGAAAATCCTAATGCGGTTCACAGAATACATCTACTTACCAAGTTTCAACTGCATAGTTCTTATAGTTTCGGAAAAAAGTGGCTGTGACATACGGACGGACAGACAGACAGACAGACAGACATGACAAATCCATAAGGGTTCTGTTTTTTGCCATTTGGCTACGGGAACCTAAAAATGGAACCCTTATAGGATCACTTTGTTGTCTGTCTGTCTGTCTGTCTGTCAAGACCCTTTATCTCAGGAACGCGTGGAGGTATCAAGCTGAAATTCATCAAATACTCAAGTCTACTGTCCCTTGAAGCTGTGAAAAGATCAAACTTCTAAACCAACGCAATCAAAAGATACAGCCGTTTATGCCGCAAATATTCGACATTCGCAAGGGAATCAAAACCTACAGGGTACTTCCCTTTAACTCAGAATCTTGAAATTTGGTACGAAGCAACGTTTTACAGCACAGATAAAGGAAAAATTGCGAAAAGCATACATTTTTAGTTACATCATATAACAAAAATATTTTTAATAATTTTAAACTTATATTCGTACCTACAGATTTGTTCGGAACTCTCGGTGCGCGAGTTCGACTCGCACTTGGCTGGTTTTTTCAGAAATATTAGATTGAATGGAATTTCAACCGAGGATTAGACAAATTGACTGTTTAGCTACGTATTATCTTATATCATTATATCATTAAAATGGTAGTATCCTACTAACTGTAACCGTAATTTTTATCTACTCCATTTCTCTTAATCGAATATAAAAAATCAGACTGTATTATTAGTTTAAAAAGTATACATATATTAATTTATAATAAACTTTTACAATATTGTATATATTTTTAAAAGTTTTGAATTTGTTAGTTTAAAAAAAACGATAGGGAAGATGGCAACACAGTCCGATATTACTACAAGTTTTGCCTATTTAAGTGACCTAAATAGAAATATAACTTAGAATGAGAATGGGATTAAATAGTAGATTAAAAAGCATTAATGGTACGAATTAAATTCTTATTATGGCAACAATGTTTTACGTAGGCAGGAATGATGTCACCGTTACAAAAGCATTACGGGCACTAGTAGGGCCTCGTTGCGGCGCGTCACCATTCTAATCGATTCCGGTACGAAACCCTCTCGGGTTACTGCTGTGATTTAAAAATGCACACAGGCTTATAAAACTGGCGGTGCGCGTGATTTCATTTGAGTGATTTGGTAAATTCATGAAAAAACAATCTTTGTCAGATCTCTATTAATCAAATACTGGTTAGTCTAAGATAAGTTTTAAACAAGTGTTTTCTTTTAATTTTGTACTAAAAAAATAATTTATCACGTTTTTTATACATAGGCTGCACTAAAAGTATCGGGAATGGAATATTCACTGTTCCTGTCATATTAAAATCCTTTTAATTGAAAACTCCTTGGTTTTAAAAATCGAATACCATTTATTTATTTAAGAAAAGATTCTCGGTCTTGTCACAAGGTTTTGTCAAACTTGTTTAGTCGTTGAGAAAATGGAATTGACTCGAGAAAAATCAAGAGCGATTATTTATTATTACTTTCGTAGTGGTTTAACACAAAAACAGTGTGTTGACCGGATGATTTCTGCATTTGGTGATGAAGCCCCATCCAAAACCACAATTTATCGCTTGTTTGCTGAATTTCAACGTGGACGTGTCAAGCTCAGTGATAACAACAGTGGTAGAGCCACGCGGCAGCTTTTGCTGTCGCACGGATGGGCCGGCTCGAACCGGGGTGGTACCACGACCTCACAGAATACCAGCGTGAAGTAGAGGTTTACCTCTGCGTTTCGCTTGGTGAGTGCAGGTGGCCGGAGGCCCTTTTTACTGGAAATGAGGCATTCCATCCTAGTCCTCACGGGTGACAACGCATCTACATTTTGATTTGTAATAGAGGATAGATGTAAGATGTCTATGGGCCGCAGCAACCACTTACCATCAGGTGGACTGTGTGCTCGTTTGTCACCCTTATCATATAAAAAAAATCCCCGTCAAGGTCGTCCAAAAACTGCAGTCACCCAAGAAAATGTTGATGCTGTGCGTAAGCTGATTGAGGAAGATCGACATGTAACATACAGTGAAATTCAGGCAACTTTGGACATTGGTATAAGTCAAATACAAATAATCTTGCATGAACAATTAGGTGTAAAAAAGTTGTTTTCCCGATGGATACCGCATTCGCTCTGTGAAGAGCAAAAAGCGGCTCGCGTTACTTGGTGCGTCAGAACTCTTGAAAGATTCCACGCAGGATCTTCAAATGCTGTATACATGCGTACGAACCCGAAACAAAAAATCAGTCACGAGTTTGGGTGTTCGAAAATGAGTTAAAGCCAACAAAAATTGTTCGTTCACGGAGTGTTGCAAAAAAAATGGTGGCCACGTTTGTCTCCAAAACCGGCCATGTTACGACTATTCCTCTTGAGAGACAAAGAACGGTTAATGCAGAATGGTATGCTAGCCTTTGTTTGTCACAGGTCGTTTCTGAACTCCGTAAAGAGAACGGAAACCGCCGCATCATACTCCATCACGACAATGCGAGTTCTCACACCGCACACAGAACAAAAGAGTTTTTAGAGCAAGAAAACATAGAATTATTAGACCATCCGCTGTACAGCCCCGACCTAAGCCCTAATTATTTCTATACTTTCCCTAAAATAAAGAATAATTTGCGTGGACAAATATTTTCATCTCCTGAAGAAGCTGTGGATGCCTACAAAACGGCCAGAGACCCCAACTTTCGAATGGAATGGTTGCTTCAATGATTGGTACTATCGTATGGAAAAATGTGTCAAATTTTGCGGAGAATACTTCGAAAAGCAATAAATACATTTTTAAATAGTAATGTTGTGTCACTTCCTTGATTGCCGAAATTTTCAGTGCCGCCCTTTGTCAACCGATGTTCAAAATTTCAAGTCTGTAGCTCATCGGAAAGTGCTCGAAGTTTGAGTTGCAAGAACCGGAAACCCGGAACAACAGACAGCCAAACAAGAAAGTGACTTTTTGTTTGTCTGTCTACAACTCTGACCAAACGTGGTAAAAAAAAACTGAAGTGACAAACAAACTTGTAGTCCTAACGCTAAGGCCAACTTCAAACAAGGAGGGTACAGATGGGTTAGCGCCACCTAAGATGAAATGCCTTACAATCTTTAAAGATTTTATACACCTGGTGCATCAAAATATGCAAGAAATGTTGGGTAAATAATTAGAAAATTAATTATTTCTAAATAGTAACAACATACATATTTTTTGTATAACTGAACATTAGTTAAAAGATTATAACTATAATATGTTTAATTTCAGTAAACACCAGGTGGTCATTTGCATTAACAGAGAAAAAGAAATTACGCTGTGGCTCCTTAACATTAGCTAATAAATTATTAATAAGTAAAGAACGTAAGGATATTGTGAGCCTCTTTAATCAGTCGCAAATCGTTTAATGAGTGGGCAACAGTACGAATCCATAGGAGTAGACAAAAGTTGTATGACCTTTACAAGGAAAGATTGTATTATATTCATAGTGTTTCATTTAGAGAATATGTAAAAAAATATTCCAAAATATTTAAAAGAGTGTGTTGCGCAGCCAAGTCTTTATATTTAAGAAACAAAATAAAGAATGCCTCTAATAAAATTAAAAGCACTTGGTGTATAATCAATAGTGAAACTGGCAAGATGAAACTACACAACTCAAACTTTCAATAAAATTTTAACAATATTATGATTTGGAACCAAGGGGGATATTATATAGTGGATTCAATGGGGGAGGTCTAAGCTCCTTTGTTTAAAAAAAAACATACTAGGATTTTACCCGTATCGTGAAGACTGTTTACACCCATAAATTGCATGAGGACAAACATCTAGACCCGGAACAAGGGCATACAAATATTTGTTCCGTGCGGGATTCGAACCCGCGGCCCTTAGCGCAGTTACTCATTGCTAAGCCACTGCGCCACGGAACCTTCGTTATTATATATCTATACTATACAATATATCATATTTTATTTTATACTTTATACATTTTACAGAATAAGTATGGCAAACGAACAGAGTCCACCTGTTACCCGTAGACAACTACATCTATAATCGATTAAGAATCAAAATGCAGGTGCGTTGTCACCCCTGAGGACAAAGATGGAATGCGTCGTTTCCAGTAAAACGTGTCTTCGATTTTCTACGCTCACCATACGAAACAAAACGGCATCAAACTGCTATTTTACCTTGGTATTTAGTGAGAGCGTGATCCTTCACCGGTGGAGTCGACTCATTCGTACTACAACCGTATATATTACATGATTATAATAGCTGCAGTATATATGTATATATAAATATAATTTGTTAATATCCGACGACTGGTTTTGAAGTTAGGAGCGGACAGAAACGGATCTTCACACATACATACATTCATACATACTAGCTAAAAATACCCTTTCCCGAATCGGAGATTCGAATCACTTTTTTCTAGTTTTCTATATTTAAAAAACACTTTAAAATAATGTAATGCTTCATTAGCATACCACCCATTGCCACTCGGTACAGGCCTTCTCTAATTTTTGAGAGAAGTTTGTAGCAAGGAAAGCCAGTCGTTTCTAATGCATGTTGGCGGTCTTTACATGTTCTAGAAATCTTTTTAATTTTTTATTTCACGAAGATTGCCTACTATTGTAAACATTTATATCGGTGCTTGCGATCTAACCATGCTTGATAACGTAATGTGTAATTTTAAGGCAAACGCTTATCCTTATACGGGGGCAAAGATGGGTTACCGTTTTCAAGGCCATGTGCTCCACCTTTATCGCATATCGGCATGACCACAGAAACGCTTTCGCACACATCCGCAGCTGCAACAGCACAGGCCGCACCCTGATGGCCCGTCCTCTGGAGAAGAAAACTCCTCTCTCGCTTTCTTCTCAAATATGCGCCTTGTATTTCGGCGCGCTTTCTTCAAAACGCTACCCCGAATTATATTCAGTTAAGTTTAAATGTTTACTCCTTAAACTGAACTTTGGAAATATGCTTTAAATATACGCGTCATATTTATGTCAACAATATAGAGGATATTGCTATGTATTAAACAAAAAAATATTAATAAGCTAAACTGTTCCCGGTTTAAAATCCGCTAGCATAAACTTCTGGTTAAATAAATTCTCTATAAAAATAGAACAGAAAATACATTTCCACATTTCATACACTAAGAGACATGTTTACGGTAAACAAGCAATCGTCATTTCGCGTCTCCGCTCTCTCAACCCCACTCATTTCGCTTTAATTTCCCAAAACCCATCTCCGAGCGAAACAAAGGCGACGCCATTTCACGCGGCCCAAACCGACCGAACAATACTTTTCTACCATCCGCCTACAATTATCTACGTATAGCAACACTGCTGAAATGTCAAAGGTATTTCTGTCTCTCTCACACTAGTATGTTGCAAGAACAGCTTTTCGTTTCGCGCCAAACGCTACGTTAATACATATGCTTGCTTGGTGTTGCCGCGTGCGGGTTGTTTTAATTTTCGAATGCGGTTTGTTCGGATTGATGTTACGCTTTTAGTGGATTTGTTGGCCTTTTATTTTTTATAGCAGTCGATGACGTTTGTCATTGGAGATACTACTTTTGAAAATTGGAAATGGACTTTTCATGTAAAAATGTACGTTGGTTCGAAGTAAGCAAATTGAACTTTACTCATATTTTTATGATCCCTAATTAGTAATGAATAATATTTGCAACCTGCCATTTATCATATAAAGAATCAAAATATATGACTATTACCATCTTGGAGGACCCGTTTGGATGCTTGGCTGTTTTTTTCCAGTTATTAGATATTAGAACAAACCATAGTATTTGATGCAAATATTAAAATTATATTTTCATACAAAACATATCATATAATATTCTATGACGAGTAATATATCTAATATCATTGATTTTATTCAATAATTTTACATTCTCAAAGCTTATTATTTTTTTAAACTATAGGGTGACCTACTGACTGTTTACCTGGTGATGGGCGGTTACTGCAGCCCATGTAACCAACTTTAAATAACAAATGCTACAAATGCATTGCCACCTCTGGGGACAACGTGCAATTGCACCTGCAACAGTAAAGTCTATATAACTATGTTACTTTGTTCAATTATTTTTACATACGCGTATCACATAACAACAGTTATGAAAATTTAATTAAAATAATGATTACTATAACAATGAAAATTGGCTACTAAAATGATATTGAGATATTGTTGTATGCTTTTAGAAAGGAATAATTGTTGCTATTAAAACAAAAGGTTTATTAGTAGCAAATATAAACATAATTTAAAACTTTGAACAAATGATAGTTTTATTGAATAAATATATTGAATGCTAAATCAACTTAAGCCTAGAAACAAAACAATTACTTATTGAATAATTTATTACTTATTAAACGCAATTTACCAACAAACTCATAAACTGCTTAACTAGTAAGCGTTTGTGTAAACAGAACGCATCGCTAACAAAGGCTTAGGTGCATATTATGGCTTCTAAAATCAATTCGAATCACAGCGACCGTTGACCACTTAACGAAGGCTTTAACACCTTACATTATAACTATCGCACATAGATCAAGTTACCTTGGACACTATGCTTGCTTAGATCCACATAACAAGAGCTTTAACATTATAAATCACTTTTATAATTACCAGGTCTTCATATACTGGCCACAAATCTTGCGTAAATATATCACAATCCTTAACTCAATTGAAATTAAGCTTTATTGTAAATCGTCCAAAGTGTGAAATGGAAATATTTTGGAAACGTATATTCTCGATTTGATTGTAGTGATTCATTCTACAGCGTTGATGACATTCGCCTTCGCGCCAGAGACATGTTCGAATTTCAGTTTTGAATTTCGTTCTGTTCACTGGAGTGAAATGTAATGGAGATTAAAAACACCTGCTTTGATTTTAGCGCGCTTTCATTTGAGGTTCTAATAGACATTTCTTTTTTTGTTTCTTTAATTATGGGTGTAATAAAATGTAGGTAGCCACTTCTCTATGATATTAAATACTTTTCAAACAATCATAAATATTTATACATAATATTATTGTGATGTTGATGTGATGATAATGACGATGAGTATTAGAATAGTAAATAACTTAACAATACACCTGACAGTATGTGGCTATTGCGCTTGTGAATGTATTATACGTGGTATATTTTATACGTGGTAGAACCATGCTGCAGCTATATTAATAGTATAGTTGTAACACGAATGGGTCGGCGCCAGCGGGGAAGGACCACGCTCTCACAGAATACCAGCATAAAATAGCAGCTTAATGCTGCTGTGCTTCATACGATGAGTGTAGAGAACCGGAGGCCCTTTTTACTTTAAAAGAAGCATTCCATCGTAACCCTCACGGCTGACAACGCATCTGCATTTTAATTCGCAAACGAAGATAGATGTAGATGTCTGTGGGTCACAGCAACCACTTACCATCAGGTGGGCTGTGTGCTTGTTTGTGCCCAGATGTGGGATGTGTATAAATTTTAACTTTATTAGTCAAACTTTAATGATATTATGTGATTAAAGAGAAAAAAAAACTATTTAAACATCTAGACGATTATATTGTAAATATGTTTTATATCCTTGAGCCGCTATCCCAAAAATACGACAGTTTACTAAGACCGGCAAATAAAATTTTGTCGATGGCAACACTGTTCCATTTACAAAGATCCGGAAAATTGTCTAATCACAGGCGTGGAATACTCCGATTAGAGTTAGAGCGGATTAACTTGGTATACCTCTATAATTGGATAGGATAAATAATCAAAAGAAACGCATATTGTCGCATTGAAACCTTTTTGCTTTAATCTCCGATAATTCTTCTTTGTTAAAACGTTATTAACCTGCGTTTGGGTGTTGCTCTGTTAATTAAATTAATTCGACTGTCATGCTTAATTAAAGTGATTCCTATTACATGCCTATTCATTCTTTCGTTGTTGTTGGTCTTTTGGTGTAAACGAGAGCTATTGCCTGCTAAGCCATAATATCTAATTCTTTCCGTTCGTAAATTATATATATTAAATACGATTCTTCGCAAACACAAAACTCTCATTATAAGAAGATAAGACAAAGTATGCTCTCCGGTGAGGTGTGGGCTTATAGTGGTAAAACAACATTATGACTTTATTGCTCCGGCACTTTACAATAAAATAAATAAAAAATTAAACATTTACCCTTTGCCTTTAAATAAATTTAAAGCCCTGGTGAATGAGTGGCTACTAAGCCTTGATTATGACGAGGTAGACGCTATAATTGAGCAATAGTTCTTCAACACACACGCACATAAAACACACACACATAAACAAACATGCACGCACGCACACGCACACGCACACGCACACGCACACACACACGCACACACACACGCACACGCACACGCACACGCACACGCACACGCACACGCACACGCGCACGCGCACGCAAACGCCCACGCACACGCACACGCACACGCACACGCACACGCACACGCACACGCACACGCACACGCACACGCACACGCACACGCACACGCACACGCACACGCACACGCACACGCACACGCACACGCACACGCACACGCACACGCACACGCACACGCACACGCACACGAGCACGCGCACGCGCACGCGCACGCGCACGCGCACGCATACGCACACGCACACGCACACGCACACGCACACGCACACGCACACGCACACGCACACGCACACGCACACGCACACGCACAAGCACACGCACACGCACACGCACACGCACACGCACACGCACACGCACACGCACACGCACACGCAAACGCACACGCGCATGCGCACGTGCACGCGCACGCACACGCACACGCACACGCACACGGACACGCACACGCACACGCACACGCACACGCACACGCACACGCACACGCACACGCACACGCACAAGCACACGCACACGCACACGCACACGCACACGCACACGCACACGCAAACGCACACGCGCACGCGCACGCGCAAGCACACGCACACGGACACGCACACGCACACGCACACGCACACGCATACGCACACACTACTACTGCGGATATTAACGCTAACTATGTTCATGTTAAAATGTTTTTGGTCTCAATAAATATTATTATTATTATTAAATATCAAATTGCTTATGTCATAATTATACTCGTTCAAATTGAGGCGAATCGGCGAACCGCCCGCACCGATTGCGTCAGCTAATATTAACAATAAAGACAAAAAGAAACTTGTTTTAGCATTATAAATTCATGTGCATGATATCACACATTAAGAGTGTACTTACATTTACGAGTACACTCAGCAGTAACAGGTAGACATCATCATTCATCATCATTACAGCCCTTCACAATTCCACTGTTGAACATACGCCTCCCCCAAAGAATGGCACAAAGCACGGTCCTGAGCCACATGCATCCATCGACTTCCTGCATGTCTTACCAGGTCGTCACTCCATCTCGTGGGGGGACGCCCTACACTTCGCCTACCGGTACGGGGCTGCCACTCGAGAACCTTTCATCCCCATCGGTTGTCGGTTCTTCGAGCTATATGGCCGGCCCACTTCCACTTCAGCTTACTAATCCGTTGGGCTATGGGCTACTCGTATATAGGTAGACATACCGGCTGATAATAAGATTATAGCCTACCGGTGCCCTTATCAAATAGTATGCTGGTTTTGCATTTTTTTCTGACTAACACTTTTTATAAAGAAAAGTATTTTCAACTGCTGGGTAAAGATTTCATCTCATTTCGGGGGTATATTATCCATTGTTATTTCTAATTATTCTAAGTGATTTTTTTTATAGAATAAGGGTTACAAACACAGTCTTCCAGATGGTAAATCGATGCTGTGGCTCATCGACATCAGAGACAGATGCGATGTCACACCTAAGGATTAAGATCGAATGCCTCGTTTCCAGTAAAAAGGGTCTCCGGTTCTCTATACTCCCCAAAGGAAACACAGCTGCATTAAGCTGCTATTTTACAACGGTTATCAGTGAGAGCGTGGTCTTACCCCTAATGGAGCCGACCTATTTGTGTTACAATTATAATATAGCTGTAGCGTGGGTCTACCACGTATGAATTTAAAATTAACTTCAACACTATTGTTGCAGAGGATTCAACGACCAACGAAGAAGGATCTGCAGGCGGATCTCCAAGGCCAAGAAGCCCGCCCCGAGCCCCTTCCCCGCCCTCACCATCACGCTCGTCGCCACGCTCTCCACGTCTACATCCAGCACTATATCCCCAGCAACAAGACGTACAAGACTCCGACCCGGACGTAGACGAGAGCGATGACTTCGATAAGGACGAGAAACGAGACCCAAACGCGAGTTTAGGCAAACGAAAGAAGAAAACACGGACCGTATTCTCCCGATCACAAGTGTTCCAACTTGAATCAACTTTCGACATGAAACGGTATCTTAGCAGTTCGGAACGCGCCGGATTGGCGGCCAGCTTGCATCTAACGGAGACGCAAGTGAAAATCTGGTTTCAGAACCGTCGCAACAAATGGAAGAGGCAACTTGCCGCCGAACTGGAAGCAGCAAACATGGCGCACGCGGCGCAACGCTTGGTCCGTGTTCCGATCTTGTATCATGAATCAAGACCGTCTATTCCACATACGCCAATGCCGATACATCCACAGTTTTCGAACGAGCCCGGTGTTTATTTTCCAACTCAAGCGCCGCAACCGCTGCAACCGCTTCCCGCTTCACCGGTTACGTCTAGAGCGCCACTGTCGAGTCTAGTGTAGTGTCCGCTTGATGGCGCTGGAAGTAACAGCGTGGCAGAAAGACAATACTAAGTTTGTAAGAAAACTAAAAAGTGAACTCTATTGTTTACTTTTCAATGAGTGATGCGCGGACTAGTCATATCAGTGAATGCCAAAATCAATGAAAATACTAAAATGTTTGATGTAAGGATCTTTAGCACTAAGACTCCTTGTTTTATAGGTTTTGATGATAATAGTTTAAATGTAACGTACAAATGTTGTCATTCATGTATATTGTTGTACATATTAAATGTTTTAATAATAAAATAAATCTTCTTGTATTTATTTCACGGTAAGTGCTAGTTGATATTTGTACATAAAATCTAGTAGCAATTGAAGAACTGGCTCTGCTTTAATAATCGTCGCTGATATTACGGCAAAGTTATATTAATAATTAATAAAAAAATATAATGATAATGAATTGCTCATTTTTTTTAAATTATTTAATCTGTTCTCATCCTAACGTTAGAAGAAAATAATGCAATTTTCTTAAGTACCTAAAAGTATAAAAAAGCATTTTGACTTTGTAAATTTTAAAAGAACATCTGTTTACAAAATGTTGAGGCACTAAGCACAAGATGCCTCTTGCATCGATAAGTTTGAAATAAAAATAAAAGTAATACATTACATTCAAACAACAATACTGCACAAAAAGTTCTATATATTTCAAGTCTTGTCATTTTATTCAACTAAGGATTAAATTAAATATCATGTAAAGAACCTCCCTCTTTTTACGTTTATTGATGTCTTTAGTCATAGACATTAAATGAACTGAAATTCCGATACCAGTGAAACTTTGTATCTTTCTGAAAATATGATTGTTTTATAATTGACCTCATGAAAATATATATTATACGCATTGGCCACCAGTATTTTATGTTGCTTTTTTCTAAAATAAATGATATTTTAATTTTTTATGTTTTTATATATGTGATTGGTAGTAAGTATACTTAAAAAAATCATATTAGTGTTAATACGCAAAAATTTGGCTAAAAGCCATTTAGCTCGTATTGCAATAAATAAAAAAAGTTTTTATCTATTGTGGTATTTGTCGTCGTACAAGCTACACGGCGTTTAGCCATATTTTCGCGTATCTAATAAAAACACTTTATACTTTGTGCTACTGCCTTAACATAATATTGTATTGTTTTAAAAACTATGCATTTTTTGTAAATAATTCATAATATACTTTTGTCTTGTACGCTCGAAAATGCAATTTATATTTCAAGTACATACGTCTCAAATTATCTAATACGTTGTATGACGTCACGCAGCTACATCTTACTCCCTTGAACGGGATTCTGTAAAATTAATAACCTTAAAATGATGCTTAATTCTAAATATTCATGTTAATGATTGATAGTAGTTGACAGATCTTCGTAAATTGCATTGTAATATTATTATTATGCTGGAGTAAGGCGATGAATAAAAGAATTACGCAAATTATTTGTTATTTTTTTTTTCGTCTCCTTAGACAATTATAAAATTCAAATTAGATTTTTTATTAAAACGACCTGTTGCATCAAACTTATCATCGGACTTCGTTGAAATAAAAAAAAATATACCCTATAGACCATCCTTGTAACTTCCCGCTAATTTAAAATGCAAAGCGTTCCAAAGTCCACATATTATACCACTCTTCGAGCTCAAAAACGATATAAAATTTTCAAGAGAAATTTTCGCCAACAATTTCTCTTGAACGAATGAACCAATTTTGATGCGGTTTACGGCAATTGATGTTGTTTTTTTAGGTTAAGAGCTGATTAGATTTTGGAATCGATCGATACATTAATTTAAAAGTTATTTCATTTTTTTAAATTTAATTTTTGAGATTTCTCAAAATCTATTAAGCCAAATTGACTCTAATTCACATGAAATGTAATGGCAATAGAATTATTTCGAATGCCGTGAACTGCGTTTCGATCAATCAAGCCGTTCAAAAGTTATAAGGAGTTTACACACACACACAAACACACACACATACACACACACACACACAGACATGCGGAGGGATATCCTCGTAGGAATAGTCAGAAAAGCTTCCTAGGACCTTAAAACATGAAGATCTGATGAGAACTCGATTTTTTTCGAGTCGAAAACCGGGCTGAAAACAATAACTTCCCGATGTTTTGAAAATCATTGATTTTCGTAGTGGGAAGTTAAAAAATGTCCTTTTAGTTAAATTACGCTCACGATGACAGTTACTTTTAAACAATTGGAAACAGCTACGTGGAAAAAAATAAAGTGGATCAGGTATTACTGGTCAGGTTATTAGAGGTGGTGATGTTAGTTATTTTGATAGTGGTCCCATGGCAATTTCAACTTACTTTGACGAATGCGCGTCTCACTCGCGTAAGGAGGGTAATTCATCTTACCACTCAAACAACCGCTCGCCCGCAAGTGTAGCAAGTGTGAGCGAGGAATTGCAAACGGAGCCTGCGCAAGCATCCGAGCGCGTGAATGCGTCAAAAATCGATCATGAAATGGTACGTGCGGGCTCTGAGGAAGAGCAACAGGGCCGAGTTGCGATGAATAGATCGCCTGAGCATCAGTGTAGCCCGGTGTATTACGGTAATAATATTATCAATCAGGCTGAAACTGATATTAAAAATGGAAAAATTGCGTCTTTCTCGGATATAGTAAGGAAAGATGGCGAATGGAAAGAGCCTGAAAAAAACGAGGGGTGGGTTTTGTACCAAAAACGTAGGCTTAGAAACCGCTTTACTAGTCAAAGAGGCTGTGCCATTGAGTCTGAGTCAACTAGTCAAAAGTTTAGGGCAGCGGATATAAAGGTGCCTCTGTTTATCTCGAATGTTGCCAAGGAGGTATCAGGGCAGGATATTATTGATTATGTGTATAACAAAACGCATGAAAAGGTTTCACTGGTGAAAATCAATATGAGACGGCAGAAAGGGTATGATGCCTATAAGGTCTTGGTATCTAAGCATAAAATTGAGACATTCCTAGATGATAAACTGTGGCCATCAGGCATAACGTTTCGTCGTTTTGTGAATTTTTACGATAAACAAAAAGGTAAAATCAATAATAAGGAACAAAATAAACAGGACAGTTGAACATACTGAATAATAAATACGTGCTACATATACTACATACATTTTGAAACAAATAAATAATTTAGATAATAAATTAATATATTGAATATACTAAACACATTTCAATAAAAATACCAAATAAATAAATAATTAATTAATATAGATAAAAATTAATACATATATGGATAATCTTAGTAACATTATAAGTTTCAACTGTAAATCGATCAAGAGGTCAGCGGAAGGTGTAAGAGAGTTGTGCCGGTCAGCCGACGTGTTGTGCCTCCAGGAAACGTGGATTCTTCCACATGACTTATCATTTCTCAGCACGATAAATGAAGAATTTGGGTCCACAGGCACATCTGCGGTGGACACGGAGGGAGGCCTAGTGAGTGGGAGGCCTTATGGTGGAGTTGCAATATTGTGGCGTAAAAATTGTTTGAATCAGTGTCAGTGATAGAGTGTGACAACGTCCGAATCTGTGCCATAAAAGTAACTGTAAGTAGTAGATCTGTAGTTATATTTAGTGTATATATGCCCACAAACTCTTATGAAAACTTACCTGAGTTCTGTACGTGTCTCGGTTCAATCCGATCGATAATAGAAATAGAGGAAAATAAGGGAATTGAAGCTTTTTATATACTAGGGGACTTTAATGCTCATCCTAGGGAATTATTTTATAATGAAATGATAGATTTTTGTAATGAAGAGAGCTGGATTTGTGTGGACGCAAGTATGTGTGATAAAAATACATTTACTTTTCATAGTGAGGCTCATGGTTGTAACAGGTGGCTGGACCACTGCATAGTCACTCATTCTGCGCGTGAAACAGTAGTAAGCGTGTCTGTTAATTATGATGTATTTTGGTCAGACCACTACCCACTTGTGGTGGAATGTAATTTAAATAAACTTAAGCCTAAGGTTGTGGAGCAGGTAATGGGGAAACCTGTGAACCGTGTTACTTGGGGCAACAGGACTCCACAATAGATAAAACTGTATCACGATTTTTGTCACACAAACTTGAGAATTATAGATCTTCCAGAGGAACTCAGAAACTGTTGTGATACATTTTGTAGTAACAAGGAACATCACGCAGTACTTTATAATATGTACGGTAATATTATAAATACACTATCACTGGCAGCATTTCGTACATATAGGGATACATGTAGAAAAAAGGGAGGTTACGTGACGGGGTGGAATAAGCACGTCGCGGGCCCACATCGGGAGGCTCGGCTTAAATTTAAAGAGTGGATGATGGCTGGGCAGCCGTCCAGGGGTCGCGTATTTGAAGAGATGTCAGAATCTAGAAAGCATTTTAAAGCCAAATTAAAATGGTGTCAAAACAGACAAGAACAGCTAAAGATGGATATTATTGCGACAAATCACTCCTCTAAAGACTTTAAAAGCTTCTGGAAGAACACAAACAAAATGAATGTTAAGCCGAGTCTTCCAGTGAGTGTTGGGGGTGCTTATGATCACAAGGATATTGCGGATGCATTCAGATGCAATTTTACTGTAAGGTCACCCTTAAATGTCGTTTCATGTTTGAATTTGAGCGAGGCTGAGACTATCATGACAGAACGAAATGAAAAGATACTTGCAAAAAAAATAGATAAAATAATTAAAGAGATGGTAAGAGGAAAATCGCCTGGTTATGATGGTCTCAGCATCGAACACTTCAGATATGCTGGGGTGCATCTTCCGCGAGTCCTTTCACTGTTTTACAGCCTGTGTTTGGGTCACTCTTACTTACCCGAGCCACTGATGAGGACTATTGTAGTACCCGTTGTTAAAAATAAAACTGGGGACACATCCGACATGGGTAATTACCGACCTATCTCGCTTGCAACCACTGCAGCCAAGGTGCTTGATAGTCTGTTAAATGAGTGTCTCAACAAATACGTAGTAATAAACGATGCACAATTTGGGTTTAAGCCGAATTTATCGACGGAGAGCGCGATTTACTGTCTGAAACACACTGTAAGGCGGACGCCGGTGTACGCGTGTTTCCTCGACTTATCGAAAGCTTTTGACCTGGTCTCATACGACATGCTGTGGGGCAAGTTGAGGGACGCGGGTGTGCCGGCGGAGTACACGGCTCTACTAAGATACTGGTATGCTAACCAGCGTAACCAGGTGAGGTGGGTTGGAGCTCTGTCGGAGGAATACAGGCTGGAATGCGGTGTAAGGCAGGGTGGCTTAAGCTCTCCACTCTTGTTCAACCTGTATGTAAACCAACTGATTGAACGACTTAGCAGCACACATGTTGAATGCCACATCGCTGTCATATGTGTTAACAACATAAGCTATGCTGACGACATGGTGCTGTTCAGTCCTTCTATAGCAGGACTGAGGAAACTGCTTTCTATCTGCGAGACATATGCGGAGGAGCATGGCCTTAAATACAACTCAAAAAAGAGTGAAATATTCGTATTTAAGGCACCGAAACGGAAGCCACGACATGTGCCACCCGTATGTCTCGATGGTGTACCTCTGAAAGTCGTACAGAAGTTCAAATATCTCGGTCATATAGTTACGAGCGACCTAGGAGATGATGAGGATATTGAGCGAGAGCGCAGAGCGTTGTCGGTAAGGGGCAATATGCTTGCCCGCAGATTCGCCCGGTGCACTGCAGACGTGAAAGTAACTTTATTTAAAGCGTTCTGTCAGTCTTTCTATACCGGTGGTCTGTGGGTGACTTATACGCGCCGGACCTACAGCGCCCTGCGTGTTCAATATAACAACGCCTTTAGAATGCTGTTGAGGCTGCCGTGGCGCTGTAGTGCCTCTAAAATGTTCGCAGACGCACACACTAACGACTTTTTCGCCATAATGCGTAGAAAAGCAGCGTCTCTCCTGCAGCGCTTACGTACCAGCAACAACGGCATCCTAAGGGTAATTGCTGCCAGGCCCGACTGCCCCATACTGCACCACTGTATGACGGTAGCTATTGGGCGAAAAAAATAATTTGTAAATAATTCACATTAACTAACAATACTAACTTAGAAGTTAAGGAAAATTGTTACTAACATACTAACAATCTATGGATGTTCTTTACGTCTGAAATAAACACTTATTATTATTATTATTATTACTGATCTTTACTTACGTTATTAGATTTGAGATAGGCTAGGACAGTGTCAGAAACATCATTACACCGTAAAAGTTCAATGCTGGACATGTTCTTTTTCAATTGCAGGGAAGATTTATCTTAAGAGTAAAATGCGCGCTGAGAGACTTTTGAAAATTAGTTATTTTTTTTTAAAAAACTGTCAAAGTCGCTCTGCGAGTGCTCGGCGTCTGGTTCTTTTCTTGCTCAAAGGCTAAGTATAGCCATTCAGCGGGGAAACGCACCTAGCGTTCCTGGCACGACATCGCGGGGAGTAGGACAATAATATGATAATTAATTTTGTAGTTTTTTTTATTACTAATGTTTTTAATATTGTATAGGACAACTGCAGATCCGACTGAATAGCCGAAGTAAAAAGGCATAATTCGAGGTTTGGCTCTCTACCATTTCCTCCTCCAATATTGGACCAATTTAAGGGATATTTCATAAACGGAATAAGAAGGATATACAATGTGTCCCTATGTTTTTATTTTGTCAGTATTTGTTACCAAATTTGTACACTAAGCCTCTGTTGACAGCGGTCTAAATAGGCAATTTTGAGCATTTGTAAGGATTCCAGTGCTTAAAAAGAAAATGTATCATTAAAAAGGAAAACATAGGAACATAGCAGAGGTTGATATTTATTTTACTGTAAAAACTCATTGCTATAAGGTCATAAACCAAAAAGAAAACAGGTGAGAACGTTTGTATGAAGAAAAGACTACCCGCATTTCTTCTTAACCAAATCAAGCTTGGCAGGAGTAGGATTAACGTTCGCATTATCAAACATTTCACATCTCTGGCGCCGCTTTTCGTCGCCGGTCGGGGTATTTTTATTGACGTATTTATATTATTAGACGATCATAGCGAGATCTATCGGAAGCCAAAAGAACTTTCCGCCACATTTTTTTTAATAGAATAAGGGTGACAAACGAGCACACAGGCCACCTGATGGTAAGTGGTTGGTGTGGACCATAGACATCTACATGTATTTTCGTTTGCGAATGAAAATGCAGATGCGTTGTCAGCCGTGAGGACTAAGATGTGCTTTGCTAAGATGTTGAATGCTTCTTTTCCAGTAAAAAGGGCCTCCGGTTCTCTACACTCATCATACGAAACACAGCAGCATTAAGCTGATATTTCACGCTGGTATTCTGTGACAGCGTGGTCCTTCCCCGGTCGAGTCGAACCATTCGTGCTACAACTATACTACTAATATAGCTACAGCATGGCTCTACCATGTATAAAAAGTCCATCAAACACGCATTGGGGCTGCGCGCCGGCCTCTTCCTGGCCTTTAAGCCCTCTTAAATATGAGAGGAAGTATATGCCTAGCAGTGGGACGTACATATACATATATAAACTTACGGACGAAATGGGGTAATGTATTCTCTTAAGGTATCACCACTACACGGTTACGCCACATCATCGTCATCATCATTACAACCCTTCACAAGCCCTCTCCTGAATATTGGATTCGCCCAAGGAATGCAACAAGGAACTGTCCAAATTTCATGCAAGTTTTACCGGGTCGTCACTCCACCTAGTGGGGGGTCGCCCTACATTTCGCCTACCAATACGAAGCTGCTACTCAAGAACCTTTCTTCCCCATCAGTTGTCGGTTCTTCGAGCTATATGGTATAGTTTGTTTATTAAAAAAAATGTCTTATTAACTTATTTATTAAATTATGTTGCAGAAGTGAATGGCAGAGTCGGGAAGGGACGCCCTAGGTGAAAGTTTATCGATTGAATTAGCGATATATTGAAAATGGGCTAAATTAAGAGTATCTATAACAGACGAGCGTGTATGTGTAGGTATATGGATGTGGAGGAGGCGTGAGGAGGTGTGTCAGGATCGTGCCAAACGGAAGTACGTATTCTCTTCCTACCTCTCTGGGTGACAGGCTTGGTTACATAGTTGCAGTTGAAGGTTACATAAAGACAGCGCAATAAAACAAAAGCTGGGCAGAAAAATAGAATACGGTATACATAAAGTAGATAAATTCTGTACTATAGGTATCAGATAACATCCTAAATGTAAAGGAAAAATCTAAACCAGGAATTCCCAAACAATTTTGGACAAGAGCCCCTTTTCCAAAATGAAGTGACACCTCAGACCCCATAGCCAAATTACTTTAAAAATCCTATTTCTAGTTTTTTTCTTATTGATACATAAGACTAATTTAAATACTTTGCGGTGGGTTAAGTGAGTAAACTTGACATTATTTTCTCATCAAAATTTAACAAAATAAATAGTCATGAAATTCAGTAAATATAAAGTGTAATTAATAATTACTTTTCCGTGTATTATTACCGTGTAATACACGGAAATAATACACGGAAACCATTAATACCGTGTAGTGGCGGGTAAGAATAATCACTACCCCATATCTTCCCGTGGGTGTCGTGTAAAAGGCAACAGAGGAATACTTAGGCAGAAAATGGGCAGCAGCATCTTTCTGATAACAGCAAAAAGCAATAAAATATGCGGTTACCAAACCGCTCGCCAAGCGTGGCAACTATGGCAATATACCCCCCATGAGCAATGACATTAATAAACGGCCCCCAGTCCCCGGCGACCCCGCTATTTGTGGCTATGGTGGACCATGGTAACGGCCGGGCAGGGGGCGCTAAGAATCTCCGGTGGAAGTTGTAGTATTATGCTACTTACATATCATTTTACACTATATTTCCATTCTGTTTTTGATTTTCTGCATTCATATTTTGCATCACTTTTCACGCTATCAGTTATGCTACTTACATATCATTTTACACTATTTTTCCCATTCTATTTTTGATTTTCTGCATTTATATTTTGCATCACCTTTATTTCCATAGGATTCTGTAACGTTTTTACACAATAACAAATCATTTTTACTTCGTATTTTCACGCTATCAACACTTTCTAAATCGCTGTCAATGGAGTCTCGCTTCAGTTTTCAAACGTGAAGCATCTACTAAAGGACTTATCCCGGGGCCACACTGCCCCAGGATCCTGCAAGCCTCCATCTACATCTAAAGTCGTCGGCGTAGTCTACTTCAAGCGCGGGGCCACACTGCTCCGGGATCCTGCAGGCCTCTATCTACATCTGAAGCCGTCGGCGTAGCCTACTTCAAGCGCGGAGCCGCACTACTCCGGGATCCTACAAGCCTATACATTCATCTGGAGTCGTCGCCTGCGCCTTCACCTGCTAGTGCCCGCGCTACCTTTTGGGCGCTGCGACTGCTTGCTCCAGGCGCTGAGTGCACCTACTCCAGGCGCTACGTGCGCCGGCTCCGGACGCTGCGTGTGCCCAGTCCAGGCGCTGCGTGCCGTCGCCGCCAAGAAACTACAAGCTCCGCGTGTGCCTACTTCTACAAGCGCAGCGTGTGTCACTTCGACCTTTAGGCTCCTCTACAATATTGTCATATCTTTATTTTTTTAACTAATTGTAATTTCACGTCATCCATCATCATCATCATATTTCATTTTTTATATAAAATTGTAAATACCTTTTAGAAATTTAAATATATTATTTTCTTGTTCTACTTTTGTTGTTTTGTTGTTCTTAGGTTAGGTTCTCTTTTTTTTAATTGTCGCTTCATGACATTTTGGCGCCCAACGTAAAAGTTCTCTTTCTCTCTTAATTTTTTTTTCTCTTTTCTTCACCTTTACTGCGCATTGTCCATTTCCTTTTGATTTAATTGCTTTCCCTTTCGTTCTTAACTCATTATTCATCATTCATTTATTAATCCCTTTCATATCTTCCAAATTCTAAAACAAAACTTCATCTAGTTTTTCAACTTATCTGGATTATATTTAGACCTACATATAACACTTCACTTACATTCATCACTTTAATATTTTTATTCTAGATAACTTAAAGAGGTACAATTTTTAATAAAATTTTTATTTCTTAAACTTAACTTTACACTTAATTATAACAATGAAAAGGGTTATTAAGTACGAATTCCTTAACAAGGCCGAACTTGAATACGAAGTGAAGATTAGATGTGAGGAACCAGCTAATACTGTTTTGCTTCTAAAAAAAACAGGTTTTGCGTTTAGTTGCGAATTCTCACCCTGAAGATATTCTGACTTCTCCAATTCAGATCGAGGATGACTTGTCTCAAATTGATTCTACTTTGACCTATCTGGACTGTAAAATTAAAAAAAATTTTACAAGGTGAAACCAAATACTTACGACTAATAGAAACTTTTATTAACCATGTTTTTTTACAGATTAGAGCGAATAGATACTGACTTATATCCAGACTTTAAAGCTAATTTCGATACTTTGAAGATGAAATTTGACGCTATTACTAAACAATTCGAATCCTTGACTCCACCGTCAACTGAAAATGACTCTCCATCACTTGACCCTCCTGTTGACCCGACTGTCATGGAACCTCCTCTTGTTTCTCAAACTTCTGTTATGATCCATACCCCGTATCCTTCACCACCAACTCAATCTTTTTCTCCAATTAACGTCTTCAAAGATCTGAAAAGACACACCTTCAATGGTAAAAGCTGTCCAAGAGCCTTTCTTCAAAAACTTGAAGAATACTGCTTAGCCACGAGGCTTGCCCAAAGACTTGTTGATTTCTCAAGCGTTCGAAATTTTCACCGACAATGCTCTTCATTGGTTCAGATTTAAATATAATCAGAATCCAAACTTAACTTGGAACGAACTTTCCTCTTTATTAATCAAAGATTTGGTGGTTTTGATTATGATCATAAACTTCTAGAAGCGATTAGGAATCGAACTCAAGGCCTTGATGAACATATCGTCATCTATATTTCCATTATGTCTGGAATGTTCTCTCGTCTTTCGAAGAAACTTTCTGAAACAGAACAATTGGAGATTATTTTGAGGAATATTCGCCCATGTTATTCAGTCTTCGTAGCTCTAAAAGACATTGACTCTATCGACTCTCTTCTGGCTACTTGCCAAAACTATGAAAAGTTCCTAGACAGAGACAAACAATTTAAAGAACCAAATGTACAACAAAATCCTCTCATTTCTGAATTCAACTACAAGCATTCCACTTCAAGTTCAGTTGACTCTCCAAATTCTTCCAATAACTCACGACCTTCTCCTCCCTTAATGAATAAATTCACTTCATCCTACAAATACCCTTCTAGACAAGTTAATAGTCTCTCTCAAACTAAAGCCCCTCAAGAAAGCTCTGTTTGTGTTCGCTGTCGCAAACAAGGTCATACTTTGAACACTTGTACTCAACCACGATTCGTGATTTGTTTCAAATGTGGTCTTAAAGGTTTTAAAAATGCAGATTGCCCTACTTGTTCTCCCAAACCACATACTAGTTCAAAAAAACTAACAGCTGACTTGAATAGTAACTTAAACTTTGATAATGACGATTGGACTAGTTGGATTAAAACAATTCAAAACTTCTTTTCTTGTTACAAAATCTCTTCTACACTATACTCCAAAGAACAAGATCTTAATCGTCCATTCGTTAATGTCAAAATTTATGACTTAACTTTATCTGGTTTACTAGATTCTGGCAGCTCAGTTAACTATTCTGGGTAATAATTCTCATTTGGAAATTTTTAAACTGGGCTGTAAACTTTTCAAGTCAGATCTTATTACTGTCTCTACTGCTAATAATCAAAAAGTTAATTCCTTGGGTTATTTTGACTTACCTTTTCATTTCAATAATCAAACTCATTTGATTAAAGCTTATGTTTTCCCTGAAATATTTCCTTCGCTAATACTAGGTATTGACTTTTGGAGAAAATTTAATCTTTTACCTAGTGTTTTATCTTCTCTTAACTTTACAGAATCTAAATGCTCTGCTATCGAAACTAAACATATTAAAGTTTAACCTTATGAGCATTTAACTCCTAACCAAAAGAACATCGCTAACGACATCATCCAACGCTTCAAGACAATTTCTTTTGAGGAAAAAGACCACAAGATTGATACTGGTGATTCTCTTCCAATCAAACAAAGATGTTATAGACTGTCTCCTGAAAAACAAAAGGCGTTAATTAATGAAGTTGACAAGATGCTGGGATGGAAGGTCATTGAACAATGCGAAAGTCCTTGGTTATCTCCAGTTCTCATCACTCCGAAGAAGAATGGTGAATGGCGTTTCTGTGTAGACAGCAGGAAGCTTAACTCAGTTACACGTCGTGATGCTTATAAGTTGCCACTAATAAGCGAAATTTGGGACAACCTGAAGAATGCCAAATACTTATCAAGCATCGACATTGCGATAGCATTTTGGGAAATTCCCTTGAATCCTGCTGATAAAGATAAAACTGCATTTTATGTACCTGGAAGAGGTATGTTTAGATTCAAGGTAAATGCCTTTTGGTCTCACCAACTCACCTGCAACTCTACAAAGATTAATGGATATGCTGTTTACTCCTGAATTTGAGAACAAGGTATTTTGCTATCTGGATGACATTGTTATTATTAGTGAGACTTTTGATGAATACATATCGCTTCTCATGAAAGTTCATGAAAAACTTTCATATGCTAATCTAACTATTAACTTTGAAAACAGTCAATTCTTCAAGAAAGAACTGAAATACCTTGGTTTTCTAGTGGACAAGTATGGTTACGTGCGGATCCAGATAAAATAAAAGCTATTTTAGAATATCCTGTACCTACTTGCAGAAAAAAGTACGAAGATTCATAGGCACATGCAGCTGGTTCAGAAGATTCATTCCAAACTTTAGCACTATTGCCTCTCCACCCAACCAACTAACCTGTTCCGGGAAGAACGCTCCTAAATTTTTATGGAATCCACATGCTGCAGCTGCTTTCCAGAAATTTAAAGAAGCTTTGGTAACTGCTCCTGTCCTTGCTTGCCCTAACTTCGAACTACCCTTCTCTGTACAATGTGATGCATCAAATTATGGCATAGGAGCAATGCTTACTCAACATCAAGATGACAAAGAAGTCGTGATTGCTTACATGAGTAAAGCACTAAACAAAAATCAACAGAACTACTCAACTACTGAAAGAGAAACATTAGCTGTAATAACTGCATTAGAACATTGGCGATGTTACCTAGACAATGGTAAAAAATTTACAATATATACTGATCATGCTGCACTTAAATGGTTTCAGAACTTATCAAATTCATCAGGAAGACTTGCTCGCTGGACTTGACGCTTATCATGCTTTAACTTTGTCTTAAAACATAAAAAAGGAAAGGATAACGTTGTTCCAGATTTATTATCAAGAAATAAGAATCAAGAACGTCCTGATACACGAGAAACTTCACCTGAAGGCGTACATCCTATTACGATTGAAGAACCACCTGATCGTAGACTTGAGCACTACAACAAGATTTTTCTCGGATGCTCCAACAACCCAGACGCATATCCCAACTACACTATCAGGGATAACAAACTTTACCGCTGCATCCATTCTCCCGATCGTCTAAACGATGACTTTATTTGGAAAGAAGTTCCACTACCTCAAGATAGACATGCACTTATTGAAGCTAACCATGGTTCCCCTTCAGAACTCCATCTTGGTATCTTCAAGACATTCAAGAAAATATCTTTAAAATACTATTGGCCTGGTATGTTTAAGGACATTGCCGAATTAATCTCGACTTGTGAAACCTGCTTAACCTACAAACACCCTAATCATTCTCCCTATGGTCTTATGGGTAAACCCAAACTTTGCTCCAGACCTTTTCAAACTATATCCTTAGATCTTATGGGTCCATTGCCTATGACTCGAAGACGAAATCAGTATATTCTAGTAATTAACTGCAATTTTACCAAATATACTATGATTTTTCCCCTTAAACGTGCTACTTCAGCTAATATTATTAATGTTTTGGAAAATTCAGTTTTTCTATTTCATGGCATTCCCCAAACTATTATAATGGACAACGCTGTTCAATTTCAGTCCCGAGAATTCCACTCATTTTTAAATTCTTATAATGTTCCTTGTATTTTTCACACAGCTTTATATTGTCCTCAGGTTAATCCTACGGAGAAGTTTAATAGTACAATTATTACAGCTCTAGCATCTCTAGTAGGAGACGATCATAGATCCTGGGACAACCATCTTGCTAAGATACAGTGCGCAATGAACAGCGCTACAAATGTAGCTACTGGTTTTACTCCAAATTTTTTAGTCTTTGGTAGGGAAACAATACCTTGTGGTTCCTTCTATACTCCAACTCAGAACCTCGAGGAATTGATATTTATGCCTCGTGATATTTACGCGTCTAATGCTGGTCTCCTCTCATCTATCTTTCACAAAGTTCAAACTAAACTTCACATAGTTCACGCTAAAAATAGCGCTCGCTATGATCTTCGCCGGTATTTTAAAGAATTTAATGTGGGAGACACTGTTTGGCGTAAAAACCATGTTTTAAGCGATGCCGGCGCATACTTTAATGCTAAACTTGCCCCTAAGTTCATCAAGTGCAAAGTGATAGCTAAACTGTCACCACTAGTCTATGTGCTTGAAGACCCTAATGGAGTTAGAGGCAAGTGGCACATCAAAGATGTAAAATCATAAATTTTCTTAACTTTTATTAACTGTTAATTTGTATATATGTATAAATATCACCATCGTTTTCACCTTATTATTTTTATTTCTTTTGTTTGTTTGTCTAGTGATCCAGTGTTCTTCAACACATCTTGCTTTAAGACCTCGAATTTTGGTTGGATTAATCTTCACTTTTTATTATTTATTTCAGACACATCTCGTTGGTGATGTTGCATAAGTCATAGCGACTAATGCTTGGTTAAGATTATGTTCTTTATCTTTATCTTCACTTGAGAGCGGCTGACTACTCCCTTAATTTTTTTCTCCACGCAGGAGCGGATGACAACTCCTTAAATAAGCCTGAATGTCCTTTCGAAAACACACTTTTAAAGTGGTGTTTCTTCGACTAATTAATTTTTTTTCCACGCAGGAGCGGATGACTAATCCTTAAATAAGCCTGAATGTCGTTTCGAAAACACACTTTTAGAGTGGTAGTCATTGAATGTGAACTCCACCCTTACCTGAATGCAGATGATGAATGTAAGAGATAGTATATCTGATTTTGCCTGTTGATGTCTGTTTCTGCAAAGCTGTGTTTTTATGGTTTATTTTAGAATGTACATGTCAAATTTTTGCTGAGTCAAAAATTTTTCAGGGTCGGGGGGAAAATGTAGTGTTATGCTACTTACATATCATTTTACACTATTTTTCCATTCTGTTTTTGATTTTCTGCATTCATATTTTGCATCACTTTTCACGCTATCAGTTATGCTACTTACATATCATTTTACACTATTTTTCCATTCTATTTTTGATTTTCTGCATTTATATTTTGCATCACCTTTATTTCCATAGGATCCTGTAACGTTTTTACACAAACGTGAAGCATCTACTAAAGGCCTTATCCCGGGGCCACACTGCCCCGGAATCCTGCAAGCCTCCATCTACATCTGAAGTCGTCGGCGTAGTCTTCTTCAAGTGCGGGGCCACACTGCTCCGGGATCCTGCAGGCCTCTATCTACATCTGAAGCCGTCGGCGTAGCCTACTTCAAGCGCGGAGCCGCACTACTCCGGGATCCTACAAGCCTATACATTCATCTGGAGTCGTCGCCTGCGCCTTCACCTGCTAGTGCCCGCGCTACCTTTTGGGCGCTGCGACTGCTTGCTCCAGGCGCTGAGTGCACCTACTCCAGGCGCTACGTGCGCCGGCTCCGGACGCTGCGTGTGCCCAGTCCAGGCGCTGCGTGCCGTCGCCGCCAAGAAACTACAAGCTCCGCGTGTGCCTACTTCTACAAGCGCAGCGTGTGTCACTTCGACCTTTAGGCTCCACTATAATATTGTCATATCTTTATTTTTTTAACTAATTGTAATTTCACGTCATCCATCACCATCATCATATTTCATTTTTTATATAAAATTGTAAATACCTTTTAAAAATTTAAATATATTATTTTCTTGTTCTACTTTTGTTTTGTTGTTCTTAGGTTAGGTTCTCTTTTTTTTAATTGTCGCTTCACGATAAAGTTTGGTTGCCACCTACGATGCCTCGACGTGACAACTTATAACACACGCACCCTGAGGACTGACGAGAAGATCCTGGGGCTGGAAGAAGAGATAGACAAGTTGCGCTGGAATATTATAGGATTATCCGAAGTCCGAAGAGAGGGGGAGGATACGGTAATCCTCCAATCAGCCAACTTGTTCTATCACCGCGAAGGCGACCATTTGTCCCAAGGAGGTGTCGGATTTATCGTCCACAAGTCTTTCTTCTTCTGCTTTTGGGAGTGTGTCGACGAGAGTTGCGTACCTTATACTCAGAATCACCGAACGGTATTCGCTGAAGGTCATACAGGTTTACGCACCAACCTCGGCACACCCTGATGAGGAGGTGGAGGAAATATATGAGGATATCTCTAGAGCCATGCATTCCTCCAAAACCCATTATACGGTGTTAATGGGAGACTTCAACGCAAAACTAGGCACAAGAGAGAACGGTGAGCTGAAAGTAGGGAAATTCGGAATAGGGCAACGGATTCCAAGGGACCAGCAGCTGACCGACTTTATGGAGAAAGAGGGACTCTTTATGATAAACTTTTTCTTCCAGAAGTGGCCCCACAGGAAGTGGACATGGGCGAGCCCCGACGGTTCGACAAAAAATGAGATTGACTTCATTATGATGACCACACGACAACTGTTCAGTGATGTCTCAGTCTCACCGAATGGTTAGAGACACACTGAATCTAAACGTTAAGTTGGAGAGGTCATGTCTAATGAAGTCAACGGTCCGTCCACATCGTGCTTTAATCCAAAGTCCCGAAACATTTCAGCTCGAGTTACAAAATCGTTTTAAGTGGGTACAAGATTGCAATGTAGTGGACGATATAAATGACAAGCTCGTGGAAACTTTCCATGCGGTCGGAGCTAATTTTTGCAAAACCCACCGCAGAAGAACACAAAAACTCTCCGATCACACTCTTAATCTCATGGCTGTTAGACGGGAAATGAAGCTGCAGTCTTCAGTAGATTTGATAGCATACATCGGGAATGGAATATTTCCACTGTTCCTGTCATATTAAATCTTTTTAATTGAAAAGTCCTTGGTTTTAAAAATCGAATACCATTTATTTATTTAAAAAAAGATTCTCGGTCTTGTCACAAGGTTTTGTCAAACTTGTTTAGTCGTTGAGAAAATGGAATTGACTCCGTGTGTTGACCGGATGATTTCTGCATTTTGTGATAAAGCCCCCAAAACCACAATTTATCGCTGGTTTGCTGAATATCAACTTGGACGTGTCAAGCTCAGTGATGATCCTCGTCAAGGTCGTCCAAAAACTGCAGTCACCCAAGAAAACGTTGATGCTGTGCGTAAGCTGATTGAGGAAGATCAACATGTGACATACCGCGAAATTCAAGCAACTTTAGACATTGGCATAAGTTAAATACAAATAATCTTGCATGAACAATTAGGTGTAAAAAAGTTGTTTTCCCGAAGGATACCGCATTCGCTCTGTGAAGAGCAAAAAGCGGCTCGCGTTACTTGGTGCGTCAGAACTCTCGAAAGATTCCACGCAGGATTCTCAAATGCTGTATACAACATCGTATTAGGTGACGAATCCTGGATATACGCGTACGAACCCGAAACAAAAACCAGTCACGATTTTGGGTGTTCGAAAATGAGTTAAAGCCAACAAAAATTGTTCGGTCACGGAGTGTTGCAAAAAAAATGGTGGCCACGTTTGTCTCCAAAACCGGCCATGTTACGACTATTCCTCTTGAAGGACAAAGAAAGGTTAATGCAGAATGGTATGCTAGCATTTGTTTGCCACAGGTCGTTTCTGAACTCCGTAAAGAGAACTGCAACCGCCGCGTCATCCTCCATCACAACAACGCGAGTTCTCACACCGCACACACAAAAGGGTTTTTAGAGCAAGAAAACATAGAATTATTAGACCATCCAACGTACAGCTCCGACCTAAGCCCTAACGATTTCTATACTTTCCCTAAAGTAAAGAATAAATTGCGTGGACAGAGATTTTCATCACCTGAAGAAGCTGTGATCGCCTACAAAACGGCAATTTTGGAGACCCCAACTTCCGAATGGAATGGTTGCTTCAATGATTGGTTCCATCGATGGAAAAATGTGTCAAATTTCGCGGAGAATACTTCAAAAGCAATAAATACATTTTTAAATAGTAATGTTGTGTCACTTCCTTGATTCCCGAAATTTTCAGTGCCGCCCTCGTATAGGCAACTGAACAGACAGATCTCCAAACGCATGCGGCGGGACTTACGTTACTTTAATACTGCTTGTATTGAAGAAGAGATCGAGCGGAACCCAGGCTCCAAAGTCTTTGCCAGAGATTTGTCTGCCAAAAAGAGCCAAATGTCAAAGCAGAAGACCGAGTGTGGCAGCATCGTTTCCGGAACACCTGAGATTTTGAGTGAGATTGAGAGGTTCTATGGGCAGCTGTACACGTCATCGTTGGAGCCACACGGAAGTGTGAGTAACGATCCAAGAGCAAGTCTTATCCGACACTATTCCGATGATATTCCGGACGTCAGTCTGAGCGAGATTAGAATGGCTCTCCAGCACCTTAAAAACGACAAGGCCCGAGGCGAGGATGGAATTACAGCGGAGCTTCTGAAAGCGGGTGGAAAACCGGTACTTAAAGTCTTTCAGAAGTTCTTTAATTTCGTCCTCCATGGTGGCACTACACCGGAGGCGTGGAGCAGAAGTGCGGTGGTCTTGTTCTTCAAGAAAGGCGACGACGCTCTCTTGAAGAACTGCAGACCGATTTCCCTTCTGAGCCGCGTCTACGTGCTGTTTTCGAGACTAATTATAAATCGTCTCGCACGCATACTCGACTACTTCCAGCTTCCCGAACAAGCCTCTTTCCGAAAAGGCTTTAGTTCCATATACCACATATATACCCTTCGGCAAATTGTACAGAAGACCGAAGAGTACAATCTAACACTTTGTCTTGCGTATTTAACTGAGTCTTGTAGATACCACCATTTTTCTTGGAATCACACTAGACGCGAAGCTTCGATGTAGCCCCCATATATCAAAACTAGCAGTCAGACTTAGTTCTGCAGCATATGCCGTAAAAAAAATTAGAAGTCTAACTAGTGCTGAAACAGCTAGACTAGTTTGCTTTAGCTATTTCCATAGCATAATGTCGTATGGTATTTTGCTATGGGGACACGCAGCTGACACTGAAATTATATTTGTTTTACAGAAGAGGGCCATAAGAGCAATTTATGATTTAAAGCCTAAAGAGTCGCTGCGACAAAATTTAAGGAAATTAATATATTAACTTTGGCCTCTCAATACATTTATGAAAATGTTATGTACGTACACAAAAATAAAAATAGTTTTTCAAAAATAAGTGATATTCATTCTGTAAATACTAGGAACAGACACAAGCTAGTAGTACCAGTTACTCGACTCCATCGAGTCAGTAATTCATTCTTGGGGCGATGTATACGCTTTTACAACAAAATTACAGAAAATATACAAAATTTGTCCTGCTCAAAGTCCAAAAACTTTATTTAACTAAGTTTGTATAAAAAGGGTTATTATAGTATTAAAAAAATTATAGATGATAATAACGCCTGGAAATGAGGTGATCGCTACCAAGCTATTTCTAATTTGTTGTGCTGTTAATTTGTGTAACATATATGATTGTAAGCTGTTATTTAAAAAAAAAAGTCTCGCTGGGTTTCTTGCTGGTTCTTCCCAGGACAGAGGTTTTTTTTTTCGAACCAGTGGTAATTATACAAAAGAGTGACTTTCAATAAGTATTATTTATAATCTATATTGAATAAAAAAGTTTCTGTTTCTGTTTCTGTATGTGGACTTTGAGAAAGCCTTTGATTCCGTCGAAATTTGGGTGGTGCTGCAGTCCCTTTAGCTGTGCAAAGTAGACTGTCGGTATATCGAAGTGCTGAAGTGTTTGTACAGTAAGGCTATGATGGCTATCCGAGTACTGAACCAGAGTACGAAACCTATCCAACTGCAGAGAGGTGTAAGACAGGGTGACGTTATATCCCCGAAACTCTTCACTGCTGCATTGGAAGACGTTTTCAAGCTACTGGACTGGAAAAGATGCGGTATCAACATCAATGGCGAGTACATCACTCACCTTCGATTTGCCGACGATCTAGTCTTTATGGCAGAATAGCTGGAGGACCTAAGCATTATGCTCAATGACCTCAACAGTGTCTCCTAACGGATAGGTCTTAAGATGAACACGGACAAAACAAAAATCATGTTTAACGTCCATGTCACACCTATGCCGGTAGTTGTTGGTAGCACTAAGCTCGAAGTTGTTGACGAATATGTTTATCTGGGACAAATAGTTCGACTAGGTAAGTCCAACTTCGACCGAAAGGTCAATCGATGGATTTAACTCGCCTGGGCAGCGTTCGGGAGATTACGACATATGTTCTCGTTAGACATACCTCAGAACCTCAAAACTAGATTGTTCAATGACCTACGGATCTGAGACGTGGTCCTTCACTGCTGGCCGTATGAGGAAGCTCAAAGTCGCTCAGCGAGCTATGGAAAGGGTAATGCTCGGCGTTTCTCTGCATGATAGGCTTAAAAACGAGCATATCCGCAGTAGAACCAGAGTAACCAACATAGCCCAAAGAATTAGTATGCTGAAGTGGCAGTGGGCCAGCCATATAGCTCGAAGAACCGACTACCGATGTGGAAGAAAGGTTCTCGAGTGGCAGCCTCGTACCGGCAGGTAAAATGTAGGGCGTCCCTCCACTAGATGGAGGGACGACCTGGACATACAGGAAGTCGATGGATGCAGGTGGCTCAGGACCTTGCTTTGTGGCATTCCTTGGGGGAGGCCTATGTTCAGCAGTGGACTTGTTAAGGGCTGTAATGACGATAATGATAATGATTAATAATTATTAATACAAATTACGTAAAAATACTTAAGTAGGTTATGGAAATTTTTCGACCCGAGGGATCAAAATAATGACAAGTTTTTACGTGGTAGAGCCTTGTTGCAGCTATATTAACAGTATAGTTGTAGCACGAATGGGTCGTCTCGACCGGGGAACGACCACGCTCTCACAGAATAGCAGCGTAAAATAGCAGCTTAATGCTGCTGGTTTCATATGGTGAGTGTAGAGAACCGGAGACCCTTTTGCTGGAAAAGAGGCATTCTATCTTAGTCTGCTGACAACGCATCTGCATTTTAAATCGCAAACGAATATAGATGTAGATAGCTACAGCAACCACTTACCATCAGGTGGACTGTGTGCTCGTTTGTCACCCTTGTTCTATAAAATAAGTACATTATTAAAATATTTTAAATAAAGAAGACAAGCTGAAAATTATAAGTGAAACAATTAATCTAATTAATTTATAATTATACTTCAATAATTAGTGCGCTCTGTCACTTAAACTGTCACTTAACACGAACACGTTTTCGTGTTAAGTGACAGTTATTATTATGTAACTAAAACTAAAAAAAAATCAAAAACCCCGAAACAAAACAGCTGATGACCTTGAAACGGCTGAACCGATTTTGATAAAACATGTCTATGAACCACCGCTAGACAACCTGCTTTTAAATAAAAACCGCACCAAAATCGGTTCACCCGTTTAAGAGCTACGGCGCCACAGACACTCAGACAGACAGACACACACACATAGCGGTCAAACTTATAACACACTCTTTTTGTGTCGGGGGTTAAAAAGAGTTTGTTGTATGCATATAAAATAAAGTCATAAGACACCAAAAATAATAACAAAATGTAAAAACAACAGGTACGACTAAAGTGGCCCTAACTACGAGCGTCGTTTTATTAAAAAAAAATCATTTATTGCATACCTTAAGCGAAAGCGCAAGGTATGTTCTATTATCGCCTAAAAATTAAGATTCCAACGTTTTATCGAATAAAATCGTATCTAGCAATCATATTTTATTTTCCTCTATTAAGTATGTATTACTTAGTTGACTGGCTCGTTGATCTAGTGGTTGTAGTAGTGCGTCTGCTGATCATGAGGTCTCGGGTTCGAATCCCGGTCGGGCGAAAAAATCAGTTATAGAGTTTTCCATCAAAAAATTCTCAGTAGCTGCCCGGAGTCTGTTGGAGTCCGGAGGAGTTGGCGGTGTCTCACCCCCGTGCCTCGGAAAGCCGTTGGATCTGCGCCTGATCTCTCTCCGGTCGTGTCGGTTTACTGTCTCATCGGACTATGAGAGTAAGGGAATGGAGTGCGCCGGTGCTTGCGCATACATTCGGGCACTATAATCCTGCCCTATGCAGATGCTAGTCTTCGTTAAGTCTGGCCGCCGTGACCCAAATTCGGTCTGGAGGACATTATTACTTTTTTTTAATAGAAATAGGGTGACAAACGAGCACACAGTCCACCTGATGGTAAGTCGTTGTTGTGACCCATAGACATCTACATTTATCCTCGTTTGTGAATCAAAAATCGAAGTTGTCACTCGTGAGGACTAAGTTGAATTGTTAAGTTGGTTGGAATTCCTCTTTTGTAGTAAAAAGGGTCTCCGGTTCTCTACACTCACCATACGAAACACAGCAGTGTTAAGCTGCTTTTTTACGCTGGTATTCTGTGAGAGCGTGGTCCTTCCCCGGTCGAGCCGACCCATTCGTGCTACAACTATACTACTAATATAGCTGCAGCATGGCTCTACCACGTATATATACTTAGTTGTTTACGACATATTTTCATGTGCTATCGTTGAAAATATACAAAGTGGTCCTTAAATTAGAAATTTAAAAACATTTTAAGACAAAATTTTGGTTTATTCATTCATCATTCATTACAGCCTCAAAAGTCCTTCCACCATAGATCACCTCATACGGGGGATTTTGCCATATTTACCACTCTTGGCTAGCGGGTTACCCCGCAGTTTTTTTCATTTATTTTCAGTTTTTATCAGGAAGATGCTGCCGCCCATCGCCTTTTTCAGTTTCTCTCTGTCTTTCTTCAGTCTGTCTCTGTCTGCCTCTTACGACATTTGTGGGATGGTATGGGATAGTGGGTTTACTTACGCCGCCACTACACGGCAAAGTATCCATGCCATGTAGAGCCATGCTGCAGCTATTTTATGGTTGTAGCACGAATGAGTCAGCTCGACCACGCTCTCATATAATACCAGCGGAAAATAGCAGCTCAATGCTGCTGTGTTTCGTATGGTGACCGTGTAGAACCGGAGGGCCTTTTTTATAGTAATAGGGTGACAAACGGGCACACAGTCCACCTGATGGTAAGTGGATGCTGCAACCCATAGACATATACATCTATCCTCGATTACGGATCAAGATGCAGATGCGTTGTCTCCCGTGAGGACTAAGTTGGAATGCCTCTTTTCCAGTAAAAAGGGTCTCCGGTTCTCTACACTCACCATACGAAACACAGCAGTGTTAAACTGCTATTTTACGTTGGTATTCTGTGTTTTACTGGAAACGGGGCATTCCATCTATGTCCTCAGGGGTGACAACGCATCTGCGTTTTGATTCTTAATTGAGTATAAATATAGATGTCTATGGGCCACAGCACCCACTTACCATCGCGTTTGTCGCTTTGATTCTATATAAAAAACTGATAAACATTCAAATAAACAAAGGAGAAGGAGACATCTCCATACATTTTTGGGCCCAGATGTTAACAAGATGAAAGTCGGACCATTTGAAAGCGTATATATAAAAAATTCATACCTGAAAATCTGGCTAAATTTGTCAATCTAGGAGCTGAGTTATTGAAGAAAAATAAAAGTGATTTTATGTATTACGAGGGTGGATTGAAAAGTACTCGGCCTAACCAAGAAAATAAACACATACTAAATCAGTTATATTTTTATTTTTCTACATAATCACCATCAAGTTCAATACACTTTTGCCACCTCCCCTTCCAAGCATTTAGACCGTTGAAAAAAAATGATTCTTCCTTAGAGTCAAAATATGCGTCTACAGCTGCTTTGACCTCGTCGTTTGTCGAAAATCTTTGACCTCCCAAGTGCTTTTTTAGGTTAGGGAACAGAAAGAAGTTTGATGGTGCCAGATCAGGTGAATACGGCGGATGCGGTAACAGTTCAAAGCCACAGTTGTGAATTTCAGCCATTGACTGTACTGACGTGTGAACACGGGCGTTATCTTGATGAAACAGGACTTTTCTTCTGAGCATTCCTCGACGTTTTTCTTTTATTTCCTCTCGTAAACGACGTACTAAGGTGCAGTAGTAATCAGAGTTTATAGTCTGACCCCTTTCAAAATAATCAATCATAATCACACCTTTCGAGTTCCAGAATACTGAAGCCATCACCTTATTTGCCGACAAAATCGACTTAGCCTTTTTAGGGGGTGGTGAACCAGGTCTTCTCCACTGTTTTGATTGTTGTTTTGTTTCCGGTGTACAGTAATGAACCCATGTTTCGTCTATAGTAACAAAACGATTCAAAAATCATCTGCATCGGCTTCAAATAACTCCAAACAGTCGCGTGAAATAGTCAATCGCGTCCTTTTTTGTTCAACTGAAAGCAGTCGCGGAACCCACCTCGCAGACACCTTGTGGAAACCCAACTCGTTGACAATGATGTTTTGAGTTCGTTCATAAGAGATGCCTATAATCTCGGCTATCTCTCTAATTTTTAATCTGCGGTCTCCCATTATTAAATCAAGTACTTTTTTAATCTTTTCGTCAGTAGTTGACGTCGAAGGCCTTCCAGAGCGGGGTTCATCATTCACACTCTCTCTACCACGCTTAAATTCTGCTATCCATTTTTTGACGGATGAATATGACAGAGCACAATCGCCTAATGTACTGACCATGTCATCATGGATGGCTTTTGATGATAGCCCCTTCTTATGGAGGTACTTAATGACGGCACGCTGCTCGATTTGCTCCATTCGCGGAAATTATGTCCGATTACTTTGTTAATAAATTTATAAAATCACAACTAATTATCGCACACGTTTCGAACTTCACACAATGAACTAGTCTGAACTGAACTAAATAATGTGGGTAGATTTGATTTTTAGAATTAAATGGATCTGTGTTATGCCGAGTACTTTTCAATCCACCCTCGTACCTACACAACAACAGTGGTAGAGCCACGCGGCAGCTTTTGCTGTCGCACGGATGGGCCGGCTCGAACCGGGGTGGTACCACGACCTCACAGAAAACCAGCGTGAAGTAGAGATTTACCTCTGCGTTTCGCTTGGTGAGTGCAGGTGGCCGGAGGCCCTTTTTATTGGAAATGAGGCATTCCATCTTAGTCCTCACGGGTGACAACGCATCTACATTTTGATTTGTAATAGAGGATAGATGTAGATGTCTATGGGCCGCAGCAACCACTTACCATCAGGTGGACTGTGTGCTCGTTTGTCACCCTTTTCCTATAAAAAAAAAATGGAACAGGCGATTTTTCACTGTAATAACCCTGTAACGGGTTATTTTTCACTATAATTACTTAAAGATATAAAAGGCGGATCAGTATAAAATCACCAAAGAAAAGCTGAGGTTATCTAGGAAAGAAAATATTGAAACGCTTAACGAAAATTAAAACAACAACAACTAATTAAAATGAATATTAAAGATATCGATCTGACATCGATAATTTGTTAGTTTTTGTTACTTATTATTAGTGTTTGTTACTGTTGTTACTGTTATTTGTTGACATGTTGATACTTGGTATTTTTTCATATTATTTTGTAGATATATGTTTTTTAATCTGCCTAGTAAACACAGATAAATAATTAAAAATAGATAATAAAATGCTGGATTTCATCGAAAATCCATTTTATTGCACTCGTTTCAAATCAAATCGAAAATTGGTCTTTTTCTTTTTTTTTAATGAATTGTTTTGAAGTTTGAACTGTCAAACAAACGAATAGAAACAAGGAGGTTATAATATAATAAATAAAAATTACTAGTGGTAGGTAGTGTAAGTGTAGAAAAGAGAATTTCACTAGTGTATTCTTTATGGTAATCGATTTATTTCCATAAAATTTTTATTTCTTTTTTCCTTATGCGAATAATAATATACTTTATTTCCAAATTAATATATCATATCAATATATCAACTTTATCATTTAATTTTTTTTGGATCCGAATAAATATAAAATCGATTGCATCAATACAATCGATTTCCTAATTTTTTTTTTTCGAAATCTAGATTGTAAAATGAGCTAGTTTTTTGTATTTAACTCTAGAAAAATATAGCCAATTTTTTAAAGTATAAACCAATTAGTTAACTTCAGGCCCAAAAATCCCATTCTCCTTTCAATTACCAAAACATTAATTTTACGTTTCGAAAAATAGATAAATATATTTTAGAATAGGTCAATAACTGAAACAACTCTAATTATTAAATTGTATGTCATAAACACATTTGACTCTGTTCATTATTTTATCAAACTCTATCAAAAACAAGGGTGGACTAAGCGTGAGCACGCGCGAGGCGCGAGGCACAACTCCTGCCGCTTCCGCCGCTTCCGTCCGCCACCGCAACCTTCCGGTCAGGAAATTGAGGGTAGTTTTACAACTGATATATCGCACGTGCAAAGCTTTTTGATAATTGTTATTCTAGATACATTTACCGTTACAGCTTAGTAAAGTCCACTAGTGAACATAGGCCTCCCCCATAGATTGCCTCATACAGGGGATATTGGCCATGCTTGGCAAGTGTGTGATTCTCCTGGTCGATTTTCCACGGCCACGGCATTTTGATTGTCGTGTCGGTGCAAAAGAGGAACTCTACTGTGAGGTAATGTATTTAGCTACGGAACTTGTTCAATATAATATGAAGAGTCGTTTAAAAACGAGATATTATAATACCACGAACTTTTCTTGAGCCACATCATGTTCGGTCCATTGTCACTTCAGCTTATTGATACTTTAGGCTATGTCAGTTATTCTGGTAGTAGAATATCATCATTGCGGAGTGTATAAAGTAGAGAAACTTTGAGCATAGCCCTTTACATAGCTTGCGACCTTAAGCTTTCTGATACGACCATATTGACCACATCGTCACATTACAATTTTAAGATTATATTATTGATAAGCATGCATGTGAAATCCGGCAAGGGCATAGCTATCTACACCAGAAGGTTAATTAATTTTTATTATTTATCTGTTTGACATAATTTATAAAATATCATAAACATTAATTTTAACATTATTATATATTTTTTCGTGGTGCTGTCCATACTGATGGGAAATCGTTTTTGTGGTTTATTTCTTTGTTATCTATGGTCTAGTGAGTAATCGAAGTAACAAAGTCACAGTGATTTTTCACTGTTATTTTTATGGAACTGGAACGATAGTCATTCAAAAATAACACATTTCCCCAAATCTATGGACTACAAGTTTTTTAATTCTTGTAGCATTGATGCCTGTTTATTTACAATTTTTCTTCCAGTTGACAACACTAACTATAATAAAATATGTGCAAAAATATGCTAACTGAATTGTATGATACATTATATATGTAGGTCATTTTTGATTGTCGCTTGTGATAAGCCACAATATACATTAGAGCAGTTGTAGTTCTCGCTCAGACGTAATATATAACTTAGATTAATTACGTCTAATTAATTAAAGCTATAATTGTCACTAAGCTCTCTGAACACTGTTATAAATTACTATATTGCTATATATTCATATAATCAATAATGTTTCATCAATAATTGGTAAATACCCTATAATCGCCCAACAAAACTGCCATTTTGTAAAGATATCCATTTAATTAAGCGATTCGCGATATTAATTCGATTATTACTCCTCGTAAAAAAGTTACAAAACAGACTTTTGCCGCGTAAACGACATGGCGTCACGCTACTAACACGCTAACACAACTGCTATAAAGCAATTTGGATTTTATCGGTCCGTAATAGAGATTACAATGGTTTATCACCACAATTCTCTAATTACTGTCATGCATTCTTGTTATAACACGCTATTTCGTTAACACTCTAAACTCACTCTTATGTCTATATTTCTATAGAACGTTTTCATTTTGTATGTGATAAACTAATTACATTGCTTTTACGTTTTTGATTCAAAGGAATTTCGACGTTAATTGGTTGAATTAGGGATAGTTTAAGCAATCCGCATGTACTAGTGCCATCTATCGAATTGTAAAGTCCGGGCTGTTCGCCGCGGAATCTTAATTTAATTAAATTTGGAACGTTTTTATCGTGCAATCGCGCGTGCCTCAAAGTGTTGCCACGCTCCGATTGTCCCCTGGTTCGTAGGGATTTTAACTCCGCCGTTATCAACTGTCGTTTAATTATTGAAATTGAATTTGTAAAGCCGTTTGATGTGTTCTTTAGATTGTATTTTATTCATCGTCGTATTCCATGTTATTAATTGTATTTTGACTCATCATTCATTCATAACAGTATAAAAGTCCACTGCTGACTATTGGTCTCTCATTTTTGCTATAGTTGCCACGCTTGTTATGCGCGTTGGGAACAGCAGTTTTTATTATTATTTTGGTATTTGTATTAGTATTTTCGACTAGTTGGGATTTATAAATACTTTTAAATAAATAAACAAAAACCCAACTAGACGGAAATCTTTGGCAGGAGAGATAAACTGTTGAGGTTAAGGAGGCAAGGGAAAGAAAGCGGCATTTATTATATATAATAACTATTTGAGTTTTATTGCGAAAATGCTGTTGCCCATTTCGTCTTTTAATTTCATTCTGTCGTGTCTTACGTACACAGGTATACAGTACAGGATTTTTTTTTATAGTATAAGGGTGACAAACGAGCACAGAGTCCACCTGATGGTAAGTGGTTGCTGCGGCCCATAGACATCTACATCTATCCTCTATTACAATTCAAAATGTAGATGCGTTGCCACCCGTGAGGACTAAGATGGAATGCCTCATTTCCAGTAAAAAGGGCGTCCGGCCACCTGCACTCACCAAGCGAAACGCAGAGGTAAATCTCTACTTCACGCTGGTGTTCTGTGAGGTCGTGGTACCACCCCGGTTCGAGCCGGCCCATCCTTGCGACAGCAAAAGCTGCCGCGTGGCTCTACCACTGTTCACTGGATGATATGGAGTAGTGGATTTTCTTACGCCTCTACGCGGCATACAAATCTTATAGATCATAAAATGAGTAGGAACTAGGAATAGAAGTCGTAGAACTCCTTTTCTACCGACTTCAAAAAGGAGCCGTGTGTTACCTCATAACTTTTTACTGGATGAACCGATTTCGATGATTCTTTTTTATTTGAAAGCTGGTGCTTCACATGTGGTCCCATATATTACAATTTGATCAAGGACTGGTCAATAGTTTATGAGTTATTCTTAATAATTTATAATGAAGTCGGTTGTAAATTTTTAATTTTAAATTATATACCTCAAATACTATTTCAGTGTTTCATTCGCCAAGCAGCAGTACACCAACTGCTGTGTTCCCATTAGAAGGGATAGACAGCCAGTATGATTACAGGTGATACATTATATATTTATTATTATGGGTGGCAGCGCATCTCTAGCCTTGAAGATTGGTCTGATTGTTGAAGATGTTCGGGTGCCACAGAAGCCACATCTAACACGTACATTGTTAGTTTTTTTTAACTATTATAAGCCAGTGCTTTACTATTACCATACCTAATGGTAAGTGGTGATATAGCTGAAGCTGGTAGAGTGCACTGAATCAGCTTAACAAAAGTCTATTTTTAGTCACGCTGCAGATATATTATATTTGCAGCACGAATGGGTCGACTCTACTTGCGTCGAACCGGTGTCGGGAGAAAAACATTTTAATGCTGCTGTGTTTCGTATGGTGAGTGTAGAGAACCGGAGACATTTTTACTGGAAGCGAGACATTTTATCTTAGTTCTCAGGGGTAACAACGCATCTACATTTTCATTCTTAATTGAGGATAAATGTAGATGTCTATAGGCCACAGCATCCATTTATCATCAGGTAGACTGTGTGCTCGTTTGTCACTCTTATACTATAAAAAAAAATTACTCTTACTTTAAAGACAACCATATTGTAAATCGGACGGAAAGACAGATGCTGACAAATTGTTCCACTTCATTGCCGTACGCATTACGAACGACGAAGCAAATCGTTTGGTACGAATGTGTAGTATGTTATTTTATTTCTTTCTTTATTTACCTGACTGCCCCAGAAGAAGGGTAATGTTTTTCGAGTGTATCTATGTAGGGATTATCTATGTATGTATATACAAACCGTTTTGCGGTGTAATGGTGCTATATAGTAACAATGCACTATTGTAATATATTTTATGGTATCATAAATTAGAAATTTTTTTTTTTCTTTAATACACCTTTTTTTTAAAAAACGTAACCCCCACACTAGGATTTTCTCCTGTATCGTGGAGGTAGTTTACAAACATAAATTGCAAGACAAACATCCAGACCGGAACAATTATTTATAGGCCATTCAAATTCTTGTTCCGTGCGGATTTCGAACCCGCGGCCCTTAGTGCTGCAACTCAATTGCTAAGCCATTGCGCCACGGAGCCTCGTTGTACTAGTGGTTGTGAACGCGATTGCTGATTATGAGGTCCCAGGTTCAAATCGCTGGTCGGGCCAAATTCAGTTATTGAGTTTTTCCATCCAAAAATTCTCAGTAGCTGTCCGGAGTCATAAGTTGCCGGTGTCTCACTCCGGTCGGAAAGCACGTAAAGCCGTTGGACCTGCGCTTGATCTCTCTGCAGTCGTGTCAAATTACCGTCCCGGACATCCGTCATCGGACTAAGCTCACGGGCTCTATAATCCTGTCCTGCGCAGATGGCCATTCTCCGTTGAGACAGGCAGCCGTGACCCAAATTCGGTCTGGAGGACGTTATTATTATTTATTCGTCACGATCTGTAGACTAAACGGCTTGATGGATTTTAACATATGACGTGTCCTTAAATTCGCCTTAGTTGTGGAAGTGATGTAGGATGTAAAATTGTTATCTTCTCAGTCATTTTTTTAACACCTAGTGAAATTATACGTGGTAGAGCCATGCTGCAACTATATTGGTAGTATAGTTGTGACACGAATGGGTCGGCTCGATCAGAAGGACCACGCTCTCACAGAATACCGGTGTAAAATATGTTTCATATGGTGAGTGTAGAGATCCGGAGACCCTTTTTACTAGAAATGTGGCATTCCATCTTAGTCCTCACGGGTGACAACGCATCTGCATTTTGATTCGCAAACGACGGTAAATGTAGATGTCTATGGGCCACAGCAACCACTTACCATTAGGTGGACTGTGTGCTCGTTTGTCATTCTATTCTATAAAAAAAATATAACCTTAAAAAGGTTAAACGGTTTTGATATGAATTAAGACACGTTAGGCTAATTTTCTTGCGAAACTTTAAGCTCATCATACACATGGTGCATAGTGCTGGAATAGGATGGAAGCGGCTCTTGAGAAACGGTTGGTGTCCATCACGAGTCCATACCAGCCACTTAACTGTTCACCAGTGGGAGTACTCACTCACCGGGAGTATAATGGGATCTTTCTAAAATTATGTAAACACTAATATAAGTTCAGATGTTGAATGATAACTTTCCAAAGTGCTTTTGCGTTGAATTACATAGGCATAGATATAGGCATACGTTTTATTGGCATCAATACACTCACATTTTAGAAGTAATAAAAACATAAAAGATACATGAAGGGAAACATAAATAAAAAACGACAAGAAACAGAAACAGAAACTTTTTTATTCAATATAGATTATAAATAATACTTATTGAAAGTCACTCTTTTGTTTAATTACCACTGGTTCGAAAAAAACCTCTGTCCTGGGAAGAACCAGCAAGAAACCCGGCGGGACTTTTTTTAAATAACAGCTTACAATCATGTATGTTACACAAATTAACAACACAACAAATTAGAAATAGCTTGGTAGCGATCACCTTATTTGCAGGGGTTAATATCATCCATAAATTCTTTAATATTATAATAACCCTTTTTATACAAACTTAGTTTAATAAAGTTTTTGAACTCTGAGCAGGTCAAATTTTGTATAGTTTCTGGAATTTTATTGTAAAAGCGTATACATCGCTCCAAGAATGAATTACTGACTCGATGGAGTCGAGAAACTGGTACTACTAGCTTGTGTCTGTTCCCTAGTATTTACAGAATGAATATCACTTATTTTTGTAAAACTACTTTTATTTTTGTGTACGTACATTACATTTTCATAAATGAATTGAGAGGCCAAAGTTAATATATTATTTTCCTTAAATTTTTGGCGCAGCGACTCTTCAGGCTTTAAATCATAACTTACTCTTATGGCAAATATAATTTCAGTGTCGGCTGCGTGTCCCCATAGCAAAGTACCATACGACATTATGCTATGGAAATAGCTAAAGTAAACTAGTCTAGCTGTTTCAACACTGATAAGACTTCTAATCTTTTTTACAGCATATGCTGCAGAACTAAGTCTGCTTGCTGGTTTTGATACATGGGGGCTCCATTGAAGCTTCGCATCTAGTATGATTCCAAGAAAAATGGTGGTATCTACAAGACTCAGTTTCTCGCCATTTAAAATTACATTAGTATTTAATTGTTTGATATTTGGAGTCATGAAATAGAAAAAAGATAGAGCCTCAATATCTTTTAAAATTCAAATATCTTTGTAAGACCAAGCTACAGGTTGTTTTTCCGTTCGTCGACAATATCTACATGTGTTCAGCAATTAAAGAAAACGTCGCGTAGAAGTTAAAAATAATTTGATGAAAATATTTTCATGACCTGCGTTCGCTAATCCCAACACCGCGATTAACTCTCAGACTCCCTCTTTCGACTCTTCTTCTGGATGGTCTAAGACTCCCTGCTCTAAGTAGATGATATAACAGGATGATAGTACGAATGTAGGCTGATCCTAGTACTATAATATGAAGATATGAAAAAAAAATAAGGACAGAGGATAGTGTTTCTTTAAGAAATATTTGCTAATTATTTGGACCACCCTAGAATCAGCCAGTATACACAAATATTTTTATGTAAGTTTTATTTAACTGATATGGTTTATAGCGAAATAAAATTTGCAATGGTCATTATTTTTAAATGTTTTATCTTATTAACTGTCTTATTAAAATATACTTATTTTTAAACATAAAAGCATGTTATTAAACGCATCGTTAAACGTCATAATTTACGCAAACTGTCAGTTTTGGTAACAGATAACACGGAGTTGGGTTAATACAGGGTTCCATGTCAGCCATGTTTGTTTTTAAAACATGTAATTATTTAAAATTCGAACGGCAGATGCGTTCGAAAGCGTTAATCGATTTTATACGCGTGTGCTGTAATTAATAACTTTGTTTATCAGAGACCACCTATACGAAGTTCAGTCTTGTTTAATGGAAATACAGACTATATTAATTTTATTAGCAGCAAATAAAATGTTTGTCAAAGAGCAAAATAATCAAAACTTGCTGCTCAAAAATGAATTTATATATGAAAAGGAACTTTAACGTTTTAAAAATATGGACAAATAAAAAAATATTAATGACTCATTAACATTATTGCTTTAATAAATATAATTGATTGTGTCAATTTCGGAAGCATAGTTTTTTGGTCGCAACAAAGTAGTTAATGGGCTGTTTAATTATAATAACTTTTTGTTATAGCAATTACATATAAGTTAATGAGGCGTGAAATGCATTGAAACTAACAAATACGCATGTTATCAAATCATTTGAATTTAAATTGGGTTACTTGAACTATTTTAATGTGTAACTTAGCAGTAAAGTATAGTCCTTCGAAATTTCTCATACTATATTGTTTAATAATGCCGGAAATAATTTGGGAAAAAGAGTAATAAGAGAATAGATACAGGAACAAGTGAGAGAAAAGTATTTATTATCTCAGTGATTGAACAGAAGAGTTCCATGTTTTGGGCACTTTTTGCGACACGGCAATTTTATCAAAACATATTCGAAGTGAAGATAGAGGGAAAGAGAACAAAAGCTACACCAAGAAAGATATTTATAGATAAAAATATGTAGAGTTAGAAGATAATAAAAAGAATGAAGAACTTAAAAGATGAATGAGATAAGACAGAAAACAGAAGTTGATAAATGAGCGAATTAAACATTGTGGCAGGACGAAGAAAAGAGTCGATTACTCTACCGACAATAGCGTAGTACTATTATTTAATTTTATCCTGTGTTGGTGCGTAAATTTAAAAGAAGAACTTAGCAGTGAAATCGCCAACTAGCTAAATGGTGTATCTTTTGTGAAAATTCAAGTCGAAATTCACGAGACGATATTTGGTAGTGGAATATTCTTACGCCGCCACCACATGGAACATTTAGGAGACGGTCCATTTCTGGCCCAGTCTATGTACAATATACCGTAAAAAAGAGAAAAATTCAGGGATTTCGTTAAAAATAAAATGAGAGAATAAGTCAAAATAAATAGCTTGCAAAAAATAAAAATGCAATCCCAAGTTTCTGATTGTTTTACAAGATGCCCTTCCAGTCATAAAAAAGTAAAAAAGACACGGTTATTTGTCAAATGTCATTTCTGTCAAATGATATTTTTGTTTATTTCGAGCTTGGTTGTGTAGTTCAAACTTAATGATTTACGTGAGATTTTGATTTCGTTGATATCGGACATCTGTATTCTGTAGAATCACATTTTGAATCAGTAAGCAGGTATGTACTAAAGAAAGATGTTTCCTTAAGCTATTAAACGCATTTGAATGATATGCTTCTATGTGTAATCTGTTAATAATTATTAATTTCTACATAAGTTCATAATGGCTGCAAAATCTCAATATGATGTAATTTTCTTTCAATTCACCTGTTAAAATATGTTGCACTGTTTAAAATGCGCTTCTGCAATATAGATAGTTTATTAAAATAAGATTGTTTTGTTCTAGATGGATGAAAATGCAGCAACATATCCACAATGTTTTGCAAACGTATTACAAGAATTATCTGTTGGCACAAATCTTGAAAATGAACTCCAGCGCCCTAATGCCAATACTATCAGTATATTTTATGTTTGGTGTCAACGAAGACTGGGTAGCAGATAAGTTGTGACCCAATTAATTTCATCCCAACAAGACTCTGTTTTAATAAGATACCGTATAACATCTCGTCATCACTCGGGCAGAGCTTATTATACATATTATATACTGTTGGCGAGACAAGGGACAAGTTGGGATGAGGTGATTGCAGGTTATTATTGCAGTTGCTCTTCTGGACAACAGACAGTGGGTTGCTGTGCCCACATAATGACCGTTGTCTGGTATTTGTGTTGGGTTCGGTATCAAAATTCTATAACCGCACCGGCCTCAATTCTGGATGGCATTTTAGTAAGAGAGAATTTTGAAGTAGGATATATAAATAAAAAATAAAAAATTAAGCTGTTTTATTTATGTTTAGTATCCAAAACATGATTTACTTAATGTTTCACTTTCTATAATTCATAGGACTATTAACCTTTGCTATGACATTATCCAGGCTTCAAATGTCTGTCAAGGCTCAAGGCATACTTTGACACGCTGAGGACCTGTTATATGGAAATATTTGTACGCCGGAAACGGCAGAGTATTTAGGATGCCAATTCTTTTGTAACAACTGTAATGTACCATATTATAACAAGTATATTATCTATGATTGTACCCTAGCACTTCAGCAGCCCAGATAGACACATATACCTGAACAGAAATTAGTATTCAGAATTATTCTGTTTATCCAGCTTAAAACAGCCACTCCAGGGTAAAATAAGTTAAATATATTCTATAAGATTAGTGCAATAAAGTAGTATCTCAAGGTGGATTTTTTAGAACAGAGAAACGGAGTTACCCTCTATTAACATATAATCTCGGCTTTGAGCTATCTGTCACTAAATTGAGGTGAAGTGTGCATTAGTACACACTAATGAATGCAATGAAATAATTTTGTGCGTAGGCACCGTTGATTTATCTCAATAAAGTTCTTGTCTGGAATTAGGTAGTACTTTTTACATTTGTTTTCTCCTGAACAGCATTTATGATATGCAAATACATTGAAGTATAATGTACTTACGTACTAGAACAGCTATTTCAAACAAAACATGTGCGCTACTCTATGTTGTTGCGCATCAGTCTTACCTAATTATTGTTTATTTAGAGTACATATATTGTTAATTAATTTATTAAAACGAGTTCAATTTTTAATAATTTGTCAATTATTTTGCATGATATGAAGTAAATTAATTTGATAATATATAATATTATCACAATAGCATTTTAATTACAATTTTATATAAATATTTTATAAAGTAACTATATAAATTGGAAGGAATCGAAGCTAATGAAATATATTAATTTAAATCTAGAACTGGGTCCCCAAAAGCCCTAACCTAAGTTTGCGTGAGGCATGGACACAGAGCTGATACTATTTATATTATGCCTTATGAATTACTGTGAGAAAACATAGTAAAACTTTAAAAACTTCTACCATTTCTGTTTACACATGAATTATATGTATATACACTTATTTGTTGCTTTTGCTGAAAACTAATTTCAATTAATAAGATGTATAAATGTTATTGTAAAAATATATATTAAGTGTTTAATTAAGTGCCTTTAAACAATACAAGTTTTGTTAATTTTTGAATTCTTCGTACTATATTTATCCTCTTCTTAAAAATGCAAGGAACAAATGTATGTATGATTTGTTGGTAACCACATCTCTACGATTATTTTGGACGAATTTAATCCACTTTTCTCGGTTTTCGTGGCTTGGACGTGGAAACCTAAAAATGAAATAAAAGAATAATCAGCAAATATAAACGTAAGAAATTTAGCCTAATTATAAATACTTAGGTATATTTATTTCTACAAAAAAATTGTGCATAATATGATCGTCCTACACTTGCTCACAGAAATGTCGTATCTGAACAAATTATTTCATAATCTATATTCCATACACAAGTTGGCGCCAAAGAAATAACTTTTTAATTATTAATCTATAATGTTTTTTTTTTATTATTTAAGTATCTTACTTACCGATGAAAAGTGATTCCTTGGTTTTTACTAACATTTCTTGATTTTTTGTGCAATATCTAAGAACACACCGCGGCATATTTTATCAAGAGATTTTTTTTTTTAAATCAACACAACACGTGACAATTCTACAAGCGCCTAGCGAGCGACTGATTAAAGTGCGGTGACATTGCCGCAGTTGAATGGAACAGCGTAACATAGTGCAGTGTCGCCTCTAGTACGTAGTACATAATATCTCAATGTGCAAATATCAACAAGAACGTTATTTGTTTTAAGACCAAAAAAGCACACACGCAATCTACTTTATTCGTGTTTTGATCAAAAAATACAACTTTTTTGCCCAACTTTCCTACTAGTTTCGAGACATTTTAGCTATTTTACATAATAAATCTACCTGATAGGCTATAGGTTATATAAGTATATCACAGACTAACTAGTAGATTCTACCTGAGAGTATATTTCAGAGATGACAGCTAACGTCAAATCAAAACGATATTAATCCGCCATTAGTGTTGCATTTATTGGTGAGAATAAAATATTAATTGCACTGAAATTAAGGCAAATTCGTGGATTTGAATGATCAAAAGTGATTTAATATTTTACTTTAATTTATTTCCATACTAGTACAAAACTAGGCCTACGCTTCATACAATTTTGGACCGTCTCCTTTACATAAAGATGTTTTATAAGCATATAACAGCGTAAATGAAATGCGAATGGGACAAAAGCAATAATTACCCAATAAGGGGCCATCAAAACCGCGGCGGTAACGACTCGTTGCGGATAGCCATATCAAACCACTCCCGGTTATTAAGCGAGTGAAAATTATGCTACGGATATTAAGGGGAGGACAGACGTGATGAAAAAAAAACATGGGACATATTTTTTACCTATTAATAACATACTATACATTTCCTTGTCCTGCTGTAGGGAGCATTTGTTTTTATCGTAGTTTTTTACGTGGTAGAGCCACGCTGCAACTATATTGTGGTTGTAGCACGAATGGGTAGGACCACGCTCTCACAGAATACCAGCGTAAAATAGCAGCTTTATGCCACTGTGCTTCGTTTGGTGAGTGTAGAGAACCGGAGACCACTTTTACTGGAAACGAGGCTTTACATTTTAGTCCTCAGGGGTGACAATACTGTTTCACCTGATTGTAACTTAGATGAAAGCAAGCCTATTCACTCTTCGATCATGTATATGTGGCTGTTGCCTGTGTTGTCATAAGAGACGACAGGGGGAAACTAAAGCAAGAGATTGGCAGCATTTTTGTGATAAAAATTTAATAAAAAAAATTTGTAAACCTGCCTGCAAAGAGCAGCAACTATGGCAAAAATTCAATTAGGCAGTGAACGTTTGATAAGCTGTGAAGGTAACGGTATTCGCTCTTACCTTGATTGGAGTCACTCATGTTGTAATTGGACGCTGCCAAATAATTTCATTACTTTGACGATGCAAACCGGTCTTGCTGGTTATTTACACAACTATGTCTTGATTGATTAAAAGTCAGAAAATGTGTAACTCTTCTCAGGATAATCTTTTCAGGAGTGTATGCGAATGCGAGTACGTTTTATTTGACAATTTTTGTATTATCCCATTTCACCCCGTGGGTGTCGTAAGAGGTGACTTTGGAAAATGGCGAAAAGTGTTAATAATTTTCAATAGATGGCGCTATAAAATATCGTTGTAATAAAACGTAGAATACCTACAGAAAGCAGTGTTAAAGGTGCGAGTAGTCTGGTACTGCAAACAATAAATTCTAAAGATGTGTGATCTCAGAGGAAAAGATGAAATGAAGCAGAGCCTGTAAATGGCATTTTCACCCTTCAAACTGGAACGCACCAGAGGGTGCAGTGCTCGGTGGCAGAAATAGGTAAAGGGGTGTTAACAACTTAGACGGTTTGCGTGGCAGAATAAGAACTACCACTCAGTAGAAACCTATTTGCTTTTCGCGAGTAAAGGACGGCCGATTAAAAGGTTGATTTGCCGTGTGGGCTAATCCACTACTCCATATCATCCCGTGAATGTTGTAAGATATAGGGAAATGACAGAGGGGAATAATGATAGAGAGAACTGAAGCGAGAGACGGAGAACAGCATACTCATTGTAATAAATTAAAATAATAAGAAAATGCTTTTGCCAACCTTACCTGCTAAGCGAACAACTCTGGTAAATATCCCCCCTGTGAGGCAATTTATGGGGAAGTCCCAGATTCAGCAGTAAATATTTGATTCGCTGCAATAAATGAATAAACGGAAGAGGATGTTAACGGTTTATAGAATATTTGCCGAAGAGCTTTCCCTTAAATACCGCGATTATAAACATATTGTAGGCACGGAATCGGCTCGTTATTCCTATTTTAATATCGGTCATCTTTCATATTGTTGTTGATACAAATAATCTATTTCGATAAATGATATTAACACAGACGATCGCATGTTCTTGTGATCAAGGTGACTTTGTTGATTGGCTAAAAAAAATTATGTAAAATCTTTCAAATCGTCAAAGTTCATGGGCCTTTACTATTGAAGAGAATATTTGTTTTGATTTTCACGCTTGGCAAATGGATTGACTTGATAGTCAAATTATTTGCCTAAATTATTAACACATTCTTATCTTACCACTCTATTGAGACTGTTGATGCCCTTGCTATAGAAATTTACCGCACGAGAATCGATGAACTCTTTAAATACGACTTTAATTGCTTTTTTTTAATTTTTGGATTTTTTCCTATGATAATATAAAATTGAAAATTTTGTACAACCGACTTTGATATAAATTATTAAGAATAAAAATATTAAAAATCAAAATAAAATTATTAAGAATCAATAATTAAAAATTAAAAATTTTGTACAGCCGACTTCAATATAAGCGACTTCAATATAAGTTATTTCAGAATAACTCAATAACCATTGGTCTGACCTTGATTAAATTCATATGGGACCACACGAGAACTATCAGCTTTCATATAAAAAAAGAATCATCGAAATCGGTTCGCCCAGTACAAAGTTATGAGGTAACACACATAAAAAAAAAACATACACCCGAATTGAGTACCGTCTCCTTTTTGGAAGTCGGCAGAAAACTATTGATCAGATCTTAATCGAAGTTATATGGGACCACATGTGAAGCCCCAGCTTTGAAATACAAAAAGAGTCTTCGAAATCATTTCACCCAGTAAAAAGTTATGAGGTAGCACACATAAACAAAAACATACAGTCAAATTGAGTACCGTCTTCTTTTTGAAGTCAGTAGAAAAGTGGAAGTCTGTGGTCAAGGTCTGGAGAAAATGGTGGACGAGGAAGCATATCTAGTTTTCAAGCAAGAGTTGTAACGTCTATACTATGATTAGAATAGACGTTTCGCACATTTGACCCTGCTTCCCCTCACCGATTCTTTTACGTCGCCACCAAACTGGTTTTACCATGCACCTCTACCAATTCATTTTTACAAAGAATATTGTATTTATTATTTATTGTTATTAAAAAAAAAAAACGTTAGGACGTCAAGGATTTTCTCCTGTATCGTAGAGGCAGTTTACAAACATAGATTGCACTAGGACAAACTGTTACTGTATTACTGGCAATTTTTTCGCTAAGCAGAGTAATATCGTTTTGAAACAGTCTTGATCATCGTCACCACCATTACAGTTCTTCACAAGTCCACTGCTGAACATAGGCCTCCCCCAAAGAATGCTCCAAAGCACAGTTCTGAGCCACCTGCATCCGTCTACTTCCTGCATATCTTTCCAGGTGATCACTTCATCTAGTGGAAGGCCACCCTATACTTCGCTTACCGGTGCAAGTTCGCCACTTGAGATTCACACTTCAAGCTATATGGTTGGCTTTGAATAGAATCATTAAAAACTGTTCACAATTGACGAAGATATCGAGTAACATAAATACAATAAAAGAACATACACTTGAATCCTTATTCTCTTGTCTCTCTTTTCTAATAGCTTTTAATTTTTAGGTGTTATTAGGAAAACACTACCCACCCATCTCCTGATTCGTTTCCCTCTGTCACCTCTCACGACACCCACGGGATGATACGGGCTGGTGGATATTCTTATCCCTGTATAAGGGATCGAAGTGGACTGTATTTATTTATTACTGTAGCTAGTGGACTGTATTGACTATGTTGACTGACCGATCTGAGGTTAACTATGCTAGGGGACTGCGTGAAGAAAAGATGGTACTGTAGACTATGTTGTATTAAATTATTTACAATGCGGCTTTTCACTAATTATTTACACAAAGGGAGTCTTTACTGGAGTCTAGATTCTTCTCTCTTGATGGTTTCTCTTGAGGTTTCTTCTCTTGTCGTATTCGAGTGCCGCTTCCGAAATGAACACCTCACAGACCAAAACGCCCTTCTTATATCCCGCAAGAGAGCGTCTCAGTCTGTGAGTAGTGCCGTGCGACGATGCTGCACGCCCATTGGTCGTCGCTCGGCTCCGGTGCGCGGGGTGTGCGGGGCGCAACGGGGTATGAAGGGGCGACGGGGCGGCGGGTCTCTAGCTGTCCGCAACATCCTGTATATCTGTTTGAGACACGGTATATCTACAAAAAAAAGGATTAAAATGAATAAAATACGTCTTGTTGTCCAGTAACAGAATTAATTAGTAGAACATTAAAGCAGTAGTTAGATACTTTACATCAAAGTCACGAATATGCCTTTTGGCGGACATCTTGACTGAAATTCTACGACAGCCACGGCATGATATAGGGCAATAGATATTTTTTATACAATAGGGTGACAAACCAACACACAGTTCACTTAATGGTAAGTGAATGCTGCGGCCCATAGACATCTACATTTATTCTTAATTGAGAATCAAAATGCAGATGCGTTGTCACCCTCGAGGATAAAATGAAAGCCGTTTCCAGTAAAAAGGGTCTCCGGTTCTCTACACTCACTATAACAAACACAGCAGCATAAGCTGCTATTTTAAGTCGTTATTCTGTGAGAGCGCGGTCCTACCCCGGTCCAGCAGACACATTTTTTTATAGGATAAGGGTGACTGATGGTAAGTGGTTGCTGCGGCCCATAGACATCTACATCTATCCTCGTTTGCGAATCAAAATGCAGATGCGTTGTCACCCGTGAGGACTACGATGGAATACCTCATTTCCAGTAAAAAGGGCCTCCGGCCACCTACACTCACCAAGCGAAACGCAGAGGTAAACCTCTACTTCACGCTGGTATTCTGTGAGGTCGTGGTACCACCCCGGTTCGAGCCGGCCCATCCGTGCGACAGCAAAAGCTGCCGTGTGACTCTACCACTGTTAAAAATTTGTGCTACAACCATAATATATCTGCAGCGTGACTTTACCACGTATAAAAACGTTCTTACATCGCCACTACACGGTCACCACTTTATTTTACTTTATTTCATTATGTCTCATATAATATACCTATCTTCACATAACGAACGCATTAAACCGTTATTATGCGACTATCTCGCGATTAGATCGCTAACTCGACGATCCTGCGATAATGACCCAAATATTTCGGGGGCGACATGCGCAAATGTTCGATGCTTTATACATTTTATTTCGGGCAAAATTTTAATGAACGCATCGATAATATACACGAGGTCATAATAAGAAATTTAATTTATAGGTGGTGAGCACGTGACGTGTTTTTCGGTGGCGGGAACGCAGGATGAGTTGAGACATTACATGTCATAGACAACATTTTAATTGTTTTTTTTTGTTTAGTAGTAACTTATAATTAAATAATACCAATGTAGGTTACTGTATGTAACCTACATTGTATATTATACGTGGTAGAATCAAGCTGCAGTATGAATATCAGGTCTTCTAGAGCGGGGAGGGATTACGCTCTCACAGAATATAGGCGTCTAATAGCAACTTAATTAAGCTTGTTTCGTGTGGTTATTGTGGACTAAAATACTCCACGCTGCTGCACTCCCAGTTCGTGATTTCATTTGTTTTCGAAATATATTTTATTACAGAGGCTCTCTAAATTCCTGACGTTATTTACATTCTCTGCCGAGCGAGACTATATTGGTATTGAAAATTACATTTTTTTTAAATTATAATTAATAGAATCAAGTGTTACTTTGCGGAAATCCATTACATTAAAAACGTTGCAGTCATTTAGCTATGATCCAACGTAAAAAAACAAAAAAAAACGTGTGACGTGTTTTTCCTAGTTTGAGGAGCACCTCCTGCCTTCCCTCAGTCGCGTGCACTAAATCGTCATCACTTATCACAACACCAATATACTACGAAGGACCGTCGATAATACGACACGTGTTTCGCCTCTAAACGAGGCGTCATCAGGAGAATTACAATCAAGAAGGCGGGAGGTACTGAAGAGCACCAATTAGGTAAGACACATCATTTTTATTTTTTACGTGGATTTTAGCTAAATAATTTTAAAATGTTTAATAACTACGTACTTTAATTTAAATTTAAAATGATCGAATAAAAGAAAAATGTGTTTCTTGACTCTATACATTGTAAACCCATTACCCATTATGTCACTGCATTAAATTCGGTGTTTGCGCTTGTTTTTGGGAATAAATTTGCATCGATTAAGTCAGTCGGACGGACAGCCGGACAGATATATACGTGTAATTAGACAATAAATTAACTTCCTTATGAGGGATGTTATGTCGAGATAAAAGGTCGCGTGGCGTACATTAAAGTGCGTTCAAATAAACAGGGTGCGTGTTTTAATCGAGAACTCAATTTTACAGTAAAAGAAGGAACTAGCGTGTGGTGACACTATTCTTCTTCTTTTTCTTTCTCATCCTGCAGAAGTCCTCTGCTGGATATGAAGGGCCGTTGTAGTAGGATTTACTTCAATCGTCACGTATGGCAGACAGAATGTCAATCAGACGTCTCGCAACTTTGATGCTATTGCCTGTCGTGGATCTGGATATTTTACGTCGAGCGTAAACGAGATAGTATAGTACTATCTATCGGAATCCTTAAGATGTTAGTGGGGTTAGTTATTATTATTCAAAGGGCAGCGTTCGGAAGATTACGAAAAATTTTCTCGTCATGCATTTCTTAATTCTCAAAGCTTGATAACAAGAGCGTACCAACCAGCGAGGTTTCTGCTGGCTGTATGAGAAAATTTAAGGTTGCTAAGCGAGCTATGGAGAGCGCTAAGCTCAGAATTGTTTTGCGTGATTGAATTGGAAATGAGGATATCCGCAGAAGAACCAGAGTAATCGACATTTTTTTTTATAGAATTAGGGTGACAAATGAGCACACAGTTCACCTGATGTTAAGTGGATGCTGTGGCTCATAGACATCTACACTCATTCTCTCAAAATTCAGATGCGTTGTCACCCCTGAGGACTAAGATGGAATGCCTCGCTTCCTGTAAAACGAGTCTCTGGTTCTTTACACTCACCATACGCTACACAGCAACATTAAGCTGCTATTTTACGCTGGGACTCTGTGAGATATCGCACTATACTGGTGCGTTTGTAGCATAAGCATGGGGCGTCGAGTGCTAATGTTTATTTTATGTAAAGCGCGTCGGCCGGCGCGAATTAGTCAAATCCAATTAGGGAGCGGTGCGCAACGCAACCATTATTTACATATGGCCGATGCGGTTGTATATTTATTATATACCTAAGTGTTTATGTACGCCTGGTAATCCCATCGACCTTATTCTTCTTGTTTTCAATCACTGAAACTATCTAGTTTTCTCATTCCGCCTGACTGATTCCTTTTATGTTCACAACTGTGGTTGCTATCCAACGAAACGGCGCAAAATGTTGACATTATTCATCTACATGAGCTTCTAAATAGTGAAGCATGAACTGTGAGACCTATGAATAGTTACGTATTATAAAATATAGATCAGGACTGTGGATTTTTTTTTTATAGAATAAGGGTGACAAACGAACATAAACCATCTGAACCACCTATTCTATCCTATCTAAGATCCTCGATTAAGAATTAAAATACAATTTTTTAACAGTGGTAGAGCCACGCGGCAGCTTTTGCTGTCGCACGGATGGGCCGGCTCGAACCGGGGTGGTACCACGACCTCACAGAAAACCAGCGTGAAGTAGAGATTTACCTCTGCGTTTCGCTTGGTGAGTGCAGGTGGCCGGAGGCCCTTTTTACTGGAAATGAGGCATTCCATCTTAGTCCTCACGGGTGACAACGCATCTACATTTTGATTTGTAATAGAGGATAGATGTAGATGTCTATGGGTCGCAGCAACCACTTACCATCAGGTGGACTGTGTGCTCGTTTGTCACCCTTATCCTATTTAAAAAAATATACAAAGCGTTGTCACCCCTGAGGGTTAAGATGGCATGCATTGTATCGAGTAAAAAAGGTCTCCGGTTCCTTACACTCACCATGCGTGCGGTAACATAGCAGCATGATTCTGCCTTATTGATCCGACCGATTCGTGCTACAATCGTCATATAGCTGCAGCATGTGGCTCTACAGTAAAATAGCCATAGTGGGAAGATAAAAGTTACACGTATGTTATTTTCCATTGCTGGGAACATGTTTCCTGTAATTTTTGGCTTTTTCTCAATTTCATTGGTGCCGGCAGGGATCGAACAATCCGGGTTTCTCACGACAGTGGAATACACAGCGAGTGCTTAATCCCTGCGTTACTGCGGCTGATATTGGGAAGAGTTTGCTGTTTGCTGAGTAACGATACGGACGGATAGGAGATCGCAGTTTTAAACGGCTCGTACTTTTTACGCAGGGTCCTGTAGCCTGTGTGGATTTTCACATTTAACATATGAGATGATCATAGTCATTTATTGAAGTTATTAAGATCTTTCTGGTGTTTATACTGATTATCTTAGGCCTTCATCACAAGGCGATGTTGATATATAGTAAAGATTATCTATATCATCATCGTTAAGGCGATAGTCGATATCGATAGGCCATACCTATTTAGTTAGTATTACAATTTTGCATTTTTTTTTATACAAACAGCATATTGTGATAGCATGGAAACTCTGGTAGTTTGCTATCGGTTGCTAAGTGCAGCAATTTCTTTTTTGCTTTCTATTTTGGTGCTGGCTTCCTGGGCGTATCTAATATTATATCTGACCAGCAAAAAATCTTTAGCTGTATCTCTACTATAAAACATGTATTATGGTACCATTGACTATGGTGGGTAGCTACCTTTTGCTGGGTCCAGTCAGGTATTTTTGTTTAGATTTCATTGCTGGCTTTCTGAGCATCTTTGATGTCATTTATGACCAGCAATAAAATTTATGACTGTATTGTAAATATAGACGAACTATCGGACAGGAATGGCGGTAGATAAAATTAAATATTTGTTTTTATACAATTCCATAGATAGGTAGTCTTTGCAACACACGTAGCCACTTATTATCACACACCAAGACACTTTATCACAATCGCAGTGAACACTTCACTAATTCAGTAAAATTTACATAGATTTAACAATACCCGTCTAGACCACAGAACACTAATACCCTAACGGTCTAGACGTTACGACTGTTGCTATATGAATGCATTATTTCGTCTGCCATCTGCCTCACAAAATTTATATAGCAAGAATAAAATAGGGTTTGGATTTGACTTCCGCAAAAGTCAAATCCATAGCCAATAACAAAGCAAACAATTAAAAGAAAGTTACCAACCGGATGTTATTAAAAATTATACAAAATGTCAACAGTATTTATTCCAACCTTACGAGAGCATGGACACTGGCAACTTGATACCGGTTGCTAGTTCCGGCTAATTCTTGCGTTCTTTTATTTTTTCTTACATTGGTTTCTAGAAACAAATTAGTATGAAATTTTCCCCAATTTTTGACTCGTTTAATAATTTTTTTTTATTTTTTTTTTATTTTTTTTTTATTTTATAAAAATTGATTTCGTTACTTTGAATGGTAGCTAGCTGATGTAAGGATAGAACTGGTAAAGGTTCTCTTTATAAATAGAACTTTGAGCTACAAAATCTGGTTATAGCAACTAATTAACAACCATTCATCTACTATCCCCGTGCAAAATTTAATTGGTTTCTGTTGATTTTTCACTGCTAGCTTGATAGAGCTAAATATTAATTGGGCGGAGTCAAGCTGCAACTAAATTATCCTCCTGGCTAATGCTATTGGTCGCGACCTAGTGAGAACCACACTCTCAAATAATACCAGTGTAAACAGCGAAATAATGCTGATGTGTTTCATATGGTCGCGACGAGAAATAACAGGGTCCTCTTTTTACTATTAACTGGCGATCCGTCCCAGTTTCACCTGTATAGGGTATTTAATGTCATTTTTTTAGATAAAATATAGATTAGATCCATACTGGCATTGCTGTTTATCTGTTGTAAAGTTTCATTATAATCGCTCCAACCATTCCGAAGATTAGCCCGGACAGACAGACAGACAAACAGGCAAACAGACAGGCATATAGACACACAGACAACAACTTTAAAAATGGTTATCTGTATCTCATCATTCATCATCATCATTACAGCCCTTCACAAGTCCACTGCTGAACATAGGCCTCCCCCAAAGAATGCCACAAAGCACGGTCCTGAGCCACCTGCATCCATCGACTTCCTGCATATCTTACCAGGTCGTCACTCCATCTAGTGGGGGGACGCCCTACACTTCGCCTACCGGTACGAGGCTGCCACTCGAGAACCTTTCTTCCTCATTGGTTGTCGGTTCTTCGAGCTATATGGCCGGCCCATTGCCACTTCAGCTTACTAATCCGTTGGGCTATGTCGGTCACTCTGGTTCTACTGCGGATATCCTCATTTCTGAGTTTATCACGAAGAGAAACTCCGAGCATAGCCCTCTCCATAGCTCGCTGAGCGACCTTGAGCTTCCTCATCCGGCCAGCAGTGAAGGACCACCTCATCTGTATCTCAATAGTATAAAAATAAGCTCCTGAGCTTAATAGAAGCCATTTATTTTAGTATTACAGATAGACACTTCATTTTTATTTATATCTATGTATGTTGAGATGTATGTATAGATGAGGCATTGCCTTAATTATTCAGGGATGTCTACTGCGGGGTTTGCCAAGTGTTATGTCATAGATACTATTTACTTTATGTTATAAGTCCTGTATACTTTATTGTTTATTTACTTAAAATCTAAATCATATTGTGTACTTTCTTAGAAGCCAAACTAATTCGATTGTAATATTATATGCTAATGTTTATAGTTTACCATTCCTAATTGTATCTTAGAATAAGTTAACCCATAACACCAAGAACAATGTTGTTCCCTTATCTTTACCCCCACCTCCTAGCTTCCTACATTATTTAAACCAAATCTTTCGATCCCTCAACATAATTCCATTCCCAAGTTCTCTGTATCAACTATTATATTTTGTTACTTTAAAAGTATTAAATAAATTTATTCTTAAAAGTGTTTTTGTATCTGCCACATAACACAAGTTATATTTTCTATAGACGTTAACGTAATGCTATATAAAATAACATATAGAAAACTATAACAATAAATGGTTAAGTTTCATTTTATTTATTTTCATATAAGTTTCTTGGAAAGTGAACCACACTGCATTTAATTTTTAATTGAGGGTAGTTTTGTTTATATGTGCCACAGCATCCACTTAGTATTAGTTCAGCGTCACTGTGCTCATTTGTCACCATTATTTTTTTTTATAGAAGAGGGGGTAAACGAGCATGCGGCTCACCTGATGGGAAGTGTCGACCAGCACCTACGAACAAGTGCAACATCAAAGGAATTGCACATGCGCTGCCGCAAAATTATTTGTAGTATTCGAAAGAAGTTTCAATGCGTAGGCATCTGTTCAAAAACGTATATGGCTGCAAGTTTGTGCCAGAGTTCAAAACGTTCTAAAGTCTCGTACCGGCGAGCGAAGTAGGGCTGCTTCCCATTAGATAAAGTGACCTGGTAAGCGATGCTGGAAGTAGATACAGGTGGCTTGGGAGCGTGCTTTGTGGCATTTCTTGGCCTATGTTCAGCAGTGGACTTATGATGGGCTGTAAAGATAACGATGCTAAAGATGATTGTAACAAATGCTTTTTTTTTTTAGAATTAGGTAGGTTTAGTTCTATAGTCATACCATGCTGATATGATGACTGGTTGTACAAGAACGAGAGGTCATTGAAGTAAGTAACAAATGCTTTTTTTTTAGAATTAGGTAGGTTTAGTTCTATAGTCATACCATGCTGATATGATGACTGGTTGTACAAGAACGAGAGGTCATTAAAGTAAGCTAGATAGTCATACAGTCTCTTACCAATCCACTACACACACACATACACAAGCATGCACGCACATTTGCACACACATAGAGTAATATAGGTCTAAGTTAGTAAAAATATTTTAAAAATTTTATTAAATAATTTTAGAATGACAGAAACATATTTTACACCCACGTGAAAATTTAAACTTTATCCATTTAACATTTAATACTATTAGAGTAGAAAGATTTTGTATAGTTAATATTATAAGCCGTAATTTATAAACGGAATGTAAGTAATGTACAATTTGATGCCTTAACCCGTCGTAATAAGTACCTTATAAGCGCTTAAAGAAATTTGTAAATACTTAATACGTTTTGAAATCTGAAGCGTTAAGTTGACGACAATTCGAACACCATTTACGCGTCACATTTAAAAACATTCGATTCCGATTACAAATACGCAATCCTGTGCACAGTTGCGCGAAAGTTCGGTGTAAATTGATAAGTATCTAGTTTTCTATTTTTTTTTATAAGTGTAAAAACTTAGTATAACGACTGGGCATGAGGTGATCGCTTCCAAGGTTTTTATAAAATGAATTTATATTTTTTGTAGAATAAAACACATGAGCACACATGCCACGTAATAACAAGTGGATGCTTTGTTCCATAGACACCTACGTCTATACTCGATTAAGGTTCAAAATGTAGATGCGTTGGCATCATTGAGGTCTAAGATAGAACGGGTCAGTACCAGAATAAGGTCTCCGATTTTCTACCCACCATACGAAATTCAAAAGCATTAAGCTGCTATTTTAATCTATTAGCTGGTATTAATTCTCTGTATTTCATTGTAAAATGTTAATAAGATTTAAAAATATCCCGTTGATTTTTATTATTTCTTCCCAAGACAGAAGTTTTCCCGAATCAGGCGTTAACATAAAAAGTGTTATTTATTTATAATCCATATTAAATCATATTATTCTATCCTATTCTGTTCTATTATATTATATTACATCCTATTCCATTCCATTCCATTTTGTTCCATCCTAGTCCACTCTATTTTATAATGTTTACTCACAGCCTGCTCAATCCACTTATGAAATATACATACTTATGGATTCCTTGACGGAAAGGGCTAAAGTCGTACTTAATTAATAAAAATTTAAAATAATCATTTAGGAAAATAATTTGAGGTAACTTTCTGTAGAATATAATTATTGTATTTATATAATTTTCATTCTCTACACGCAACATTTTTTTATTTAAATTTTATTTACTTTATACATCTGAGTTTAGATGCCAACCGGACGTGTTGATAAAAATAAATTGTCAAAACTTTGGAGGGCTCTATCCTATAGTGGACTATTAAAGCTACTTTAATTAAATTTTAAAATGTTCTTTAAATAATATTTTATAAAGTGTTTTCGCCAAAACAAGCTTGTACTTTCTTGCATCTATAGCGGGGAGGGAGTGTCCAATGACACCTCGCTGATGTTTTGAAATAAGAACGCCGCATTCGCAATTTGAACCTACGAATTACAATTTAAAAAATGAAGGGAGCTTTTTTTCTTTTTAGCAAAAAGGCTTCATTGCCAAATATAATAAATTGGACTTTACAGCACTGTAATAAAATACATCATTTAGAATGAAGATGCAGGGTTCTATTTGTAGCGATACACAAAGCCGTTTATTTTTCTCTTTGTCCAGTATTAACGCGTCGATTTGGGCGTTAAGTTTCTTTTTAGAAAAATGAATAGGTAAATACTATCGGGTCATGTTGCAAAACGTCTGAATACTTGATGTATTTAAGGTACAATAAATATAAAATGAACTGTGATTTGAATGCAATTAAATGTAGTTTTACGTGGAGGATAAAATGAGAATTTTGCCATTATAGGCTGGGTAAAAAATAAAATTTTTCTATTAAAAAATATTTCTGTAAATTTGTTTTCATGACAGTTCATACAGCAGTAACATATTTACATCCTGGACGTTGACAATTATTGACAAAAATAACTATGAATACTTATATAAAAATTCATCATCATATATTTCTGGCCAGAAATAAGTTTTAGTGGTTTAGTAGTAGCTTTTTACTAAAAAAGGACAGGGATTTTTGGCGGGAACTTGACCGCCTGCACATTGCTACTAATAATGTATTATTGTTTAAATAATGGTTTGAAGTGGATTTGATACGAAAAAGTGGCGGACTATGTGTATTCAATGTTTGCACATGTGATGATATTAGTGGATACGATGAAACAAGTTTTCCGATATTGATGTGAACCCTTGAAATAGAAGAAGAGATACAAGGCAACTTGAGATATTATCGTTATCGACTGTCTGCCGGCTCAAGTTGGTGAAATTTGCATCTGAGACATTTATTGAAATTTTTAATAATAAATTTAAAAGGATAATTTAATACTACCCGACATTGGCAAAAGTACAACTGTACGAGTACATTACCAAAAACCAAAAAGTGGGAAATTTTGACAGCTTACAAATACGAATGCATTGCCACATCGCACGAAATAACAATAGAAAAATGGAAACATTAATTCGTATTTCCGTACCGATAATGGGATTATAGTGGAGCTAGCGCGATGGGCAATTAAACAGCCAAATTAGGGGGAACATTGTCGCCTTCGGAATTAATGGTGACATCACTTACCATCTGCCGTTAATGGTTACCTACGGCGTGCGTAGAAACTTTTTTAGATGTAAATGCATTTATTATCTAAGTTAAAATAGTTTTAGTGATAGTGTTAACTAATGTACAATCATGATTTGCATCTATCATTGCTACAACCCGTAGGCTTTGGAGTAATCATAAATTTAAAAAATGTTGTATGAAACATTTAGCAGTAGACAATTTTTTAATTTTTATTAAACCAATGATAACAACACCAATATTATGGAGTTTTGGAGGGAACTTGACCGGCGGCGGTTTGCTGTTCCTGTATTATTGTTAAAATAATGGTTTGAAGTCGAGTTTGATATGTCAAAGTGGTGCGATTTTGTATATTAAGTGTCTACGCATGTGAACTATTAGTGGAAATGGTGAAACAAGTGCTCTAATAGTGATGTGATTCTCAAGATAAGGTTGTTTGCTTAGGCGCCTTTAGATACCATTGCCAACTGTCTGCTGGCTCAAGTTGCCGTCAAAAACTCCCAAGGACTGCACAATGTGACGCATCAACATATTGTGAAGCAATGTACTATGAAGGATAATTATACATTGAAAAATGGAAGACATGGCTGATGCACAAACCATGCAGGCCATGAAATGAGGAAAAAAATACCGATATTTTCTAAATTTGAAAATACCTGTAGGGCACAAGTACAAGTTACGAATATTATGGGAAGCTAACTGGGCATTTTATTATGTCACAAGTGTACATATATATATATATATATATATATATATATATATATATATATATATATATATATACAGGGTGTTCCAGTAATGGTGGTAGCCTCAATTATCTTTATCGTCTCGTTTATTAAGATGTGTGTTAACATGAGGTAAAAGTTAAAAGTAAAGTTGCAATTTTCGTCCCGGTTATGGCGCTAGGAAGTGTCCGCCGCGCTGGCCCAATGCGTGTTGGCGAACGTCACATGTCTTCGAAATATTTTTTTCTTATTTCTCAGACATGCAGGTTTCCTCACGATGTTTTCCTTCGCCGCCGAGCACGTGGTAAATCAGCACTTAAAATTGCAATTAACAATTTCATTGGTGACGGCGGGGATCGAGCCCGGGTTGCTCGAGTACTGTGAAGCTTACAGCGAGCGCTAACCATCTGAGTTACCACGGCTCATTCATGATTGGATTCATGCAAGCTTCATTGGTATTAGTTGAATACAACAATGCGTTACTTGAACAATCGGGAAACTTAAGGCCTAGTTAGTCTAAGAAGTAATAGAAACACTAGAATGCTAGAGATCTACGTATACAGTTGGTCTTTTGTGCTGAAGAAACCGTGAAATAGTCCATCGCAGCAGCAATTCTTTTTCTTTTATGACTTTAAAAGTATAGTTAGTTGTTAAAGCTTGCGCATAGCCGTAAGTATCCAACTAGGTCAATAAGCCTCAATCTGACAACTTCATCGGAGTCCCTGCAGTCAGTAATAGTAATAAGCGTCAATATTTTTTTAGAATATGTTTTACAATGTTTTATTATATTTACGCATTGAACACTACACTACACTACACATTAAATAAAGTTACTTAAACTGGTTAAATAGAAAAAATTTTACGGATTTTAACGCGTTTCATTAAACTTGTATTAACTCTATAATTATAAATTTAAAGCTACAGCTAAAACTACTCCGGGTTAACTATGATATCTGGACGTCAACGTTTCATCCGCCATCGTAACCATGAGATCAAGAACGTCGGAAGTTAGAAGCAAGTTAGTTAATTTAACTTTAATATATAATGTACTAATAATGTAACTAGTAATATATCAGATACAACAATCTAATTTTGAGAGTAAAAAGTGTTTTATTGTAGAAAATGAGCTAGTAAATTATTCCGTCAGGGATCACATGAAGCTCTTAAAGTATCTAGCCCAGGTAAGGTTCGGATAACTAGGGAAGACTCTACCTAACTTAGGAATAGATAGGTAGAGTCTTCGTAATTTGTAGTGGCTGGTAAGGTAGGTAGGTATACATATATATTAAAATAAGTGTTAAAGAAATGTAAAGTAACATATTATATATACATAATATATAGCTCTGTGATTAACCCTCGAACATATGTTTCTTTCCTGCTTTTAAATCGCTCGTGTATCTCGCGATAAGTAAACCTTTTGTAATTTATCATAATTGTAAATAATATTCATGTTTTCTAAATTACGTAAATTATTTTTAAAATTTTATGGTAATAATATGCATTGTTATTTGTTGTTTAAGCATTTAAATTGTAATCGGGTTGGAAAAAGTAAATATTAAAGTTCTACTAAATAAACATGATATTTATAGCTATTGATCGAGCTAAGAATAATTGAATACTTCATAAGATCATCATATTATTTTCTGCGCGTGGGCCGTCCCCGGTCGAGCCGACTCATTTGTGATGAAGCCATGATACGTTGTAGCATGGCTCTACCACGTACAACGTACACGTAATTTGTGTTTATGGTTATATTTTGGCACTAAAATTATGTCACATCAGTATATTTCCGAAAAATTTAATGCGTGTATACAATCACAAAAGTAGTCTGTAAGTACTAGGAACAAAGAACAATCTAGTAATATCAGTTACTCATCTCTTAAGAGTCAGTAATTCCTTTTCTGTTTATCTTCTTTTTTTTCTTTTCTTTGTTTTTATTTTTCTTTTTTTCCTGGGGCAATGTATAATTCTTTCATGGTGCAATGTATACGTTTTTACAACAAAGTGCCAGAAAATATGCAAGACCTCGTTATCCAATTTTTAAAAAAAAAACATATGAACACACAGTCCACCTGATGGTAAGTGGACGCTGCGGCCCATCTTTACATCAATATTCGATTGAGAATCAAAATGCAGATACATTGTAACCCTTGAGGACTAAGATGGAATGCCTCGTTTCCAGTAAAAAGAGCCTCCGGGTCTCCACACTCAACATACGAAACAGCAGCGTTAAGCTGCTATTTCATGCTGGTATTCTGTGAGAGCGTGGTTACCCGGTCGGACTGACCCATTCGTGCTACAACCATAATATATTTGCAGCGTGGCTCTACTGCGTAAAATATTTATGTGAAAATGATTAAATAAGAGTTATTGTAATAATATAGAGTAGATTATTAAAAATAACGCTACCATCTCGTTTGTAAATAATTTCATAATTAATGTTATTTTAAAAACATTGTTTTTTAAATTAATGTTAGATAAGTCCCGGGTTGCTTGCTAGTTCCTCCCTGGACAGAGGTTTTTTCCCGAACCAGCGGTAAAAGCATAGATTACTTTTAATAATTATTGATGTTACCTGAATTGAATAAAAAATATTCTATTCTATTCGACCAATATCATGAACATAAATGACTTCTCCACATTTCTTAGTAAAAGTCCACAGGCGATCATCGACCAGTAAAGAGCGCGCAATAGTGATTTATGGCCACAATAACGTAACATAACGAGGCCTCTTAAATCAATTAAACATATAAAATAATTAATATTCAAAACGGTTGAGTTACACCGCGACTGACTCTAAACAATTTATTTTCGAGTACAAGAATCAGATACCCATCTACCCACACACATTGCGTTTTCAGTTTGAACACTTAAACTTTAGACTTGGTCTCGTAAGTCAACTTAGGACTGTGAAGTCAAGCGGGACGATGGCGACACTGATCCCGTCGCCAATTGACTCTCTGTAGAGTTCGAATTTATAATTACTCAATAATGTCATCATCTAAAGCAGCAATTAAAACTCGTGGCAGACATCAACACAATATTGATTTATTATTTTATTAGCGGTTGTAGCTCAAGGGGCTAAGCGCTCGTTGTAAAATTTGACAGTATGCGAGCAACCCAGGCTCTATCCCTGCCGGCATCAATGAAATTGTTGATTTCAATTTAAGTGCTAATTTACCACGTGCTTGACGGTGAAGGAAAACATCGTGAGGAAACCTGCATGTTTAAGAAATAAGAACAAAACACAAATATTTCGAAGACGTGTGAAGTTCGCCAACACGCATTGGGGTAGCGCGGCGTACATTTCCTTTCAGAACGCCTAAAACACTCTCAGAAATTATAGGAGGGCTGTGCCTAGTAGTGGTTTAGCTCTTAATTGTTTAACTTGTTTTATTATTTATGGATGTATTATGATCTATCTCCGAGTTTTAGAGATTTTATTTAAAAGTTTTTTACGCCGTTGCGAGAAAGTCATTTTATTATATATAATTTATTGATATATTTTGCACAATACACTCAAAAAAAGTGAGGGTATACCATTATAGAAACGTTCATAAACATTAATTTCTTTTGAAGAACACCAAATTAAAAAGAATATTCAGTAAACCTAAACACAAAAATGAGACTTATTTTTTTATTTGTTTTATACTAATATATAACATATATATACTAATATATATGTGCATCTCTTTTTAATTTATCACAAAATATCATCTCTTTTTTTTCCATCATCATTAAACACCTTTAAAAGACAACAATGGATCAGTACAGTAACAGCTGGTATACTCTGCTATTTCACTTCTGAGAGAATTGAAAAAAATGGTTTATAGATATTTACCAAAGTTCAAAGCTTAAGTGGTAACTTAACCGCACCTATCAGTTAAAACTAAATTAATCTAACGCATGCGGAGCGGTCAAAACATACCCTCGTGAGCATTTAATTGTATTTTTATTTAAATAGACTTTGAGGATGACTTCCGATGAAGATTGGGGCTGTTTCGGGCGCGTGTTGCGAATGTCAAGCGTTGGATGATTTGACGAAAAACGTGAAACGAAGCGTTTACTAATTCACTACCTAGGGTTACACCACTATATTGATGACCTTGTGAAATAGTAGTCCGATGTAGCTAGTTATGCACCCCCAGTGCCCTTCAGTCTTAAATTAGAGACGGCTTACTCAGCAGAAATATATGCATTTCCTTGTGATTTGGAGTAGGACCTCTCAGACAATCAGGTTTAGGTCTTCCCTCAGAGCATCTCATACCTAGCCAGCATCTGCTAAAATTTGAGATCATGAATATAAAAGCCTCCGAATCGGCAACACTCTAAATATTACGCTGAAGATTTAAACATTAGTGCAAGAACACGGTGTCATCAAAGGCACAATAGTATATTCAGCACTGTGGAAACTACTGGTATAACAGACAGAATTTAGTGAAAATCGGTCAAGAGTTTAATTTCTGCTGACAAGCTGGTGCTTGTCAAAACTAAAGAAGTGGATGCACACCAGTGCATCCACTGCTTTAGTTTCGTTTTAAAACTGTAGTGACATCTGAACACACCCGGTAAGTAGCTCTGGCTCTCCATGAAAGCCTGAAGCGTGGTATGCTTTCTTACGTGGTAGCGCCATGCTGCAGCTATATGAGTAGTAAGTATATTTGCAGCACGAATGGGTTAGTTGAACCGGGGCAGGACCACGCTCTCATAGAATACCAACGTAAAATATCAGCTCAACGCTGCTGTGTTTCGTATGGTGAGTGTAGAGAACCGAAGACTTTTTTTACTGGAAACAAGGCTTTACATCTTTGTCCTCACGGGTGACAACGCATCTGCATTTTGATTCGTAATCGAGAAAAGGTGTAGATGTCTACGGGCCGCAGCAACACTTACCATCAGGTGGACTGTGTGCTCGTTTGTCAACCTTATCTTATAAAAAAAAGTGATAAACGTGATTTCTTACGTTTTAGAGTCATTTTTGCGTGGAGAACCATGCTACAGCTATACTATGGTTGTAGTACTAATAGTTTGGCTCGACAGAAGTAGGATCACGCTCACATAGAATACGAGGGAAGACTCTACCCAAATTAGGGAAAGATAGGTAGAGCCTACGTAATTTGTAGTGGCAGATAAGGTAGGTATATACGTGGTAGAGCTATGCTGCAGCTATATTAGTAGAAGGACCACGTTCTCACAGAATACCAGCGTAAAATAGCAGCTTAACCCTGCTGTGTATTCGTATGGTGAGTGTAGAGAACCAGAGACACCTTTTACTGAAAATGAAGCATTCATCTTAGTCCTCAGGGGTGACAACGCATTTGCATTTTGATTCACAAACGTGGATAGATGTAGATGTCTATGGACCACAGCAATCACTTATCATGGAAACCGCACTTTCACAGAATATCAGCGTAAAATTGCAGCTTAACGCTGCTGTTTTTCGTATGGTGAGTGTAGTTCCATCTTAGTCCTCAGGGGTGACAACGCATCTGCATTTCGATGCTAAATCGAGAATAAATGTACGTAGATGCCTATGGGCCACAGCATCTATTTACCATCAGGTGGACTGTGTGCTCGTTTGTCACCCTGTCATATAAAAAAATAACACTAGAAGTTGCAGTGTCGTAGGTATTCACCAGATGATTATAGCAACACCTACTTTCCTTGACTTTTCTCATAGTTTTCACTTACAATAGCCACAGGACGAAATAAGATAACAGATTCACTTACACCCGTACAGATAGTAAAGACAAAAATGATTACTGGATTTTGAAATAAGGTAACGGATTCACTTACGCCCGTACAGATAGTAAAGACAAAAATGATTACTGGATATTGAAATAAGGTAACGGATTCACTTACGCCCGTACAGATAGTAAAGACAAAAATGATTACTGGATATTGAAATAAGGTAACGGATTCACTTACGCCCGTACAGATAGTAAAGACAAAAATGATTACTGGATTTTGAAATAAGGTAACGGATTCACTTACGCCCGTACAGATAGTAAAGACAAAAATGATTACTGGATATTGAAATAAGGTAACGGATTCACTTACGCCCGTACAGATAGTAAAGACAAAAATGATTACTGGATTTTGAAATAAGGTAACGGATTCACTTACGCCCGTACAGATAGTAAAGACAAAAATGATTACTGGATTTTGAAATAAGGTAACGGATTCACTTACGCCCGTACAGATAGTAAAGACAAAAATGTTTGCTGGATTTTGAAATTACACGATAATGTATGGAGAGGACTACGTTCGGGCTTTCTCTGCGTGATATACTTAAGAACGAGGATATCCGCAGTAGAACCAGAGTAATCGACATAGCCCAACAGATTAGTAAGCTGAAGTGGCAATGGGCCGGCCATATAGCTCGAAGAACCGACAACCGATGGGGAAGAAAGGTTCTCGAGTGGTAGTCTCGTATTGGCAGGTGAAGTGTAGGGCGTCCCCCCACTAGATGGAGTGGTGAACTGGTCAGACATGCAGGAAGCCAATGGATGCAGGTGGCTTGGGACCGTGCTTTGTGACATTCCTTGGGGGAGGCCTATGTTTAGCAGTGGACTTATGAAGGGCTGTGATGATGACATGGTGACATGATAATCACACGGTAAATTATTCCTTTATCGTCCATTACAGCCTACTAAAATCCACTGCTGAACGTAAGCCTCCCCATAGGTTGCCTCATAGAGACGATTTTTTTTAATTATTAGGAACTCAAAAGTAAATTTTGAACAAACATATATTAAAACACTTTCTATTCTTTCTTTTTTTAAATTTAAAACATTACCACCACACTAGGATTTTCTCCTGTTTCGTGGAGGCAGTTATTTCATATTTCATATTGTATTTGCGTCTGGGGGTGCGCAGCAAAGACGCACACCAGCGCGGTGCGGTATGTTATGTAGATATCACCGCCTTTTTGTGCCTGGTCTTCCTAAAAGTAACAAAGGAGTAACAAGATTACCCGTACCTAGGGTCAGGACCGTGTTTGCAAGAAAAAACTACAACTTTTGTGCACCAATGCTCTATAATAAATTTACTTACGTTACTTTACTTTATCAACAAGGTTAAAACTGCTATTAGCAGAAATTTTAAAACTGTTATTAATCTTAATAACCACGAATTTAAGAAAATCCTAAAACAAACTCTTAACGGCTTGAATTACGATGCGACTGAAGATTTGTTCACGAAGTCACTTAATAACACACACACTCCCCCCCCCCCCCCCCCCCCTCCCCCACACACACACACACGCACGCAATTTGGCCTTAGAATAGATTTAGTACCATATTATTACGTTTTATATTATTCTTATTATTTCTTTATAATACTAATATACATTATAATACTTTGACAATAGATGGGGAAGTCTGAGGCCCGTAGTACAGTTTTAACTAACGCAGGCTTCAGAGCTCAAAAATAACTGTAACTATAATGTAAAGTATATTAAATAAATTTCATTTCAATTCAAATATAAATTGCACGAGGACAAACATCCAGACCCGGAACAATTATTTGTAGGCCATACAAATACTTGTTCCGTGCGGGATTCAAACCCGCGGCCTCCAGTCCAAGGACTCATTGCTAAGCCACTGCGCCACACAGAGTTTCTAATATTTTACATACGATTGCAGTGTAGGGTTCTATATTTTTCATCATCATATTTTTATCAAATTACAAAAATAAAATAATATTCACTGAATGAAATAAAATAAATAAATATTATTGTAATAGTTTCTATGCTTGGAAGGTGGGTTGGCAACCGCAGTTTTTTTGATTTATTAGTTGTTGTTAGGAAAACGCGGCTAACCATCTGCCGGTTTGTTTCCCTCTGTCGCCTCTTACGACACCCACGGTACTATATGAAGTATAGTGGATATTTTTACACTGTCACTACACGGTCAATGTAATATACATATTTTATTATTAATGCATATGATACCAGTGAGGTTAGTTAACCAGAATAGCCTTAGTAATTTAGCCTTTTAATAATTTACAATTACAATGAAAGGTTTAGTATACATTACGATCAGAGCAAATGATATTGGAAGACTTTTTTCAAATCACAGGTTATTTGTTTATTACAGGGATAATATCTAAGTTGGTGTAGTTAACAGGAATACTAGTAATTGTAATGGAGTTGCTAGAAAAGAAACGTGTGTGTGTGTACTTATGTATGCACGTAAGAAGTTATACTTCTTTAGCGTAACAAAACAAAAATAACTAAAATAAAACACGTTTTATAGATTCATATAATTATATATTAAGCGTCCAAACGGGCGTGAAACAGGGTTGTGTCATGTCTTCCTGGCTGTTCATACTGTATCTCGACAGCTGTTTACAGAAACTGAAAGATAGCTGTTTGGGTGTGAAATTGGGTGACATAAAAGTAAATTGTCTGCTGTATGCTGATGATGCAGTGCTTATTGCACCATCAGAGGCAGAACTGCAGGCATTAGTCACGTGTATGAAAGAGGAATGTGAAATTAAAGGTCTCCGTTTGAATAGAATAGAATAGAATAGAATAGAATATTTTTTTATTCAATATTGATTATTACATAATACTTATTGAAAGTCATTTTTTATTTACCACTGGTTCGGAAAATACCTCAGTCCTGGGAAGAACCAGCAAGAAACCCAGCGGGACTTTTTTTTTAAACATAATTTCACTTAACATAATTTTGTTTATACAATTTTTAAATGATATTTTCATAGAACCAGCATGGTGGCGATCACCCTATTCCCAGGGGTTATTTTCATTCATGTATTCCTTGGTATTATAATAACCCTTCCTGTACAGTTTTTCTTTAATAAAACTTTTAAACTTGTTTATTGACAAACTTTGAATATGTTCTGGGATTTTGTTGTAAAAGGGTATACATTGCCCCATAAATGAATTACTGATTCTGTGGAGTCTAGTAACTGGCATTACAAGCTCATGTTTGTTCCTAGTATTTAAAGTATGCACATCCTTATTCTTATTAAAGCTATTTATGTTTTTATGCACATACATTACATTCTCATAAATATATTGCGATGCAAAAGTTAATATGTTTATTTCTTTAAATTTTTCTCTGAGGGACTCTTTACAATTTAGGTTATAAATCGCCCGTACGGCTCTCTTTTGCAAAACAAATATAGCTTCAATATCAGTCGCATTACCCCATAGCAAAATTCCATAAGACATTACGCTATGAAAGTAACTAAAATACACTAATCTAGCTGTCTCAACATCTGTGAGACTTCTAATCTTTCTTACAGCATATGCTGCAGAACTAAGTCTGCTTGCTAATTTAGATATATGGGGGCCCCATTGAAGTTTCGCGTCAATAGTAATACCAAGAAAAACAGTGGTATCCACAAGACTCAACTCCTCCCCATTTAACAGCACATTGGTATTCGAATGTTTTACATTAGGTATTGTAAATTTAATACACTTTGTCTTATTGTCGTTTAAGAGCATATTGTTGGCGTTAAACCAATGTACCAATTTCGATAGAGCATTATTTACATCGTCATAACTAATTAACTGTCGTTTGAGTTTGAAAATCAAAGAGGTATCGTCAGCAAATAATACTATATCGTGATTGTCCCCTACAAGATAAGGTAAGTCATTAATATAGATTAAAAACAGGAATGGGCCAAGAATCGAGCCCTGAGGAACGCCCATTGATACTACCGATCCGGAGGAACCTTTACCATTAATCACTACTTTTTGAATTCTGTTACTTAAATATGAAGTAATAAGTCTAAGCGCTAAATTTTTTACACCGTAATGTTGTAGTTTCCTGATTAATGTCTCATGATGAACACAATCGAAAGCCTTGGAAAGATCACAGAAAATACCTAAGGCATCTTGTGAATTCTCCCAGGCATTAAAAATATATTTCATAAGCTCAACACCGGCGTCCGACGTCGAGCGACCCCTTGTAAAACCAAATTGGTTTTTATGAAGTAATTTATTTGTATTAAAAAAAGTTAACAATTGATCCAAAATTATTTTTTCAAAAATTTTACTGAGAGTTGGTAGTACAGAAATAGGTCTAAAATTAGCGGGGTCCAATGTACTACCAGATTTAAATAAAGGTATTACTTTACTATACTTCATTAAATCAGGAAACACACCAGAATCGATACAAGTATTAAAAATAATAGCAAGATGAGGTGCAATTAAATCTATTATGGACGCAATAACTGTAACGGAAATCCCCCACAAATCTGCGGTCTTCTTTACATCAATGGTTTTGAAGTATTTTACAACATCTTGCGATAATACTTTTTCAAATCTAAATTCTTTTAAACAGGTGTTAACATTCTGTTTGAGTAATGACTCGGCGACAGCTGGAGAAGTATTCAATGGCTCGGTTGTCAAGATAGGCATATCAGTGAAATATTTCTCAAACACCGCTGCGACTTCTTGATTTGATTTAGTCAATTCATTGTTAATTTTTAATTGATAGTTTGAGTTACGAGGTTTGTCTTTACCGGTTTCATTATTAATTATACTCCACGTCATTTTAATTTTATTCTTAGCCGTCTTAATTTTGTTGCTAATATGTAACGATTTGGCTGTGGAGCAAACTCTTTTAAACATTTTAGAATAATTTTTAACATATTTTTTAAAAGCATCGGAAAGATTATATGATCTTTCATGGTAAAGGTCATATAACCTTCGTCTGCTTTTATGAATTCCTACTGTCGCCCACTCATTAAATGCCTTGCGACTGTTTCTGGAGAATGTTTTAGAAGTAAATATTTTTTATTTTTTTTTTTGCTAATAAAACTAAGGTTCTGGTATTTGAAAGGGACGAAGAGAGAACGAAGTGTGAAATATGGGTAAATCAGGAATGTCTAGAACAGGTAAATGAAATTGTATACTTGGGGAGTGCTTTTAGCCGGGATGGAAGATGTGATTTAGATGTGGACAGGCGTGTCGCTGCCGGGAACAAAGTCAATGGTGCCCTGACTGCGTTAGTCAAAAGGCAAGGCGTAGTGAAGAGTGCACGCCTTGCAATACATAACGCAGTGTTGGTACCGACTTTGTTATATGCCAGCGAAACCTGGGTGTGCCAGAAGAAGCATAAAAGCAAGTTGAATGCAGTGGAGATGCGATCTCTTCGTAAAATGTGCGGCGTTACCATGGCCGACCGAAAGCGAAACGAAGAGATTCGCAATATGGCAGGTTTGAAAGATGACCTTATCACAAAAATTGATAAGGGCGGGCTTCGATGGTTTGGGCACGTTGAGCGAATGAGTGAAGACCGAATGGTGAAGAAAATATATAGCGCGAAAGTTAATATTAAAAGGTGTCGAGGTAGACCGAGACTAACTTTCGAAGACCATGTGAGCAAACTGCTCGAAGAGGGGAGGGTTAAGAGTACTCGGATACCTAGACGTGCATGTATGAAGAAGATAATGAATCTGAAAGAAGCGAAAGAGGTATGTAAGGATCGTGACACTTGGCGATCTGTTCTCTCTGGCTACCCCGTCAGGGATTGTGCGTGAAGATAAGTAAGTTAAGTTAAGTATATATTTGAATAACTACCTTGACCTTGAATATAGTTACGAGTATCAGTTCTCACGAAAACTTGACAGTTGGTAGATAATTACCAACTGAAGTTGCCACTTTAGGTGTCAGTGTGCGCGCACATCGTAACAACTTCATGGTGTCGTTTTTAGGTGTCGGTGTGCGCGCGCATCGTAAAAAATTCACTCTCATCATTTTTCTCAAACGCGCCAAAAGAAGTAAAACTTCATTAAAAAAAATGAGGGATTTTTTGGTTTAAAATGATATTATGGATGATTATTGGTTTTTACATTGGTTTTACTAATACTTTGGTAATAAAAATAATCGTAATCTATACATCTATACATATAAATAAAATTAAAGTGTCTATCTGTAATATTGAAATAACAGTCTTCGTCAGGGAGTTATTTATATACCATTAAGACATAAAAGACCATTTAAAAAATCTATCTATCTGACTGGTTTAATCTTCGGAATGAGTGAAACGATTGTGATGATACTTTACGAACAGACAGAGAGCAATGTCAGTATGGATATTTTTTTAATATTAATGGTTTTTTGAACAACATCTAAATAACACCACATTAATAGATCCTGTGAGTTACTAGAACTTATACTAGTAGGTATACTTAGGTATGTGTGTGTGTGAATATAAAACAATTGCCGTCTTCATAGAGTACATCAAAATGACTACATTGCCATTCGTTATTATCACGCGTGGTGACCGTGACGCGTTGGAAAAGCGTCCGCAAATAGCCATAAATAAAATAAAGCCGCTCGCACACGGACTAATGACTCCATAACTGATATTTACGTGCCTCGCACACCCGTTAGTATACACGTTAATGATGCTGGATTAGTTCTTACATTATTTATTTAGTTTTATTCAGTTATATAAGTTATACCCTCCTGTTTTCTTCAAAAGTCTTGTTTAATAGACTGCTGGATATGGGCCTAGGTATGTGCCAAAAGGCATGTATGTATGTAGTGAGTACATAGCCGATATTCTCGTACACTGCAATGTGGTCCCGGATTGAAATCCCGACTAATCCCCTACTAATTTAGGCATCCCCCTTAGATTACCCCATAAATGAAATATGACTAAAACTATTGGTAAATCCAATTGTGCAGACCCTAAGCGCATTCAAAAAATTACGCATAATACGATTATATGGAATTTTTTTAAATAGTTTAAATACACAAGTTTTCACTAATAACCTTATTATACTTCCAATTTTCCAATAATTTTAAGTCAAACTTCAATTTAATAAAAGTTTGGAAAATCCAAAAGTGCACGACTTATAATGCCCATATTGTCATCATATCATCATTCAGGTAACTCCATAAAGTCCAAGACGTATTTAAGTATAAATATACATCCTACTTACTTTTAGTACGTACTACTATTATTAATTCTGTGCTTTTAAAATATTGTAATAAACATCTCTGATTATTATAATAATCAAGTATGTATGAAATTTGGTTTTTCGAATATTCTGTATTTGTACAGCGATCTCTTTGAGCCGCTGCAAACAACCGATACAGTATCCGCTCACGATGGTGGTTGACGCCGGACTGAGTGAAGCAGTCTATTTAGTAAAACAATTTACATACAAGGCTGCTAAAACACCGAAAATTTCGAAATTTTGCAGCCGAAAAAAATTAATCATAACTAAACAAAACAAAATTAAACTGCCATTTACATTCTATGGCTTTCCACATGATAGATGAAGAGATTAAAATAGATTGAGTTAAACAATTGATATTTTTAAAAGTTATCGCGTTTACCACTCCATACGGACTTGATAAATCTACACCATAAGCCACTAAAACCACTTTTTTATGTAAAAAATAGAAACTTATTGATTTAAAAAAAAATAAGTTCAACAATCATTTATCTTTCTGACAATATGCTTTTTATATCATTTCTATGTTCAATATGCTTGTTAGATACGATTTTATGCGACAAAACGTTGGAATCTTGATTTAGGTGATAGGAGAACATACCTACGCGCTTTGCGCTTAAGCCATACAATATTTCGTATAGTTGCCACACTTGCCAGGCAGGTTGGAAACTGCAGTTGCTATCAGGAAGATGCTGTTGCCCATCTCCTAAAGTAAGGAGCCGATATTAAGTGGTTTAGATAATATAACTAAAGCCGTAACCAAAACATAAATGAGAACCGTCAGGAAAACGAGCGATAAAAGTACTTAACTTTTTTTATGGGTGACAGTCATAAAACTATACTTACGATAAAAAACATTATGCTGCAATTAATTTTTGTATCTTAAAACGTCTCGAAGACTCATCAACTTAGATTCTGATCAAAATTTTAAAAATGGTTTTCAATTCCTATAATAATTTTTGTTTATTTCTTTTACTATATTTTACTTCTTTTACTATATGTAGGTATGTAATTATTTTATATATTTTTTTATTACACACAACTAGATCCATTAGAAGTTGGATTTGACAGTCCTAAAAATATTATTGTGCGAGCACAGTGAAAAATTACCCGAATACGCAAGCATTAACGCGAGTGATCCTTTCACCGAATCCATACAGTTACAGTCGAAAGTAATATTCGTCGAATAATAAAAAAGAGATCTCTCCCGCTCTGTAGTTATCATAGAAAAACGAATTAAAAAGCGCGGGCCTTCTAAAAGTATGGTTTCGGCAAAGGATTGGATAAAATGATAAAAATGAAATATGATGGCTGTGCGGGCTTGATGCGAGCTTGGTTACTCAATGTTAGTGTTGGGAAATTAGTTGTATCGATTGCAGTGAAGTTTTTGAAACTTCACGAAGTTAATAATCCTGAGTGAGGATAATTTATCTTTATGAAATAATTTAGCAAATCATAAATATTACATCACCGTATGGTGAAGATATCCACTATCACATATCGTCCCGTGGGTGTCGTAAGAATCGACAGAGGAGAACTGAAGCAGGAGATGGGCGGCAACATCTTCCTGATAATAAAATAACAATTCAAAGTAATAAAACACTGCGGTTGCCAACCCGCCTGCCAAGCTTGGCAACTATAGCGAATTCTCCTCCATGAGGCAAACTATGGAGAAGGACTATGTTTAGCAATGACTTTTATAGGCTCTAAAGAAGGGAAAGAAGAAGAAGAAGAAGATATTATATAGGAGCAATTCTAATTTCATTTCATATTGACAGTGGTAGCAGTAGTGTCAATTACCTCTTAATAGTCCAAAAGTAAGGGTCAGCTGTGGTCTATGAAAGGTAAAAAAATATTACAATGAGCGGAGTTATTAAATAATCGTAAGCAATATCAAATCCTTGGAGGAATAAGCCAATTGACCTGTAATTCATCATAATCATCATCATCATCACCACAGTCCTTCACAAGTACGTCTACTGTTGCACATAGGCCTCCCCCAAAAAATACCGCAAAACACGTTCCTGGACCACTATCTTGTACTAGGAAAGGACTATATCCAGGAAATGACTTTTTTTTAATAGAATAAGGGTGACAAACGAGCACACACCACCTGATGGTAAGTGGTTGCTGTGGTCTATAGACATCTACACTCTTCTTTGATTACCAATCAAAATGCAGATGCGTTGTCACCCGTGAGGACTAAGGTGGAATGCCTCGTTTCCAGTAAACAGGGTCTCCGGTTCTCTACACTCACCATACGAAACACAGCAGCGGTAAGCTGAAATTTTTCGCTGGTATTCTGTGAGAGCGTGGTCCTTCCACGCTCGAGCCGACCCATTCGTACTACAACCATAATATAGCTGCAGCATGGCTCTGCCACGTATATGTACGTACCTTACCACGTACTTAAACGAACTATCGCAGACGACAGCACTATAATCATTAAATTATAATAATTATCGATAGATAATGCTGTTACCATGAGCGTCGGCGTAAGGAAACATATAAAATATATATTTTTTATAGAATAAATGTGATAAGCGAGCACACAGTTCTCATGGTAAGTGGTTGGTAATCCGCGAGGGCTAACATGAAATGCCTTTATTTCAAGGACGTATGAAGTCTGGAAACTCGAATGCACACTCTTGCAGCTCAGACATAATAAGAGGCTTATTTACTTTATTAAGCAAAGGTTGCAAAACTGCATATATAAAGTTCGATATTTTTTAGAATGTTTGCCAAATGATGGTTCATTGTATTGTTATTTAAAACCACGCTAAATTTGTCTCGTATTTTTTAGTTTTATGATGCACGCTAGGTAAGGTGCATAGTATTTGGCTACTGTGCCAGGATTCTTGAAATCTTAGTAAGCGTGATGTAGCATCATCATTATCTTTTACTTTACTAAAAATCATTTTTACCGATATTAATCATTTGTATGTGTTTTGAGCACAACACTACACATATGCTAGTCAGTTCACATGATATGGAAACTAGCATTTTTTTAATAATTAGAAAAAAAATAATCCTACTAGTATTATAAATGTGAAAGTTTGTGATTTTTGTTAATCTTTCACGCAAAAACTACTGAATGGATTTTAATGAAACTTTACAATAATACAGCTCATACGTCACAATAACACATAAGCTATAATTCATAAAAATATTTAGTAAATTGGCCAAAATATAACGATAAATGTTAAGTAAGTCTGAAAAAAAATCTTTCTGTGAGCTATTTTGGCGTGAACACGTATCACGCAAAAACCTGTGAACCGATTTGGATTGGACTTTCACTAGCAAATAGCTGATGTTATAAGGAGTAACTAAGGCTACTTTTTTTTGTGTTCCGCGCAACAATCGCGTGGAACAACTAGTCGTCTATAATTTCTTAAAAGTCATTAAGTAACTGTATTTCTATTATTGTATACAAAATGTAATATTATATGAAATATTAATACTGGTAGTTTTATACGCAATCATCGAATAAAATAATTGATTTTTACTCAACTATCCCAAAAGGAGGGTCTCAGATCAATAAAGAAGTATATTGTTCTAAGGAAGGGAGCTTAGTATTTTCGTTTGTGACCTTGAGTTTTAAGGACTTGACGAATTACGAAGTGGAAGATGTCGTTTGATTCACACTAATGCTATTTTTTTCTATGCCTCCGCTGTCCGTCCGTCCATCCGTCTATCTATCCGTCCTTCTGTTTGTCAGCAGGCTGTCTCTCATGATCCGTAATAGGTAGACAGTTGAAATTTTCACAGAATTTGTTGTCTGTTGCCGCTATAACAACTAATAATAAAAATAAAATAAATAAAAATTAAAGCGGGCCTGCCGCTATAACCCTTCATGCGCGAATTCGACTCGCACTTTGCCGGTTTTTTAATAATCCTAAACTTGTTAAATTTGTTAATTTAAAAATCTATTTGTGAATTTAGCATGATACATACAAATTTTGTCATCTTTTTACGTAAAGTTAATTGTGTTAGATAGTTAGAAAAACATGTCATCACTCAGTTATAACACCCTAGAGGGGAACGGATCACATTTTAATATTTTTATATATTTTGTTACGGAAACTAGCATATATATATATATATATATATATATATATATATATATATATATATATATATACATATATAAATCGGTAGCAGTGAACTTTTTTTTTATATAGAAGAGGGGCAACGTGTGGCAACTGATAATAAGTGATGTAAATAAAATAAAAAACAATTTTGCTTCCGTTCAATGTGGATAGATCACACGTGGCTCAAACATCCGAATGCCAGTGCCCAACGTCAAAAGAATTAAAAAGTGGCGCGTTGCAAATGGGTTGCAAAAAATCAACATCGATGCCCGCCGAAACCGTCAAAGTAACTTTATTAAGGCCCTGGCTTTGAGAGAGGATTACGTGCCGCTCATGCTCCATATATGAGCGCCACGCGAAGACTTTTCTAGAAATGTGCCGGTGGAAAAAAGGAATTAAAACGCGTTGTTATCAACTATTTCGTGGATTTAAGAATGTTTCTTTCTTTTTAATAACATTCCTATCAACCATCCCTTTCCTTCCAAGGAGTTCGCCTGGTATGGCATCTCCCTATAACATTTTTTTATAGGATTACGGTGACAAGCGAGCACACGGTCCACCTGATGGTAAGTGGATGCTGTGGCCCATGGCCATTTACATCTCTTCTTGATTAAGAATCAAAATGCAGAAGCGTTGTTATCTGAATGCCTCGTTTCCAGTAAAAAGCGTCTACGGTTCTCTACACTCACCATACGAAACACAGCAACATTAACCTGCTACTTTACGTTGGTATTCTGTGAGAGCACGGTCCTTCCTCGGTCGAGGAAGTGCTACAACTATACTACTAATATAGCTGCAGCGTGGCTGTACCACTTAAAAGAAGAATGAAAGGAGGAATATTCGTAAAAAGAAAAAATAGAATGATTTTTCTTTTTAATAATATTCCTATCAACCTACTACTAGGAGTTAAACCATCACTTTTCTTCCAAGGAGTTCGTCTGTTAAGGCTACTCACTCTAAAATATCTTTCGCGCCAAGTGTATAGAGAGTCAGTATAATCACAGGCTGATAGGCATTACATTTTATGCCTTAAATGTGACAACGTAACTGCAGCCTTCTTTGTTTGAAGTTGACTGCAGGTTTCCACGGACTGCAGCAACAACTTACCATCAGAAGTGATAGTTGATTTGCTACTTTAGTGTCATAAAAAACAATATAAGAATGAGCCATCCGATTGTAAGTGGTACGTGTTAGAGTCACGCTGCACATATTAGTTGTAGCACGAATGGGTCGGCTCGACCGGAGCTTAGCAGCGTAAAGCAAGGCTGCTGTTTTTCATATGGTGAGTGTAGAGAACCGGAGACCCTTTATACTGGAAACGAGGCATTTCATCTTAGTCCTCACGGGTGACAACGCATCTGCATTTTGATTTGTAATCGAGGATAGATGTAGATGTCTATGGGCTACAGCAACTACTTAAAAATATTTAACTGCCTAATTAAAAATATTTTGAAGACGTGTGAAGTCGACAAACAAGCATTGCGATATATCTGTGCTCGTATATTGGTTCTCTTGCATACACTCGAAAGTATATTGGTTGTAAGTTTTAGTTACGTATCAAAAGTTCAAATAAGTAAGTAAGTAAGTTACAGCCTATATACGTCCCACTGCTGGGCACAGGCCTCCCCTCTTTTCTGAGAGAGTTTTAGGGCAAGGAAATGTCAGCTGCTTTGCCCCAATGCGTGTTGGTGAACTTCACATGTCTTCGAAAAATTTTTTTTTTATTTCTCAGACATGCAGGTTTCCTGACGATATTTTCATTCACCGCCGAGCACGTGGTAAATCAGGACTTAAAATTGCAATTAACAATTTAATTGGCGCCGGCGGAGATCGAACCCGGTTTGCTCGAGTACTGCGAAGCTTAAAATTTGCTATTAACACTCTTCACGTGATAGAGCCATGCTGCAGCTATATTATTGGTATAGGTGCAGCACGAATGGGTCGGCTCGACCGGGGAAGGACCACGCTCTCACAGAATACCAGCGTAAAATAGCAGCTTAACGCTGCTGTGTTTCAACAGTGGTAGAGCCACGCGGCAGCTCTTGCTGTCACACGGATGGGCCGGCTCGAACCGGGGTGGTACCACGACCTCACAGAAAACCAGCGTGAAGTAGAGGTTTACCTCTGCGTTTCGCTTGGTGAGTGCAGGTGGCCAGAGGCCCTTTTTACTGGAAATGAGGCATTCCATCTTAGTCCTCACGGGTGACAACGCATCTACATTTTGACTTGTTATTGAGGATAGATGTAGATGTCTATGGGCCGCAGCAACCACTTACCATCAGGTGGACTGTGTGCTCGTTTGTCACCCTTATCCTATAAAAAAAAAAAAGTGTAGAGAACTGGAGACCCTTTTTACTGGAAACGAGGCATTCCATCTTATTGCTCATGGGTGACAACGTATCTGCATTTTGATTCGTAATCGAGGATAGGTGTAGATGTCTATGGGCCACAGTAACCACTTACCATCGGGTGGACTGTGTGCTCGTTTGTCACCCATATTCTATAAAAAAAATAACAATTTCATTCGTGCCGGCGGGTATCGAACCCGGGTTGCTCGCGTACTGTAAAATTTACAGCGAGCGCTAACCATCTGAGCTATCACGACTTAAAATACTACTAAAATGTTCAAATAACTACGTGTAATGTGTCCATTGATGAACATAGGCCTCCCCCTTGGGTTACCTTATATACCATAGTTGCCCCTTGTAAGGCGGGTTGACAACCGCAGTTTTTTTTTTAATTTTTTAGTTGTTATTATGAGTACACTGTTACATATTTGTTTGTTTGCCCTCTGTCGCCCCTTACGACACCCACGAAATGATATGGAGTAGCAGATTATCTTATATCACCACTACACTGTCAACACCGCTACTACGCGGTCGGTAAGATTTTCATTGCAAGTAAATAAATTGTAACAGACTTGAATAATTAAAACATATTTTTCTTCCCTTTGTAATTAATTGTTGAAATATACTTAATTTTTTTTTTCATTTTCAAAACAAAAGTTATAATGAAATGAGTATGTATACGTGTGAGACTACCAATTATTTTATTACCTAGGTAATTACATCATGCAAATAAATAAATAAAATATCATCTGCGCAGTTGTAGCGTCTCGATGATCGAATCAGCCAGCATCATTGTCCGATAAATAGGCAGTTAATTTAGAAGGACATCTAGAAAATTTATCAAGTTTGCTTATAACTTGTCCAAGTACCCTTTACAAAGTAGTCACTTACTCCCACCAAGGCGGTATTTAACAAACATCCAAAAAAAATGGCAGACGCCGCTACAAAAAAGTGCCTTGTCTATACTAAACAATAGCCTTTACTTCGCTTTGCCCTCCAACAAAGGAATTACCGATGCTACCATAGATAAATAATATTTTTCATAGCCATCTTTCTTTGACTTCTGTTTAAGTTGTAAGATTCTAGCGTTTAATTTTTTTTAAATAGTTTGATGATATTTTTTGGAAATCCTAGAAAATATCGTAGTTTTAGACAGTGGAGATGAGCCAGACCTGGCCAGAACTAAAATACACAGATGCCGTCTGGTCGCCAATCGACCTACCGAGTGTAAGAATTATAGCAGATTTACTGACGAATGTTTGTGAATTTCATAAAAAGGGTTATTATAATATTTATCTACTTCACCATCTTCATCGGTCCGTAGAAATTCACTTTTGGACAGGAACAGAAACAGAAACTTTTGTTATTCAATATAGATTATAAATAATATTTATTGAAAGTCACTCTTTTGTTTAATTACCACTGGTTCAAAAAAAGACCTCTGTCCTGGGAAGAACCAGCAAGAAACCCAGCTGTTTTTTTAAATGACAGCTTACAGTCATGTATGTTACACAATTAACCACATAAAACAAATTAGAAATAGCTTGGTAGCGATCACCTCTGCCCCAGGGGTTATTATCATCCATAAATTCCTTAATATTATAATCGACATGGGCATCTCCCGTGGTAGCGAGGAGTTGACTTCTTGTCATGCTAGGCAGGCAGATGACGTTCACAGTTACAGTCCGGCGTCTTTGACACTGCTGTCCATCGCCGTTCTGAGTAATATCCATATTAGGTAGGATTACACTGACAATGTATTATATAATAAAGTCAAAGGGAATATGCCGCCTTTTTCTGAAATGTCATCTTCATATGCGCAGTACTCAAAAAGTTTAAAAGTTTTATTAAAGAAAACTGTACAAAACAATACAGTACAGTACAATTATAATATCAAGGAATAAATGTATGAAAATAACTCCTGGGAATAAGGTGATTGCCACAATGCTGGTTCTATGAAAATTCATTTAAAAATTATACAAACAAAATTATTGATAAGTGAAAATTAAATACGTTTAAAAAAGTCCCGCTGGGTTTCTTGCTGGTTCTTCCCAGGACGGAGGCATTTTCCGAACTAGTGGTCAAAAAAAATTACTCTCAATAAGTATTACGTAATTATCAATATCGAATAAAAAATCATTCTATTCTATTCTATTCAAACATTTTGATACTTAATTGTAAATTTATAGTAAAAAATGCTTCCCAGTACGAGATTAACATTCGAGAATCTGGAACTTTTCTTACCCATCGTTGTATGGCCGGCCCAAAGTCATTTCAGCCTACTGGAAAAATTAAATTATAAATTTACATATTTTCTTGCGTATTAATTCCCACCCGCTCTACGCTTATCACTTGCTACCTAATCCGAGGGAGCGTTAAGGGTACTTCATACGAGTTATTAGCTCTTTTGTGGAGTGCTCTCATATTTAACGCATCGGCGGCGGCGCGCCGCATGGGATTGGTATTTGTTTAAATTTCACCATTGTTGCTTTAGTCTCAACAGATATAGGCATCGATTGGCTATTGCGGAAACATATTTGTTCTTTTCGCCTTTGAAGGAAAATGATCGAATGTGGATACAGCCTTGTATCTTGAATGTATCTGTTTTCCGTCTAAAAATACTCTGAGGAATAGTGTTGTACTTTATCAAACATTTTGGAATACATATTGTAGAATACTCTGGCGTGGCAGTTTGTTGATACCCACGGCATACATTTCGCAGTCAATCTACAATCTAGGTATCTTATATCAGGATAAACAAGATGGTATATCCGTATCATCTTATCAACATATCTATGGTATTGCATAAATATTTGTCAACCCACCTGCTAACCTTGGCAATTATGGCAAATATTCCCCCTATGAGGCAATTTATGAGGAGGCCTGTGTTCAGTAGTGAACTTTTGATAATATTAACAGTATGAAAACAGAAACGCAGTCGGGAACACTTAATAATTTTATACATTAAACAAAAAGAATGGTATGCTTATCCAACAGTGAAATAAACGGATTGCTTATGGTTAATTTAACCAAACTGCAATCAATGGTGCGGAAAATCGCAAATGCTGCCCACAGAAATAAAGATGGCCGCTTGACAAATGCAAAAAGCGCGCCAAAACCCTTTGGGAGCTGTCAAATCAAACGGCGGCAGATGTCGGTAGTTAGCAATTTGGTGGATCTGTTGACAATTTCATTGTAATTTATCGTTCTATGATAATTGTTTCGACAGCTGAACGGTATCTGGATAATTGAGGTTGGAAAGTGTACCGATAATTACATTTGGGACGTAACTATTTCAAACTACATAAATTTCCAGTTTGAGAAGTTATAATATTACCACAGATGTTAATTCTAAATTATTATATTCTATACACTCTGGTTCTACTGTGGATATCCTTATTTTTAAGTCTAGAAACGTCTAAGAAACCCCGAGCATAGCCCTCTCCATAGCTCGCAGAGTGACCTTGAGCTTTCTCGTACTGGTAGGCGACGTTTTTTATACAAATAGCGTGACAAAAGAGTACATAGTCCATCTGGTGGTAAGTGTTTGCTGTGACCTATAGACATCTACATACATCCTCGTTTGCGAATCAAAATGCAGATGCGTTGTCTGCCTAGATGACTAACATGGAATGCCTCTTTTCCAGTAAAAAGGGTCTCGGGTTCTCTACACTCACCATACGAAACACAGCAGTATTAAGGTGCTAAATTACGCTGGTACTCTGTGAGAACGTGATCCTTCCCCGGTTCAGCCGACCCTATTACACCAATTAAATTGTAAATTACAATTTTATTACCAATGTAAATGTTTACCGCATGTTTGAATTTTCTTCGTCTAATAAAATGTTTCAAGGACATGTGAATTCCGTCAACACGTATTGAAGTCGCACGATGAAATAATTGATTTATAGCCGACTCAGAAATGAGGCAGTTTAACAGTGGTAGAGCCACGCGGCAGCTTTTGCTGTCGCACGGATGGGCCGGCTTGAACCAGGGTGGTACCACAACCTCACAGAAAACCAGCGTGAAGTAGAGGTTTACCTCTGCGTTTCGCTTGGTGAGTGCAGGTGGCCGGAGGCCCTTTTTACTGGAAATGAGGCATTCCATCTTAGTCCTCACGAGTGACAACGCATCTGCATTTTGATTCGCAAACGAGGATAGATGTAGATGTCTATGGGCCGCAGCAACTACTTACCATCAGGTGTGTGCTCGTTTGTCACTCTTATCCTATAAAAAAAGGCATTTTCTCAGTAGTGGAACATTATATAGATGAAGTTATAATAGCTGTAATTAACTTTCTTGGAATCTAAACCCTCACTACTCTGGGTACTCCAGGACGAAAGCCACGCGGTCTGCGTAAGGCCTGGCATGTAATAAATATAACAACATGTCGGATTAAATAATAACAAGCACACGTTAACGAGAGGGCGGCACGCTTTGAAGTGATCCTTAATTACAGTTACCGCTTCTGCCAATTTTGAACCGCGTATCCATATCTCTGGTGCGTGCATCAATTAAGTATTGGATTTTTAGCGGGGGGTAACTTAAAACGTTTTATTAATTACTGTGAATACTTTTCTACCGACCTCAAACAGAAGGAGGTACTCAATTAGACTGTATGTTTTTTATGTATGTTACCGTATAACTTCTTTATGGGTGAACCGATTTCGATGATTCTTTCTTTATTTGAAAGGTGGTACTTCATATATAGTTACACATATAAATTTGATCAAGGTTTGACTAATAGCTTTTGAGTGAATTTTGGCTCTTTCTATTGCTTTTACAGCTTTAAAGAGTAAAACGAATTGATTTTACATCTTAACTGCTTGCTGCTATGCTCGCTTACACTAGCCTGTTTAAAACAGCGGCTTCCACCTACGAGGTCACTTTTGTCACTACGTAATTACATGCACTGGTATAGAAAATCTCGTTCCGTGAATAGAATCGTCAACTGTCATGCGGTGTAGGCGTAAAGGAATCCAGCACTCTATTTCGTCCCGTGTGTGACGTCTCGTAGTCGAGAAATGCCAGAAAGATTAGAATGACTACCGATAGATGGCAGTGTAATCAATCAAAATCAAATAAAAAAAACAATCTTGTTAACGCCAGTCGTAATATACCCAGACTTGTTACCAGGAGCAGTTTCATTAGTGCGAAATGTATGGTATTAAGATTGTCAATTAGCATACCAAGCGAGATAATTTAGACAAATTATCTTTATAATCGAAGACGAATATAATCACTAATGTGATAAAAACATGCGCGAGTGCCGTGGAACACTCGGTTGGAACGAAGTTCCTTTTGTAGTATATTATTATTGATAAACGTATTATATTATTGATTAACAAATAGCGTCGTTTAAAATAATATTGTCTTCATGGCAAGATAAGAAAAAGTGCGAGGGAGATGGATATTATGAAAAATTTTACATTTTTTTTTCGCCTAGCCTCCATCCGTGAAATACGTACCGAGCGATAAAGAATTTTGTTCCAAAAAGTTTTTCTTATTTTTTGCAATGAAAATTCAATTCATTCATTGCATTCATTTCATTTAACCACAGATAAAATCAAAATCTATCAACTTAGCAGTGAACAGTTAGCAGAAACCAATGAAGAGAAACGTAGCTTAATAACACAGCGGTTTTATAAAAATAAGCTACTGTTATCTTTGTATCAAACTAGCAGTAAACAAAGTGAAATCAATAATAATAGAGTCGAAAAATAAAATTGCTAATTTGTTGCTGGAAACAAGTGTATGAAAAAATAATAAAATTGTGTTATATTATACGTGGTAAAGCCATGATGCAGGTATATTATAGTTGTAACACGAATGTATCGGCTTGAGCGGGGAAGGACCACACTCTTACAGAATACCAGCGTAAAATAGCAGCTTAACGCTGCTGTGTTTCGTATGTTGAGTGTAGAGAACCGGAGACGATTTTTACTGGAAACGAGGTATTCCATCTTAGTCCTCAAGGCTGACAACGCATCTGCATTTTGATTCGCAAACGATGATAGATGTAGATGTCTCTGGACCACAGCAACCACTTACGATCAGGTGGACTGTGTCCTCGTTTGCCACCTTTATTTTATAACATAAATAATTTAAAAAAAATACCCGGACTGGACATCCGTTAGCTAACTACAAATGTTCATGCTATCGTAGCAAATGGTTTTTAATTAGAGAGATGCAGTTATAGATTTTGTTGTCAGGCGTAATGACGTTTATTATCACAAATGAAATCACAATTTTGTTTCTATTTTGTTGCTGACTTTATGAGCATTCCTGATGTAATTTCTGACCAGTAACAAGATCTATAACTGCATGTCACCTATAAAATACATATCAAAATAGCCCTAGGAGCGGACTTAGAAGTAGGCACACACCAAGCCGTAGTATAAGAGAGCCACAGAATAACTACAGGCCAAATTTTTTTTTCATTTAGGAAGCATTGATTAGTCTCTTACCACATGCACGTCGATAAAGTAAAACATCGTGTAGAAACCTGCACATAACTTTTTTTTTTTTCATAACTTGTTGTCACTCTTACTTCTATAAAAAAAGATTGGATTATAATTCCAAAAATAGTTATTTTACAACTTTTTGTTTATTTAAACATGTTAATTAAGTCATGATCAAACATTTGTATCCTTATAATATAATGTACTCATATTTAAACCACAAACACCCTCGAGTTATGGGGTTGGGTTACATGATTTAGCAATTACGCGTCCCCACGTTGTAGCCGCCGTTTTAAATCCATGGTTTAGCGTTGTCTACTGGAGATTAGTGATTATTATGTTCGAACGAAGATAAGTATAACTTTCGACAGGTGTATTTTTAACAAAGGGTGTTAGGGGGGATCCTAGCACCATTTTGTCTAAATACCAACGTAACCAGCTTGCAGTCTAAAGATTGACAATCTTTTGACAACTATGTAAATACCTACCTATGTAAAATGTAAATCCATATTTTTCTTAATAGCCCTCCCCCATAGATTATCTCCTTTTTTAATTAAGGTTTTTGGCTTGGTTGCTTGTCATTTAAGCCATGGCTTCATTTATCTGTTTATCAAGTGATACTTTATAGTAAGCTGTGTAGCCGGTGGAAGGAAAAGGGGAGATCTCCCACCGGGCAAGGTGTTCTGCCCGGGGAGCGACCAACGCTCCGAGTTGTAGCTCGGAGCTATTGTATATATATTATACTGCTTTAACTTCGAAACTTTGATAGCGCGATTTAGGCTTCGATGTGTTTTCGCTTGTGGCGTGACGACAGCGCCGCCACATCACCCCCCTGCTTAGACAGGAGGTCGATAGTGCAGTCCAATTGCCGGTGCGTCCTTAATGCAGGAGGGGAATGCATGCTGTGTGCGTAAGGGCAAGTGACGCCGCGCCGGTGCGAACGATTTGCCGGTGTGTAATGCATGTCATACTACGCATTTGCAAGTGATTCCGATGAGGACGATGAGCCGGAGCAAGTGCCAGAAGTCTGCTTTATAAATCTGCGGTGAGTCGAGATGAAGGCAAGTATAATCTGCAAGAGTGCCGTGAAGCAGAGGCGAGCAGTAAGGCTCAGGAGCCGTGCCGAACACTGTAGCGCAGAGAGTAGCTTGAAGGAATAGGAAACATTATTATTCAAGTGCTGCGATGAACCTTTGTAAAGCTAGATGGCTTGCAGAATGTGAAGACTGCAGACAATATCAGCTCGGGAGCGAATAAATGGGGTACTTGAGGACGATGACGAAAGTTTGAAGTTGTAGTTTCCGAAGGTAGTAGGTTGCGTGTTCATATCACGTTAGTTCACGTCACGTCAGGGTGGAAGGCAAAGGGGAGATCTCCCGCCGGACAAGGTGTTCTGCCCGGGGAGCGTCCAACGCTCCGAGTGGTAGCTCGGAGCTATTCTATATATATACTGGTTTAACTTCGAAACTTTGATAGCGCGATTTAGGTTTCGATGTGTTTTCGCTTTTGGCGCGAAGACAGCGCCACCACAACTGCTTCACAATATCTTTATGCGTCACATTGCGTAGTTTTTGGGAGATTTTGATGGCAATTTCAAAAAAAAATTGAGCCAGATGATATTTGGCGAAAGTATCTCAAGGCGCCTAAGCAGACAGATACCTTATCTCGATATTCACATCACCACGCACCACTCTTATCGATCAATATTCACTTCAAACCCTTATTTAAACAATAATACAGAAACAGCAATCCGCTGCCGTTCAAGTTCCCGACAAAACTCGATTACCTCATTTTTATTAATTTATCACACTTTATCAAAAGTCCAATGTTCAACAGAGGCTACCCCCATGAATTTTATATTTTTGCCATAGATTTATTATTTTTCCCATATATTTTAAAATAGACGGCCCCGTGGCGTAGTGGGTTAGAAATGGGTTGTGGCGCCGCGGCGCGGGTTCAAATCCCGCACGGAAAAAGTATTTGCATGGCCTATATTAATTTTTGCGGGTTTAGATATTTATCCTTGTGTAATTTGTATTTTTAGACTAGCTCCACGATACAGGAGAAATCATAGTGAGAGGGTAACAAAATAAAAAAAAGTTACACAGAGGGGATATTTACCATACATACCACGCGTTTTTATTATGTGTAGTTTTTATCAGAAATAATATGCTGGACCCAGCTCCTATCATCTCACTCACGCCTTTTAAGAAACCTACGTGATAATATATGGTGGTGGCTTCTCTTATATATGGCACATTATTACATTTTGCAAGCGGTTTTTCGACCGTTTTTTTATTATTTCCAGTTGTTATCAGGAAGATGCTGCTGTCCGTTCCCGTATGACTTGACCTTTGTGTTGTGTTGACCTCTTACGATACCCAAGGGAAGATAGATTGGTAGATTTTCTTATACACGACATATATCTATTTAAAATAAATTTTATGATCTGTATAGCTTTAGTAGAATACTTGTTTTTTTATACTATTTCTGAATACGCTTACCCCTGAGCTACCTTGGTTTTTAACGTATGGCACTATAATTTTAGCATTGTAAATCTACAGAAAAATATCACTAACGGTATAAGTAGCGGCACGAAAGTCTAGCGGTGACCGTTATGGCGCATAAGTTGAAAATAAGGTATCATGGGGTAGTAAGCGGGTCGCGGTGCGGGCGTGCGTATCGTTCGCATGCGTTGGTTGGTTCGTGCGTATCGTTCGCACGCGCTGATTGGCTCTCCAGTCGCATTCGTGTAGTTCAATTCGTGCGTGAACTGTATATAGATACTGATCTATGCGCAGCTACCCCCACCAAGTTTCGTTCATCGCTAGACTTACGTACCGCGACTTAATAATGTTCTCTTGATAGCTCACATTGTCTAACCACCTCAAGGAGACTACAGGAGCTAAACGCAAGTTTTATAATGTCTTAAAGTATATGATCCACTGCTATAACCAAAATCAGAAAAATATATAATAATTTCAGGATATATGCTAGTTAGATAGTGTCATGAAAACATGATACTAATTTGATGAAAAAAATTACAAAGATACGTCTAAACATTTCTTTTAACGATGAATAACCATACTAATACATACGCAATCATTCTGATTTTTGGCATATTATTCTACAAGCAACATATTAACGTAATAGTGTTTTAATTTTTTAGCCCAATCTATACATTTCAATTATTTCATTAAATTCTTATTTCTGAACATAATACATACGCATATGCGCGTAAACGACTGTGTACCGACAGTGCCGGCGGAGGCCTTACAGAAATTGTGTAAATGTGTGCGTGCGTCACTCGAGGTCACTTAGCTCTTGTAGTCTTTCTTGATCAAATATACAATATGATGCAATAACAGATATGTACAGGGGAAATGATAATATAATACCTAAAAACTAGGTTTTTCTGGTTTTGTAGTTCAGACTAGGATTCCAACTCTTCCTGAGATAAGTTATGTATAGGTTAAATATACTAGGTAAGTAGATACACATTTAACAACTCTCGTAGGTACGTTAAGTACCATTACCGCGACCCATTCAATCATAGTGTTTATAGTCATTAAATGCCCCATGCATTTGGACCCCCTCTCACTGGTACGCGATAGTCCCCGGTGCCCCATCTCAGTCCCACCGGGACGCGCATCCGATATGTCCATAAAATTGCTCTATTTTGCCAGTTGTTTAGACAATCTTTTATGAAGGCGACTTGCGGTTTTTTATTAGCCAATTTTTTCTCGTGACGTTTTGTTTAGGGTGCGTTTTAATATAAGTGTTCATTTAGTTTGAAAAAAAAAATGGATAGGTTATTTTTGTTTACGAACGCTTAATCAATGATTTTTATTGTAAAAAGAAGTTTGGAGGAAAGTAAAATATCCTGTGGATACTTATCGCCCAGTTCACAAAAAAGGAACCGGGAAAAATTTAAAAGTAACTGTTAAATTGTTTAACCTCAGAAATTATGATTCAAAGAATGTGTTAAAGGAATATAAAATGCCTTTTAAAGGACATTGCTAAAACTTGCCTAAGAACTAACATATATTTGACAATTACCAAAATTCTTATCCTTAATTATGCATTAGATAACATCCATTAGATAGTAACGGATACTTCTGAATTGTGAAATGAAAATAAAAAGGACTTTTTCGAATTTAAATTTTGTACCCATTTTTTAATACTAATGTGCAGCGTTTATGGCCTCCTGTGATTTGGCCAATCGCACAATACCTTCACTCACATATTTCAAAAGTTGTCATAACTATAAATATTTCAAATATATTATTAAGTATATTTGAAATCAATGTTTTACAACATTATATTTCAGAAATCACTTTTTTGTTTCCATGGTCATAACAAATCTGTGACTTTTGGATTTTGTTATATGTGTGTTAAATTTCTATATAATTTTGTTTAATAGTGTAATGACATAACGACACATAGTTTTTGTAGAGCCATGCTGCAGGTGTATTAGTAGTATAGTTGTAGCACGAATGGGTCGGCTCGACCGGTGAACGACCACCCTCTCACAGAATACCAGCGTAAAATAGCAACTTAACGCTGCTGTGTTTCGTGTGGTGAGTGTAGAGAACCGGAGACCCTATTTACTGGAAATTAGCCATTCCATCTTAATCGTCACGGGTGACAACGCATCTACATTTTGATTCGAAATCGAGGGTAGATGTAGATGACTATGGGCCGCAGCAACCATTTACCGTCAGATGGACTGTGTGCTCGTTTGTCACCCTTATGCTATAAAAAAACTAACGGATATTCCTTCTTTCTTTCTTTATCAGCACGTAGAAGTTCATCACTGAATGCATGCATATACACCTCAAACCATGATCTTCTTCTTTTTCCTTCTTTTTCCTGGCTTTCGTGCGATTGTGGGTTGTCGTTTCTGGCATGTTAATAGATTTCAGGTCGTTTTTTAGTGTTTGCAACCAGGTTATTGGTGGTCGTCCACGGCCTTTCTTCCCCTCTTCTATGTTCATAACTTTTTTAGTCACATGGTCATTATCCCGTCTCATCACGTGTCCGCACCAACGCATACGGTTTTCTCTAAGCTTTTCGTGCACCATAGCAACCTTGAAACTACCACGAATATAATAGTTTCTTATTTTATCAATTCTAGAAACTCCTCCAGACCAACGTAACATTTTCATCTTAGTGACGTGAAGTTTTTGTTCGTCCGTCTTTCTCATCAGCCAGCACTCCGATCCATATAGCAGAGCTGGTCTTACTGCTCTTTTGTATATATTGCCTTTTATTTTAATAGGCATACGGGAGTCGCATAGAATGCCAGACAGCGATCTCCATTTTAACCAAGCTGTTTGGGTTCTATTTTGTATATCTCTATCTGTACTTGCGTTTGGTGCTACAATGGATTCGAGACACTTAAACTCTTCAACTCTTTTAAGAGGTCCACCTTCGATAGATGGACATGGAATAACATCCATATTGGCACCAATAAAATTACAGTACATGTATACAGTCTTCTCTCTATTCACTCTCATCACTCTTCTTTCTAAGGACTCCTTCCATACTGTCAGGTCTGATTGTACTTCTGTCAACGATTCGGCTATGAGTACTATATCATCGGCGTATAGAAGTGACCATGGTGCTGGTTTCTGAATGTCCATAGTGATATAGTCCATTACTAGGTTGAATAGGAGAGGACTTACGGTCGAGCCCTGGTGAACCCCCACTCCGACTTCAAATGGTTCACTTTTCCCTGCTGGGCTTACCACTTTTGTTGCTACATTGTGGTACAGATCTTTTAGGAGCTCAATAGAATGCTCCTGCACCAATTGCGCTCTTAGTGCTTGCCAGATTAGCTCTCGAGGAACTCGCTCAAACGCCTTTTCAAGGTCAATGAAAACAAAGTGAAGATTTTGTTTGCGTGACTTGTACTTTTCCATAATTATTTTCACTGAGTGAATTGCATCTGTAGTGTCCACCTCACTAGTGAATCCACACTGGTTTGGTGTAATTTTTGTAATGATTGACAGTCTTTTTACGAGGACACATTCCCAGATCTTAAGGGTCTGAGAAGTTAGTTTGATTGCTCTATAATTTCCAAAGTCCGCGATTTCCCCTTTATTCTTGTAGAATGGTATCAAATTGTTGTTTCTCCACATATCTGGTATTTTGGTGCTTATAAGAATTATGTTAAATAGGTTTGTCAGCCACGTTACGCCGGTATAGCCCACCTTTTTCCATAGCTCAGCTGGAATCTCATCCGGTCCGGCTGCTTTCCTATTTTTCATTTTTTGAATGGCTGCTTTTACTTCCTGGGTGAAATTACTTCAACTGGCCCTTCCGTGGGTCTGAGGAGTGTGAGTGGTTCCTGTGGAAATTTTTGATGTTGGTATTTAATGATTTTAAATGTAAAAGTGTACGCGAGAGTATACAATAAGTTGAGCATGGTTTTAACTTACTTTTGTCATGGAATCACATTTGTGACCGTTTTCTCTTGGCGATTTTCTATAAAAACTAATAATGTTACGACAAAATTTTGGCTCAAGATAAAGTTAATTTCAGGCATCGTGTAAATTGTCGAACATTTCATTTTTATGCATTTTATAAATTTGCCATTTTTAATATAATTCCCCTGACATTTCCAAGAAGCAAGTAAAAAACAAAATATAAACATAAAAAAAACAGTTGAAAATTGAGAAAAAGTAAATAATTGAGATTAGCGTAATCAATTTTTATATATTTGATTCGTTATTTTCATTAAAAAAGATTAAAAGAGTTTTTAACAAGAATAATTCGCTAATTTTAATTTATTTATTATATTTTAAATGATCTTAGTTTTAAAAAGAGGTTAATTTGTTAATCCCCTTTAACTCTGCATTTTCTACCGACTTCAAAAAGGAGACGGTTCTCAATTCGACTGTATGTTTTTATGTGTGTAACTTTTTTCTGGGTGATTCTTTTTTATTAAAAAGTTGGTGCTTCTCATGTATAATAAATTTCTCTCTATATAAATTTAATCGAGGTGTGACCAATCGTTTTTGGGTTATTCTTAATAATTTATACTGAAGTCGATTGTACAAAATTTTTAATTTTAAATTATATTCCTTGCCTATCAAACGCATCACTAGTGCCCCAATTACTAGCACTACATTTGTACGCTAAAAGGTATATTTTGATTTCGGCCAGTAATGGGGTAATGGAGTAATTACTTACATCCCTCACCCTCCGTACTCTGAGGGTGATATTTCCTCTGAGACTATCTCAAATGATAATGCCCTTTGATGACATTTACTTTTAATAGAGGATTTATTCGAAACTGCTAAAGTGTGTCTAGCGTATTAATGATATGTCATTTTTTATCTATACATATAAATAAAATTGAATTGTATGTCTGTAATAATAAAATAACTGGCTCTGAGAGTTATTTGCACGCTATTAAGACATAATATAAAAAAATTGTTACAATTTTTGTCTGTCTGTTTGTCTGTCCAGCCCAATTTTCGGAAAGGCTAATAAGATTGTGATGTAACTTTACGAAATGATAAAGAGCATTGCCAGGAGGATCTAGGCTGTATTTTATCCGAAAAACTTAAACAGTTTTTTTGGAAAAAAACGAATAATTTATAAAATTCTTCGTTTTCACCACATTAATAGATCTTATCCGGGTGAAGTCGGGGCGAGTCACTAGTCTAATTATATAATGGTCTAATCATAATAATTGCATTTTATAAAACTGTTTATTAAGATTGGAGCCTCCTAAAAGAGGACGATAGTTATTAAAAAATATGCTTTATGTCAAAATCAGAAATCAGATATAATTATTTCGATAAAGTTGCGTTCGAAATTCAAACTCATTGGAAAAGCTCTGACACGAATCAAATTTAACCATCGAATCGAAAACAAACATCTCAATTCAAATTTCAAACTGGCTTATTCTGAATTCAAATAGACAATAGTAGCTGAAGAGGCGCATTAGAGATCTAAAAGCGCGGCGTACACTGAGCAAATAATGCAAATGGATTTTGTTAAAAATACTACAAATAAATACTGTTGTTAATTTTTGCAGTATATTATTTTGTATTTTAAAACAAATAAAAAGAACAGTTAAATAAAATACAAATATATGTTTAAAAAGTATTTTGTGTTTCTATCAGCCTCATTATAAGTATTAAAAGGAATCATTAAGTTAACGTGATACCTCTATTGTTAGTATAGGATTTAACTTAAGCTTAGCTGGCTAAACTTAGGCCTTGAACAAATCGGCAGATTGCTCAAGATGCATTGACAATAAAAAAGACCAGTGTTTCACTCTGGGAGACTTTTTATGCACCAATTTAACAATTTTTTTTATAGAATGTTTTGACAAACGGGCACACAGCCCACCTGATGGTAAATGGTTAATGTGGTCAATAGACATCTACATTTATCATCGACTTTTTTTTTATAGGATAAGGGTGACAAACGAGCACACAGTCCAACTGATGGTAAGTGGTTGCTGCGGCCCATAGACATCTACATCTATCCTCGTTTGCGAATCAAAATGCAGATGCGTTGTCACCCGTGAGGACTAAGATGGAATTCCTCATTTCCAGTAAAAAGGGCCTCCGGCCACCTGCACTCACCAAGTGAAACGCAGAGGTAAACCTCTACTTCACGTTGGTATCCTGTGAGGTCGTGGTACAAACCCGGTTCGACCGGCCCATCCGTGCGACAGCAAAAGCTGCTGCGTGTCTCTACCACTGTTAAACTATGAACTAAAATGCAGATGCGTTGTCACCCGTGAGAACTAAAATGCAATGCCTCGTTTCCAGTAAAAAGGGTCTCCGGTTCTCTGCACTCACCATACGAACGAAACACATGGGCATACAGCTGCTATTTTACGCTAGTATTCTGTGAGAGTGTGGTCCTACCCTGGTCTAGCCGACCCATTCGTGCTACACCCATAATAATATAGCTGAAGCATGGCTCTACCACGTATAAATAGTTTATATTCATCATAAATAGTATTATTAATAAATTTGTACCAGATAATGATGATTATAATGATAATAATGGTAACGATGACATATGTTCTTCTAGAATTACATTAGAAATACAACACCATGACCATCTACTTCAACTTTTTAGGTGGCGGTATTATTTTTCTGCCTTGGTGTAGATGCCACCGTCTTACCTACTCGTATTTTTGCCGCCAAAGCGTTTCATTCTGAAGAGTGTAGGGAGCCAATATAATTACAGGCTGTAAGACATCGTATCTTAGGCCCGTATTAATAAACGTTACTCAACGACGAACTCAAGTGCGTAATCATTTCATAATTATTGTGCCCTCATTACGATGTCAGTACCTCAAGATCGTTGCTAATTAATACGCACATAAAAACAGTATCTCAAAACGTTAAAATCATAACCTTGTACTCAAGTGCGTGTACTTAAGCTGAGTAACGTTTATTAATACGGGCCTTAGTCCTCAGACGTGTCAATGCATCTATATCCGTTTTGATTTGAAGTTGGTTGTAGGTATCCACGCATTGCAGTAGCAACGTACCATCAGGGGAACTGTAAGTTCAATTGTTACTTCAGTTTTATATAAGGTTGATCAGTAGCCTAATGGCAGGGCACGGACCGCGAACTCGAAAGGTCTTGGGTTCGAATCCGCCATTCGACTACTGTCGTGGACCACTTCTAACACAAGCATTTTAAGCTTACCAGAAGTGGTTAAAGGGAATATTAGAAATGTTTAATCGCATTACTAGTATTTTCTTTTAAAAAGAAGAAAAAAAAAAGGTTGATATTACCCTCTTTCCTATTTTTGCCGCCAAATAGCAGCGAGTACACTGCTGTGTTTCGTTCTGAAGAGTATAGAGAGACAGTATCATTACAGGCTGTGAGACATCGCATCTTAGGCTCGTATTAATACTCGTTACTCAACGATGAACACAAGTGCGTAATCATTTGATACGCCCTCATTACGATATCAGCTTCTCAAGGTCATTCATCATCACAGCCCTTCACAAATCCACTGCTGAACATATCCCCCAAGGAATGCCACAAAACACGGTCCTGAGCCACCTGCATCCACCGACTTCCTGCATGTCTTACCAGGCCGTCACTTCATCTAGAGGGGGGACGCCCTACACTTCATCCACCGGTACGAGGCCGCCACTCGAGAACCTTTTTTCCCCATCGGTTTCTCTTCGGATTCTTAGAGCTACATGGCCGGCCCATTACCACTTCAGCTTACTAATCCGTTGGGCAATGTCGGTCGCTCTGGTTCTACTGCGGATATTCTCATTTCTAAGTTTATCACGCAGAGGAATTCCGAGCGTAGCCCTCTCCATAACTCGTTGAGCAACTTTGAGCTTCCCCATTCAGCCAGCAGTGAAGTACCATGTCTCAGTTCCATAGGTCAGCACTGACAACAGGCACAGGTTTTACAGTCTTGTTTTCAACTTTTGAGGTATACCTGTCGTGAAGATGTGCCGCAATTTCCCGAACGCTAAAACGTCTTCCAATGCGGTGAAGAATTTCGGGGATTTAATGTCACCCTGTCTTACACCTCTCTGCAATTGGATAGGTTTCGTACTCTGGTTCTGTACTCGGATAGCCATCGTAGCCCTACTGTACAAACACTTCAGCACTTCGATATACCGATAGTCAACTTAGCAGCGCTGAAGGGACTGTAGCACCGCCCAAATTTCGACGGAATCAAAGGCTTTCTTATAGTCCATATACGCAAGGCAAAGTGGCAGATTGTACTCTTCTGTACAATTTGCCTAAGTGTGTGTATGTGGTCTATGGTACTAAAGCCTTTTTGGAAACCAGCTTGTTCGGGAGGCTGGAAGTCGTTGAGTCTGCGTGCGAGATGATTCGTAATGACTCTCGAAAACAGCACGTAGACGCGGCTCAGAAGAAAAATCGGTCTGTAGTTCTTCAAGAGAGCGTTATCACCTTTCTTGAAGAATAAGAATGCCGCCCTGCTGCTCCATGCCTCCGAAGTAGTGCCACCATGGAGGACGGAATTAAAGAGCTTCTGAAGGACTTCAAGCACCGGTTTTCCAAGTTCCGCTGTAATTCCATCCTAGCCTGGGGCGTTGCCGTTTTTAAGGTACTGGCGAGCCATTCTAATCTCGCTCAGACAGACGTCCGCAATATCTTCGGAATAGTGTCGGATAAGACTCGCTCTTGGATCGTTACTCACACTTGCATGTGGCTCCAACTATGATGTATATAGCTGCCCATAGAACCTCCCAATCTCACTCAAAATCTCAGGTGCCCCGGAAACGATGCTGCCACACTCGGGCTTCAGCTTTGACAGTTGGCTCTTTCTGGTAGACAGATCTCTGGCAAAGCTTTTGGAGCCTTGGTTTCGCTCGATCGCTTCTTCAATACAAGCTGTATTGAAGTTGCGTAAGTCTCGCCGCATGCATTTGGAGATCTGTTTGTTCAGTTGCCTGTATGCTGTGAAATCTGTTTAAGGTTGCAGTTTTATTTCCCGTCTAACAGCCATGAGATTAGGAGTGTGATCGGAGAGTTTTTGTGTTCTTCTGCGGCGGGTCTTGCAGAACTTAGCTCCGACCGTATGGACAGTTTCCACGAGCTTATCATTATATATTGTTTCGGGATTTTGGACTAGAGCACCAGGGGGACGGACCGTTGACATCATTTGACGAGACCTTTCCAACTTAACGTTTAGGTTCAGTGTGCTTAACTATTCGGTGATCGCTACTAGTTTTCACCCTAGCGATCACCGAGACATCACTGAACAGTTGTCTTCTGGTAGTTATAATGAAGTCAATCTCATTTTTTGTCGAACCGTCGGGGCTCGACCAGGTCTTCCACCTGTGGGGCCACTTCTGGAAGAAAAAGTTCATTATAAAGAGTTCCTCTTTCTCCATGAAGTTAGCCAGCTGCTGGCCTCTTGGGTTACGTTGCCCTATTCCGAATTTCCTTACTTTCAGCTCACCGTTTTCTCTTCTGCCTAGTTTCGCATTGAAGTCTCCCATTAACACCGTATAGTGGGTTTTGGTGGAATGCAAGATCGTTGCTAATTAATAAACACATAAAAACAGTGTCTCAAAACGCTGTACTTAGGAATACTGTTCTGTCACTTGCACTCAAGTACACACACTTGAGAGTCATGTGTCGTTTATTAATCAGTGTGGCATTCAGCTGATATCGTAAACCTAAACCGCATCTTGAGATATGTTTATTAATAAGATCATAACCTCAAGATTGTACTTAAGTGCGTGTACTTGAGCTGGGTAACGTTTATTAATACGGGCCTTAGTCTTCAGAACTGACAACGTTTCTGTAGCTTTTTTGATTTGAAGCGGCTTGCAGCTGTTTATTGGATGCAGTAGCAACTTACCATCAGGTAAACTGTTAGTTTGTGTCACATAATTATTTTTTTAACCGACTTCAAAAAAGAGGAGGAGCTTTTTGCCATGTGAACCGATTTTGATTTTGATTATTTTTTTATTTCAAATCTGGTGATTCTCATGTGGTTCCATATTTCCAAATTTGATCAAGATCTGACCAGTAGTGATTGAGTTGTCTTAATACTGCGTATTTAATTGACTGTGACAACATTGATGATGTTCTCATTTTATTTATATTGAAGTCGGTTGTACAAGATTTTTAATTTTACCACTTGCGTAATTTTATTAGTTGTGTTAAGTTGGATTATCATGGTGTTTGTTACATTATAATTAAAAATGAAAAATTTTGTACTGCCGACTTCAATATAAGTTATTAAGAATAACTCAAAAACTATTGGTCTGACTTTGAGCAAATTCATATGCATCAGTGTGTATATTCATACACACGAGAAGTATAAACTTTCATATAAAGAAAGAATCATTGAAATCGGTTCACCCAGTACAAAGTTATGAGGTAACACACATAAAAAAACATACAGTCGAATTGAGTATCGTCTCCTTTTGGAAGTCGGCAGAAAACGTTCTTATATTTACTTTAGTACGCGTCGCTCTTAAGAGAGCTATTACACGACCGGTTGGCCAAATGGCGCGAAATCCGACCCTCTCGGCCGAGCCCAAACACTGGGGCGGGCACGACATAGACAACTAATGCTATTGTAGAATGGGAGCACACACTTGTTTTTGTTTATGTTTGCTCTTAGCAGATAAATTATCATTTGTAAGTTACTCTCAATTTAATGAATGAAGAAAGAGTGACAAAGCATGTTTATGATGCAGATGTGAATGGCAGAGTCAACAAGAGACGAAGATGAAGATGGGCCAAATTAAGAGTATTGTGCGTATTGTGTGTGATTGTATGTGAAAAAGCGAGAGTTGTGTCTGGATAGTGTCAAATGAAACCAAGCAAAATGTGCCTTTAGTTTCTTCCTACCCCTGTCGGTAACATGCGTGAGAGCTTTTGTATACATTTATGTATTTATTATTAATGTAATTTTTTTATTTCTTTGCTTTAAATATTTGTGTTGTGACTTTACTAGAGCAACAGAAAATTGTATGGCCAGTAGTTAATATAATTACCTAAATTAAAAAAGTGTGTGTGTACTTATGTACGCACGTTGTAAGTTATACTTCTTTAGCTTTACAAAACAAATAAAACTTTAGAGGCAATTTGACAATTACCCACTGAACTTGTCGCTTTTATATGTCAGTGTGTGCGCGCATCGTAACAACTTTATGGTGTCATTAATAGGTGTCGATGTGCGCGGGTTAAGAGTGATGACCCCTCTAATATCTGCTTTACAAGCACTCCTAATAAGTAGGCCGTGCGTCACCGTACGGATCGCTTAGTAAGATGTAAATTTATATAAATACTAGAATGATTGATTGTTAGATTGATATTGGTTTTGGAAGTAATTATAAGTTGTAACGCTGTTACTTTATATAAATAAATTATATTTTTTAGTAAAGTCGTTGTTGTTAACTTAATTGGCGCAGCCGGTAGGATATTCGTAGTTGTTTAGGAGAATCTGTATCGTCGGTTATAATCATCGTGATCCAGTACCGATATCCTGACAACGTGCGTTTCAACGCTTTGACGAATATCACCGAACAAACAAATAAATTAAGGACTTCGCGACTCCAGCAGAAACAGCCGAGACTCCAGAACCAGCAATATCCCAGAGGGACATGGGCAGATCTGCGAGATTGTGAGTAAAACTTTTCACTTCCCGTGACTCTCCTTTTGTTCCCTCTTGTACTAGTTATACGTAGGTATTGTCTTGGATTAGAAAACGCCATAACAATACTCTTCTACTAAGCAATCTAAATTTTATTAGTAGATCTTAGTTAAATAAATTTTATTTGGGTATTTTTTTTTGTGTGTGTGTGATAGTTATTTTATTTTAAAATGGAAAACATTGAAAGAATCCCCGTGGAAATGACAAAAATTATCCCACTTTTTGATGGAGACGCTAGATTACTACCTTTATTCATAAAAAAATGTGAATATATTTTACAAAGATTCCAAGGTAGTAATTTACAAAACGAATATTTATTTCATGTCATTACTAGTCGCTTGACTGGGGAAGCTGCTAATTTAGTGGGAGAAAGAGAACAGATAGACTCTTGGGCAGACCTCAAGTCGTTGCTAAACCAACACTTTGGCGATCCAAGGTCTGAAGAATGCCTAGCTATGGAGTTAGAAAGTCTAAGAAAATATAGAAACGAAAGTTACCAAGAATTTTGTCACCGGGTACAACATTTAAAAAGCATTTTGTTTTCTAAAATAAACGAAACTATTAATAACCGAGACTTACGACTAGCTAAACAAACTATATACGACAACACGGCATTGAATGTTTTCTTATACAATTTACCTGCTTATTTAGTGAGATTAGTGAGACTTCGTAATGTTATTACCTTAGAAGATGCATTAAAAATCGTCTTAGAGGAACAGAACTTCCAAACAGTTTATGATAATAGGAACTCAAGGTCTAATCAAAATTTTAGACAAAACCATTTCCAAAATCATCCTAATTTTAACCGTAATAATAATTATAAAGGCCCAAGTTTTCAATCTCAAACAAACGGCCATCCATCGTATAACCAAAATAATTCATTTAATTCAAATAATATTTCTCCTCACTTCGGGAATAATCATACAATGAACAGTAGAAATAACTTAATTACGAACTCTGCAACTAGGTCGCCAGTACGACCGTCATCGGCGCAACACCGTCAGCATTTTTCGCGAAACGCAACGAATAATATGCAATATCAAGCGCCAAATGTGTCGTCGAACTCAAGTACTGACGTCACAATGAGGACAGCTAGTTCGAGACGCGTAAATTATACAGATACTGAAAATAATATGCAACCTAGTACCTCGCAAAACCAAGGTGATTTTAATCCTTATTCGGCCGATAGAGAATATGAACAGATAGGAAATTTTTTTATAACAGCCTCAGCAATACGGAAAAAATAGAAATTAATTATACAAAAATTTTAAATTTACCTCATATACGTATACCGGAATTAAATGCAGTCTTTATGTTAGACACGGGGAGCACAAGATCCTTTATCAGCCCGGAGGTAGCAAACTATTATTATAAAAGTTTTAAGCTGTTCGAGCCTTTTGAAGTCATCAGCACTCATGCGTCAAGTAGACATGAGGAAGTTGTTTATATTACCTTGCCTAACATTTTTAAAACTCAAATAAAACATAAATTTTACGTTTATAGTGTGGACGAAAGATATGATGGCTTAATAGGAAGCGAATTATTAAAAGTTTTAGACGCTTCTATTGATATGAAAAACCTAACTCTAATAACAAAAAATGCTAAAATTCCTATAATTTATTCACCACCAATGAAAAAAACGTATATATTGCCGCCAAGATGTGAACTTAGAGTTTCATTACCAGTAAACCTTAGTAAGGGAGAAGCAATTTTGAATTACGTACAATTTTGCGAAGGTGTTAGAATGCCGACAGCTTTGGTTAATTGTGAAAATAGTCTCGCTACCACAGTAATACAAAATTGTACTGACGAAGAACAAAAACTGGTAGTTACGTCGCCTTTTAAAGTGGAACCATTTGAAATAGCCAAATTATTAAATAAAAACAATGAAACAAATTTAAATTTTGCTAATCACCAAGATGTAAACGAACTACTTAATGAAAATTTAAAAAAGTTGAGGTTAGATCATATGAATGAAGAAGAGAAAAATATGATAGAAAAATTATGTAGAGAATATAAAGATATCTTCTATTGCGAACATTTACCTTTAACATTTACTAATGAAGTAAAACATGAGATAAGGACTAAAAACGAGGATCCAATTAATATTAAAGCTCACCGTCTACCACCAGTCCAAACGGAAGAAATAAAAAGACAGGTAGAAAAAATGTTAAAAGATAACATTATCCAAGAATCTCACTCTCCTTGGAGTGCACCGGTTCATCTAGTACCAAAAAAATTAGACGCATCGGGTATCAAAAAATGGAGAATGGTCATCGATTATCGACGAATAAACGACATTACGACTGATGATAAATATCCTCTGCCCAATATTAACGATTTATTCGACATGTTAGGTAAAAGTACATATTTTACGACACTGGACTTAGCGTCAGGCTATCACCAGATAGAAGTCAGAGAAGAAGATAGGTCGAAGACCGCATTTAGTACACCTTTCGGTCACTTTGAGTTTAATAGAATGCCTTTTGGCCTGAAGACAGCTCCAGCTACGTTCCAAAGAGCAATGGACAACGTGTTGAGAGGACTACAGGGAATACATTGTTTAGTTTATTTGGATGATGTCATTATTTTTTCAAAAAGCTTGCCTGAACACATAGAAAAACTTAAAGCCGTTTTTGAAAGATTTAGAAGAACAAACTTCAAAATACAGCTGGATAAGTCACACTTTTTAAGAAAAGAGGTGTTGTACTTAGGTCATACAATAACTAGTGAGGGCCTCAAGCCCAATACAGATAAAATAGATGCTGTACTTAAGTACCCTCTTCCAAAAACAGTGACAGAAATTAAAAGTTTTTTAGGATTAGTCGGTTACTACCGCAAATTTATCAAAGATTTTGCGAAAATAACAAGACCTCTTACAGCTTGCTTAAAAAAGGGTAAAAAGATAATTTTGAACGAAGAATATAAGGAAAGTTTTGAAACTTGTAAAAAACTTTTAACAAATGCTCCATTATTACAGTTCCCAGACTTTGAAAAACCTTTCATATTAACAACCGATGCATCTAATTATGCTATTGGAGCTGTTCTATCACAGGGCACTATTGGAAACGATAAACCAATAGCTTACGCAAGTAGGACATTAAGTGACACAGAAACTAGATATAGTACTATAGAAAAAGAGCTTTTAGGAGTAGTTTGGGCGGTAAAACATTTCAGACCCTATTTATACGGAAAAAAATTTACTATTTACACGGACCACAGGCCCCTAGCCTGGCTCTACTCTCTTAAAGAACCCAACAGTAAGTTAACTCGTTGGCGACTTAGATTGGAAGAATATGATTTTGAAATTAAATATAAAAAGGGACAGCAAAACACAAACGCAGATGCCTTGTCAAGAATAAGATTAAACGTATTAGACAACGATCTCGACTCAACTCTAGCCAATATAGACGATGAAGATGAACGTATCAAACAAATAGTCAAAGAATTAAACGACGAATTTGTAACAATGAGAAAAAAGAAACCTAAAACACCATCAGTTATATCAACTTACGAAACGGAAAGTGAGAGATCAATAGTTGTTTCTGATATCGAAGCTGAGCCACCAATGGAACTGATGGAATTATCAGACGATGGTGTCACAGCTAACTCAATATCAAACAGGGAACATGAAGGGATTCCTATCCTCAATGAAGCCATAGATACAAAACCACGTCAAATTTTAGTCTCCACATGGTTTACCGACAAAATATCTGTTAAAGATATTTCAAATAAGAAGCAACGAATACTAGAAGTTCACATGCCTCTAAGTAATGAGAGACTTATTAAAGAGTTTTTTAAAGAATACATTGATTTTAAACACAAATATTATATCTATTTCGAAAACGCGGAATTCAGGAAATCTTTTAGTAAAGTAGTAATCGAATTATACAAAAAAGGAACTTATAATTTGATCGAATGTACAGACAGAATAGTTAACCTAACCGATTCAGAACACGACCAAAGACGAGTAGTTGTAGCGTACCACGAAGGTAAAACGTGTCATAGAGGTATCAACGAGACCTTAGCAAAAATAAAAAGACACTACTGGTGGGCAAATATGAAAGAAACTATAACAGCCATTATTAATTCATGTGAGCCATGTCGAAAAATGAAATACGAAAGAAAACCACAAAAACCGTTTATTCAACTAACACAAAATCAATATAGCCCATTCCAAGAAGTCTTCATGGATCTTTTATTTATAGAAAAACAGTATTACCTTACTGTGGTCGATGCTTTCAGTAAGCTTGGACAGGCTATAAACATTCCCAATAGAAGTACACCAGAAGTAGTCAGAGCATTAATAAAATATTTTAGTATGTACGGACTTCCACGCAAAATAAACAGCGATTCTGGAGCTGAATTCAATAACGAGCTAATTAAAGAACTTTTGAACCTGTACAAAATAGAACTTCACATTAGCACACCAAATAATCCTAGTTCAATGGCCATAGTGGAAAGATTCCACTCCACAGTAATCGAAATATATAGATTAGCTAAGTATGATAAAAGCGATCTTGATGCATGTTCAGTAATGACATACGCTATAATGGCGTACAATAATAGCATCCATTCAGCCACGGAATTTACACCTTTCGAAATAGTTTTTGGTAATACTGACAGCGGTAATATTTTTGATATAAATAGGGAACACAACCTAATGCAAAAGCTATTACAAGATCACAGAAAACGCCTAAAAGTACTCTACGAATATGTTGGGGAAAAACTAAAAGATAATAAAGCTAAAGTTAGGGACAAGAAAGGAGGTGAAGAAATACCAAAAATTAAAGAAGGTGATACAGTATTTATAAAAACGACTCGGACAAGGAAAGCTAAGGAATTACCACGCTACGAAAAAGCAAAAGTAATAGGTGAAACAAATCGTAACATTGTTCCAGTAGAGTTAAATAAAAGAAAAACTAGAGTAGCTGCTAAAAATATAAAACGTCCTCCACAGGTCGTGGCTGGTACTTCTGGCACTTTTGAACCAGATCCACAGCCTGGAACTTCAAAATCTGGAGCGGAACCCGGGAATAACCCCGCTGAAATATGGAACAGCAGTGATGAGGAGTAGTTATTGGACAGTTTACAAAACAGTAGAGATAAACGCATTAGGAATACAAATTTATAATAATATAAATATATACAATAAAATGAATACAATTATAATAGAAAATAGCCTAGAAAAAGAATTATTAGTTATACAAAAACAAATAGATTGGTTAGTTAAAGTAGTTCAGGACAAATACGATCAAATAAGTCCTAGTCATAAAAGAAAAAGAGCCATTATGAGTCCTTTAGGGTCCATAATAAAAATTATATCGGGTAATTTAGATGAAGAAGATGCCATCAAATTCAACGAGGAAATTGCAAACTTGAGAGTTAGAGAAAACTTAGCAGAACGTAAAGTATCGTCAATGGAAAAAGCGTTTAACGCGTTAACCAATGTATCTGAGGTTATTAATAGTAACGTTGAAAACTTGCACTTTAAGTTTAAACAAGTTGACAAACTAGAGTCAAAAACTGACAATCTCATTCGTACAATGAATAGCCTTTATCAAATTCTTAATAATTTTCGTTATATTTATGAAAATATCCAGGAAATAGAAACAGCCATAGCATTCAGTAAATTACGCACTCTACATCAATCTATCATTAATTCTACAGAATTACTAAACGTTTTTAAAACTATAGAACAAAATGCACAAACTATTTACCCAGTAACAAGAAATAACTTATTAAAATTAGAACGTAACATTATCCTAAAATGTTATATAGATAAAGATAAACTAGTTTTTATTTTAGAAATACCATTAATAGAAAAAGAAACGTATAACTATTACAAGATTATTCCCATCCCTATAAGAAAATTGACCAACACCTATACTATAATTCCAAAATATCCCTACCTATTAGTGAATGGTTTGAAATACAGAAACGTAGTAAATCCATGTACCCAGATAGAGCCGAACAAACACTTATGTTCGGAGGAAAATATAGCACCAGTTGAGGAAGAAACGTGCATTGAGGAAATAATGCTGATTAAAAACAACTTCAGTCATTGTCATCAACATGAAATAAAAATAGAGAAGCTGAAAATTCAGAAAATAACTTTTGACCACTGGATACTATATGCAGAAGACGATGTTATACTGACGGAGCAGTGCAAAGATGATACCCACAGAGTTAATCTACAGGGGACATACATCTTGACGCCGAGCAAAGGTTGCAGCATACAAATAGGAAAAATAATAATTGGTCTATCGAGCAATATGTCAGATGCCAGTCTACAGATACCACTTGTGAAGATTCCGGAGGTGCAGTACGACATGGCGAAAGAAGAAAAAAGATTGGACTTAACAAATGTGGACTTTAGTGACGTTAAAGAAATTATGAATAGTGCTAGAAATAGTGAAATGGTGGTAGAAACTTTAGTGACTAGTAAAATAAGTATATGGACTTTAAGTCTTTATGTTGTAGTGCTGTTAATTATAATTTTTATTATATTTAAATGGAAATTAAATAGTTTATGTCAGAGACAAAATTATCCGAAGTCAACTCCATTTCCTTCGAATAATTTTTCTCTTGGGGAGGGAGAGGTTAAGAGTGATGACCCCTCTAATATCTGCTTTACAAGCACTCCTAATAAGTAGGCCGTGCGTCACCGTACGGATCGCTTAGTAAGATGTAAATTTATATAAATACTAGAATGATTGATTGTTAGATTGATATTGGTTTTGGAAGTAATTATAAGTTGTAACGCTGTTACTTTATATAAATAAATTATATTTTTTAGTAAAGTCGTTGTTGTTAACTTAATTCGCGCGCGTCGTAAAAATTCACTCTCATTATTTTCCCAAACTCCCCAAAAGAAGTATAACTTATATTATAATATTGACGCCTTGTAGCTTTTAAAAAAATTATATAAACCATATTTGAAGATACAAAATAATATTTGTGCAAAATGAAAATAATATTTTCTACTTTGCGCGTATAATACCTAAACGCGTCATGTAGCCTACCCTTTACTCTATATTCCAGCATTAGGCTCAGTCCACATCGCCCACGGGACGCGTAATGGCCGCTCTACTAATGGCGTCGACACATATTTTCAATTTATTCGTCCTATTAGCGGCAGCGCGTTGCGGTTTATGACTGTGGATCAATTTTATTATTGTTGTGTTTAGTCATTATACGCTAATGAGATCTATTACGTTTAAATTGAGGTTATAAATATAAACTACACACACATTTCACAACGTGACTAACATACTGCAGCTGTATTATGCAGATAATATGTTGTAGAATGAATAGGTCGGCTCGACCAGGGAAGGACTACGCTCTCACAGAATGCCAGCGTAAAATAGCAGATTAATACTGCTGTGTGTATGGTGAATGTAGAGAACCGGAGACCACTTTTACTGGATACGAGACATTTCATCCTGGACCTCAGGGCTGAAAATGCATCTGGATTTTGATGAGATGATGAGATGTAGATGTCTATGGGCCACAGTAAGGTACATACCCACTTACGATCAGGTGGATTCTGTGCTCATTTGACACCCGTATTCTTTAAAAAAAACTATGAAAGAGAAGATACTTGTGGAGTTCTTTTACCGTTACTTCTAGCAGAAGAACATCGTTCAAATAAAAATTAAAGCGGATTTGGAGTCAAAAACAAAAATTGACAAACAAAAATTTTCCTTTCTTTAATCAAAGAATATGATAAGTACTTATTTAATTTAATTTCATGTTATATTAAGATATTCTGTCCAATAGAGATCTTCAAATTTTAATATTGATAATAGTGTTCGGGGTTTGAATCTTACAGTGAATATAAGTACACCAATTAGTTACCGATTTCTTTTTTCATATGAAAAATTACTAAATTCACACAATTATAATTTAGTCAATCTCTAATCAAAGCGCAACAAACCGTTTCGTTTAATCTTTTGTGCACCAAATGGATGGAAACCCACCAACCGTCTAGATGTCCGATGGATGGTAAGGGGAACGAGGAATTAAGTCATATAATTCCCGCGCACTCTCCCTGGAATGTAACAGTTACAGTGTATAATGATTTTTTTTTATAGGAAAGGGGCAAACGCGCATGCAGCCCACCTGTTGGTAAGTGACTACCGCCGCCCATGAACAACTGCAACACCAGGGAAACCAGGGGAATTGCAGATGCGTTGCCGGCCTTTTAAAAAGGAGTAGGCCCTTTTCTTGAAGGTCCCTAAGTCGTATCGGTCCGGAAAAATTGTTGGTGGTAATCATTTCCACAAGGAAGTTGTGCGAGGAAGAAACCATCTTCTAAATCGCACAATGGTAGACCGCCAATCATCCAGATGAGTGAAATTCGGCGGCTGGGATTAATCCGAACAATTTCTCAGAGCACTTCCAAAATGCAAAGGGATGCAACATCTCTTCGCAGCGCCAATTAATCGAGCCGATCGGAAAGAAGTTGGTCGTCGACGATTCGAGCCGCTCTGCGCTGAATGCGGTCAAGTGGAAGGAGCTGGCACTTGAGTGCCCCGACCCAAAGATGAGAATAGTATTCCATGTGAGGCCGAACCTTGTAAAGTTGCAGGCGATGTGCCGGCATGAAATACTGTCCTGCTCTGCTGAGCACGTCAATCTTTTTAGAGGCTAATTTGGCCTTCTCTTCCAAGTGAACACGAAACTGCACGTCACTCGATATGTCGACGCCGAGGATTCCTACACTGGCTGAGGCAACAAGGGGAGTGCCTTGAAACTGAGGAGATACGACAAGACAAAGGGGTTCTTTTTAGCGGTAAACGCGCTTGTCTTTTGGGGATTAAACTGGACTAGATTTAGTCGCCCCCAATCCGAGACTTTGTTCAGCAAAGACTCGACTTCAGACACAAGTCTTTATTTTTTGATTTCTTATATTTACGCGAACGCTACACATTTAAATAAAACTAGTTTTACGGATTTTATCGCGTATATTAACTTACGTTCCAATGTCATAGTTAACCACGGCTACCTCCAGATTAAAAATTGTTAATATTTTGTTTTGTTCCAATCTACGCAGTATTAACTTACAGTATCTTGCAGTCTTGTAGTTGTATGCTTGGGTTGGGATTTAATTTTATTAATTATAGGATCCCAAGCAGATGGCAGCACCCATCCATCTTCTCTATTGAAATTAGGATGTTTTTTAATTTCAATAGCCTCGCGAATCATCTTACTTACTTACTTACTTATCTTCACGCACAATCCCTGACGGGGTAGCCAGAGAGAACAGATCGCCAAGTGTCACGTTCCTTACATACCTCTTTCGCTTCTTTCAGATTCATTATCTTCTTCATGCATGCACGTCTAGGTATCCGAGTACTCTTGACCCTCCCCTCTTCGAGCAATTTGCTCACATGGTCTTCGAAAGTTAGTCTCGGTCTACCTCGACACCTTTTAATATTAACTTTCGCGCTATATATTTTCTTCACCATTCGGTTTTCACTCATTCGCTCAACTTGCCCAAACCATCGAAGCACGCCCTTATCAATTTTTGTGATAAAGTCATCTTTCAAACCTGCCATATTGCGAATCTCTTCGTTTCGCTTTCGGTCGGCCATGGTAACGCCGCACATTTTACGAAGAGATCGCATCTCCACTGCATTCAACTTGCTTTTTTGCTTCTTCTGGCATACCCAGGTTTCGCTGCCATATAACAAAGTCGGTACCAACACTGCATTATGTATTGCAAGGCGTGCACTCTTCACTACGCCTTGCCTTTTGACTAACGCAGTCAGGGCACCATTGACTTTGTTCCCGGCAGCGACACGCCTGTCCACATCTAAATCACATCTTCCATCCCGGCTAAAAGCACTCCCCAAGTATACAATTTCATTTACCTGTTCTAGACATTCCTGATTTACCCATATTTCACACTTCGTTCTCTCTTCGTCCCTTTCAAATACCAGAACCTTAGTTTTATTAGCATTCAAACGGAGACCTTTAATTTCACATTCCTCTTTCATACACCAGACTAATGCCTGCAGTTCTGCCTCTGATGGTGCAATAAGCACTGCATCATCAGCATACAGCAGACAATTTACTTTTATGTCACCCAATTTCACACCCAAACAGCTATCTTTCAGCTTCTGTAAACAGATGTCGAGATACAGTATGAACAGCCAGGAAGACATGACACAACCCTGTTTTACGCCCGTTTGGACGCTAAACATGGGTGACAGGTCATGCCCTACCCGCACACAGGCTTTACAGTCACAGTAAAGTGACTGCACAGCCCTTAGCAACCGACCATCCACACCGTACCCCGGCAACAGTTCCCACATTTTCTTCCTGACAACCTTATCAAATGCTTTCTCAAGATCCACAAAAGCACAGAAAATCTTCTGGTTAGCAGCCAGAAGCCAGCATATGCTGTAAGAAAGATTAGAAGTCTCACAGATGTTGAGACAGCTAGATTAGTGTATTTTAGTTACTTTCATAGCGTAATGTCTTATGGAATTTTGCTATTGGTGGTTGGTGGTGGTACTGATATTGAAGCTATATTTGTTTTGCAAAAGAGAGCCGTTCGGGCGATTTATAACCTAAATTGTAAAGAGTCCCTCAGACAAAAATTTAAAGAAATAAACATATTAACATTGGCATCGCAATATATTTATGAAAATCTAATGTAAGTACATAAAAACATAAATAGCTTTAAAAAGAATAAGGATGTGCATACTTTAAACACTAGGAACAAACATAAGCTTGTAATACCAGTTACTAGACTCCACAGAATCAGTAATTCATTTATGGGGCAATGTATACGCTTTTACAACAAAATCCCAGAACATATTCAAAGTTTATCAATAAACAAGTTTATAAGTTTTATTAAAGAAAAACTGTACAAAAAGGGTTATTATAATATCCAGGAATACATGAATGAAAATAACCTTTGGGAATAAGGTGATCGCCACCATGCTGGTTCTATTAAAAATCATTTAAAAATTGTATAAATGAAATTATTGTTAAGTGAAATATGTTTGAAAAAAAAAGTCCTACTGGGTTTCTTGCTGGTTCTTGGTGGTCTTCCCAGGACAGAGGTATTTTCCGAACCAGTGGTAAATAAAAAATGACTTTCAATAAGAATTATTCTATTCTATTCTATTCTATTCTAGTCCGTAAAAGTTCTGGACGTAAGCCTCTGCAGTTGTAGCGTCACTCTTGGCAGACAGATTAACAATAGACGATCGGAGTACTAAACGCCTCACCCTAGGCACTGCTCTCCGTCACCGGTCTAAAAATTTTACGCCAGCTGGTGTATGAATGCATATGCAACCAAAGATCGGGAGCCATATTTTTTTTTCTGGTATTTCGCCTCTCACGACAAACACATGACGAAATTATGTGATGAACTCTTTGCCGCTACCGTATTATTGAGTTCAAATAATTTCGTTCATTAAGTTAATCGACACTGCAAACTCATTCAATTTGGATCGCACCCTCTTTTAATTACTACTTAAAACATTTTTGCCCTACATCTCCTAGGGATGACTAATAGAAAATGATACAATTCTATATATTCGCCGTGTCATTTATATTAAGGTCAAACTTGTCCTTCAGGAGCGTAGAATGCACCTTCTGTACGAGTAAATAAGGGTTAATTTTCTTCCGCTCACCAGATGTTGCTAGTTGAAATTGAGGTGAAACTTTTTGTAACAAAGTATCATTTCATTGAGAAGTTAGTTTTAAATAAAAGTTTATCAGTTCTGTGGTTGGCTCTTTAATTTTTTGCACATTTTAAAATCTTTTTATTAATTTTTCTACTTTTATGAATATCTGTTATAATCTGGTTTATTTATTCTTAAGCTCATTAATATAAAATATAAGTAATAGTAAAGAAATAAACATTAACCTTTACATTTTTCGAACAAGTTAACTTCCTCGATAATTGCCCTGGTGGCAGAAAAAGTCGTGGTTCATTAAAATGAAAATTAGCCATAGATTAAAGAAAACTACATTTTTATAAAGAAACGTTTCTACATTATTGAATGTCTTCGTTGTGGTTCTCCGAATCCGAAATTCGAACGGACCATCTGCTGCCACAATGGGCACTTACGTGTGCACTTGGAATGCTTTTTTATAAATCAAATATATAGATTAGATAAAAAACACTGTATTTTCAAAGGATTAAAGTTGAATTTCCCTTAACAATAGCAACGTCTCTCCCCCATTTTTATTAGGATTAAGTATAATGAATCGTAAATTCGATCTTTGACACCTTTTTTTCATTTGGAATAGAGTGCGTACATTTCTATGATTGTAGAAGGTTAAGAAGTCATTAAATACATACAAATGTGAGTCTTATTCGTTTCTCTTAAAGTATAATTTTATTTGTTTACCTCGATTTAAAGTGATATTAAGATGTTACCAGTAATATACGAATTTGTATTTTATTACATAGGTAATAAAACAGTTATAGCAAGTTCAGTTTTATGTGTAAATTAAAATGGTCTAGCGGATTATTCGTTAGTGATTTGAAGGGTCGCGAGTGAATGATTTTTAGCTTAGCTTCATTTGTGATGTAATTGTGTTGTTATAGGGAGCATATTTGCGTTGGGGTTGGAATGATTTACTGATGTTTAATTTAGTTATTGCATTAATAAACAATATTGTATGGTCTAAGGTAGCATGTACATCAATTATCTTCTTTTGTAGGATAAGGGTGACAAACGAGCGCACAGTCCGCCTGATGGTAAGTGAATGCTGTGGTCCACAGTCTACAACTATCCTTGATTAAGCATCAATATGCGGAGATGGATGCTGTCATCACTGAGGAATGAAATGGAATGCCTCGTTTCCATTTAACAGGATCTTCATTCTCTACACTCACCATACGAAACACAGCAGTATAAGCTGCTATTTTACGCTGGTATGCTGTGAGAGCGTGGTCCTTCCACGGTTGAACGAACCCATCAGTGCTACAACTATAATATAGCTGCAGTATAGCTTTCCACGGTAGTCACCATCAGGTAAGCCGTATGCTTGTTTGCCCCCTTTTCTATAAAAAAGTTAAGAAAATGCGTGATACAGTTAAATCTGATGGTGACCTTTGATGAAGCCTAAGACGCCTAAGAGGCACCCCCCACCACATATGAGCTCTTAGGCTCTAGCCCACCTGTTTCTGCCACCAGGTACCAGTGTTAGCACTGCTATGCTCCGCTCTGTACAGTGTAGAGAGCCAATTTGATTACAGACTGTGTATCTTGGTCTTCAGATATGACAACGCAGCTGTAGCCTTCTTTGTTCGAAGTCGGCTGCAGGTGTCCATCAACTGCAGGAGTGGGTGGACAGTGACCTCGTTTATCACTTTAGTTGTATAAAATAATTAAAAATTAAAGATTTCGTACAACCGACTTCAATATAAATTACTAAGAATAACTTAAAAACTCTTGGTCAGACCTTTATCAAATTTATATAAGACTACATGACAAGCACCAGCTTTCAAATAAAAAAAGAATCATCGAAATCGGTTCACCCAGTAAAAAGTTATGAGGTAACACACATTAAAAAAACATACAGTCGAATTGAGTACCGTCTCCTTTTTGAAGTCGGTAGAAAAGTAAGTAACTACCAACCCCTCTACAAATTTCTAACGTCAAGTAGCAACCGATGCTATTTTCTGAAGGCTTCAGAGCCAGTATTGTCGTGTAGTGATGGTGGAAAAGGATCCAATATTCTATATCGCTCTCTGGATATTGCAAGAGGCGACAAAGGGAAACTGAAACAGGACATAGGTGGCAGCATTTTTCTGATAGAAGCTCTAAATAATTTAAAAAAAACTGCTGTTGCCTACTAGCCCACCAAGCATGGCAATTAAGGCAACTGAGGTGGTGTGTGGGAAAGGCCTATGTTTGGCAAGATGTCTTTTGACAGCCTGTAATGATAATGGTAAATATTAGAGTCAATATGATTATAGCATGCGAAGGATTTCGTCTTAGTCCTCAAGGAGCTTTATTTTGCCAGGAAATCGTTGAAAAATATTTTTACGTGGTAGAGCCACGTACGAATGGGTCGGCTCGACCGGAGTGGGACCACGCTTTCAGAATGCCAGCGTAAAATAGCAGCTGAATGCTGCTGCGTTTCGTATGGTGAGTGTAGAGAACCAGAGACCCTTTTTACTGGAAACAGAGCACTCCATCTTAGTCCGAGGTGTGACAACGCATCTGCGTTTTGATTCTTAATCGAGGATAAATGTAGATCTCTATGGGCCAGTATCAACTTACCATCAGGTGGACTGTGTGCTCGTTTGTCACCCTTACTCTATAAAAACAAGTCGGTGTGGGTAGGTACCACTTTCTTACATAATCCTAACGCCAAACAGCACTGCTGTGTTCCATTCTATATGGTATCGAGAGCCAGCTTAATTACAGACTGTGAGATTTTCCAGCTTTGTCCTCAGAGGTGACAATGCATCTGAAGCCTTCTTTATTTAAAATCGGTTGCAGGTGTTCATGGTCTGCAAGAGAAATTAGCAAGTAAGTAAACTGTTCGTTCATTTGTTACAATAATATTATAGAAAATACAATGTACAGTCTACCTAATGGTTCGCAAACTATGATGTAGCCCGTAAACCACTGCGCCTATCCTCGATTTACAAGTGGTAAGTAAGGTTTAAATTTTTGTATAAACGACTTCAATATAAATAAAATGAGGCACATAATCAAGGTAGTCGAAGTCGATTAAATACTCACGACGGCGACTGAAGCCGAACTGTCAGTAATATATAATGTACTCTGTGAGCCGAACTAAACTACTCTGTGGCTGTAGCTCCCCATTTACAGAAATAATTTATATACGAGGCTACCAAATCAACGAAAATTTCGCTATTTAGGAGCCGAAAAAAATTAATTATAGCTAAAAAAAAACAAAATTACACTGCCATTTACATTCAGTGGCTTCCCACATGATAGATGAAGAGATTAAAAAATAGATTGAGTTAAACAATTGATATTTTCAAAAGTTATCGTGTTTACAAGCCACAGGGACATGATAAATCCACACCATAAGCCACTAAAACCCTTTTTTTATTTAAAAATAGCAATTAATCGATTTAAAAAAATTATTAATAAGTTCAACAATCATGTATCTTTCTAACAATATGCTTTTTATATCATTTATATGTATAATATGATTGCTAGATACGATTTTATTCGATAAAATGTTGGAATCTTAATTTTAGGCGATAGTAGAATATAACTTGCGCTTTCGCTTAAGGTATGCAATACAATAAAAATACTCCAGACCGAATTTCGGTCATGGCAGCCATTGGCACAACACAGGATTTTAGTGCCTAAGTGTATGCGCAAGCACAGGTGCACTCTCTATTCCCTCACTCTCATAGTCCGATGGGACGGTAAACCGACACGACAGGAGAAAGATCAGGCGCAGGACCAACGGCTTTACGTGCTTTCCGAGGCACGGGGTGAGACACCGCCAACTTCCTGACTCCAGGCGGCTAGTGAGAATTTCTTTATGGAAAAACTCAATAACAGATTTTTATGGCCCGACTCGGGATTCGAACCCGGGACTCATGATCAGCAGTCGCACTACTACTACCACTAGACCAACGAGGAAAATATAGTAAAATTGCGAATCTCCTCCTGTTTTGAAGTCACTCTTGTGAATTAAGATAGTATACCTCGATACTATTTAAAAGGGTACCGGCTTCTATTAAGTTACCATATCAAAACAATACAAACGTTATGTTGTAATTTTACACAAATGTATTACACATATATGAGGACAATTATAGTCCTTCCTTGGTCGAGCCAACCTATACGTCCAGTAGCGTGGCACTACCACATAATATAAATATAACAATACAATTACAATATTTTGTATATTATACAAATAATATATAAAATCTTCTGTGTTGTTAAATAAGCCTCTCCAAGGTCATGCCTGTATAGAATAGAATGCTTTTATATTCAATATTGATAATTACATAATACTTATTGAAAGTCATTTTTTATTTACCACTGGTTTGGAAAAAACCAGCAAGAAACCCGGCGTGAATTTTTTTAAACATATTTCACTTAACAATAACTTTGTTTATACAATTTTTAAATGAACAAATTTAACAGTGGTAGAGCCACGCGGCAGCTTTTGCTGTCGCACGGATGGGCTGGCTCGAACCGGGGTGGTACCACGACCTCACAGAAAATCAGCGTGAAGTAGAGGTTTACCTCTACGTTTCGCTTGGTGAGTGCAGGTGGCCGGAGGCCCTTTTTACTGGAAATGAGGCATTCCATCTTAGTCCTCACGGGTGACAACGCATCTACATTTTGATTTGTAATAGAGGATAGATGTAGATGTCTATGGGCCGCAGTAACCGCTCGTTTGTCACCCTTATCCTATAAAAAAAATGAATTTTCATAGAATCAGCATGGTAGCGATCACCTTATTCCCAGGGGTTATTTTCATTCCTTGATATTATAATAACCCTTTTTGTACAGTTTTTCTTTAATAAAACTTTTAAACTTGTTTATTGACAAACTTTCAATGTATACCTTTGGTTACTCTGGTGACTCAAACTGAACTTAATACTCTGAATAGAAAAGTCATCGCTACCATGACGTTCCAAGGATGCATCATCCGAGATCGTTAGTAATGAGACTGTACTGGAAGCGGAAGCATGGTGGGCGTGGCTTTTTAAGCGCACTCACCATGCATAATCTCGAAGTGTGCAGCCGTCGTAATCACTTCTTGGCGATATCTAATGATTCATTCTATAAGGACGTTATTTCTTGCGATAAAGGGGTTAGGCCTTAGCCAACGAGCAATGGTAAGATCCGGCAGTACAGAGCATTACCGATCGTGAGACCGTATGGAAAGGGAAGGAGTTCCATGGGAAGTTCTACAAGGCTCTACTACTTGAGGCTTTCGTAGACACGGAGGACTTTGAGGAAACCGAGGGTTTTGTCTGTGCGATACAGGATCACCTGATATTAAGACCAACAACTATCGGAGATGCATCCTAAAGGATGGCGCCGTCGACATCGGTCGAGCCGTCTCCGGTTGTTCGGCGGTTTTTAACTCCTATTTGCACAGACACAACCTAGTAGCCAGGATTTTACACCAGGAGCTCGCTCTGAAATACGATCTCGTAAATTGGACGTCCATTTTATGAATAAAGGCGTTATTTGTCAGAGTTTAAATTTAATTATAAAAATCATTGCAAATAAATGTTCTGCGTATATAATATTCAATGAACTTTTTGAGGATTGTGTAAGTTGAAAATATTTTATATGAAATTAAATAAAAATATTTATATTTTAGCTTAAATAACTATCAATATTTTATTCAGTTTGGTATAAAATGGCCAATTCTAAATTTAAATGAAGGTGCAAGGCGTCACAAAATTCGTCGGACAGTTGGCGATGCTGTTGTGAAGCGATTTCAGCGGGAAATGAACGGTGCTACACGAGCGGCGCTTGAAGCGGACTCGCTCGCGGCTTCATAGAGTACTGAAATTCTAGAGAAACATAATAATAATTGAATACAAATTAATTTGAAAATGATACATTAGATATAGAAATAATAAACTATATATATTTTCCAATATACATAGTTTATTATTTTAGTAATCACGTAAACGAAGATTAAATATCATGAAGTTTCTATTTCACTCGCATATTTCATGTTGCCAGAATGTATTCTGATTTGAAGAGTAAAAGGCTAAGGCATTTCATTTTAGTCCTCAGAAGTTACAACTCATTTGCTGTCTAATTTATTCGAAGTTTGTTGTATGTGTCTGGGCTGCGGCAGCTGAGTCAAGGTAGATTTTTTTTTATAGGAGAGGGGTAAACGAGCATGCGGCTCGGCTGATGGTAAGTGACTACCGCCGCCTATGAACAACCGCAACACCAGGGGAACCAGGGGAATTGCAGATGCGTTGCCGGCCTTTTAAAAAGGAGTAGGCTCTTTTCTTGAAGGTCCCTAAGTCGTATCGGTCCGGAAAAATCAATGGTAATAAAATAAGGAAGTTGTGCGAGGAAGAAAACTTCTTCTAAATCGTACAGTTGTGGACCGCCAATCATCCAAATGATATGGATGGTATCGCGAGTTTTGTCGCGATGTGCGATGGTGAAATTGAGCGGCTGTAATTAGTCCGAACAATTCCTCAGAGCACTCCCCGTGATAGATGCGATAAAATACGCAAAGAGATGCAACATCTCTACGCAGTGCCAGTGAGTAAAGCCGATCGGAAATTACTCGGTCATTGACGATTCGAACCGCTCTGCGCTGGATGCGGTCAAGTGGAAGGAGCTGGCACTGGGAAGCCCCTGCCCAGAGATGGGAACAGTATTCCATGTGAGGCCGAACCTGCGCCTTGTAAAGTTGCAAGCGGTGTGCTGGCATGAAATACTGTCCCGCTCTGCTGAGCACGCCAAGCTTTTTGGAGGCCAATTTGGCCTTCCCTTCCAAGTGACCACGAAACTGCACGTCACTCGATATTTCGACACCGAAGATACCGATACTGGCTGAGGCAAGAAGCGGAGTGCCTTGAAACTGAGGAGACACTACAAAGGGATTCTGTTTAGTAAAGGTATTTAAGTAAACGCGCAAACTTGTGTCTTCTGAGGATTAAACTGGACTAAATTTAGTCGCCCCCAATCCGAGACTTTGTTCAGCAAAGACTCGACTTCAGACACAAGTTTGTCCCGGTACTCGGCGACATTTTCCCGAGAAATATTGGCACGGCCGGTGTATAGAACATCACCAGTGCTCTCGTCTGCATAGCAATGAATGTTAGATTAGACTATTTGATTTATTTAGGAGAAATGTTAGTTATTCTTATATTTGTTTGTTAATTTTGTTTCTTTTGTTTTAGTTTGGACAACACTAAGCAAGATACCGTTACGTAAGTCGTAAGGTATAATATATAGAAGAAAATATAATATATAAAAGAAAAATATATAGAATATACATTGTATCATAGGGAGAATATTTGCCATAGTTTCCACGCTTGGCAACATTATTACGAAGACGCTGATGCACATCTCCTGATTTGTTTTCCTCTGTCGCCTCTTACGACACCCACGGGATGATATGGGGTAGTGGATATTCTTATACCGCCACTATACGGTAAACAAGATACATTGCACTTTAATGATACTTATTCGTATTAGTAGATGGAGAATAGAGTGGATGGGATTGTCCGTATAATAATAATCCGGATAATAGCGTATAAAGCATATATGTAAAAATCACTCTAACCTCAAATTTCCATTTCATTACTCTGTGCTCCACTGACAGGCTAACAAATAAATATGCCCGACGAGGCGCGACCGCGCTGATTTCCCAGCGGCACGTCACATCGCGCTCCAATCACAGCGTTCCGCGCGCTAGGGTTGGCTGGAAAGACGACAGAAAAGAAAAAGAAATTCATTGTGTATAAAAATGTTATGATGGCTGGAACGAATTGTTCTGGAAGTACGATAAAAAAAACGTAATGTAAAAACGGCGGCAATTCTTTGCCCAGTCTAGTGCTTAAACTCTGTAGTAGATATACTGTAACCCCGATATTTTACTGGGTGATGATCCGTAATAGGTATACAGTTGAAATTTTCACAGATTGTGTATTTCTGTTGCCTTCTTGCCGGTATGACAACAAATAATAAAAATATAAATAAATTAAAAATCAAAGGGTTCTCTCCTACTAGAACAACAGTGGTAGAGCCAGGCGGCAGCTTTTGCTGTCGCATGGATGGGCCGGCTCGAACCGGGGTGGTACCACGACCTCACAGAATACCAGCGTGAAGTAGAGGTTTACCTCTGCGTTTCGCTTGGTGAGTGCAGGTGGCCGGAGGCCCTTTTTACTGGAAATGAGGCATTCCATCCTAGTCCTCACGGGTGAAAACGCATCTGCATTTTGATCTGTAACAGAGGATAGATGTAGATGTCTATGGGCCGCAGCAACCACTTACCATCAGGTGGACTGTGTGCTCGTTTTTCACCCTTATCCTATAAAATAAAAATAGAAACGTATTTTACGATGGTACGGAATTCTTCATGCGCAAGTCCGACCCGCACTTGGCCAGTTATTTATTTGCCTTTAAAAATAATACTAGTAATGCTTTTAACATTACAAATTAAATTATTAATTACTCAAATTAAACTTATGTTAGAAGTAGTTCGTTGAATGAAGAATTCGAACTCACGAACCCTCGACTTATCCTTTCCTTAACGGTTACTGTCGCGCGACGACATGGCGATCACTAGGGCCAACGAGACAGTCAATGATAGACAAAGAACTACAGTGATAAACTGACGTTTTTCCGCAGAACTAAGAAGATGGACTTCCGATACGTTTGATGAAGGATTTCTGGCTTCTCCATTATCAAGGTTTAGTTAGACTTTTTGAATATTAAGTGTCCATTCAAAATGAACTTAAACTGCGTGGAAAAAAAATAGTCATCTTAACTTGTTAACTTTTACCAACATCTTAATATATACAAGATATTATTATATTAATTAATTAATTATAATTATATAATTTTTACAAGAAAAATAAAACAACAGAGAATCTGATCGACTTTCATTAGTAACTTTTAAACGGTGTTGAGTTCAATAACAAAAATCAATAGGGATTCTCCTAATAATATATGGAATCTTACTTAATACTATATATCTCAATCTATTGCTTAGATCTCTATTCAGCGAGAAGAGTCACCGACGCGCAGACCAACGGACGGCAGTCCATATATTTTTTCAATTACATTATTTGTTATGTAATCTAAAGTGAATCAATTAGAAAATAAACTAATATTATAATTCAATGTCTGCTGTTATTGTAACGTTTATAATAATATGGATTTGATGTCTAGCTAAAAGTATAAGAACGATTTTATGTAGCGTTGAGAGACCTGCAAAAGTATGAGTATCTATCGAGTACCCATACTTCTATCAAATATAGCTTGAACAGTTTTTTGGAACAAAGCTTGACGAAATTTGACAGATGGGGGCTAGACGCGAAAAAGTGTAAGATTTTTCCGTCACGACCCCCTTTTTATAGATGATGGAATAATGTCCATCTCCCTCGCACTTTTTCTTATCATGCCATGAAAGAAATATTACTTTAAATGACGCTTCATTTTTATAGACGCTCGTCATTAATTTATTTGTTTTTGTTTATCAATAATATAATACGTTTATCAATAATAATATACTATAAAAAGAACTTCGTTCGACACTCACGCATGTTTTTTTTGATATGTCATGTAATCTGAGTCCCACGATTGTCTTGTCTACTACAAGTCTCCTTCTAACTACGTAGTAGCGCAGACGCTAAGCACCTGATCGCGGCATTGCAGGGCCGGGGGATCGATTCCGAAATCCGGCACGGAATAAGTGTTTGTATGCCCTATAAGTTATTCTACCACCACGATATAGGAGAAAATCCTACGGTGGATGTATTTTTAAGTACCTAACAAAAAAAAACAAAAACGGAAAAGTCGCAGACAAAACCTGTTTTATAAATACTCTTTTAACACGTCTAATGTTACACATAAGACGTAAATTATAATTTGGCGTTTAGTTCTCTAGTCAATTTCTTTTTATTTTTTTTAATAATGTGATCAGATTTTCTTTCGTTTACTAAATTTTTTCTTCACTCTAACCAACCTCATTTTGTAAAGACTGTTTATTTTAAAAAAACTACACATAAAATTTGATATTGCTGAAAAAATGTTTTTAGTTTATTAAATTGTGCTCATTATTTCTATGACATCAAAATTAAAAATCCACACAACCCTTATCCCAGATAAAGTTTTCCGTCATACCGTCTTATCGACACCAGTATTTGCACAGCACGATTCATCTTAACGCCAAATGTATGCGACTATATAAATATCTATATTTTCACGGCTTTAAGAATTACCATTCCATTTTTGAATGATAAGTTAAAACAGTTATATTTTTTTCGTTCGAAAATTGTTTGACGTGGATATTTTTAAAAGTGTGGCGAATTTGCAAAATGACGTAATGATAAATGCACAGAAATCTAAATACATTATTATTTAGATTTCTGTGGATAAATGGCAACGCATAAGAACAATCATAGAATGAATGAAAGAACATTATAACAGTGGTAATAGAACCTATAATATTATATACTTCCATTTTGTGGCTTTGCGTAATTATCTATTATATTATATTATATATATATAATATATATATATAGTAATAAAAATAAAAAAATAATCATCAACTTACTCTATTCCCTTAAGCTGTCATCAAATATCCGCAAAACTGAGCATCTATGTGTTGTTTTGGCTGAAGGCCATGTAGCCTACAATATTGTGGTATTGGCTGGATGCGATCTCTGTTTGTTTGCGAATGAGTAAATTTTAGGGCGATCAGTTGTCTCGTAAGTTAAAAGGTGAAAAAAAACCTTTTTATTGAAGTGACTTTATGCAAGTGTAGACTTTAAAGTAAAGTTGAAGCCTTACTACGTTCTACAATTGGACCCAAGTCTCACTCATTTCTAAGCAATAAGTCTGTCTCCCTATTCCAAAGCTTGTTGGCGGACTTCACATGTATTCGAAATATTTATTTTTTTAAACATGCAGGTTTCCTTACGATGTTTTCTTCAGCGCCAAACACATAGGAAATCAACGCTTTAAATTGCAATTAAAAATGTAATTGGTGCTTTCATTACTTACGCAAAAAATTAAGGAACTTATAATACTGCTAAAAAAACTAAATAAATTTAATTTTGTTAACATCAGAATAGTATATAGTAATTTTATCATTTTACAACAAGCCTATGTTCAATTTAAAAGTTAAGTTTAATGATTACATGTATAAACTGTTCTAGAGCGTTTTTGAATTAATCAACCGTATATTTTCGCCGAGAAAAACGAATGAGATTTTATCCCGATGATTTTTTCCATTTCACCACACTTTCGAATGACTGCGTTCTCATTTAAGCAATGGCATTTGACGGCTGCGCCTTTGTCACAGCGTAGTGAAAAAAAACGCGCCATTTTTATTTGTTTCGCGCGCATTGGGGACATTGGATTTCTGTATATAGATTTGAAGCTTAAAGGTTTGTGTCACAGCAGTACTGTACTCCTCTTTTCTTATTTGTCTTATTGTTTTTCTAAACAAAAGTACTGATTTTTTAGGTACAGCTAGATTGCCGTGCAATGGCGGCGTAAAGAAATCCACTACTCGCTGGCAAAAGAAACCAAAAATAGCTGGAAACTAAAGCGTATTGCCTATATCATGCAATCTGGTTTTCGAAAGGGGCACAGCATTTTAAGCAGCTAACCTCAATGAAGTAGATAATCTGCTTGCTGCTCAGGATTAAGGAAAGTGTTCAATTTTTATTCTTCTATACTTCGCCCGAGCATTTCATTCTATCAATCAACCATTCCTCCTATCTAAGCTGGTATAATTTGCGTATTTGCGTGGGTTTGACGTTAATGTTATCAAATGGTTTAGCAGTTATCTTTTTGAACAGCAATGAGTGGAAATTACTAAAATAGATGGTAAAAAGTCCAATCAGTCCCGACTAATAGTACAAGTTATGAGCACAAAATGATGTGAAAAGAAGCGGTCCAAGTACTGAGACTTGAGGTACGCCTCATATATAATCAAATCCTCTTCAAACCTTGATAAAACCGCGAATAAAATAAGTTATGATTTATACGCTATTTCTGCCTGATCAAAAACATGCTCATTGGTTCTGAATCCATCAAAATCCAAATTTATCTTAATTGTTATTTATCTTACAATTAACTTTCAGAACGCGTGTATAAGCTTCTGTTTTCACATACCGTTTCAAAGGCATGTTCAAGTTGTTGCATGATCAAGAAGTTGCTATGGCTTTTGAGAAACATTTTACTGATGTTCCTTTTTTGACAACAAAATCATTAAATTCTTCTCCTACTGTCGCCGAATCATTGCTCAAACAAAATGTAAAGGCTTGTTCAAATACTTTTAAATTCCATAGAGTACTGCCGAAAGATATCGTTAAATATTTTAAAACTATTGATGTTAAGAAAACGGCAGACTTATGGGGGATTTCCGTTAAAGTTATTTTATCTATAATAGATATATTGGCACCTTATCTAGCCACTATATTTAATATAAGCGTCGAATCTGGTGTGTTTCCTGATTTAATGAAACATAGTAAAGTCATACCTATATTTAAATCTGGTAGTACATTAGACCCCGCCAATTTTAGACCAATTTCTGTACTACCAACATTAAGTAAAATTTTTGAAAAAAATATTTTAGATCAGATGTTAAGTTTTTTTAATATTAATAAATTGCTACATAAAAATCAATTCGGTTTTATAAGGGGTCGCTCGACAACTGACGCTGGAGTTGAGCTTATTAAACATATTTTTTGTGCATGGGAGAATGCAGAGGATGCTTTGGGTATATTTTGTGACCTTTCCAAGGCCTTCGACTGTGTTCACCATGAGACATTAATCAGGAAGCTACAGTACTATGGTGTCAAGAACACAGCGCTTAAACTTATTATTTCATATTTAAGTAATAGAAAGCAGAAGGTTATTATCAATGGTAAAAGTTCTTCCGGGTCACCTGTACTAATGGGTGTTCCTCAGGGCTCGATTCTCGGCCCATTCCTGTTTCTGGTGTATATTAATGACTTACCTCACCTGGTAGGGGATAGTCATGATATAGTATTATTTGCTGATGATACTTCCTTGATTTTTAAACTTAAACGTCAATCATTTAAATGTGACGAAGTGAATAATGCTATATCAAAATTAGTGCATTGGTTTAACGTTAATAATCTGCATTTGAATGGAAATAAAACTAATTGTGTTAAATTTACAACAACAAATGTTAAAAATCTGAATACCAATGTGTTTTTAAATGGGGAGGAATTGAGCCCTGTTGTATCCACTGTTTTTCTTGGCATCACTCTTGACGCAAAGCTTCAGTGGGGCCCCCATATATCCAAATTAGCAAGCAGACTAAGTTCTGCAGCCTATGCTGTAAAAAAGATTAGAGGTCTCACTAGTGTCGAGACAGCTAGATTAGTTTATTTTAGTTATTTCCATAGCATAATGTCTTATGGGATTTTGCTATGGGGAAATGCGGCTGATTCAGAAACTATTTTTGTTTTACAGAAGAGGGCCATTAGAGCTATTTACAATCTAAAACCGAGAGAGTCTCTTAGAGATAAATTTAAAGAAATTAATATATTAACTTTGGCCTCTCAGTATATTTACGAAAATTTAATGTGTGTTCACAAAAACAAAGATAGTTTTATTAAAAAAAGTGATATACATTCTGTAAACACTAGGAACAAACACAAGCTAGTGATACCAGTTTCTTGACTCCACAGAGTCAGTAATTCATTCTTGGGGCAATGTATACGCTATTACAATAAGGTCCCGGAAAGTGTACAGGTTCTCTCTATTACTAAGTTTAAATGTTTTATTAAGCTGAAACTGTATAAAAATGGTTATTATAGTATAAATGAATACATGGTTGATAATAACCCCTGGGAAAGAGGTGGTCGCTTCCAAGCTGTTTCTAAAATAAATTTTGTAAATAGTTCGTAATCAGTTATATTGTAAAATTTATTTAAAAAAAATGTCCCGCTGGGTTTCTTGCTGGTTCTTCCCAGGACAGAGGGTATTTTTTCGAACCAGTGGTAAAGTAAAAAATGACTTTCAATAAGAATTACACATGTAATGTATATTGAATAAAAATTATTCTATTCTATTCTGTTACCCTCTTTCTTAGCTAACCTGCAGAAAACTTTTTATTTTGGAGTAATCGCAACAAATTCCCCGTGTTTTTAATATAAAAAAAAAATGGATTAGGTATCAATTAAGACATCCATCCCGATAATGTGCCAAAGTCTTTGGTACTCCAAAGCACACCATGGCGTTTGAGTGGGTTTTATTTACGCAGTATCTTACTGTTAGAAAGATTTGGCGCCACCGCTGCGTGCTATAAAAACAATAGGAAAATTAAGAATAAAGCTTAATACTTTTAAAATAAGAACAAAATCCCATGAATTTACAGCATCAGGTGTGATAGTAGTAGAGAACTATTCTAAGCCAGTTCTCGACTACTATCACACCTGATGGTAAGTGGTGATGCAGCCGAAGATCGTATAGCGCACTGACTTAGCACGAAGACACACACACTGTAATCATCCACACCATACGAAACAACGGAATCATTTTGCTATTTTACGCTGGAATTCTCTGTGACTATAGTCCTTTATTATGTAGATATGTAGGCACTTCATTGAAACAAATTGGTTGAGATATGATTAATCGAAATCCGACGAATAGTTTAGAAATTACCAGAAGACACTTTTTAAGATTTACGAGGTGGACTCCTTTTCAGTTTGGCAGTCCGTAGGGATAAATATGACTTTCTTACGTTTTGAAAGATACGTAGAAATTTAGTATAATTGGACGTAATTATACAAAAACGTTCCAACCCACAAGTCATTCAAAAATGACAAATATATAGATCTACTTATTTTGACTTATTTTATTCATTTAGTAGTGTAATTGGTTTGTCACTTCAATTTCATAAAAGAACATAAATAAATAAAATGATAGCTATATAACTTATTTTTCTCATACAAGTAATATTAAAGAAATGCCTGCCAATAAGAAGCCAGAAGATTAATTTCATATATTTGTGAAAGTTTTTGGCCAAAATGTCGAGTGTGTTGTAGATGCCGACATGTCGGCAACTGCATTGTAACTAATTGATACACCAGTAAGTGAAGACAACAGTCACACGGTAAGGAGATGTTTTTTTTTTAATTTAAAATAAATATATCTAAAATAATAATGCAGAAAAATATCTAAAAAAAAAACAGGTTAGTAGAAGACGCGATCGTGAAAACTAACATTATTAACATTGTAATTATTTCCGAAAGCCATTAAACTTTCCCATCGAAATGTAAAACTTTGTTAATCAAACTAAAAGGCGAGAAAAAATCCAATAACACCGAAACTCATTAATATTTATTGGAAAAAAGCGCCCGCGTCGAATGTTAAACAATTTCTGTTTGGATGACAAGTTAGGTGAAAGATACAGATGTGGTGCAATGTTACATTTACAATCGAGTTATTTGAAATCAAGCAATTATATACTTTATTGAAACAACATAAGCAAAAAATTCATTTGAAGGAATGCAGTCCTTACTTTCAGGACGTCTTCTGAAAACAAATTTATATTGCTATCGTGATCTCTACAAGATTATGATATAAAGTTTTATTCCCTTTTAATAAAGTTCAAAATAAGCTTCTATATATTTATTCAATGTCCGAACGTAAGCTGTCATTTATGATAATGGCATTTTTCATATTAAAAGTTGAGTCGCGGTCTATCTATTACAATATGATCCCCAGAGGCTGAGAGAATGTATGTATTTGTGGAGGGAAAATGACGTAAAATAAATATGATATATCTATTATTAGTACTGTCTCGACTCAGCTTTCTTTGCCGTCTATGATGTGATTTAATCTGTTCAGTGGAGGGTAGACTTGATTCTTGCATTCTTCAGTAGTTATATCGAAGTGTGACATGTTTTTACTAATGGAAAACACGGTGATAAAATGAGTTATATGTTATATATACCAATGCTAAGACTTTTTAATATCCTTATGAGTCCAAATGGGGACAACCCTCTTACAGGTACAAAACCATACAGTATCAGCCTCTTCATGTGCCCTGGTTCATGAATACTAGTTTAAGTAGAAAATTAGCTTCTACTGCTCATAGACTCAGATCTGGACATGTTCCCAACCAATTTCACCCAATTGTGAAAACTGTGGAGTTATAGAAGACCTACACCATATATTGATGGAATGTGTTCGAATTGAGTCTGTTAGAAGTCATTTAACAAGGGTCTTGAATTTGAACGCAACTGACTGACGTAGGCACATTCAATAATATTTTATCACAACCAAATGGCGACGATGCGAAAGTTCTGTTCGAATCCATGGCCCACGTAGTATAATAAGTATTAACTAACGTTATATGAGTTAGTGATGTATGTTAGGGTACGATGGGACTGACATACGCTAAGCGGTATATGTCCCTTAAATTATAGTAGAATAAAAAGACCCTCCTACAAATTCTGTCACGAAGCAGCACCCCTATGTTCCAGTCTGAAGATTATAAAAGCCGGTATAATTACAGAGTGTAAGGTTTTGTATCTAATCGAACGGTTTTTTTGGCAAACCAAATTTATCAATCCACGATATATAACACACTAGCGTTTCCCGGCTTCGCACAGGCGATTTCTGGATTTCGACAACGGCGGCACCTACCGGGTCCAATTGTGAATCTAAACCATTCTCGAATCTACTTAATCACACACACAATATTTCTTCCAAATCGGTCCAGCCGTTTTAGAGAAGTTCAGTCACGTACGTTTAATTTTATGTGGTTTTATTAACTCTTACTGACACTAGCCAATGCTGAAGCTAAGTAAAGCGGGGTCTTTGACAATTCTCTTACTCCCCAGACAACGCAGAGACAATTTGCATATAATTATTTTTTTAAATAAAATAAAAAAAATATTGTTCGAGTTTAAAAAAAAATATTTCTATACGTTTAAATAATGATCCTGATAACGTACTTAACAGGAACCACAGGGTTTTTGTTACATATTGTAAATATATCTATAAAGATATGGAGAGCCAGCACATGTCCTGATCTTTTGCTCAAATGTCCCGTATTTTAAACTAAATTTGATTTTCACGTCATCATAATACTCTGCGGCAGCTTTGCTATTTCTTTCTTCTATTTAGTTTGTGGAAGGTTCATTTAAAATGTGTGATATAATAAAAAGAGAGAGTAGAAAAAGCTCTCGCACATTACGTCATATTAGTGAATTTTTCTCTTATAATTCCTTGTAACTAAGCGTGATTTGTTTGTTTATTCGTGTACCGTTTAGTTACTTAGTTTTTAATAAAATCAAGTAGGTAAGTGTTGTTTAGAAAAGTTTTAATATTTTCAACATGAACGGGACTTTTTAGATCTTCGCACCAAAGCCGTATAACTGTTCTTTTTTAAAGAATAAGGCTGACAAACGACCACACAGTCCACCTGATGAATAAGTGGATGCTGCGGCTCATAGAAATCTTCATATATCTACGCTCGATTAAGAATTAAAATGTATAAGCGTTGTCGTCCCTCAGGACTAACATGTAATGCGTCTTTTGTAGTAAAAAGGGTCTCCGGTTCTCTACACTCACCATACGAAACACAGCAGCCTTAAGCTGCTATTTTACGCTGGTATTCTATAAGAGCATGGTCTCCTACCCCGCTCGAGCCGACCCATGCGTTAAAGTTAAAGTAAGACTTATGCTGGGCACAGGTCTCTTCTCATTTCTGAGAGAGTTTTAGAGCAAGCAAATGTCCACCGCGCTGCCCCAACCCCCAATGCATGTTGGTGAATTTCATATTTCTTCGAATTATTTTTTCCTATTTCTTAGACATGCAGGTTTCCCCAGGATGTTTTCTTTCACCGCCGAGGAAGCACTTAAAATTGCAATTAACAATTTCATTGGTGCCGGCGGGGTTCGAACTCGGGTTGCTCGCGTATTTCTAAACTTACAGCGAGCGCTAACCATCTGAACTATCACGGCTGTTTGTAGTTATTACATATTTGTTTAAAGTGTTCATAAATAAACAATCAAATAAATAAACCCTAAATCAAAAAACTGGAACGAAATAAAACTAAACTTGATGAATGACATAAATCAATGCGTAAATGTAATAGTGAATCCCTAATCACAAAATATCCACGCATTTAGCAATAAGTACGTGATCACTATAGAAGTCTCAATAACCCATCAGAGTATCAAACACTCAAAGAGGCGCACGACAAAATTAATCACCGAGCAAATCGTACGAGACTCAAGAAACCATTAAATAACCATTCCGAATTTTATGAACGCGGCAAACTTCCAAGTAACCTCAAAAGCGTTGACATTATTAGACTTTGAACCTTATAGCACGCTAATAAAGATGATTAAAGACGTGTCGATGGAAGTTAACATCGTGTACAATATTTAATCACCTACAAAGAGCTCCGTGGAGTTGTATTGCGCGATTCAGGACTACATACGCGTATTCAAACTAACAAAAGAAAAAAAGCAATCTTCCCAGATTGGCATTTGGGGGCCCGTCGTACAAAAGGGACTCCCTTTTGGGGGAATATTGTTAGTGGAGATTGAAAAGCGTTTTGTCCTCAACATGTTATTCGGTAATTTAGTGTTGCCAGATTGAAATAACGAGGGCCGATTGGAAAGGAGGTTTTAAGTAAGCATATGCGACTCATTGATTGCTTCCCGATTGAGAATGTTACATGAAGATTTAAATGTCGGAAATGTGATTTGAATTTTCTGACCTTTTGTGGTATGGGTATACACCAAAAGGACTTTGTAAATTTAAAGTCTATTATCTAAATTTCATACGCACTGCCATTCCTTCATTCATTCATTGCAGCTCATCAAAAGTCCACTGCTAAACACAGGGCTCAAAATAATAAGACAGAGATCTGAAATGAATAAGTGGATACTGTGGCCCATAGACATATTACACACTAATTCTCGATTAAGAATCAAGATGACAGATGCGTTGTCACCCAACCCTGGGGACTAAGATGGAATGCCTCGTACCCAGTAAAGAGTGTCCCCGGTTCTCTACACTCAAAAGTTAATACGTGGAGCCATGCTGCAGCTATATTGTAGTATTCTTGTAACGAATGGGTCGGCTCGACCGGGGAAGGACCACGCTCTCACAGAATACCAGCGTAAAATAGCAGCTTGACGCTGCTGTGTTTCGTATGTTGAGTGTAGAGAACCGGAGACCCTTTTTACTGGAAAAGAGGAATTACATCTTAGGCCTCACGGGTGACGGCGCATCTGCATTTTAATTCTTTATTGAGGATAAATATAGATGCCTATGGGTCCATCACTTACCATCAGGTGGACTGTGTGCTCGTTTGTCACCCTATCCTATATAAAAACGTCACCATATGAAACACAGTACAAAAATTAATAAAGTTTTTTTTTTTGTTACAGGTAGGTATCGTATTATTACCTGGGACAAGTAGTCCAACTAGGTAAGTCCAACTTAGACCGAGAGGTAAATCAACGGATTAAACTCGGCTGGGCAGCGTTCGGGAGATTACGACACATGTTCTTGTCAGGTATTCCTCAAAATCTGAAAATGAGATTGTACAACCAGTGCGTGTTGCCAGTGATGTCTTATGGATCTGAAACGTGGTCTTTCATTGGTGGCCATATGAGGATGCTCAAGGTTGCTCAGCGAGCTGTGCTCGGGGTTTATTTGAGTGATAAACCTAGATATGAGTATATGCGCAGTAGAACTAGAGTGGTCGATATAGCTCAACGGATTAGTAAGCTGAAGTGGCAATAGGCCGGCCATATAGCTCGAGGTTCTCGAGTGGACCTGGTATGACATGCAGGAAGTCATGGCTCGGGACCGTGCTTTGTGGCATAATTGGGGGAGGCCTATGTTCAGCAGTGGACTTATGAAGGGCTGTAATGATGATGATCAATGATGAGTATCGTATATACTTTCATATGCATTTAGTTAAAAGCCGTTATTTTGGCATTACAAACAGACATTTCAATTTTATTTATGTGTATAGACTATTGAAAAGACACCTTGGCTTTTAGCAGGCGCCATGTTTTCGAGCGTCACATTGGTAACGTCTGTCACCAATACTCTACGAGATGAAGGCTAATCTAAAGAAATATCCCAATTTATAGTATTATGTCAAGCCCATTAGACTACATTAAGTCACAAAGTAATAATAATAATAATAATAACCCCACCGTTGTATTTCTACGTTGGCGACGTGGTGGGGCTTGCGTGCTCCAATGAACTCTAGATTTATGCCGGTAGAGTTTACTCATGCTGAGATAGATCTAGGGCGAGGAGCCAGACTAAAAGAGATACAATCCAAGCCAAGGTCGCACATGCTGAGGGCTGCATGGCTACGGGAGAGTGCTAGTCGATAGTGTGCCAACTCTGGATAATAGAGGACCTCAAGTTTTATTTACCCTTGCCGCAGTGAACGCAGAGCTCTGCTGCGGTCGACTCTGTAAGTTTTTAGCTACTCGTGGGAATAATATGATCACTAGATCAAAAACAAAATAACATGCTAACACTAAAATGCCTCAGATAGATGATGAAATTTCACATTGCAAGTCATCATCTTCCTCATCTCTTTATCCATCAATACCATCATCATCCCAATCATTTTGCATCAACCCGACGACATCATCATCGTCATTCAGTATACAGTCAGCGGATGTTGTACAGGAGACAAATTTTGTCGACGAAACTGTACCCACCACTAGCACCGCAACAACTCGTAGGAAATGGAGTATTGAAATGACTAAATTCATCCTACACACTTATCTTCATCTTACTAATATGGACACAGACAAAAATGCATACCTTACACCTCTTCACACTAAGTTTTTAGAAAAATACCCAACTATACAAGTAAGCCGACAAAGAATAGGTGACCAGCGTAGAGCCATAGTTTAAAAAAAATTATGCCATAGAACATAATAGATCAGATTTATGAGGAAGTTAGAGCCGAACTACAAGTGGTTCACACTCAAATACAGCAACACTTCACACAATATAAAACACCAAATAAAATAAAACCCAGTCAACGCATGAAGTGGACGAACGAATATAATGAAGCATTAATTAAAATATATTATATTGTCACTATCTAATAAGCCTTACTTACTATAATAAGCCTATAGAAAACATCTACATGAAGAATTTATAAACCCATATCCAGAATTAGCACATGTAACAGAGCAAAGATTATCTGACCAAACAAGAGCTGTTATTAATAACAAATATATTAACAGCAACAGACTAGAAGAAATTAAAAACCAGGTAACAATAGAATTAAGGAATAGTAACACTAACACACAAAATACTGAATACATAAATATTGAAGATTGTGATACACAACCGCAAAACAACTTAGAACAACCTGATGAATACATTCATTCACTAAACACTCCACATATAATAACTTACACTTATAACACACCTACAACCACCTTGGCTTCAAAAATACCCCTCAACGATAACACACAGACTAACATCGTATCGCACAGTCTCTTGAATACAAAGGGTGAAAATATCTTAACTAACACATATATTGATCAATTTGGGCCTCTGCAAACTAACTTTGATGCTGCTCCAGAAATAAACTCGGAAATAGAAGACATGTTTCTACAAGCTCAACAATATTTTTCAGATACACACCCCACTAACAGGCCATACATTCCCAAGCAGAAATCGTCTAGAAAGTTCACTGCTATAGTAACTTATATAAACTCTGTCATTCTTCCTAAGAACGTAAATCTACACACCGATGTCATCACATTGCAAACAAAATTTATTGTGCGGCATGGACGGCAGCTAAATGCAATGGGGCTAAAATATCACACTCCACACAAAATGAAAGACGAGCATATACAAAGAAAAAACCAACATGGCAGGTCAGATTAGAAAGGAAAATCGAAAATTTAAGAGCACACATAGGCAGACTGACACACTTCATTAACGGTAGCAGAAGTAAAAAAGTAGTAGCTGCAGTAGAAGAAATATAGAGAAAATACCAAATACACGCACAACACGAAAACTCGAATACAGAACTAGAACACTTTTTGGACACTTTAAAACAAAAATTAAATGCAGCATCCAGTAGACTTAGAATATATATAACATGCACAAACCGCAAAGTACAAAACACAAATTTTACCAACAATGAAAAATTATTTTACAGAAATCTTACATCTAATAACAGAGATACCAGCAACCAAAATCTGGAGACACCTTCGTCCGACATATTGCGAGAATTCTGGGCCAACATCTGGGAATATCCAGTATCGCATAATAATCACGCAGACTCGATTAACGCGGCAACACCAGAAGTCCCAGAAATTAAATTTGAATTTATACCAATAAATACATTTATAGAAGTCCTCAAACGCACACACAACTGGAAATCGCCAGGCACAGACAATATTCACAACTACTGGTATAAGAAATTCACCAGCATACATCCATTCATACATAATCACTTAAACACATTCATCCAATCACCACATTTACTTCCAACATACATAACGCACGGAGTAACATATATGATACCCAAAGCCATGAATGAAACCATAAACCCAGCGAAATACCAACCAATTACTTGTCTACAAACCTTGTACAGAATATTAACAGCCTGCGTAAGCGAAATAGTATATGAAGATTTAACCAAAAATAATATTCTAGCAGAACAACAAAAGGGATGTCGTAAGAATAGCCAAGGATGTAAAGAAAAACTTACTATTGATGCAATTATTTTGAACAGCACTGTTAAAAGCAAGAAAGATATTCACACAATGCTTATCGATTACCAAAAGGCTTTCGATTTAGTACCGCATAGCTGGTTATTAGATGTCTTAAATCTGTATAAAATTTACCCAACACTGAAACTTTTCTTAAAAACTTCTATGCAAAATTGGCAAACTATGCTTAAAATTAAACAATCCTCTTTGAGTGTAACTACTGAAACAATCTGTATAAAACGTAGGTATATTTCAAGGAGATGCTCTAAGTCCTCTGTGGTTTTTCATGGCCCTCAATCCACTTTCACCCTTACTAAATAATACTGACATGGGATTTACATTGAAAAACAATAACACGCAATATACCCTAACACACCTTATGTACATGAATGACATAAAGTTATATGCAGCAGACAAAAATACACTTTTCCAACTAGCAGACACAAAACAACAATTTTCTCAAGATATTTGTATGTCATTCGGAGTAGATAAATGCAAAATATTGTCTATTATAAAAGGCAAAATTCAAAGCAATAGTTACACACTCAATTCAGGTGAATCAATTAAACCAATAGATGAACACAGTACATACACATACTTAGGTTTTAAACAGTCCAGACGCATTCAACAAAATATTACAAAACAAGAACTGCTCAAAAAATTCTCACATCGCCTCAACCTTATTTTAAAAACCAACCTCAACTCCAGAAACACTATTAAAGCCATCAACATATTTGCAATAGCTATTCTTATATACTCTTTCGGAATTATACGATGGTCAAAAACTGACATCAAAAAACTACAACGCACACTCAATACACTTCTAACTAAACACAGAAAACATTTCGTTCTCGAGATAATCGTGGGACAGACGGACAGACGGACAGACGGACAAACATCGTGAAATCAATAAGTGTCTTCGCAAGCTTCGCCACTTAATAATCATCATCGTCATTATTACAGCCTTCCATAAGGCTACTGCTGAACATAGGCCTCCCCCAAGGAATGCCAAAAAGCACGGTCCTGAGTCACCTGCATCCATCGACTTCCTGCATGTCTTACCAGGTCGTCACTCCATTTCGTTGGGGGTCGCCCTACACTTCGCCTACCGGTACGAGGCTGCCACTCAAGAATCTTCTTTCTTCCCCATCGGTTGTCGGTTCTTCGAGCTATATGGCCGGCCCACTGCCACTTCAGCTTACTAATCCGTTGGGCTATGTCGGTTACCCTGGTTCTAATGCGGATATCCTCATTCCTAAGTTTATCACGTAGAGAAACTCCGAGCATAGCCCTCTCCATAGCTCGCTGAGCGACCTTGAGCTTCCTCATACGGCCAGCAGTGAAGGACCACGTCTCAGATCCGTAAGTCATTACTGGCAACATGCACTGGATGTACAATTTCGTTTTAAGGTTTTGAGGTATGTCTGACGAGAAGATGTGTCGTAGCTTCCAGAACGCTGCCCAGCCGAGTTAAATCCGTCGATTGACCTCTCGGTCGAAGTTGGACTTACCTAGTCGGACTATTTGTTCCAGGTAAACATACTCGTCAACAACTTCGAGCTTAGTGCTCCCAACAACTACCGGCATAGGTGTGACATGGACATTAAACATAATCTTTTTTGTCCATGTTCATCTTAAGACCTATCCGTTGGGAGACACTATTGAGGTCATTGAGCATAGTGCTTAGGTCCTCCAGCGATTCTGCCATAAGGACTATATCGTCGGCAAATCGAAGGTGAGTGATGTACTTGTCATTGATGTTAATACCGTATCCTTTCCAGTCCAGAAGCTTGAAAACGTCATCCAATGCAGCGGTGAAGAGTTTCGGGGATATAACGTCACCCTGTCTTACACCTCTCTGCAATTGGATAGGTTTCGTACTCTGGTTCTGTACTCGGATAGCCATCGTAGCTCTACTGTACAAGCACTTCAGCACTTCGATATACCGACAGTCAACTTGGCACCGCTGAAGGGACTGCAGGACCGCCCAAATTTCGACGAAATCAAAGGCTTTCTCATAGTTATATGGACTAGCCAGACATAGTGGCAAATTGTACTCCTCGGACTTCTGTACAACTTGCCGAAGGGTATGTATGTGGTCCATGGTGCTAAAGCCCTTTCGGAAACCGGCTTATTCGGGAGGCTGGAAGTCGTCAAGTCTGCGCGGGAGACGATTCGTAATGACTCTCGAAAACAGCACGTAGACGCGGCTCAGAAGGGAACTCGGTCTATAGTTCTTCAAGAGAGCATTGTCACCATTCTTGAAGAACAAGACCACCGCACTTCTGCTCCACGCCTCCGGTGTAATGCCACCATGGAGGACGGAATTAAAGAGCCTCTGAAGGACTTCCAGTACCGGTTTTCCACCCGCTTTCAGAAGCTCCGCTGTAATTCCTTCCTCGCTTGGGGACTTGCCTTTGGAGCGTTCGGCTTCAACGACGATGTGTACAGCTGTCCAAAGAAACTCAATCTTACTCAAAATCTCATGTGCCCCAGAAACGATGCTGCTCCACTCGGTCTTCAGCTTTGACAGTTGGCTCTTTCTGGCAGACAGATCTCTGGCAAAGACTTTGGAGCCTTGGTTCCGCTCGATCGCTTCTTCAATACAAGCTGTATTGAAGTTGCGTAAGTCCCACCGCATGCATTTGGAGATCTGTTGGTTCAGTTGCCTGTATGCTGTCAAATCTGTTGAAGAACGTAGCTTCATCTCCCGTCTAACAGCCATGGGATTAAGAGTGTGATCGGAGAGTTTTTGTGTTCTTCTGCGGCGGGTCTTGCAGAACTTAGCTTCGACCGCATGGACAGTTTCCACGAGCTTGTCATTCATATCTTCCACTTCATTGCAGTCTTCTAGGCACTGAAAACGGATTTGTAACTCGAGCTGAAAGGTTTCGGGACTTTGGAACAGAGCAAAAGGGGGACGGAGCGTTGACTTCATTAGACGAGACCTTTCCAACTTAACGTTTAGATTCAGTGTGCCTCTAACCATTCGGTGATCGCTACCAGTTTTCACCATCGCGATCACGGAGACATCACTGAACAGTTGTGGTCTGGTCGTCATTTTTTGTCGAACCGTCGGGGCTCGACCAGGTCCAGTTCCTATGGGGCCGCTTCTGGAAGAAATAGTTCATCATAAAGAGTCCCTCTTCCTCCATGAAGTCGGCCAGCTGCTGGCCCCTTGGGTTCCGTTGCCCTATTCCAAATTTCCCTACTTGCAGCTCACCGTTCTCTCTTGTGCCTAATTTTGCATTGAAGTCTCCCATTAACACCGTATATTGGGTTTTGAAGGAATGCATGGCTCTAGAGATATCCTCATACATTTCCTCCACCTCATCGGGGTGTGCCGAGGTTGGTGCGTAAATCTGTATGACTTTCAGCGAATACCGTTTGGTGATTCTGAGTATAAGGTACGCAACCCTCGTCGACACACTCCCGATCTTTACAAAGTTGTTAACGAGAGACTTGTGGACGATAATCCGACACCTCTTTGGGACATATGGTCGCCCTCCCGGTGATAGAGCAAGTTGCCGGTTTCGACGATTACCGTGTCCTCCCCCTCTCTTCGGACTTCGGATAATCTTATAATATGCCAGCATAACTTCTCTATCATATCTATCTCTTATTCCAGCTCCACAATCTTCTCGTCATTCCTCAGGGTGCGTGCGTTGTACGTTGCCAGGTCGAGTCGTCTAAGGTGGCAACCGAACCTCCACCGGAGATTCTTAGCACCCGCTGCCCCGCCGTTACCATGGTCGCCGCCGTAGCCAGGAATAGCGGGGCCGCCGGGGACTGGGGGCCGTCTGTTTGTTGCTCTAGTAATTGGGGGGGGGGGGGGGTACCCACGGGAAGATATGGGGTAGTGGATATTCTTGACCGCCACTACACGGCACATAATAATAATGATAGTCATTTATTTCAGGCTTTTTTACACCCATTTCAAATATCAATATATGTTAAAAACAAAATGAAAATATAATTATAAGGATACAATAAATAAGATAAATAGGTGAGTCATAACGTATATATACATTTTCATACATGCAGGTGTGTTTTGGCTACAGCACGAATGGGTCGGTATGACCGAGGAGGGACAACATTCTTACAGAATAGACATGTGTCATTCATTCATTTCTAGTTCCCGATCATTCAAGTTTTGATTAGTCTTACGAACCGGGTCATTCAGATCGATTATTCAAATAGAACATTTCGAGTTTCAGTACTCTGTGATTTGCGAGACTCACTTGATAATGTCGGTCGTCAGACATTACTATACTCTTTGGTCGTAGGTCCTGTTAACCCTTTGATCCGGAACTTTTAATTGCAATCATCAATAATTTGATGCGACCAGGGTCAAATTAACGAATCAGTCACGATTAACACTGTCTATTGTAGAATATGAGCGTAAAGTAGCATAATACTGCGTTGTTACGTATGGTGAGTGTTAAGAAGCGAATATCCCATTAACTGGTGACGAAGCATTGCATCTTGGTCCACTGGGATGACAACATATGTTTATTTTTTTTATAGGCGAAGGGGCAAACGCGCATGCGGCCCACCTGATGGTAAGTGACTACCGCCGCCCATTAACAACTGCAATACCAGGGAGGGAATTGCAGATGCATTGCCGGCCTTTTAAAAAGGAGTACGCTCTTTTCTTGAAGGTCCCTAAGTCGTATCGGTCCGGAAAAATCGCTGATGGTAATCGATTCCACACGGAAGTTGCGCGAAGAGGAAAACATCTTCTAAATCGCACAGTGGTGGACCGCCAACCATCTAGGTGGTGTGGATGGTATCAGGAGTTCTGCCGCGATGTGCGTTCGTGAAATTTGGCGGTTGGGATTAAACCATACAATTCTTCAGAGTACTCCTCATGGTAAATGCGAAAGAAAATGCAAAGGGATGCAACATCTCTTCGCAGCGCCAATGAATCAAGCCGATCGGAAAGGACTCGGTCGTCGACGTTTTGAGCCGCTCTGCGCTGGAAGTGGTCAAGTAGAAGGAGCAGGGCACTGGGGAGCCCCTGCCCAGAGATGAGAACAGTATTCCATGTGGGGTCGAACTTGCGCTTTGTAAAGTTTTAACAGTGGTAGAGCCACGCGGCAGCTTTTGCTGTCGCACGGATGGGCCGGCTCGAACCGGGGTGGTACCACGACCTCACAGAAAACCAGCGTGAAGTAGAGGTTTACCTCTGCGTTTCGCTTGGTGAGTGCAGGTGGCCGGAGGCCCTTTTTACTGGGAATGAGGCATTCCATCATAGTCCTCACGGGTGACAACGCATCTACATTTAAATTTGTAACAGAGGATAGATGTAGATGTCTATGGGCCGCAGCAACCACTTGCCATCAGGTGGACTGTGTGCTCGTTTGTCACCATTTTCCTATAAAAAAAAAGAAAAAAAAAAGTTGCGAGCGATGTGCCGGCATGAAATACTATCCCGCTCTGCTGAGCACGCCAAGCTTTTTAGAGGTCAATTTGGCCTTCTTTTCCAAGTGACCACGAAACTACACGTTACTCGATATATCGACGCTGAGAATTCCGATACTGGCTGAGGCAACAAGGGGAGTGCCTTGAAGCTGAGGAGATACGACAAAGGGGTTCTTTGTAGCGGTAAACGTGCAAACTTGTGTCTTCTGAGGATTAAACTGGACTAGATTTAGTTCCCCCCAATCCGAGACTATGTTCAGCAAAGACTCGACTTCAGATACAAGTTTGTTCCGGTACTCAGCGACGTTTTCCCGAGAAATATTTGCACGGCCGGTGTATAGAGCATCAACAGCGCTGTCATCCGCATAGCAATGAATGTTACCAGTTTGCAACATATCATTGATATGCAGAGGCGTTAATAGGCTTGCAGTCGGAGCATGCACTGTCTAATCCGACCTTGATTTTTTTTTTTTTATAGTAGAGGGGGCAAACGAGCATGCGGCTCACCTGATGGTAAGTGACTACCGCCGCCCATGAACACCAAACCCGATCGAAGGCCTTCGCAATGTCCAACCTAACGGCCAACGCCTCCCCCTTGGACTCCACTGCCTCCGAACATCTATGGGTCAGGTAGACCAGAAGATCACCAGCTGATCGACTCCGAAGAAAACCGTATTGGCGGTAACTAATCAGCTGGTGATCCTCAAGGTACCGTATGAGCTGGCAGTTTATAATGGATTCCATTATTTTGAAGAACAAGGAGGTGATGGCGTGATAGGCCTGTAGTTGGACGGGTCTGAGCGGTCGCCTTTTTTAGGGATCGGGTGGACAAAAGCTGTCTTCCATGATTTCGGGACTACGCCTAGGGAGTAGGAGGAGTACCGGAAAAGATGCGTTAAAACCGGTGCCAACTCCGGAGCACACGTCCTCAGCACAATTGGGGGGATTCCATCAGGCTTACTCGACTTGTGGATGTCCAGGGAGAGAAGTGTTTTGCGAACCGAGCACTGTGAGAACCACAAATCCGGCATGGAGTACTTACACCGCGGGGTAGTCGGCGGTGTGTTCCCCTCTTCATCAAGAGTCGAGTTGGACGCAAAAAGGGAGCCTAAAAGGTCGGATTTCTCTTTTGCGGCATAGGTCGTGAGTCGTCCTCCCTGTGCAGAGATAGTAGTGATGGCTTACAGAAATTCCCTTGGACAGACTTGGCGAGAGCCTGCCTGTTCTGACTTTGCCTTGGCAATAATTCTTTTGAAGGACCTGGAGGCGAAGTTATACTTCTTTTTAAGCATGCTGGTGTTTACATCCCAAGTCGCCGAAGCCGCAGCCCAGGCTTGATAACACTCCTGCTTACTGCGTAATAGGAGTGACCAAACCCAATTAATTTTTAATAGACGATAGATGTATGTTTATGGGTATTCTTTTATTGTCAGGTGGCCTGTATTGTCGTTTGTCATTTTAGTTTTATTAAAAAAATAACATTTTAAGGGCTAATCAGGCGTTTGTTATAATTTTCGTAGTACGATAGCAACAAGATAGAGAAGGAAAATATCATAAGACACAAAGCCAACCATAACACTGCAAGCAATTTTTGTTTTGCACATATGTTGCACTTCTCATCCCGAACGTAGCGAGTTTTGCACTACGTCTCTACAGGCTTCCCGCTATTGCATCTATATCGTCCTTCTATCGCCTAAGAGATTGAGTACGTTCTCTCCTCTTTTGCCATTACGAGGGATCCAATGCGGTCACTCCACCTACCGTCTTTAGATATTATAACGTGTCCCGCCCATTTCCATTTAAGCCTCACTATCGTCGTCAGGACATCTGTGATTTTAGTTTTTCTTCGAATTTTACTGTTGTCCGTCAATCGAATCGATTTTGTATTTTTTTCAGACAAGTTTAGTAGGTATTACGTAATACATTTTTCATCTATTTAAAAAATATAAAACTTGCCTTCGATAACGATCATACTTTAGCATTTCAATAAAATCGAATAAATAATCCCTAAAGTGAACACTTTTCAACGAACGTGTTTGATTCGCGAAAAGAAAAATCCTTTAACAGATGAAAAAAAGTAAATTGAAATTTTAACATCAAAAAGACAGAAGGCGCATCGTGCTATTGCGTCCATTCATTTCGAAATTACAAACGTCAGAGCGAATTTGAAATCGGAATCGAGATTAGGGTTGCTGATTATATGGATTTCTACAGGACTGTCCTTATTTAGAGGTGTACTGATTTGTTTATTTAAGGAGGGGCAAACGAGCATGCCGCTCGCAGACTGGTGACTACCGCTGCCCATACACAACTGCAACATTAGGAGAGTTGCAGGTGCGTTGCCGGCGTTTTAAAAATAAGTAGGCTCTTTTCTTGAAGTTCCCTAAGTCGTATCGGTCCGGAAAAATAGCTCCCTGTTTATGTACATAAATATGATAAAAAATTGTTTAACCCTAGAATAGCCTTCTTCTAGCCTATAGTTCTTTAGATCTTATTAAGGATGTTGCTTAAAACTCTCACTTTCATCACAAATCTTCCGGGCAGACCAGCTAGTGAACACAGAACAGTTGCCTTTGAAATGATTATGTTTCTTCACCAATATGTGTCTTGGAAACTTTCGTATTAAACTTTATTGAAAAAAAATTCTATGAAATTCTATTCATTGCCATACTTTTACGGTGCTTGTTTGCCAACTATACTAAAAAACAACAAATTATTACATAAAATTAAACAATATTTAAAAAAATAGTATTTTTTAAATACTGTTTTAACAGTGGTAGAGCCACGCGGCAGAATTGCTGTCGCACGGATGGGCCGGCTCGAACCAGGGTGGTACCACGACCTCACAGAATACCAGCGTGAAGTAGAGGTTTACCTCTGCGTTTCGCTTGGTGAGTGCAGGTGGCCGGAGGCCCTTTTTACTGGAAATGAGGCATTCCATCTTAGTCCTCACGGGTGACAACGCATCTGCATTTTGATTCGCAAACGAGGATAGATGTAGATGTCTATGGGCTGCAGCAACCACTTACCATCAGGTGGACTGTGTGCTCGTTTGTCACCCTTATCCTATAAAAAAAATACTGTTTAAATTTTAAAATATAATTTACGAATCAAGGTAAAATTTAATGTTTTTTTTATATAAGATAAGGGTGACAAACGAGCACACAGTCCACCTGATGGTAAGTGGTTGCTGTGGCTCATAGACATCTACAACTATCCTCAATTACGAATCATAATGCAGATGCGTCGTCACACTTGAGGACTAAGATGGAATGAAAGTTATACTTCTTTTGGGGCGTTTGGAAAAAATGATGAGAGTGTATTTTTACGATGCGCGCGCACACCGACACTTAAAAACGACACCATGAAGTTGTGACGATGCAAACGCACACTGATACCTAAAAGCGACAAATTCAGTGGGTAATTGTCTCTCAAGTTATTTTGTTTTGTTTGCTAAAGAAATATAATTTCCTACGTGCGTATATACGCACACTTTTTTATACGTTGCAGAGCCACGCTGCAGTTATATGGTTGTAGCACAAATGGCTCGGCTCTACCAGGGTAGGACCACGCTCTCACTGAAAACCAGCGTAAAATAGCAGCTTAATGCTGCTGTGTTTCGTATGGTGAGTGTGGAGAACCGGAGAGCCTTTTTACTGGAAATGAGGCATGCTCTCTCAATACTTAGGGAAAACAACGCATCTGCATTTTGATTCTTAATTGAGGATAAATGTGGATCTCTGTGGGCCACAGCATCCACTTACCATCAGATGAACTGTGCACTCGTTTGTCACTTATATTTTATAAAAAATCTACCTAGATAAGGGTAATATCCTAGTACCAAAACATCATGGCCGCTCTACCCGAGGACGGCAAACGTGTTTCGTTCTTTGGCGGGCTCCAATTTGTCTGATTGACGCTGCCGGCTTCGATTTTCAAACGGCCTCAAAGACTTACCAGTTCGGGCTGCGTTACGTTACAAGGGCGATATAAATGGGGCATGAAAGCATGCGACGGAATTGCATCCGCTATGTTAGGACGTGAATAGAACTGCGTACATTTAGTGACGAATCGTAACGTGCCTAGACGGGGCTCATAGTAGCTTAGGAGTTAGACAATATTTTTACCTATAGCTAGTAGCTACCTATTATACGTCAGCACTTGATTTCTTTTACTGTGCGCTTTACAAATAACCGGTCAAGTGCGAGTCGGACTCGCGTGTGAAGGGTTCCGTACCATCGTAATTCACGTTTCTAGTAGAGCCACTTTAATTTCTAATTTATTTTTATTTTTATTCTTATAGTGGCTATAGAAATAAACATTTTGTGAAAATTTCAACTGTCTACCTATTACGGATCATGAGATACAGTCTGCTGACAGACAGATGAATGGACGGACGAACGGACGGACAGCAGAGGCTTTGTAATAGGGCCCCGTCGGTTTACTCTTCGGGTACGGAACGCTAAAAATGAAGCAAATTGTTTCGACAGCATAGTCTGTTTTGCAAAGGGGGAGAAATCTGCCAAGCGTCTCTATTTTTGATGGCAGAAGGTAGCACGAAGAATAATGTCTTTTACTAGTATTTCCTTCAAACACTATCCAAAATGTGCTCTCTAGAACACTGTGCCTGCTAGAGGTCACTTAGTTATCTCTCAGCTAATTCTAAGTCCAAAACTAATTGTAAATCACCTAGGTGGTATTATCAACACCAGCTCAAGGTGGCAACATTTTGCACTTGCTCTTTGTATAATGGATGGAAGCTGTACCTGCGTGAAGCAGTGTGCGATCAACCTGAGTCCGATCTTCGACGGCACTCTACAGGAATTATTTACGACGATTTTAAATAAATTATTACGTGATTGACTGTGAAGGAAAACGTCGTTAGAAAGCTGATTCGTTTGAAATTTCGTTTGAATTGCTTCGTTTGAAAATGTTGAAACATGTTTCTAAAATCACAGTTTAAAAAATCATAATTTATATAATTGACAGTCATTACAAGAAATAGAACCAAAAATTTCGTTCGTATAATAAACGTAAGCGCTGCTGCCGATCATGAAGATGATGATTCCTTGAATTAGAATCAAAATGTTGTCAACTCTAAGAAACAAGATGGAATGTTTCGTATCCAATCAAAGAGAGTTTCCGGTTCTCTGCATACGATAGCCAGCAGCAACATTAAGCTGCTATTTGTGCTGGTATTCTGTGAAAGCGTGGTCCAACGAGCCGACACATTCGTGTTACGACCATAAAATAGCTGCAGCATTGCTCTACCACGTATAAAAATGTACGTGTACTGTTGGGCACAGACCTGCTCTCATTTCTGAGATATCATAAAATATTGATTAATTAGTCCGCCGGGTTGCTCCACTTTTTTATATTGTTAAACACTAATTTTTTTAATTTTTTTTTGACAGTGGTAGAGCCACGCGGCAGCTTTTGCTGTCGCACGGATGGGCCGGCTCGAACCGGGGTGGAACCACGACCTCACAGAATACCAGCGTGAAGTAGAGGTTTACCTCTGCGTTTCGCTTGGTGAGTGCAGGTGGCTTTTTACTGGAAATGAGGCATTCCATCTTAGTCCTCACGGGTGGCAACGCATCTACATTTTGATTCGCAAACGAGGATAGATATAGATGTCTATGGGCCGCGGCAGCCACTTACCATCAGGTGGACTGTGTGCTCATTTGTCACCCTTATCCTATAAAAAAAATTCTATTATATTAGGAAAGACGACCCAAAGTGAATTATCTGCAAACATATTAATAATTTTTGGCTTGATAACAAAAACGAATCATATGCTATTAAAAATGAATTCAATAAGTCGTAAAGCCCATTTGTTTCACTTACTGTCTGTAACAAACAATGGCGGAACAAGTTTGATGGAAATCTCGTGTTGCCCAATTCCCTTTGTGATATGCCTTTGGAACAACGTACAGACCGAAACGTAGTTTGTCACCTTTGTATAGGATTTCTATTATTGTCTACAGTAGTTTTATTTACATCAGTTTAACCTTATTATTTAACGTATATACTTAGTTAAATTATATCTTTATTTTGAAACTTTTTTTATAAAATGAAAGCTGTTCATGGACGCAAACTAACCAACTACAAACAAAGATGGCTAACAAATATGTTATCACTTCTAAAAAAAAAATAACACGGATTGTCTCACAGCCATTAATTACACGGGCTCTATCTACTATACTACATACTAAAATCTAGAAACTATATATTAGCATATTAATATTATTAGTTTTCTATACCATCCTAAAATCTAGTCATTAAATGAAGTACGCTAAAACAATCACAATGCGAACAATTTTGTTTTTGAACTTCTTGACCGCAGCTAGGCATCGATGCATCCGCATCTCAGAAGTGTGACCACTTAGGCTTTTTCCTACATAATAATAGGCTACTATTATTGACCCAGACATATAGTAATTTAGTTATACATTTATGAGGTTGGTTCACGTCAGCATGGATGATGCAATGACGGCTCCTTGGCGCAGTGGCTTAGCAATGGGTTGCAGCGTTAAGGGCCGTGGGTTCGAATCCTGCATATCAAACAATATGACCTCCAAATAATTATTCCGGGTCCGGATCTTTGTCCATGTGAAATTTATATATATAAACCATGATACAGGAGAAAATTCTAGTGTAGAGGGTATCGTTTTTAAAATAAAAGAAGAACTTTCTCCATCAGTAAACATGATGTATTTTCCGAACCAGTGATAAATTAAACATAAGAATAACTTTCAATAAGTATTATTCGTAATCTATATTGAATTCAAAAATGTTTATCTATTTTTATATCCGCTTTCCTTAACACAAGGGCTACAAACGACATGAAACTTCTCCTTAAATTCATTATAGTTATCTTCATTATCTCTCTATCTTGTTTTTTTTTGTATAGTTCTTATCTTACCTATATTTTATGATTATTCGAAAATTTTGGGGCCGAAAGCAGGCAGTATTCATAAAAGTCTTTCTTAAAAAAAAATAGCACCTTAAAAAAATATTAATATCTGACGTTCTAAATTCAAACTGAGATAGCGAGAGAAAGATAGCAAGCTTGGAGGCCAACGATAAAGATCACACAGGCCCGCGCTGCCGTCCGGGACTTATTCGTCGTGATTAAGACCCGGCTGATTAGTGCGTCCCCTTATAATTACTTAAAATTTACTCCAGTTTACTTTCTTGCGACTTGCGACACTGTCCCGGGTGGGAAGGAAGACGGTAGAGATACTGCGGACATGACTTTACTAGTGTAAGGATGTTAATAAATAAATATTTTGCTTCAAAAAATATTATCTAGTTCGAATCTACACACCTGGCCTTTGCTGTAAATCAGCAGTGAGCCCACTGTTGCATTCCGTGGGGAATGTAAAAAAAATCAGTAATTAATAGATCATAAGATATTCCATAATAGTCCTTAGGGGGCAACACTATAGGCTAAGTACTTTATTGGAATTTGGCTACAGGTGTGTACATGCTGCACTTGGACATCTGTCAACTGTTGTATTCCGTGGGGAAGGTAAAAAAAAACAGTAATTAACAGGTTATAAGGTATTCCATAATAGTCTTTACGGGGCGACACTATAGACTAAATACTTTGCTGGATTTTGGCCACAGGCGTCTATATGCTGCAGTGGCCATCTGTCAACTGTTGTGTTCCATGGGGTAGGTAAAAAAATAGTAATTAACAGGTTATAAGGTATTCCATTGCCCGTGTAGTGGCAGGTAAGAATACTCACTACCCCATAACTTCCCGTGGGTGTCGTAAGAGGCGACAGAGGGAAACTGAGGCAGAGGATGGACAGCAGCATCTTTCTGATAACAGCAAACCTACAGTAAAAAAACTAAGGTTGCCAAGCCGCTCACCAAGCGTAGCAACTATGGCAATATACCCCCCATGATAAAAGTTACAAAAAGACGGCCCCCAGTCCCCGGAGGCCCCGCTATTCCTGGCTACGGTGGCGACCATGGTAACGGCGGGGCAGGGGGTCTTAAGAATCTCCGGTGGAGGTTCGGTTGCCACCTACGACGACTCGACCTGGAAAATTATAACGCACGCACCCTGAGGACTGACGAGAAGGTCCTGGAACTGGGAGAAGAGATAGACAAGTTGCGCTGGAATATCATAGGAATATCCGAGATCCCAAGAGAGGGGGAGGACACAGTAATCCTCGAATCCGGCAACTTGTTCTATCACCGGGAGGGCGACAATCTGTCCCAAGGAGGTGTCGGATTTATCGTCCACAAATCTTTCTTCTTCTGCTTTTGGGAGTGTGTCGACGAGGGTTGCGTACCTTATACTCAGAATCACCAAACGGTATTCGCTGAAGGTCATACAGGTTTACGCACCAACCTCGGCACACCCCGATGAGGAGGTGGAGGAAATGTATGAGGATATCTCTAGAGTCATGCATTCCTCCAAAACCTACTATACGGTGTTAATGGGAGACTTCAACGCAAAACTAAGCACAAGAGAGAACGGTGAGCTAAAAGCAGGGAAATTCGGAATAGGGCAACGGAACCCAAGGGGCCAGCAGTTGGCCGACTTCATGGAGAAAGAGGGACTCTTTATGATGAACTTTTTCTTCCAGAAGCGGCCCCATAGGAAGTGGACCTGGTCGAGCCCCGACGGTTCGACAAAAGATGAGATTGACATCATTATAACGACCAGACGACAACTGTTCAGTGATGTCTCAGTGCTCGCGAGGGTGAAAACCGGCAGCGATCACCGAACGGTTAGAGGCACACTGAACCTAAACGATAAGTTGGAGAGATCACGTCTAATGAAGTCAACGCTCCGTCCCCCTCGTGCTCTAATCCAAAGTCCCGAAACCTTTCAGCTCGAGCTACGAAACCGTTTTCAGTGCCTAGAAGATTGCAATGCAGTGGACGATATGAATGACAAGTTCGTGGAAACTGTCCATGCGGTCGGAGCTAAGTTTTGCAAGACCCGCCGCAGAAGAACACAAAAACTGTCCGAACACACTCTTCATGTAATGGCTGTTAGACGGGATATGAAGCTGCAGTCTTCAGTAGATTTGACAGCATACAGGCAACTGAACAGACAGATTTCCAAATGCATGCGGCGGGACTTACGCAACTGTAACACTGCTCGGATTAAAGAAGCGATCGAGCGGAATCAGGGCTCCAAAGTCTTTGCTAGAGATCTGTCTGCCAGAAAAAGCCAACTGTCGAAGCTGAAGATCGAGTGTGGCAACGTCGTTTCCGGGACACCTGAGATTTTGAGTGAGATTGAGAGGTTCTATGGGCAGCTGTACACATCATCGTTGGAGCCACACGTAAGTGTGAGTAACGATCCAAGAACGAGTCTTGTCTGACATTATTCCGATGATATCCCGGACTCAGTCTGAGCGAGATTAGAATGGCTCTCCAGCACCTTAAAACGGCAAGGCCCCAGGCGAGGATGGAATTACAGGGGAGCTTCTGAAAGCGGGTGGAAAACCGGTACTTGAAGTCCTTCAGAAGCTCTTTAATTCCGTCCTCCATGGTGGCATTACACGGGAGGCGTGGAGCAGAAGTGCGGTGGTCTTGTTCTTCAAGAAAGGTGACAACGCTCTCTTGAAGAACTACAGACCGATTTCCCTTCTGAGCCGTGTCTACGTGCTGTTTTCGAGAGTCATTACGAATCGTCTCGCGCGCAGACTTAACGACTTCCAGCCTCCCGAACAAGCCGGTTTCCGTAAAGGCATTAGCACCATAGACCACATACATACCCTTCGGCAAATTGTACAGAAGTCCGAAGAGTACAATTTGCCACTATGTCTGGCGTATGTAGACTACAAGAAAGCCTTTGATTCCGTCGAAATTTGGGCGGTGCTGCAGTCCTTTCAGCTGTGCCAAGTTGATTGTCGGTATATCGAAGTGCTGAAGTGCTTATACAGTAGGGCTATGATGGCTATCCGAGTACAGAACCAGAGTACAAAACCTATCCCATTACAGAGAGGTGTAAGACAGGGTGACGTTATATCCCCGAAAATCTTCACCGCGGCATTGGAAGACGTTTTCAAGCTTCTGGACTGGAAAGGATACGGTATTAACATCAATGGCGAGTACATCACTCGCCTTCGATTTGCCGACGATATAGTCCTTATGGCAGAATCGCTGGAGGACCTAAGCACTATGCTCAATGACCTCAATAGTGTTTCCCAACGGATAGGTCTTAAGATGAACATGGAAAAACAAAGATCATGTTTATTGTCCATGTCACACCTATGCCGGTAGTTGTTTGGAGCACTAAGCTCGAAGTTGTTGACGAGTATGTTTACCTGGTACAAATAGTCCGACTAGGTAAGGCCAACTTCGACCGAGAGGTCAATCGGCGGATTCAACTCGGTTGCGCAGCGTTCGGAAAATTACGGCTCACCTTCTCGTCAGGTATACCTCAAAACATGAAAACGAGACTATACAACCAGTGCATGTTGCCAGTAATAACCTATGGAACTGAGACGTGGTCCTTCACTGCTGGCTGAATGAGGAAGCTCAAGGTTGCTCAGCGAGCTATGGAGAGGGCTATGCTCGGAGTTTCTCTGCGTGATAAACTTAGAAATGAGGATATCCGCAGTAGAACCAGAGTGACTGACATAGCCCAACGGATTAGTAAGCTGAAGTGGCAATAGTCCGGCCATATAGCTCGAAGAACCGACAACCGATAGGGAAAAAACGTTCGCTTAGGCTAAATACTTTGTTGGATTTTGGCTACAGGTGTGTATATGCTGCAGTGGCCATCTGTCAACTGTTGTATTCCATGGAGGAGGTAAAAAAACCCCAGTAATTAACAGGTTATGAGATATTCCATAATAGTCCTTAGGGAGCAACACTATAGTCTAAATAATTTGTTGGATTTTGGCTACAAGTGTGTATACGCTGCAGTGGCCATCTGTCAACAGGAGAACTGCGAGCTCATAAGGGTAATGAATTGCTTATCGTTTATCTAAGAATTATTTAAAAATAAATAATTCAAAAAAATTACAGCTACCATTCTTATGTCAATTTCATCTATTAAAGTTGGTAAAAATTACCTTGCGTAAATCCCCTCGATAAAATAAAATGATGTGTCTTACCTTGTTTTAAGAGCACCTCCCGGCCTCCCTCAATTGCGTGCACTTCCCGTCACCCCTAATCCCAGCACCACTACTCCCAACACTATGAAAGACACACCACTTACGACATAACAACACGTGTTTCGCCTCTACACGAGGCATCTTCAGGTGATGTAGACTCTGCGATGGCTGACCGCTATATGATTGGCGAGCCAAAACAACTGCTATTTATATTTTAATGTAATTGATTTCCGTAAAGTAACGCCCGATTCTATTAATTAATTTCATCTATTCCATCACCAGAAGACTCCTAACTTGCCATGGGCTGTGGGAACAATAATAATATTCTCCGGACCAAATTTCAGTCACGGTGGCCAGTCTCAAACTAGATCAACCATCTGCGCAGTTGACAGAAAAATTAAATAACTGATTTCTAGGCCGACCCGGACCCTAAGATCAACCGCGCTCATACTGGTCACGAGACTGTAGTATTAATAATATTAGTAATATTATTAGGTATTGGTAATACATAGAAAGATAGAATCCTAAAAATATTTCACGGCTCGAACTCTCCTCTGTAAGACTGGGAATAGAGAAAAATGTACAGTGATTAAATTCGTGAATTAATTATTTTCGTATTTTTAACATTTACTATTATCTCTTAAATTCGTAGAAACTTTTCTCTAAGTATACTTACCATCAAAACCATTACAGGTCTAAAAAAGGTCACTGCTGAACACAGGCCTCATCCATAGATTGTCTCATTGTAGTTTGACATGGTTGCCATTCTTGGCAACCAAATAAGTTAAACCTCACTGAATATAAAAAGTTAAACAATTGGACCATTTTGTTCATATAACTGTATTTTTTAAATAGTTTATGTTTTATTATATACCATTAATAAATTTCAACTGAGGATTGAAAAATTGGCCCTCGATAACGTAAAACATAAAAAAACATCCTATAATATACGTTCCACAGCTAGGCACAGGCCTCTTCACGTTGCTTAAAAGACGAGAGATGAAAGAGTTGTTGGCTTATTTAGCATTCCATATAATTAATAAATTCGATTTACAACTTTATTATATTATGAAATAATGATCAGCACTCAACCGCTGAGCTATCACGGCTTTTAGTATTTAAAATCGTACTTTTCATTAAACAACTAGACTTTTCGCTTAAAACTTCAGAAATGACATTTATTTAAATGTAGAAGACAAAAATGGAATAAAAAACATTATAGAGTATTATCCTCATTAATCTACCCCGGTTTGGGGGTGTTGGGGGAGAGAAACTGAGTATGATTCAGCATTTAAATGTTAAGCAACGCCCGGCCAAATTTGCGGGAGACAAGCATCTCCGCGAATATACAGCGGTACAGTCATATAATAAAGTCTTTAAGAATATCAATATATATATTTTAAGAAATATTTTATTCGTTTTTGCAAATAATGATTCATTAATTATTTTCTATCGTATGTAAAACTACAAATCAGATAAAATATTTCTTTCAAGGATCTACGTCATATTAGAAAGAAATATTCGTCAGTCTATATATTAGTAAATGATTTTCACAAAGCCTCCTTTCGACTAGTCACTGATTGAAGTTGAGGACACTCAGCGCTACGCATGCCCGTACGAGGCTACCACTCGAGAACTTCTTACCCAATGGTTGTCGGTGCTACGAGCTTAGCTTCATGATCCCTAGGGTATAAAGAGATCATTCTTTTTTTAACAATGTAGTTACTTTATATCTCGATTCGACTATGTCACGGATTATAGCCCCCTTTCTCATTCCTTAAATATTGTTTTATTTTTTATTCCTTATATATTCAGCTGTATTGTATGGCTAAGTATAGCGATGTTAGGCCCGTATAAGTTATGCTGGGAATTAATGAATAAATCAGTTTCAAAAGCAAAGGACCTGACAACACTGATCCGATTTTATAACTAATACAAAATTATTCAAATTGCGCTGCACAAGAAGCAAAGCGCCATATTGCTTTTATGACTATTATATTGATATTAGAGATATATAATCTAAAATACAACTAGAATATGATACCGAGACCGGTGACGGGCAGCTGCGTCTATGGTGCAGGTCAATCTGCCGGCCATACATGGTGATTGAGGCACGACCATCTGGCAGTGAACTATTACGAGCTGATAAATAAGGAGACAATGAGACGGTAAATAGTCGTCTATTTGTAGCACCCGAGGTCTTTCTGGCCATTTACATATACGCCCTTTATGAGATAAAATGGGGTAATGGGTTCTCATAATAAGTGTCTTCTATAAAAACTAATACTTTGACAGAGAAACACGAATTTTACGACACACTTAATTCTTCTGTCAAGTCTTAGGATACAGGAAACAAGAGATAACAGAAGAACTGACAAACATAATTTTACAAACATCATTTGTACGCGGTAGAGCCATGCTGCAGCTATATTAATAGTATAGTTGTAGCACGAATGGGTCGGCTCGATCGGGGAAGGACCACGCTCTCACAGAATACCAGCGTAAAGTAGCAGCTTAATGCTGCTGTGTTGCGTATGGAGAGTGTAGAGAACCGGAGATCCATTTTACTGGAAATGAGGCATTCCATCTTAGTCCTCACGGATGACAACGCATCTTCATTTTGATTCTTTATAGAGGATAGATGTAGATGTCTATGGGCCACAGCAACCACTTACCATCAGGTGTACTGTGTGCTCGCTTGTCACCCTTATCCTATAAAAAAACATAAGTACGTATTACATAACCACAAACATTTTTAAACTCTCCTCCTAGTAGAGTTGCATAAACCTTTAATAACTTCTTACTTTACCCCGTCTCGAAATTGAAATTAACATAGTCTTAAATATAAAAATAAAGGTCACCGTTACCTTTACATCTTATCGAAAGTCCACTACTGAACATAGGCTCCTATATAGGAGGATACTTTCTATAGTAGTAAATAGCTAGCGGGTTGGCAAGCGTAGTCTTTTATTTTATTTATTACTAGCTAGTCCTAGCGCGTTGCTGCTGCAGAAGAAATAATTGTTGAAATATCATTTCAAATTTGGAAGACTTATTAGTTAATACATTCCTACTAAAAAAATATAAGTCATTGTAGAAGCGTGCTCGTCGCGACCCCTGCCAGCCCTTTTCAGGGCTGCAATTCTTCTCAGCTGCGCACCCATGCCAACGAGGGTTAGGGCGTCCCCCCAAGGCGACGCACACCAGCTAGTCCCCGTTGGTGTGGAATGCAGCGCGCAAAGCGGCGATGGGGACCGCCACCCGTCACGCACAGCCCGACACGGCGGAAGGTGGAGGACAGAGTGCAGAGTTGGCACGTGGAATGTTAGAGGAGGCATGAAAGATAAGATGAATGAGTTGATTGAAATAATGAAAGAAAGAGAATTAGATGTCGTGTGTATGTCGGAGACCAAACGGAAGGGCAGTGGTACTGAAGAGCTCCCTGGCGGGGCGTTAGCTTTATGGTCCGGAGTCCCGGAGAGCGAGAGCGCCCGCCAGGGAGTGGGGGTGCTGCTGTCGTCTCGGTTGGTCGATGTTATGACTGAATATAAGGTTGTGAACTCAAGATTTCTCTGGGTTCGCTTTAAATTGGGACTGACGAAGTTATTCCTTTTGGCTGTTTATGCGCCGGTAGCTTCGTCGTCCAGGGCTGAGCTGGAGGAGTTTTGGGAGAATGTAAGAGAAGTTCTAGATTTGGCTAGGGGAAACGAAAGAATTGTTGTGTGTGGTGATTTGAATGGATGGGTTGGTGCCGCTCGACCAGGGTACGAGTCGGTGCTTGGAAAGTTTGGCGATAAAAGGGTTAATGATGCTGGCAAGCTTATACTGGCGGTATGCAAGCAAAAGGGTCTTCTTGTGACAAACACTATGTTTAATCACAAGAAAATCCATATGTATACTAGAGAAAGAAAGAATGAGAGAAGTATGATCGATTTGTTTCTGGTGGATGACCGACTGCGAAAACAGGTGATGGATACGCGAGTGTTCAGGGGTGCTGACCTGGGAACGGATCACTATCTAGTGATTACTAGATTTAGGGGTCTGTTCGCGGGTTGTCGCTACCGGACGGCGGTAACAGAACCACAGTCGGTCTGTCGCATCCGAAGCTGGAAGCTTCAGGAAGCGGATACTAGGGACAAATATCATGCGAGGGTAGCCGAAAAGCTTGACACCATCGATGGCAGAAATGAATGTGTGGAAAGAACATGGCAGAACCTTAGGGATGGAATGATAAGTGCAGCGGAAGAAGTGTGTGGAACAATAAAAAGAGGCAGTAGTAAAAGAAGAGATGCATGGTGGAATGATGAAGTGAAAGGAGCTGTAGAGAAGAAGAAGAAAGCATGGTTAGACTACTTGGCCTCTAGTAATGATAAGGATATGAGAGAGAAGATGAAAGAAAGATATAAGCTGCAGAAAGTTCATACGAAAGCATTGATTGAGGAAATGCGTGAAAGGTGTAGAATGGAAGCGGACGAAAGGTTGTCGCACAACTTTAAGGAGAACTCCAAACTCTTCTGGAAAGAGGTTGGAAGGACCCGAAGTGGTGTGACGGCCTTAAGAATGAACAAAGTGCTTTCGAGAACTAATGACGTCCTCACAGAAAAATCGGACGTCATGCAGCGATGGAGCGAATTTTATAGAGAAATGTATGCGTGTGATGATCTTAGTGAGGGATCCGGGGATAACGCCGTGACTGGTACGCCAGACCTGGACCTCGATGACACTGAGGTCATCAGTATGAAAGAGATTGAATGTGCGGTTCGAAGTTTGAAATGTGGTAAGGCTGCGGGACTAGACAGAGTTACTGCTGAAATGGTCAAGTATGGTGGGCCTCGCGTCTGGGATAGCTTTTATCTGCTGTGCAATTTGTGCTGGCGGACGGGGGATGTCCCGGATGATTGGCGATCCGCAGTCATTGTGCCTTTATATAAAGGTAAAGGTTCACATTTTGACTGCGGGTGCTATCGGGCGATCAGCTTGACCAGTTTAGCAAGTAAAGTTTACTCGAAGGTTTTGACACGTAGGATGCAAGAGAAATCGGAAAGATTTCTATGGGAGGCACAATGCGGATTTAGACCTGGAAGAGGTTGCACGGATCAAATGTTTTCTCTACGCATGATCACGGAAAAGCTTCTGGCTGCTAACCAGAAGATTTTCTGTGCTTTTGTGGATCTTGAGAAAGCATTTGATAAGGTTGTAAGGAAGAAAATGTGGGAACTGTTGCCGGGGTATGGTGTGGATGGTCGATTGCTAAGGGCTGTGCAGTCACTTTACTGTAACTGTAAAGCGTGTGTGCGGGTAGGGCATGACCTGTCGCCCATGTTTAGCGTCCAAACGGGTGTGAAACAGGGTTGTGTCATGTCTTCCTGGCTGTTCATACTGTATCTCGACAGCTGTTTACAGAAGCTGAAAGATAGCTGTTTGGGTGTGAAATTGGGTGACATAAAAGTAAATTGTCTGCTGTATGCTGATGATGCAGTGCTTATTGCACCATCAGAGGCAGAACTGCAGGCATTAGTCACGTGTATGAAAGAGGAATGTGAAATTAAAGGTCTCCGTTTGAATGCTAATAAAACTAAGGTTCTGGTATTTGAAAGGGACGAAGAGAGAACGAAGTGTGAAATATGGGTAAATCAGGAATGTCTAGAACAGGTAAATGAAATTGTATACTTGGGGAGTGCTTTTAGCCGGGATGGAAGATGTGATTTAGATGTGGACAGGCGTGTCGCTGCCGGGAACAAAGTCAATGGTGCCCTGACTGCGTTAGTCAAAAGGCAAGGCGTAGTGAAGAGTGCACGCCTTGCAATACATAACGCAGTGTTGGTACCGACTTTGTTATATGGCAGCGAAACCTGGGTGTGCCAGAAGAAGCATAAAAGCAAGTTGAATGCAGTGGAGATGCGATCTCTTCGTAAAATGTGCGGCGTTACCATGGCCGACCGAAAGCGAAACGAAGAGATTCGCAATATGGCAGGTTTGAAAGATGACCTTATCACAAAAATTGATAAGGGCGTGCTTCGATGGTTTGGGCACGTTGAGCGCATGAGTGAAGACCGAACGGTGAAGAAAATATATAGCGCGAAAGTTAATATTAAAAGGTGTCGAGGTAGACCGAGACTAACTTTCGAAGACCATGTGAGCAAACTGCTCGAAGAGGGGAGGGTCAAGAGTACTCGGATACCTAGACGTGCATGTATGAAGAAGATAATGAATGTGAAAGAAGCGAAAGAGGTATGTAAGGATCGTGACACTTGGCGATCTGTTCTCTCTGGCTACCCCGTCAGGGATTGTGCGTGAAGATAAGTAAGTAAGTAAGTTAATACATTCATTGATATTGAATGTTAGATAACGTTCAAATAAATTTAACGGTACTCTACGCGCCCCACCTGCTGTAAGTTAATAGTACTATGCCTACAACTGTCCTATATAGTATATTATATATGCCTATAACCTTTGCTAGCAATAAGTTGACAACGTTTTACCGCAATCTGATGAACGGTATGACAGCGCATAAAATACGAACAAACAAACAATAGTTTTTATCTAATTGATTATAAAGACGCTGCTGTCCATCTCCTGGTTTGCATCCCTCTGTCGCCTTTTATGTCACCCTCTGGATGATATGGGGTAGTGATATTCAATCACCGCCACTTAATGGCACTAAAATGACTATGATAAAGAAAAGTAATACGTAACTATTAACTCTGCTACGAAATTGCACTATTCATAACTAAAAATAGCACGAGAATATAGAGTAAGAAGATGTAGTGTACAACAAGATAAGTAATAAGTAATAACCATGCCCATCATTTTAAAATATTTTCTATGTTTCTGATGAAGCTGAAAAACCAGAAAAAAATTGATGATGCTAAAAAATATAATTTATTTATTTATTAAGCGTTTTGATTGCAACAGTACCGCATATTGTAACTTTGCTACACCTTTGAGATATTCTTCTAAAGAGCATGAATAAACTCTTATATTCCGGTGCAACCTTCTTGATACTCAAAATCGATGACTATTTAGTTAAATTATTTAGAAATATATACTTGGGCATTTATTTAATTTATAGTAAACTATACGTGGTAGAGCCATGCTGCAGCTATATCAGTAGTACAGTTGTAGCACGAATGGGTCGGCTCGACCGGGGCAGGACCACGCTCTCACATAATACCAGCATAAAATAATAGCCTAATGCTGCTGTGTTTCATATGGTGACTGTAGAGAACCGGAGACCCTTTTTACTGGAAAAGAGGTATTCCATCTTAGTCCCCACGGCTGATAACGCATATGCATTTTAATTCACAAACGAAGAAAGATGTAGATGTCTATGGGCCCCAGCAACCATTTACCATTACTGTACCATGACTGTATACTCGTTTGTCACCCTTATTCTATAAAAATAAAACACAACTACGAAAAGGAAAACAACAATTATTTTTTAAAGAATCGTAATAAGGATTTCTGTGTAGCGTTGAGGTCACAATAAAAGTGTTTAATGAGGCTACAACGTCGATAAAAATAAAATCAATGGAAGTGGTACCTATTTTGAAATTAGTCATGATGCAACGTACTTTGATTTTTTTAAAGAATAGAAGGAAAACGAGCATGCGGCTCACCTGAAGGTAAGTGTCGATCTCCGCCCATGAACAATTCTAGCACTCCCCTTGGTAGATGCGATAAAAAACGCAAAGAGATGCCACATCTTTTCGCAGTGCCAGTGAGTCAAGCCGATCAGAAAAAGCTTGATCTCCGATGATTCGAACCGCTCTGCGCTGGATACGCTCAAATGGAAGGAGCTTGGAGTGGAGAGCCCCGGCCCAGATATGGGAACAGTATTCCTTATGACACTTACGGGAAGATACGGGGTAGAGGATATTCTTATACTACCACTATATGGTGTTCCACAGTAGGGAGAATTTACCACAACGGTCACGCTTGGCGAACGCCGGTTGCACTCCCTAACATCTAGCACTTTTATCGCTGCATTCCGTTCTCAGTAATGGTATTATAATTTATACTAGATAGTTTTTCTACTTTATACTAGGCAGTTTATCTACTTTATACTAGGCAGTTTTATCAAAGACCATATATTAGTAATATTGTCATCTGTGGTACAATTAATTATAAAATAATGTTTAATGTAGTTATTAGTCTGTTTAAAATAATATGTATATCTATATAATATTCCGATTATAATAAATACTATAATAAATAGATATAGTAGATACGACTGTAAATAAAATGGTTCGTACAACAGCTTAAGCCAACATTTTTGCAAAAAATATATTTTTCTTTTTACTCGATTGTCTCACGAGAATGAGCGTAATGTTTTTCAAGTGTATCTATGTGTGTATGAATGTATGTCTATTTCTTTGGCATGCTCTGCAGCCTAAACGTCTTAATAGATTTTAACATGTAAGTTGTCGTCAAGTCCGTCTTAGTTGTGAAAGTGACATAGAGTATAATTAATCAAATCTCTTAGCAGTAATTTATAAGTAGAGTTTTAATTAATTACTAATTTAACCATTGGGATTATCGTTTGTTTGTTTGTTTAATTACATTGCAAACGTGCCCCTGTTTCTGGCTTTGACCGTCCCTTCAATCTTTACATCGTGTGCAGATATGCTCTCAGTTCAGCTTGTAGCGTCTGCTCAATCGGTAACATAAGACAGTTTTAGAAAGAAGTTCCCATAATCAAGTACCAGTGAGGAGTATATTATATCTATTTATCTATAGATAAAATTTCCACCAACTTCTTTTTTATATTAACTGAAGTGACAAACGAACTTACAATCCACTTGATGACAAATGGTTACTGCAGTTCATGGATACACGCAGCCTAGTTCAAACAAAGAAAGCCACAGATGCGTTATCACCTCTGAGGAAAATGATGGAGTTTCTTACAGTCGGTAATTATACTGGCTCTCTATGCATTTCGAACCTTAACACAACAGGTCAAGCACTGCCATTTGGCGGCACAAAGAGATAAGAAGATAGTACCTACCTAGATGGACTCCTCGGCACAATAGGAGTTCCACCACCTAGTAAATTATTTCATATTATTAGTGTAATGCAATAGTGACAATAATAATAATAAAATGGAAATTTTTAAATAAAGTATCAAATTCTCTCAGTCGCAGTACACGTAACTCCTTTTAAATGAAGTCGAGTCGCCGAAATAAACAAACTTGCCTTAAGAGAGACTCGCTAATTACCTATACAGAACTTATATGACGTCTGTTTGTTGGTACAGCTCGTAAATGTTGAGAGCCGGTTGGGGAGGAGCTGTTCGTGCGCCTTCATTTAGTTGAAGGAAAAGTTGTTTCAATTTGTTAACTATCTTTTAATTAAGATACCCTTATGTGTAACGGTATACATGTTATTAAAATTTTGTAACATATACTGTTTATTCATGATAATAACTGTGTCTACACATAGCTCAGTATACGAAGTCTTGACACTCTTTCTGTACTTTATATAATATAACTTTTTATATAATATGACTGCCTCGTTGGTCTAGTGGTTGTAGTAGTGCGACTGCTGATCATGAGGTTTCGGGTTCGAATCCCGGGTCGGGCCAAAAATCAGTTATTGAGTTTTTCCATCAAGAAATTCTCAGTATCTGCCCGGAGTCAGGAAGTTGGCGGTGTTTCACCCCCGTGCCTCGGAAAACACGTAAAGCCGTTGGTCCTGCGCCTGATCTCTCTCCGGTCGGTTTACCGTCCCATCGGGGTATGAGAGTGAGGGAATAGAGAGTGCACCTGTGCTTGCGCATACACTTGGGCACTATAATCCTGTCCTCGGAGACTAGCCGCCGTGGCCGAAATTCGGTCTGGAGGACATTATTATAATATAATAAAACTGTAACAAGGTATACATGTACAAAATAAACCTAAAATATATGGCAAGGGCAAATATATGTATTATAATACAGATGTCCTTATAATGTGCATATGAGTATAACGTAAAAATTTTAAATTTTATACATCCGACTTTAATATAAATTATTAAGAATAACACAAAAACTATTGATCAGACCTTGATTAAATTTATATGGGACCACATGAGAAGCACCAGCTTTCAAATAAAAAAGAATCATCGAAATCGGTTCACCCATAAAAAGTTATGAGGTAACACACATAAAAAAACATACAGTCGAATGAGTACCGTCGTTTTTGAAGACGGTAGAAAATCGTGATTTTTTTGTAGGAATCCGTCAAAATTTTACGGCTTTTGTATACGTTATATATTATGATGATTCCTTCGTCAATTTATTGTTGAAATTTGATGTAGGTTTAATTTAATATTCCATTTAACCATTCCTGCTAAGCGTAAAATGCTTGTGGTAGTAGTGGTTTACGACAGTAGTCGAACGGCGGATTCGAACCTACGTCCTTTTGAGTTCGCGGTCCGCACTCTACCATTAGGCTAGTGTCGTTTAATTTTAGTAGGTAATCTCAAAATTTAAGGTCTGGCAATAAACATAATAAGTTAAATTATTAAGTGGCGAAGCTTGCGAAGTCACTTATTGATTTCACGATGTCTGTCCGTCTGTCCGTCTGTCCGTCCGTCTGTCCCACGTTTATCTCGAGAACGGTTTCGAATTTTCAAATTCTGTTTTCAGCAATCGATTACTGATCACCCAGGCATCTGAACCTCCTATTTTGAAACTGATTGCCCAACGGCAACCGTTAGAAACCGCTACAAAGCTGATTGCTTCGCCACTTTGCTATGCTGTTTGCTTGCTAGGTTTATTTATACATGCATTCCAGAATAGAGACTCGTTTTCTACGTAAAAGACCGTCAACTACCATAAAGTTATACATCTCTTCCTCTAAGTAATAATAATAAGTAATACTCCCATGGTTGTGTAATAAGTTCAGATAAATTGACTTGCAGTGGCAGCGTAAAAACATCCATCACCATTTTTCGACCTGTGGAAGTTTTTTGTAGTATAGGGTGACAAACGAGCACACAGTCCACCTAATGGTAAATGGTTGCTGTGACCCATAGACATCTACGTCTATCCTCGACTATGAATCAAAATGTATATGTGTTGTCAACCGTGAGGACTAAGATGGAATGTCTCTTTTCCAGTAAAAAGTGTCTCCGGTTCTCTGCACTCACCATACGAAATACAGCAGTGTTAAGCTGCTATTTTACGCTGGTATTCTGTGAGAGCGTGGTCCTTCCGATCGAGCGGACCCATTCGTGCTACAACTATACTACTAATATAGCTGCAGTATGGCTCTACCACGTATAAAAAAACTAATAGCTTTTGAGTTGTTCTTAATTTTTTATATTGAAGTCGCTTGTACAATTTTTTCAATTTTTAATTATTAGTTTGTGGTAGTATTGCACCCATTGTTGCGTTATTGAGGTCTGGCAAAAATAAGTTTTAGTTCACACAGGGTGTTACCACCAATCGATCGATCGACGGTTGACGGCATCGATAAATGGCATTGATCGACGTCAGTTTCGATAGATTGGTGTGGTGGTGGTTGGATAGCTAAATCGACGGATACTGGTCGATAAAATGCTGTTCCATCGTCGATAGACGTCGATCGACAATTAATAGATGTGCACACAAACTACCTGATGGTAAGTGGTTGCTGCGGCTCATAGACATAACATCTATCCTCAACTACGAATCAAAATGCAGATGCGTTGTCACCCGTGAGGACTAAGATGGAATGCCTCGGTTCTAGTAAAAAGGAGTTTTTTACTTTCTCTACACTCACCATACGAAACAATCGCTGTGAACGCGGCGGTGTCATTTTGCTCCGCGAATTTAATAATTTTTTTCTTTATGTTAAGAACGTTTAAAATACTGAAACAAGTGATGAGTGAACTTTAAATTTAACGTTGTGCAGAGTATTGTGTTTTAATCTTAAAATACCTATAAACTTTAAAATTGAAAGTAATTGTTAACGAATAATTAACCTACTGCCGCGCCGTTATAAACTGTGACTTATAATTTTGTTAATGTACCCGACGCGACGGTAGTGAATCTTTCCCGTGTCGATTGGAAAAAAAACTGTTGTGAAAAAAAAACGACTTTGTTGCTGTGGCTTTTGGTTCGGGCATTTATTGCTGTGCCAAAATATAATTTATTTATCACGACAAGTATAACTAAAATTTATATTAAAAAATGGATCAAGATTTAATTGAATGGGGTTGTTGTTCTTTAGGGTTTGAAGATAATATTTATAAGCTTTGCAACACATGTAACAAGGCATATCATCTTAAATGTCTAACCAATGATGACGATAATTTGAAAGCGATAAAACATGCTACTGACTGGATCGGTCCATGTTGCATTAGACCTCTCCACGCAACTGGCAATAAGGATAACACACCAGTAAAATGTGACCCTAATATTACAGTACGAGCCTCCAAAAGACAGACATTGTCATCCCCCCCGGAAGTCGAAGGCCCTGTAACACGTACAGAGGTGCGTAACATTATGGAGGAAATTATTCAAAAGCATATATCAGACCTTATGGTTCAGATGACCAAAAACGTGCGTTCCATTCTAGATACTGAACTTAAAACATTTCGGAAAGAAATTTGTGACATGAAGCAGAAAATGGATGATATGAATAGAAAATGTGAAGATATTCAAAATAAAAATACTAAGTCTCTGGAAGATACTAAGAGTCTGATTGAAACAAATGCCAAATTGCAGAGTACTGTAAAATATCTTGAGACACGCATGAACAACCTTGAGCAGAACGCCCGCAGCAGCAACGTCGAAATTCAATGCTTGCCAGAGAAGAAGTCAGAAAATCTTTTCACGGTGTTCAACAACATTTGCAGTATAGTAAAGTGTGACATCAAAACTGAACAGATAAATCGAATAACAAGAATTGCCAAACTGAATCCGAATAATGATCGTCCTCGTTCAGTGATAGTTGAATTTAATAACACTAGAGTACGAGATAGCTTCTTAGCAGCCACAATCAAATTTAATAAAGCTAACCCGGATAACAAGTTGAACTCTAGTCACCTTGGTTTTAATGGTCTTAAGACTCCGGTATACGTAACAGAGCACTTGTCAGCTGCAAATAAGGAATTGCATTCGGCGGCGAGGAAGACCGCAAAAGAAAAAGGGTTTAAATTTGTTTGGGTGAGAGGTGGACGTATATTTCTAAGAAAAAGTGAAAATTCAGGCTTTATTCTAATTAAAAATTTTGATTCATTGTCAAAACTAGAGTAATTCGCTAATTGTTTCTATTAGTTAATATAAAGTTAAAATATAATGTCATCTACTAATATTAATTCGTTTGTAATTTATTACCAGAATATTAGAGGTCTTAGGACCAAAACACAAACATTTTATCGTAAGTTAGCAACTAGTGACTATGATATAATAGTCTTAACAGAGACGTGGTTAAACAGCAGTGTATTGAGCTCCGAACTATTTGATAACCGTTACACAGTATTCAGAAGGGATAGAGAAACGTCAGGGTTTCATGGTGGCAAGGATGGAGGTGGGGTTCTGGTTGCGGTCAAAAAAAGCTTATCTTCTGACTGTATAAATGAATGGAATAGTGCATGTGAAGATCTTTGGATTGTGATAAATCTGCCTTTTTCAGTAGTTAAAAAGATCGCAGTTTGCGCCGTTTACCTCCCGCCACCAATTCAACGTAGCATGTTAGAACATTTTGTTAATAACTGTAATGCGGTTCTTGAGAATTTTGACGGACATCTGTGTATTATTGGCGACTTTAATATGAGTAATATAGATTGGACGCAGGTTAATCACAACTCAAGCTACTGTACCACCAGTCTTTGTCAAACATTAATAGATTTTACTTTTGTTAATAATCTAAAACAAATTAACTGTATAATTAACTCTAGAGATAAAATATTGGATCTAGTTCTTACAGATATTGATAACTGTACTGTGTCTTCTGCTTATGATGTTTTATCCAACATCGATCCACAACATCCACCTATATGCACTTATATCGCATCTGATGAAACAGAAAAACTAACGCCTAATATGAGTGTTCTTAAGTATAATTTTTATAAGGCTGATTACGAGGCAATAAATAAGTATCTTTTTAGTTTGGATTGGGACTCAATCTTCTCCCTATGCACTGACGTGAATAGGATGTTAGAAATATTTTATGATACTATAAATGAAGTCATTAAAAAATTTGTTCCAATTAAAAATGTTAATTGCCTTAAACATCACCCCCCATGGTTTAATAAAGTGCTGATTGCAAGACTAAAGGAAAAAAATAAAATTCGGCTTAAGTATAAAAAATATAGTAACCCTTTAGATGAAATTGAACTACAAATTTTAAGTCAAAGATGCGATAAGTTAGCTAAAGAGTGTTATAATAATTATATTGTTAACATAGAGAAAACGATTAGGCAAAATTCAAAATACTTTTGGTCATTTATCAAAAGCAAACGTGGAGGGTCTAGTGCCTATCCCAGGTCTGTCACAGATGGTATTACTATAGCAAACAATGGCCAAAGCATTTGTGAATTGTTTGCTGCAACTTATTCAAGGGTCTATGGTGATAATCCACAAGAAGGACCCCATTCTGAATTTGAAAGTCTTAGAATCATTGATAATGGGAGTTCATGTTTTTCCAGTCTTACCGTTGATCTCAATGTTATTGTTAAGAAACTCAAAACTTTAGATATTACCAAAGGTACTGGTGCCGATGGATTAGCGCCAATATTTCTTAAAAATTGTGCTGATAGTTTAGCTTTTCCTTTGTGTAAAATTATAAATGAGTCATTTATTACTGGAGTGTTCCCAGATCTGTGGAAGCTTGCAAAGGTAGTACCAGTCTTTAAATCAGGGGATATTAGTATTGTTTCGAATTATCGGCCAATCTCGATACTTTCTACATTAGCCAAGCTTCTTGAATCAATCGTTTGTCCTTATATTCAAACCTATTTCCGACAATTTATGACTGACTCTCAGCATGGTTTCGTGAAAAATAGATCAACTTTAACTAATCTTGTAACTTTTGTCGAAGATCTTGTAGATGCCATTGACAATAGAAATCAAGTTGATGTTATCTATACCGATTTTAGCAAGGCATTCGACAAAGTTTCACATTCAATTTTGCTAAGAAAATTAAGCTCCTATGGATTCACAGGAAAGATTTGGGATTGGTTTAAGTCCTATTTAAGTAACCGTTCCTTCTATGTAGTCTTGGATGGGTTTAACTCTGATACTTACGATATAACATCTGGTGTGCCGCAAGGATCACATCTTGGGCCCATACTTTTTAACATCTTTATTAACGATATAACTGATAGTTTTATTTACTCTAAACCTTATCTTTATGCAGACGATTTAAAGATTTCTCGTAAAATTGTTGATGATTCCGATGTAGTACTATTGCAATCTGATTTAAATAGGCTGTCACACTGGTGTAAAAATAACTCAATGAACCTAAATGTAAATAAATGTTTCCATATTAAATTTTGTCGAAATCGTAACTTTATAAGCTCGCATTATATAATAGATGATTCTACTTTAAGTGAAGTAGATACTGTTTTAGACTTAGGGGTAGTGTTTGACCGCAAATTGACATTTATTCCACATTATGATCATATTGTCAAGAAAGCATCGAAAATGTTAGGATTTATTATTAGAAACGGTAAAAAATTTCGCAGTTATCAAACAAAAAAAAATATTATATAATGCCTTTATTCGTAGCACTCTTGAGTATTGTAGCGTAGTATGGAGACCGCACTATGCTACCCATTATTTGCGGCTAGAAAGGATACAGAAGAGATTTCTTTGGCACCTGGCGTACTCTTCTGGAATGGGACGAAGGGGCTTCTCTTACTCTTACTCCCACAGGCTAAAACATTTTAACATGGACTCTCTTGAAAAACGCAGAGCTATTATCGACCTAACTTTTATTTTCAAAATTTTAAGAAGTCAAATAGACTGTCCCCAACTTCTAAGTTACTTTAAATTTAGGGTGCCCAGGACACTTCCGCGAGCTCCCATTCTTCCACTTGCCCCACCATTTCGTAGGACTGTGCTTGGTAACAACTCTCCTGTAGCTAGGTTAAGTAAACTTTATAATGGGGTCAGTAGCCGGACAGATATAAATTTTGTTTCCTCGTACAAGTTTCGCAAGTACTTGTTAGACACAATTTCAAATTAAGTTATTTTTATTTTGTATGTTTATTACACATAATATCTAAATCACTGGTTGTTTTGTTGTTCTGTTTTAAAATGTTTTAATTAAATTTTTTTTTTCTTAACATAATATGTAAATTAACACTTTAATTATGGTTTAGCGGTGTTTACCTGTAAGTAATTGTGCAATTAGTATAAGACTTTATTATACATTTAGATTTAGTATGTTAAATTGTAACAATTGTAGGTAGACATTTTTTAAATAAATAAATAAATAAAAACACAGCAGCATTCAGATGCTATTTTACGCTGGTATGCTATGAAGCATGCTCCTTCCCCGGTCGAGCAGACCCGTTCGTGCTACAACCATACTAATAATATAGCTGCAGCATGACTTTACCATGTATCTTTCTATATTTTTTTACAGTCTATACATACGTACATACTACTACATACAAATAAATAAAATTAAAGTGTCTGTTTGTAATGTCAAAATAACAGCTTTTTACTACATGTATATGAAATTATATAAGGCACTTACAACAAGAGTACATTTTTTAAAATTTTTGTCTATCTGTTTGTCTGTTTGTTCCGGGTAATCTCCGAAACGGTTGGACCGATTTTGACGGAACTTTCACTGGCAGATAGCTGAAGTTATAAGGAGTAATTTAGGGTACTTTAATTTTAGTAAAATTATTAGGGTTCCGCGCAAGAAAGTGAAAACGAATGAAATCCAATCGTAATAAATTCCACGTGGGTGAAGTCGCGGGGAACAGCTACTCGTAGTATATTATAAAAACAGACGCCCTCTTTAGAATTGATCAATGTTTCGCTGCGTGCATTTTAAAGTTTACACACCAAAGACAGTCAGATAGACATTCCCTCTTTAAGATGTCTCACAATGAGTTCCCCGGTTTTAATCACACATCTAGTAGTTATGGCGGCTCATCTTTGTTCCCAACTCGCGATTGCTGTGTTGCCAGAACATAGCAAACGGAAAACGAGCAATCTACGCGAAATGGGTCGCGTATCTGTAAGTTTCAACTTACTTTTGTGTCACGTATTTAAAAGTTACATTTAAAAAAAAACCCACTTAGAATTTTGAATGATTTATTTTTTACGTCTCTTTGTATTTTTGCCCTATTTTTAACCGACTTCAAAAAGAAGGAGGCAATTAGTCTCTATGTTTTTATGTGTGTTACCTCATAACTTTTATCTCGGTGAACTTTCAATGATTCTTTTTTCATTTGAAAGCTAGTGCTTCTCATGTGGTCCCATATAAATTTGATCAATGTTTGACCAGTAGTTTTAGAGTTATTCTTAATAATTTATATTGAAGTCGGTTGTTCAAAACCTTTAATTTTACTACTTGTTTAAATCTTCTTTATTAGACAAGGAACATTTTTTAACTTCTATACTTTTATTCGGCCGGCTAGCCTAGTGTCACTTGCTTGCTCGTCTGACTCCCTTACAATTTATAATAATTTCAAATTAAAAATTTTGTACAGCCGACTTCAATATAAGCGACTTCAATATAAGTTATTTAAGAATAACTCAATAACCATTGGTCTGACCTTGATCAAATTCATATGGGACCACACGAGACTATCAGCTTTCATATAAAAAATGAATCATCGAAATCGGGTCCCCCAGTACAAAGTTATGAGGTAACACACATAAAAAAAAACATACACACGAATTGAGTACCGTCTCCTTTTTAGAAGTCGGCAGAAATTAGCAGTTTGGGGTTCAATTAAGAAACGCATCGAAAGGCTTATTCGTAACTATTATTATTATCTTAGGCTTATTGGTATCTAGTTTATCAGTGTTCTACTAATTTTTTCCCTTATTTGACAACAAAACATACGGCTAGTTTTCATTCTTTCTTTGTGAATAATACCAAGCATTAAACCGAGTGTGATAGTGTAAGTTTTGTAGTGTAGTGTTTTATTTAGTGGATTTATACGTGGTAGAGCCATGCTGCAGCTAGTAGTATAGTTGTAGCACGAATGGATCGGCTCGACCGGGGAAGGACCACGCTTTCACAGAATACCAGCGTAAAATGGCAGCTTGACACTGTTGTGTTTCGTATGGTGAGTGTAGAGAACCAGAGACCCTTTTTACTGGAAAAGAGGCATTCCATCTTAGTACTCACGGGTGACGACGCATCTGAATTTTGATTCTTTATTGAGGATAAATGTAGATGTCTCTGGGTCACAGCAACCACTTACCATCAGGTGGACTGTGTGCTCGTTTGTCACCCTATTCTATAAAAAAATATATCGCCCCGTGGGTGCCGTAAAAGGTGACAGAGGAAAACTGAAACAGAGATAGCCAGCAGCGATTTTCTGATAACAATCTAAAACAATAGGTACCAGCAGTTACCAACTCACCTGTCAAGCGTGGTAACTATGGCAAAACTCTCCCTATCAAGCAATCTATGGGGAAAGCATATTCAGTAGTGAACTTTTATTAGCTGTATTGGATAATCATTAAAGTAACGGAAAATATATAAGTATACTCGTACCGATGTTATAAAAATATAATTGCTACATAATAATAATACATAACAATAATATTGCATTTTCTTTCGCATCTACCACGGGGAGTGCTCGGATTAATCCCAGCCGCCAAATTTCACAAACGCACATCGCGGCAGAACTCCCGATACCAACCACACCATCTGGATGATTGGCGGTCCACCACTGTGCAATTTTTTTTGTATATAGGAAAAGGGTGACAAACGAGCACACAGTCCACCTGATGGTAAGTGGTTGCTGCGGCCCATAGACATCTACATCTATCCTCTATTACAAATCAAAATGTAGATGCGTTGTCACCCATGAGGACTAAGATGAAATGCCTCATTTCCAGTAAAAAGGGCCTCCGGCCACCTCCACTCACCAAGCGAAACGCAGAGGTAAATCTCTACTTCACGCTGGTTTTCTGTGAGGTCGTGGTACCACTCCGGTTCGAGCCGGCCCATCCGTGCGACAGCAAAAGCTGCCGCGTGGCTCTACCACTATTTAGAAGATGTTTTCTTCCCCGCACGACTTCCTTGTGGTATCGATTACCATCAGTGATTTTTCCGGACCGATACGACTTAGGGACCTTCAAGAAAAGAGCCTACTCCTTTTTAAAAGGTCGGCAACGCATCTGCAATTCCCTCCCTGGTGTTGCAGTTGTTCATGGGCGGCGGTAGTCACTTACCATCAGGTGAGCCGCATGCTCGTTTGCCCCCTCTACTATATAAAAAAAATCTCATATAAGTATACTCGTACTGTGATAAAAAAATACATATATAATCTCAGTGATAAATGTAAAAGTTAAAAAAGGCCCACTGGTAAATTAAACAAAAGAGTGACTTTCAATAAATATTATTTATAATCTATATTGAATAAAAAAGTATTATGGGCATTGAGTTATATATTAGTACTTACTAGAGAAGCCATTCCGAACATTGACTATGTTCAACTGAACTGTACTGCAATCCGCACAAACTAAATATTGCGTAAATTGAAGATTTGTGAATTCCATAAAATAATAATTATTACATTTTATTTAGAAATATGTTTGTTTAGATTAAATTAAGGTAACGGAAGATGTTCGAGAGGGGATGGTAAAATCAAAACTGACCGTCCTCATCTTAATTGATTTTTCTAACGCATTTAATTCTGTTGATCATTATATCTTGTTGGCCCTTCTTTCTCATTTGAATATCTCGTCTTCAGCTCAGGAATGGTTCTCATCATATCTTCGAGGGCGCCAACAGGCCGTGCGCACTGGACATAATATACTATCTGACTGGTGTGATGTGTCTACTGGCGTCCCTCAAGGCGGTATAGTCTCTCCTCTTCTGTTTTTAATTTTTATCAATCTCATCACATTAAATCTCAAATGCTCTTACCATCTGTATGCTGATGATCTGCAGTTATATGTGCAAGTGGAACCCTCAAACATCTCTAATGCTATCTCATTATTGAATGATGACTTGAAATACATATCCGAATGGTCCACTGTGTATGGCATAAACGTGAACCCATCTAAGTGGCAAACAATAATCTTAGGTAGCCCACGATTATTATCGAAAGTAGATATTCCCACCGTACCATCAATTATGTTTAAAAATAATGTCATACCATTCTCTCCTTATGTAAAGAACCTTGGTCTGTACGTTGACGGTTGCTTAACATGGAACAAACATATACAGGAGGTGAGTCGCAAAACTACTGGAACTTTGCGATCTCTATATCGATTAAAAAATTTTCTTCCCACCAATACCAAGATTTTACTTGTCCAGTCACTTATCTTACCGATTATTGATTATGTCGATGTGTGTTGTTCAGACCTGTCTCAAAATCATCTTAATACATTGGATCGTCTACTTAACAATTGTATCAGATACATTTATGGTCTCCGTAAATACGACCATGTATCTTCTTTTCGTGCTCAGCTAAATTGGCTGCCTATCCGTCAGCGCAGACATGTCAGAATGCTCTGCACCATTTTCACGATTCTGAACGATCCATGTGCTCCCGAGTATCTGAAATCCAAATTTCAATACCTGGGAGATTCTCATAATCGCTCTCTCCGTTCATCGGCTAACCTTAAGTTGCTCACTCCTTTACACCGTACTGGTTATTTATCTCAATCTTTCGCCCTCACGGCCATCAGACTCTTGAACGACATCCCTCTTGACATTAAAAAAGCTTCCAACAAGTTTCTTTTTAAAAATCAAGTCCGTAAGCATGTGAAAAATTGTTGCAAGTTTGAACTAACATAGCTTTTATTTTCATACGCATATGTATATTTCATATTTGTTCTGACATAGATAATATTTATATGTATTGTGTATATATGTAGTGTATGCGTGTATATGTGTATGTATGTATTTATATATGTATATATTGTGTGTATTTAAGTATATATGTCTATGTATGTGTGTGTATATTTATAATTATATGTATATATGTATATACAATTTCTTTTCTTTTAGCGCTTTCTATTTTGATTACTGCTGCACCGCCTCTTGTTTGTATATCTCTGTTTAGCCTAATGGTTGACTGGGAGAGAATGCCCTATGGCATTAAGTCCGCCATATGTACAACTTTGTGCATGAAAGCTTCAATAAATAAATAAAATAAATAAATATTTTATATTAAATTCTTATATTTATTTATATTAATATCTTATTTTATAACAAATTAGTCTTCGCGCATGCGCGACTACTACTCCCGCGCATGCACGTTAACATAGAGTAGGACACAATTTTTGTTTGGAATGGCTTCTCTAGTACGTAGTACATAATATAATACATATAACTCAATGATTATGGGCAGGTGAAAAAGAACAATCACTATCTACATTGAAAATATTAAAAAAATATTGATAAGTACATCATGTTACTTTATGAATATAAGCGCAATGCAAATTAAAAGCATTTTACATTTTCATTTTATCAAATAAGGAGGTAACTCGCACGAAAACCGGCGATCGAGCGTCGGCTCGGAAACGGAAAGGGCGGGAAATAATTAGCCGCGTCCCGGCACGCTCTATGCTCGCGCCCGCGGGCGAAGGAAATTCACCACACAGCCAATCTCGACTGCGGAGACTTTATTTCTGAATGCATTCATAATTTCGATTTAACTCGGTTAAAATTTTAGCTCAGTTGCGCTTTATTTAAATGGACACATTTATAGAATATTATTTAGATAATTTGAGAATAAATATGAAATTTGGAGAAAGAAAAATAGGACTTTTGTTTTTAATTTTTTTAATTGGTATACTTATACTTAATATATTATGGATGTTGGTAATAAACGAATATTGCCAATAACCAGTAGGTTATACTTAATATATATAGGTACTTTTGAAACTATTTGAAATAATAAGAAATTTAACAAATAAACCATGGAATTATTACACAAACCGCGATAGAATTATTTTAATTAATAGCTTTAATAAATATAGTTATAAAAATACATGTCTTATTTCACGACATAATCGACTTCTATATAAAATTTTACTTGGATTCGTTCAGCCGTTGCAGCGTGATTGGACGATGATTATCACAAAAACATACTTCAACATTTATAATATTAGTAAGATATGATAAAAACGCTTCTGATAACCGTGTATATAACGTTGAATATCCACTACCCCATATCGCCACCGTGGGTGTCGTAAGAGGCGACAAAGGAAAACAAATCAGAATATGGGCAGCAGCATCTTCCTATTAACGACTAAAAATTAAAATAACTGCGGCTGCCAGCCCGCTTGCCAAGCTTAGCAACTATGTCAAATATAAGGATATTCAAATATGGCGTAAAAATATAAAAGGCATTTGAGGCAATCTATGGGGAGACCTATGTTCAGCAGTGAACTTTAATAGGCTGTAAAGGTAACGGTAACAAATATCAATCTAACGACAATATAAAGTGCGCGTAGAAAATTTTTAAATAATTTAATCAAATTGACCAAAATGTCAATTATCACTTAGCATTTTCTAACTAGTGGTAGGACTGTTTTTCTACCTAGGATTCCGTCTAGGAAGATACCTCCCTCTTACCTATTTCTGCCGTCAAATAGCGGTGCTCGTACTGGTGTTTTCCGTTCTGATGAGTATAGTGAGCAGTATAAGTACAGGTTGTGAGGAATCCTATCTTAGTCCTCAGAGGTGACAATGCATCTGTAGCTTTCTTGAACGGGTTCCCCCCTCGTCGTGTCTGCAGGGTTTAGTAGCCGTGGCTTGGTCACACGCGGTGAACTAAGATGAAACCATATAGCTAGCCCGAGGAAGCTACTCCGAGTGGGCTTGGCAAGCCCAATTACGAGGTGTGTTAGTGGGCAGCGACGAGAGGAGCGCCCTCTTCCCCTGCCACTTCTGCTGAAGTGGAGTCGCGGAGGAAGAGGAGTGTTGGTATGGCGATGCGCCACTTGCACTATCCTCTGCAAGGGGATTGATGTGGTGGAGGTGGGGCTGCGGGGAGACAGGAGTGTTGGTATTGCAACGCGCCGCTGTCTCTACCCTCCGCAACCGAATCTTGGTTGGCGGCGGAGCCATAGACCACATCCACCGCTGGGGTCAGGAAGGCTAGTGTCTTTGAGTACTCGATTTTACTGGCCCCATGGCGTTCACGCATCGGACACGGAGGCGTCTGTTGCGCAGGTGAAGTTGGAGGCCGCGGAGAAGGGAGTGCCCTGTGTTTTAGTGCGCCTTACCTGAGAAAGAGAATGGGGAGGAGATGTCCATCCCAAGAAGGGGCTGCCATGGGGCGGCTAGCGCTAGTGGGGCCGCGTATGTGTGTGAAAGTGTTCCCGTAGCCCTGCCGATATGCGGCGAAGGTGGTAAACCATGACGTTTTAGTCGTGCGAGTCCGATATAACCCATATAGGTCCCCGCGAGGCGATGTGTGCGATGTGTTAGCATTTTCCCATGTAAAACAAAAAAAAACGTGACCACATGACGTGGGGCATAAGAGCCTTTGGGCTCGGGCGAGCCCTTTGTTCAGCTGAATTTAGAGGTTATGGAGGCGCGCCTTACCTGAGAAGGAAAGGGTGGAGTTGTTCTCTACCAGGGAGGCGTCAGCACCGGTGGGGACGTGGACGTGTGCAAAAGCGGTTCCGTGGCCCTACGAATATGCGACAAAGGTGGAAATCCGTGGGCATAGGGTTTTATTTGGTGTGAGTCCCGGTTCGAGGTGGGTATGCGTAGGCATTTAACCATGTAAAACAAAAAAGATGTCCATGGACTGCAGGAGCTACGTACCATCAGGTGGATCATAATTTCGTTTATCATTTCAGTTGTATAAAAAGTAAATAAACCGTTTTCGAAGTTCTATTTTTCGGAACGCTAACAATAAATAATACTAATACCTTTCTCTCCAATGTAATGCCACAAAGCAAGACCCTGATCTCTCTGCATTCAATGACTTCCTGCATCTCTTATTAGGTCATATCTCCATCCAGTGAGCAGCCGCCTATTATACATCTACGTGAAAGCAGCAAATGTGTGTTGGTGTTTGTTGTAATAAATAATTTTTCTTTCTTTCTTTCTTTCAAATTAATAAGCGTTGCTGCGAAATGCGGGTTCTAACCAAATATTTGCCTAGGAATTATTGTTTAAGGTCTATCTTTATCCATATGCAATTTGAATATGTAAAACTATCCTAAGATAAAGGAGAAAATGAAATTTTCTTTTAACCTTACTGTCCTTTTGCACCAATTTATATGGTAGTAGTAACGTTAAAAACTTTTAAAAGGCCAAGTTTGATATAGTTTTGAAATATTTACTTTGATAAAAATATTAAATATATCCGTCCCTATTTATATTTCATAAAAAAAATCTGTACAATCACCTTATATCAATCGACAAGGCAAAGATCCTAACTATTTCGTATTTTCGGTCACGTATGCCATTTACGTCGCTTTCTATTTCGAGGTGGCAACATCGAGTGTTCAAAATAGGTTGACCATCTTTTTATATACAAAATCAGGACATTCTTCACTTCTTGCTCTGTTCACATTTTTCATAATATCGAAAATTTTACCAATAAGAAAGTACTATTGAATATTTTCAACAGCGCAAAATATATTACAGTGGATAATCAGTTGTTTTTAAAGGTTGAATAGGTTGTAGAACTCCTTGCCTGTCTAAAATGCGGTCTGAGTAGATACTACCCTTACATATTATTAATACTCTTATATATTTCGGTCGTTAAACAACAGTGGCTGCATTGTTGTGTTCAAGTCTGAAAGCTATAGCGAGTCAATAAAAATACAGACTGCAGGTATTCCATCTTGATATTCGGAGGTGATGACATCGTCTTTATTCGAAGATAGTTGCAGGTGTCCTTGGCTACAGTAGAAACTTGTCAGGTAGACTGTAAATTTTATTTGTTACTTCGGATTTACGTAAAAAAAAGAGTTGCGTGAGGATTAGGATATGTGAGTACCTTGTTACGTCACGCGGCATTATCCTAAAAATAATACAGATTCTTTATATATTATACTAGTTTGCCAGGCAGACGTTGTTCTGCCCTTTTCGACGATCCTTCATATAAAAAATCCTTAAATTCGTAATAAAAAAATATTGAGTGTCACTTATCGGAATAAAAACTATCCTATCTCTCAAGATGGACCAAACTGCACAGGATGTGCAAAATGTCATTGAAATCAGTTCAGTAGTTTAGGAGTTCATCGCGGACAAAAAACGGGACACGTAATTTTTATATATAAAGATTGACTCTAAACGAAAATCATCATACGTAACTTGTTAAATAGTTCCTTCAAATTTTAGCTCCTTGTAATATTTCAATAAGAATGTATAAGTGGAGGTAGGCTGCAACGTATTATGGTTACAGTGCAAATGAGTCGGCTCGACCTGGGAAAGACTACCTACACCCGTACACTGGCAGATAATACCAGTGCAAAATAAGACCATAATGCTGTTGTGTTTCGAATGGTGAGTAACAAGAACTGGGAACCATTTTTACTGATAACGCATATAATTTCAATTCAATTCTCAAGGGTGATAACGCATTTGCATTTTGATACTTACCATCAGGTGGAATGTAAGCCCGTTTGCCATTCTTTTCTCCTATTTAAAATGTAATTACTACGTTTAGTAACATTAATTAATATTACTTCCTTATATATGAAATTGACGTTTTATATTGAAAAAGCAAAACGAAAAAAAAAATTATGTAATTAAATATTTAATCAATAAAAGCTATCAAAGTTCCGAAGCAAAAGTAGTTTATATAGAATAGCTCCAAACTACCACTCGGAGCGTTAGCCACTCCCCGGGCAGAACATCTTGCCCAGCGGGAGATCTCCCCTTTTCCTTCCACTAGCCATATATGTACCACTGTTATCTATGCACTTTCACCATTTTATCGGTACTTAACTAATTTATTTGCTGAAAAATCTGTAAAAGCGAGAATCAATAAAATATGAATTTTTTTCCTTACAATATATGGTCTAAATTCCGGAAAAGTGGTGATCTGTTGTAGCAAGGTCCGGAAATTATGGTGGATGTCGGACACTTTCAAATTGCAGCTCTTCTAATTTAGCGAACGTTTGTTGTGCAGTGTGTAATCTAGCGTTGCTCTGAAGAAACAGTGGGCTAGAGCAATTGACCAGTCTCGGTATTTTATCGGCTAGCTTATCCATCATGGTTTACAATTATTAACAATACAGGGCTTCGGTGGTTTGGTCATGTAGAAAGAATGGATGAGGAAAGAGTGACAAAGAAAATTTATGTTGCAGAGGTGAACGGCAGAGTAGAGAAGGGACGCCCTAGGCGAAAGTTTATTGTCCAAATTGGCGATATATTGAAAATGGGCCAAATCAAGAGTACCTTTAACTTTAACTTTTTGTGGAGGAAGCGAGAGAGGTGTGTCAGGATCGTGCCAAATGGAAGTTCATAGTCTCTGCCTACCCCTCTGGGTGACAGGCGTGAGTGTTAATGTTTTTTTTTATATGTCTGCCTTAATCGTCTGACCAGATCTTAGGAAACTGTGGTAGTTGAAACTAACACTGGTCCACCAGACACTTACCAGCACCTTTTTGTGAGTGAAATTTGTCTCTTGGGGCAGGATTTGGCCGGTTCTCCTGGGTTCAAGGTTTGAGGTTTGTTCTGCAGGTCAAAATTTCCAGAACTTTGGAACCAAAAACGCACCATGTTTTCTTTTACAATAGCTTCCCCATGTTATTTGTAACTTGTTGATAAATACATACATAAATAAACAAAAACATACAGGTGTAAAGTAAAAAAAATAAAAATAGCTTCCCCATACACATCCTTAATCCTTCGCGCTGTTTATGTAGCGGTAGTGCCACGGTGGAACTCGTATATAACGTGTAAATAAAATAAATCGTAAATAACGCGATATTTTAAGCTTTCCATATTGTGTGCGCCATGAAATGGCGCGAAAACAAATGAATCACTAAATTCGAAACACAAATACATAAGCCTAAATTAGAAATGAATTTTGATTCGACAAAACACCAATTTCATAAATGTAAGGACCTAATAATTTACATCAAAGGTAAAAAAAGGAACAAGCAAAAATCAAAAGTTTTCTCTAAAAGTTAGTCACTTGCACGCAGTGCACCAAAGCCACATGTAGTGCCTAAAAGCGAGGTTACTAGGTTTAGGCGACTAGTGAAAAAAAAATTTTTTTATAGGATAGGGTGACAAACGAGCACACAGTCCACCTGATGGTAAGTGGTTGCTGTGGCCCAAAGACATCTACATTTATCCTCGTTTGCGAATCAAAATGCAGATGCGTTGACACCCGTGAGGACTAAGATGGAATGCCTCCTTTCCAGTAAAAAGGGTCTCTGGTTCTCTATACTCACCATACGAAACACAGCAGTGTTAAGCTGCTATTTGACGCTGGTATTCTGTGAGAGCGTGGCCGAGCCGACCCATTCGTGCTACAACTGTACTAGCTGCAGCTCAGATCAAATAAACAACATGTTGTTTCTATGATCTGAGAGCTGCAGCATGGCTCTACAACGTACAAATTATAAAAAATGCCAAAGCGAATGACACTTCACTTAAAACGAGTCTTCTTAATTTTTTTTTAAAATAATATTTTTTTAAATTGAATCAAGTATTGGTATTCCATACAAATTAATAGCAAACATAGGTTATTTAATTTTTTGTTCTACCTGGGTTTTAATTTCTGTAGTGCCTCAAAAGTCGATCTTTGTTCCGTTATAAATGGAATTAGATTTCTAGTGCTTAAAATATTGAAATAAGGTATTTATTTCATACAAAAAACGTCATTTATGGCTATTCTCACACAATTTATAATGAAAATGATTTTCTTTATAAATTGTGTGAGAATAATGTGAAAGTAGGTAACAATTATTGTTATTTTGCCAGCACATGAAAAGTGTTTCAGATGTAATGAGTATATGCAATGTTATTATGACAGGTAGTAAATATTCACTAAATCCCGTTGAAAGAACATTTTATACCAATTACTCGGTAGGACTGAAATCAAATGTGTGGAGGGCCTAGTTAAAACGAAAAACAGAAGCTGTCACAAAATGGCGCATTATTATCTTGGCTAATAAAAATTCAGCGCGCGAAAATCCCCGCACCGCCATTGGCCGGCGGTCCCCCGGGCCCCCACCCCATTGGCTGCCAGTTTATCCCATTTTCAAATTAACTTTCACTGTCTCCGCGCTTGCCGTGTAGGAGAGAATTTATTTATTTCATTCACGTTTTATTACGTAATGGTAAAGAGAAGGTATGATACCTGAATAATTTGAAAAAGGAACGTTATACTATTTCGATTTTCTTTTTTTTAATGAATATTTAGCGATGTTACATTTTTCTTAAAAAGCGTTTTCAGGTTTTGTAACCCGTTAAGTACGTTATTAGGATCATTATTCAAACGTATAGAAATAACTTTTTTTTTAAAAACTCGAACTATATTTTTTTTAAATTTTATTTAAAAAAATCATTGTATTCAAATTGTATGTGGTTTTATTACATCTGCATTGTCTGGGGAGTAAGAGGATTGTCAAAGATCCCGCTTTACTTAGCTTTAGCATCGGCTAGTGTCAGTAAGAGGTAATAAAACCACATAAAATTATTATTTTTTTAAATACTAGTAATGTTTTTAAACATTACTAATATTCCCTTTAACCACTTCTGGTAAGCTTAAAACGCTTGTGTTAGAAGTGGTTCACGACAGTAGTCGAATGGCGGATTCGAACCCACGACCTTTCGAGTTCGCGGTCCGCGCCCTGCCATTAGGCTACTGACGCTTAAATTTATTTTTTTAAATAAAATGAAAAAATAGCTGAGTTTAAAAAAAAGTTATTTCTATAGGTTTGAATACCGATCCTGAGAACGTACTGAACGGGAACCACAGGGTTTTTGTTACATGTTGTATATTTTACATTATATTACAGTATGTTCTTCAATCATTACATAATATTCGCTACTTCCCTACACCGTAGCAGTTTTTCTAGTCGTCTGGTATAAACTACGAACGTAAATCCGTCAATCGAGTGTGACGATTAATCAAATCGTTGTATATACCGTTACACGGTATAGGTTAATTTCCAGCAGTACGCTTTTACAGACTGACGATAATGACCGTGGTGATGACGATAAATATTTTATGATGAGGACCTCGATAATAAGCATAGAGAATTTCTTTTTCATTTCCGTTGTTTTTTTTTTAATTTAAATCAAAAGACAATTAAAACATAAAGTTGCTAGCCCGTTCACCTCGTATGATATCCGTTTCTTTATTTATATTTAAATGTGTTATCTAAATGTTTCTCGTGTTTTATTATACTTATAAAATAACTAGTGACCCGGTCTGGTTTCGCCCAGGGAAATTTTGGTTCCTACAGTGATATACTCGTACTTAACAAATAATGAAAGAGCGTTGGCGGCAAACTTTTCCGTTAATGCTCAGTTGCTATATTTTTTTAACGTTATAGGATTTTCTCCTGTGTCGTGTGGAGGCAGTTTACAAACATAAATGCACGAGGAGAAACATCCAGACGCGGAACAATTATTTGTAGGCCATACAAATACTTGTTCCGTGCGGAATTCGAACCCGCGGCCCCCAGCGTAACAACTCATTGCTAAGCCACTGCGCCACGGAGCCGTCAAAGAGCTTGAGAAATTTTTAACATACCTATACACAAATTTTACTGGAGTAATGCTAATTGTATCAATGAAAACTGAACGCAAATTCGTTTAGGGGTTCTCCAGAAAAGCGAGGTTAAACAAGAGGATACACACACGTCAGCGGCTACCTATTACATTATGTATGGATTTATGCCGCCAAGTGCAACTCTTTCATTAACAACTAGCTGTTCCCCGCGACTTTGCCCGCGTATTATTTTGGGTTTTAAAGTATTTTTCTTAAATAAAAGTTGCCTAAGTTACTCCTTATAACATCAGCTGTCTGCCAGTGAAAGTCACATCAAAATCGGTCCGGCCGTTTCAGAAATTAGCCGGAACAAATGTTAAGTACCATATATACTTCTATGAATTTTGTGAAAAGCTGTTATTTTGACATTACAAACACTTCAATTTTATTTATTTGTAGAGATGTATAGATAAGAAATATTATCACACCCTGAGGGATAGATATCTTCGTTCCTTTAATTTTCTTAAATATTTTTTTATTAATTTTGCAGCAAATTAGTAGCACATAGCTGATACAAAAATATATCTATACAAAAATGGTATTATACCTAATTTCAGACGATTTCTTTTGAAGAAAATATACATGTGTCTTATTCGTTTTTTATTTAACTGTTTTTACGCCATTAAAGCAAAAAGCGCTTTAGAAGCCTCGACCTATTCTTTTCCATTAACTTGAGAAACGCAAATTCAACGGAACTTTATCAACGCAAGCGAAATCCGCGAAAATGGCGCGCCAAATATATCGTTATAATAAAACTAGTTTACGAGCAACGCTTCTAGACCGCGCTTAACTCGTACGCGTTCATATTACACGTATACAATTTATATTTTAAAAACTATCTGTACCAAAAGTTTTTTAAAAAGTATATAAAACAGCCGCGTATTCGATTGCAACCAATTGCAACGTTGTGTCAAAATTTTTAAAACAGGTGAAGAACTTTCGTAGAATTGAGATTTTGAACAGACGAACATTTACATTTTTGTTCATACTGTTGAAATTCGACTGTAATTAATTTTTTTTTAAGTTTGTGTATTGAACAAGCTATATTACACTTAAGCAAGCTCTATTTCAACTGCACTATAATAAATAATAAAACACAAATATCTAATATACAAAATGTATTGCATACCTTAAGCGCTTAAGAAAGCGCAAGGTATGTTCTACTATCGCCTAAAAATTGAGATTCCAACGTTTTATCGAATAAAATCGTATCTAGCAATCATATTATACATATAAATGATATAAAAAGCACATTGTTAGAAAGATAAATGATTGTTGAACTTATTAATATTTTTTTTAAATCGATTAATTGCTAGTTTTAAATAAAAAAAGGGGTTTTAGTGGCTTATGGTGTGGATTTATCAAGCCCGGAAGGCTTGTAAACACTCTAACTTTTGAAAATATCAATTGTTTAACTCAATCTATTTTTTAATATCTTCATCTATCATGTGGGAAGCCACCGAATGTAAATGGCAGTGTAATTTTGTTTTGTTTAGCTATAATTAATTTTTTTCGGCTCCAAAATGGCGAAATGTTCGTTGATTTGGTAGCCTTGTATGTAAATTAATTCTGTAAAGGGAGCTAAAGCCACAGAGTAGTTTACTCACTCACTCAGTTTGACGCACAGAGTACTTTTTATATACTGGTCAGTCGCCGTCGTGAGTGGACATTGTTTCGGATGTTTGCAGCGGCTCAAAAAGATCCAAATTTCTTAAATACTTGATTATAATAATAATAAGAGATTTTTTTATTACAATATTTTAAAAGCACAGAATAAATAATAGTAGTACGTACTAAAAGTAAGTTGTATCAATTTTTTTGACATGGGTGACATATTCATGGTTTTCGAGTGTTGAAACCGATAGGGTTGTCAAAATATAAATCCAAGATGGCGGCCGCAATAGGTATAAATTTTTCCATCATGGGTGTCATTTTCATGGTTTTCGAGGGTGTTGAAGCCGATAGTGCTGTCGAAATGTAAATCCAAGATGGCGGCTGCAATAGATATCAATTTTTTCATCTTGGGTGTCATTTTCATGGTTTTCGAGGGTGTTGAAACCGATAGTGCTGTCGAAATGTAAATCCAAGATGGCGGCTGCAATAGATATCATTTTTTTCATCTTGGGTGTCATTTTCATTGTTTTCGAGGGTGTTGAAACCGATAGTGCTGTCGAAATGTAAATCCAAGATGGCGGCTGAATTAGGTACCAATTTTTTCATCATGGGTGTCATTTTCATGGTTTTCGATGGTGTTGAAGCCGATAGTGCTGTCGAAATGTAAATCCAAGATGGCGGCTGCAATAGGTATCTTTTTTTTCATCATGGGTGTCATTCTCATGGTTTTCGCGGGTGTTGAAACCGATAGTGCTGTCGAAATGTAAATCCAAGGTGGCGGCTGCAATGGGTATCAATTTTTTTATCATGGGTGTCATTTTCATGGGTTTCGAGGGTGTTGAAGCCGATAGTGCTGTCGAAATGTAAATCCAAGATGGCGGCTGAAACAGGTACCAATTTTTTTATCATGGGTGTCATTTTCATTGTTTTCAAGGGTGTTGAAGCCGATAGTGCTGTCGAAATGTAATTCCAAGATGGCGGCTGCAATAGATATCAATTTATTCATCATGGGTGTCATTCTCATGGTTTTCGCGGGGGTTGAAGCCGATAGTGCTGTCGAAATGTAAATCCAAGGTGGCAGCTGCAATGGTTATCAATTTTTTCATGATAGGTGTCATTTTCATGGGTTTCGAGGGTGTTGAAGCCGATAGTGCTGTCGAAATGTATTTAAACTACTTTAAAAATTCCGTATAATCATGTTATACGTATTTTTTTTATGCGCTTAAGGTATGCTCAATTGGATTTACCAATTATATTTATTATATATTTTGTATCCTCTACATTAGTATAAAAAAGTCGTTTTCCGCTGTCTGTACGTCTAGATCTTTTGAACTACGCAACGAATTTTAATACTATTTTCATAAATAGGTAGAATAATTTAAAATAAAGGTTTATATGTATAATACATGCATATTATATATTATATAATTCTTCTGTTCGTGTGTGTATGACTGAACTCCTCCTAAACGGCTGGACCGATTTTGATGAAATTTTTTGGGTGTGTTTGAATGGAAAATTGATATTTGGATCCATTAAGTAGCGCTGTTGTCAAGATTCCGAAATCGCCCATGCGAAGCCGGGGCGCATCGCTAGTATAAAATAAACGTGTCTGTCCTTATCATAAACCCTACAAACTATTGAAAAAGGAACATTATAAATCACACAAAATTCACAGTTATTTTCTTAATTATTAGAAAAAGGTAGTATTTTTTAAAGGTGACAAACGAGCACACAGTCCACCTGATGGTAAATGGTAGCTGCGGCCCATACACATCTACATCTATCCTCGTTTACGAATCAAAATGCTGATGCGTTGTCACCCATGAGGACTAAGTTGGAATGCCTCTTTTCCAGTAAAAAAGGTCTCCGGCTCTCTACACTCACCATAAGAAACACAGCAGCGTTAAGCTGCTATTTTACGCTGGTATTCTGTGAGAGCGTGGTTATTCCCCAGTCGAACCGACCCATTCGTGGTATAACTATACTACTAATATAGCTGCAGCATGGCTCTACCACGTATAAAATTTTATGTACCTTTATTCAATGTACCGTATGGATTACTCTACAAAGCAAATTAACTGACGCGACGTTTCTAAAAAGAAGGGTAGGTTGATATCTCCGACTGAAATTAAAAAAAAAACATAAATGAGCGTATTCTGTACAACCAGCGTCCCATAAAGTAACACCTCTGATTTACCTAAAGCCTTTTACATTACCGACTAAATTGGAAGCGGGCCCGATGTAATTCCACCCCCTATAAGGGTTTAAGGGTGAAATTGCGCCGCTGGAGGTAATTTGTGGAGATGGCAACACTGGAGGCGCGGAAAAAACTTCTTATTTTGCTTTTTAGGTTATTATTGAGTGAACAAATTATTATTTCACCGTCGTTTCAATTGAATTATTAGAATAATAATTTGGATAATATATTTTAATATTCGTAAACTTGTCGCCTTTCTAATTATAAACAACATATTGTAAATCACTGACGGGAAGAGTGTAACTTTAATTATATAACAGTCCTACAGGGCAATTTTTAATCTCGGCGGTCCGTCTCAAAGGAGGCTACCCATCTGCGCAACACATACAGAATTATACTGCCCAATTGTTTTTTTTTAATAGGGTAAAGGTGACAAACGAGCACACAGTCCACCTGATGGTAAGTGATTGCTGCGGCCCATAGACATCTACATCTATCCTCGATTACAAATCAAAATGGATATACGTTGTCACCCGTGAGGACTGAGATGGAATGCCTCATTTCCAGTAAAAAGGGTCTCCGGTTCTCTACACTCACCATACGACGAGCGTGTATGCGTAGGTATATGTATATGGAGGAAGCGAAAGTGTGTCAGGATCGTGCCAAATGGAACTCCATAGTCTCTATCTACCCCTCTGGGTGACAGGCGTGAGTGTTTATGTTATGTTATATGTTATGGACATCGTAAGAGGCGTCTATGGGGTATGACAAAAAATCTATAGCTTCCAATAAATAGAGGCGTAACTATCTAATATTCAGAACTAATATTATATGAATGCTATCAACGACTAAATGAGATAATATGTAAACACAACAATGTGACTCAGCAATGGATCAAGGGACACAGTGAATTGTGGGGCAACGACGCAGACGAACTGGCCAGGAGAGGATCGGCTCTGGTCGCTATAGGGCCGGATCCGATCATACCGGTGCCCTTTTGATAACGTTCGTTCACTGGTATGTAAAAACTTCACTAATCAACACGCTTAACTTAGGAAAAATCTAGCAGACTGTAGGCAAGCTTAGCAAGCAAGCAAGGTCCTACCAAAAATAAACAGTCGTTTAAGCAAGATCTTAATGAGATTGAACAAGCCACAGATCAGGATAGCAACAAGTGCTATAACAGGACATGGCTCTTTTAACAAACATTTATTTACCATAGGTGTTACAGATAGTCCCCTGTGCAGGGCATGTATGGGAGAGGATGAAACGGCGGCCCACGTGTTGCTGGCATGTGCGAAGGTCACTGCATACAAGGCTAAACATCTCGGCACGTCGGAATCACTACTCGATGTTGCTCGCAATAAAGAACTGTTAAACTTCTTCGGGGAGATTTCATGGCTCTAATAATCATAGTAATCCTGTCCACGCGCAAAATACGTACTACGTATACGTAACTTTTGTACGTGGTAGAGCCATGCTGCAGGTATATTAGTAGTATAATTGTAGTACGAATGGATCAGCTAGACCAGGAAGCGACTACGATCTCACAGAATACCAGCGTAATATAGCAGCTTAACGCTGCTATGGTCAATGTAGAGAACCGGGGAACCTATTTATTGGAAACGAGGTATCCTATCCCAGTTCTCACGGCTGACAAAGTTTGCATTTTGATTCGTAATCGGGAATAGATTTAGATGTCTATGAGCCGCAGTATCCATTTATAGGTGGACTTTGTGCTCGTTTGTCACCCTTATCCTATTAAAGAACTACGTATGTAATACGAGTTTCGGAAAACAGCCCGAAGTAATCTAAACCATCTAATATAAAAATATCCAGTACAGCGACCGAACGTAACGATGATGATGATGAGAACATGCAAACTTTTTCAAATGTTTAATTAATATACCGACATATTTTTATCGTCAATAGCCTGAAAACAGTCCACTACTGCGCCACTCCCATAATGTAAAAGTCATGGGACTGCGGCCGTCATTCTCCCTGCCAGTAAAGATTATAGCAAATTTTAAATTCTTCAAATGGCAAAGCCATGCTGCAGCTATATTATAGTTGTAGCACGAATGGTTGGCTCGACCAGTGGGGGACCACAAATAGCAGTTTAATGCTGCTGTGTTTCGTACGGTGAGTATAGAGAACTGGAGACCCTTTTCACTGGAAACGAGGCGTTCAGATGACAACGCATCTGCATTTTGATTCTTAATCGAGGATAAATGTAGATGTCTATGGGCCTCAGCATCCACTTACCATCAGGTGGACTGTGTACCCGTTTGTCACACCTATTATGTAAAAAAATATCGACGGCTCAGGAACGCCTGGACCTAAGCGTTTGTTTGCAACTCTTCAGGTTTGATTTCCGATTCGATTTTGTTTGTCCGTGTGTAATTTATGTATGTAAACGCCTCCCAAAAGCAGTTATAAAGTTTTAAGATCTAACGTTTAAACAAATAAAAACATTGTTGGAAAAGAAGCCTATTTCCAGCCACCTATTTATGAGATAATGATTACATAAAGAATTCGTTTCAACAATAACGCATAAACGAGGATATTCCCCCATTTTAGGTGAGCCCATTGTTAAAGTCCGCAATAATGATTACATGAGAGTTTAGTTTTCAAGAGCGGCGGTGAAAAGTGAACGACATGCAACAATGCTTTCAAGTGGAGTATCGATGCACGCGGCCGCAGTCGGAACTCCTTTCGAGTGTTTGAAGAGTTGACAATAAGTCTAGACACGGCATTGACAAGTATTAGAAACAAGAATTAAAAATGAAAATTTCAAGTCCAGCAACGCACCTACGATACGATTTGATTCAAAAGGGCCAGTATAATTATTTAGTACCCTGGTAGCACAGTGGCTAAGCGCTCACCGTTAACTTCACAGTACGCAGGTAACCCGGATTCGACTCCCGCTGGAACCAGTATAATCATCAATTGAGTCTGAGAAACAAAATATTTCGAGGTCATGCAAAGTGCTAACACGCACTAATATAGAGCGGTGGAATAATAAATTGCTGTACCAGTTTCCTGCAAACAGACGTATAAAGGCTGAAATTTTACCTTACTCACAAGTGATTATACGATTTGCTTCACTATGACAAGCCTTCCTTAATTGAGGCTTTTGCCATCCATGTGCTAGAACACTAACTAATATACAAAATTTTAACAAATGACGGGCAAATATTAATAAGATTAAGGCATAGACGAAAGCAAACATTACCGTTCATCCATTCAACATATAAAAGCCCACTGCTAAACATAGGGCTCTCCCATAGATTGCCTCGTTGGGTATGTGTAGTGTTTTATTTATTTGACTTCTTAGCAGCATGTTACTGATAACAACTCGAAATAATAAAACGACACAATTATATTGGATTTCATAATATTTTAGACTCAAAATTAAAAATCTTCATAATGCATTTTTTCCCGCCACCTCTAAAGGAACGATAGCATAACACATAAGGCACATTCACACGGGCGCATATTCGTCCGTTTTATTTAATTAGAGCAGTAATGGGAGGCGCGTGTCGCTTGCCCGCGTGTAACTTGTGCGCGTAAGTGCTTCCGAGTGTTTTTAATGAAAGTTTTTGTAGCCGTATTGTTCCTTTTTTGAATATCCGATTTACTTTTTAAAAATATACATGTTTAAAAGATGTATGTGAAATATTTTATTAATTTTAAAGCCTATGGAAATCTTATTTACAAGTTACAAATGATAGGTCTACGGTACAAAGTGTACTGCAACATGCAACACGAATGGGGTATAATAATGCTCGTACAAAATACCAGCGTAAATAGCAGCATAATGCTGCCGTGTTTCGTATGGTGAGTGACGAAAGCCGAAACTCTTATTAGTAACGAGGTATTGCATCACAGTCCTCAGGAATAACAACATATATTCATTTTGATTCTCAATTGAGAGTAGATGTTGGTGGGTGGGGATATGTGCAAGATTCACTTGATCAGGTAGATTGTGTGCTCGTTTGCCAAGCTTACTTCTATAAAACACTTTTTCATAAATATTTTTTATAACACAAGTCATTTTGAAAATAAACATTTTGTGATGTGAAGACCCAATTAAGAATATAATATTTTTTTAATTATTATTATTTATAATCAATACAGATTATAAATAATTCTTATTGAAAATCATTTTTTACTACTACCACTGGTTCGGAAAAATCTCTCTCTTGGGCAGAACCAGGGGCAAACCCAGCGAGATTTTCTTCCACATAATCTGCTATACAAATAATTAAAATTGAAGTGTTATTTTGTAATGTCAAAATAATAGCTTTTAACAAAATTCATGTGAAAGTGTATACGATGGTACAAATGGGCGTGCTTCAAGGCTCAATTCTCGGCCCCTTTTTGTTTCTTGTATACATTATTGACTTACCTTACATAGTAGGGCATAACCATGATATAGTTTTATTTGCTAATGACACTTCTTTAATTTTCAAATTAAGTCGACAATTACTAAAATATGGCGAAGTAAATAATGCTATATCTAAATTAGTAAATTGGTTCAATGTTAATAATTTCCATTTAAATGGCACTAAAACGAAATGTATGAAATTCATGACTCCAGTTGTCAAACAATTAAATACTAATGTAATTTTAAATGGGGGGTAACTGAGTCTTGTAGATACCATCATTTTTCTTGGAATCACATTAGACACGAAGCTTCAATGGAGCCCCCATATATCAAAACTAGCAAGCAGACTTTCAGGCCTTCGATCGGGTTTGGCACAAAGCGCTTCTTTCGAAGCTCTCTTCCTATGGGCTTCCCGAGAAATTGTGCAATTGGATCACCAGCTTCCTTGCAGATCGGAGCATCAAGGTCGTTGTAGACGGTGCATGTTCTGACTACAAGCCTATTAACGCTGGTGTTCCACAAGGCTGTGTGCTTTCACCAACGCTGTTTCTTCTGCATATCAATGATATGTTGCTAACTGGTAACATTCATTGCTATGCGGATGACAGCACTGGTGATGCTCTATACACCGACCGTGCTAATATTTCTCGGGAAAACGTCTCCGAGTACCGGAACAAACTTGTGTCTGAAGTCGAGTCTATGCTGGACAAAGTCTCGAACTGGGGGCGACTAAATCTAGTCCAGTTTAATCCTCAGAAGACTCAAGTTTGCGCGTTTACCACTAAAAAGAACCTCTTTGTCGTATCTCCTCAGTTTCAAGGCACTCCCCTGGTTGCCTCAGCCAGTATCGGAATCCTCAGCGTCGACATATCGAGTGACGTGCAGTTTCGTGGTCACTTGGAAGAGAAGGCCAAATTGGCCTCTAAAAAGCTTGGCGTGCTCAGCAGAGCGGGACAGTATTTCATGCGGGCACACCGCTTGCAACTTTACAAGGCGCAGGTTCGGCCTCACATGGAATACTGTTCCCATCTCTGGGCAGGGGCCCCCCAGTGCCAGCTCCTTCCACTTGACCGCATCCAGCGCAGAGCGGCTCGAATCGTCGACGACCGAGTCCTTTCCGATCGGCTCGACTCATTGGCGCTGCGAAGAGATGTTGCATCTCTTTGCATTCTCTTTCGCATCTACCATGGGGAGTGCTCTGAGGAATGGTTCGGATTAATCCCAGCCGACAAATTTCACGAACGCACATCGCGGCAGAACTCCCGATACCATCCACACCATCTGGATAATTGGCGGTCCACCACTGTGCGATTTAGAAGATGTTTTCTTCCTCGCACGACTTCCTTGTGGAATCGATTACCATCAGCGATTTTTCCGGACCGATACGACTTAGGGACCTTCAAGGAAAGAGCGTACTCCTTTTTAAAAGGCCGGCAACGCATCTGCAATTCCCTCCCTGGTGTTGCAGTTGTTCATGGGCGGCGGTAGTCACTTACCATCAGGTGAGCCGCATGCTCGTTTGCCCCCTCTCTTATAAAAAAAAGACTTAGTTCTGCAGCATATGCTGTAAAAAAGATTAGAAGTCTTACCAGTGTTGAAACAGCTAAACTAGTTTATTTTAGCTATTTATGTATGTATTTTTTTTGTCGTATGTTATTTTACTATGGGGACACACAGCTGACACTGAAATTATATTTGTTTCACAGAAGAGGGCCATAAGAGCAATTTATGATTTAAAGCCTCAAGAGTCGCTGCGACAAAAAAATTAAGGAAATTAATATATTAACTTTTGCCTCTCAATACATTCATGAAAATATAATGTACGTACACAAAAATAAAAGTAGTTTGACAAAAATAAGTGATATTCATTCTGTAAATACTAGGAACAGACACAAGCTAGTAGTACCAGTTACTCGACTCCATCGAGTCAGTAATTCATTCTTGGGGCGATGTATACGCTTTTACAACAAAATTCCAGAAAACATACAAAATTTGACCTGCTCAAAGTTCAAAAATTTTATTAAACTAAGTTCGTATAAAAAGGGTTATTATAATATTAAAGAATTTATGGATGATAATAACCCCTGGAAATGAGGTGATCGCTACCAAGCTATTTCTAATTTGTTGTGTTGTTAATTTGTGTAACATACATGATTGTAAGCTGTTATTTAAAAAAAAAAGGTCCCGCTGGGTTTCTTGCTGGTTCTTCCCAGGACAGATTTTTTTTCGAACCAGAGGTAATTAAACAAAGGAGGGACTTCCAATAAGTATTATTTATAATCTATATTGAATAAAAAAGTTTCTGTTTCTATTTCTGTAGCACAATGGGGGCCCCATCCACGACTTTATCTGCCACCAGGGCGGCGCCACTTAAAAGTGAGCATATTTGATAGCATTCACAGCGGGGAAGTTAATTTGCTAAGAAAATGTAAAGTTTAATATTTATTTCTGTACTATTATATTTAGTTTTATTATATATATTGTATTAGTTATATTTTATTTATTAATCAGATTAAAAATAAATAAACCAAATCACAGATTTTTTTTTAAAGTAGAAATATTAAAAAAAAAGTTAAAAATGTGCCAAAAATTAAAGAGCAAAACACTGAGGCATTGTTTTGTGTATTAATATAATACTCTAGAAACTGATAATCTTTTTTAAAAACTAACTTCTCAATTAAATTATATTGTGTAATCAAAAACTTTACCCCAGTGTCAACTAGCGACATCTGGTGAGCAGAAAATTATTAGCCCTCATTGAGTCGACTCGACCGAGGTAGGACCACGCTCTTACAGAATACCAGCGTAAACTAGCAGCTTAATGTGTTTCGTATGGTGAGTGTAGAGAACCGGCGAACGAGAATCGGAAACGAGGCATTCCACCTTAATCCTCAGGGGTGGCAACGCTTCTGAATTTTGATTGTTAATCTATACAAATAAATAAAATTGAAGTGTCTGTTTATAATGTCAAAATTACGGCTTTTTACTAAATGCATATGAAAGTATATACAATACTTATAACAAAAACACAATTTTTAAAATTTTTGTCTGTCTGTCTGTTTGTTCCGGCTAATCTCTGAAAAAAAAGGCTGGACCGATTTTGACGGGACTTTCACTGGCATATAGCTGATGTCATAAGGAGTAACTTCGGCTACTTTTATTTTAGAAAAAGAATTAGGGTACCGCGCAAAAAAAAACCCCGAATAACACTCGGGCGAAGTCACGAGGAACAGCTAGTTGAGGTTAAATGTAGTATGGGCCACAGCATTCACTTACCATCAGGTGGATTGTGTGCTCGTTTTTCATGCTTATTCTAAAAAAGCATCAATATTGGAAGACGTTTATATATAGTGATCACCAATACGCCTGCCAAGCGTGGTGATGCTGACAAATTCTCTCTACAACGAAGATACGTCCAGTAGGAACAAGACATTTACGGACTGACGAATGTACGAACGAACGAACCTAATCCATTGCATACCGAATCACTTATCATCAAAACTAAATCCCTAATGCCCTATTTTTAACGACACAAAGGCGCTAATCCCACAAAAAAACCAGTGTAAAGTATCTCAAGATTGTCTCAATACGGCGGGAGCGTCTTATGCCAACAAAAACAGCCCCCGGACAAACACGAGGATAATGTTACCAAATAATGGCACCGAAAGTGTTTCTGGCGACACCGATGCAATCCGATAACAAGTCCGCCATCTTAAATGTAAATTATTCAAGTATTAACGAAATAGTGATGTGCGTGTGTGATTTATGTATATCAAACATAATATTCATTCGTTCATTACTTATCAAAAGTTGACAGTTGAATATAGATCTCTACGAAAGTTTGTTGTGGGAGATATGCGCCATAGATGCCACGATCGGCAAGTAGGTTAGCAATCTCAGTTTTTTTAATTATTTCAAGTTAATATTAGGATTTTTTTTATTAAAATATTTGGAAGGCCTATTCTCGGCGTTTCTTTGCGTGATAGATTTAAAAACGAGGATATCCGCAGTAGAACCAGAGTAAACGACACAGCCCAAAGAATTAGTATGCTGAAGTGGCAATGAGCCGGCCATATAGCTCGAAGAACCGACAACCGATGGGGAAGAAAGGTTCTCGAGTGGCAGCCTCGTACCGGCAGGCGAAGTGTAGGGCGTCCCCCCGCTAGATGGAGTGACGATCTGGTAAGATATGCAGGAAGTCAATGGGTGCAGGTGGCTCGAGACCGTACTATGTGGCATTCCTTGGGGGAGGCCTATGTTCAGCAGTGGACTCGTGAAGGGCTGTAATGATGATGATTATTATTATTATTAGGAAAATGCTGCTATCCATCACTGGTTTAATTTGCCTGCTCTTAGACAGCTCACACCATGGGGGACCTTACGCCGCCACTACTAGACTTTCAACTGACACGGCTTTACATGATAATATATAATTCATTGTTAAAGAAGACCTACCGTAAGTGAATTTTTACTTAAGCGTTTGGTTATGGCACTGCGAGGAGCAGCTTCGAATCCTGCACGGAACAAGTGTTTGTATAGCCTACAAAATAATTAATGCTCGTCTGCAATTTAAGTGTGTTATACGCCTCCAGGATTCTGGAAAAAATCCTAGTTTTAAAGGTTTTTTTAAATAAAAGGAATTTTAATTTAAATGCAAGTTATTTTACTTTATCGAATGTAGTCACATCACTAAGAAAAAAATAATAAGTAGACATTGAAATTGCGACATTCAGCCAAGCTTTATACGCGTGCGTTAGAGCGACTGCAATGTTTCCAAACGTAGATTAAGTGATAGTTTAGAAAAAGAAAAAAAAAACGGTGCAAATTTCGGTACATTAAATTTCTAAGAATATCCTCAATACTAAGAACATTTGAAATTATTTAATGGATTTTGCGTAAGTTTTAATATAATTTTAAAAGTGTATAAATAACCTTACCCTGTAGTGACGGTACACTAGGTACGCCACATCGACCTGAGGGTGTGGTAAGAGGCGACAGAGGGAAACAAACCAGGAGATGGGCAGCAGCGTCTTCCTAATTAACATCTAAAAATAAACTACGGTTGCCAACCCGCCCTGGCAAGTAGGACAACTATAACAAGTATCCCTTTTATAAGGCAGATTTATTTATTATTTATTTATTTTATTTTATTTTAAAAAACGTTACCCTATTAAAAATAGGGTATTTATAATTTAATTATTTTACCCTATTTAAATTTTCTCCTGTATCGTGGAGGCAGTTTACAAACACAAATTGCACAAGGACAAACATCCAGACGCGGAACAATTATTTGTAGGCCATACAAATACTTGTTCCGTGCGGGATGTGAAATCGCGCTCCCCAGCGCAGCAACTCATTGCTAGGCCACTGCGTCACGGAGCCGTCTATATGGATCAATGTTCAGCTGTGGATTTTAGTAGGCTGTAATAATGATGATGATAAATGACCTTTACGTGGCATGGCTCTACCATGTAAAACGTTTATACGTGGTACAGCAACGCTGAAGCCATATTATGATTGTAGCACGAATTTGTCGGTTCGACCGGGGAATAAACACGCTCTCACAGAATACCAGCAAAAATACTAGCTGTGTTTCGTATGGTGAGTGTAGAGAACCGGATACCTTTTTACTGGATACGAGGCATTCCAGCTTTGGCTTAAGCTTAACTACACATCAGAATTTTGATTCCTAATCAAGGATAAATGTAGATGTCTATATGCAACAGCAAACCTCAACACCTACAAGAGGAGAGACACATGTCAAGCATTGAAGTAATACGGGCTAATGTAGACATTAAAGAGGCTGGCAAAAAGAAACCGTCATAGAATTGATATAGATATAAAATTAATAAAAATTGAAACGACGCATCATAATTAGCATTAAGTAATATTACAGTAATAGTTAGTAGGTTTAAACCTATCATAATAAGCTTATGCATTTTTCCAATGAGTAAATACATCATTAACTGCCATTTAATGAAGTGGCAACATGCTATTTAACGTCGACGATGTGCAAAATGCAAAAAATGTCGTAATTCTGATAATTTTAATGTTTATTAGACTAACACCATTGTGACAGATAGACAGACAGCACTGAGGTAGTTCCAAAAGTGTTGTTAACTTTGTAGCACGGATCATTAAAATGTAGAGAGTTATATATGGTATTGATTACGTAAAAATCATGGTATGGTATTCACTTTGCTTTGTTTTGTTTTGTTTGACAGTGAAAATACTCATTGGCCGTGGGTCTCGGTTGCTTTTCACTTGCAAGGGTACGTCGGTACTTCACTCCGGGGTAGCTTCTTACCTTATATAAAACGCAAGTCTGTATTTTCACATGAACTGGTGCAACAAAATTCCATCCAAGTTCAACGTTGGACTCAGTGGAGAAATATGCTAAGAGGCTCATTGGTAACCTTAATTTGGTTGAAACCAATCGTATCAGCTTCGAGTCCAGGCGCAGAGTATATCCTCTTGGTACTCTATAGGATGTATTTCGGTGAGTGTACGCAAAAGTTACATGGTTTAATTACTCCCTCTTCTCTCCACCATCGGGCAGCCAGGCGATCGTCGGATCTTCATAGTTTTGTAGTTGATATTCCACGCATTAGAACCAAACGGTTTGCTTCGTGTTTTAATGTGTACAGCACATGAGTGGAATGGCTTTTGTTAGAGAATCCACTACCCCATATCATCACCGTGGGTTTTGTAAGAAGCGACAGGGAGAAAAGAAAAAGAAGATGACCTTCCTGATAACAATTTAAACTAATAAAAAAACTGCGTAAAACGATGCCAAATATCCTCTTAAGAGACAATCTAGGGGAAGGTCTATGTTCAGCAGTGGACTTTCAAGACATTGTAATGATGATGAATCGATGATAATATAATATTATTTATGATCCTTAATCATTTGTCGGATTACCCCCAACAAGTAATAAAGATGGACGATTGTAAACTTATTTTGAGCGGGTCGAATCGGAGAAGGGAACGATCGGACGATCCTTAAGTGGAGGCAACAATGCTTTTCAAGAGCCTTATCGCATTAGAATCACACTCTAGTGGACAATCACTTCGAAGATCGACAAAAGAAGGACACACAATAGTCGGTTGCGTAATTCGGACTACTTAGCTTTACCAAGTTCACGTCAGCTTTCGTTAAGGTGTTTCACACCAACGACGATGATTACTTTTTTTATATTAGCAGCTTTTTTGGCATAAATAACATTTTCAACGTCGTTTTCTTTTTAATTTTAAATTAAAAATATATTTTAATTTATAATTTCGTATAACTTACACATAATATTTAAAAATCTAAGTGTCCTAACCTAAAAGTCCAGTGAAACAGATTTAAGCAGCAACTTTTACATAATATTTAATATTCTCTTGTGGTTGTAAAATGACTACTAAAATATTATAATTAGGGCTTAATTTTGTTTGTTGATTGACATACGTTATATGGTGGCAGAGTAAGGGAATCCTTATACTAATTCCACGACGTAAGTATCGTAAGAGGCGACTATGAGATATGCCGAATTACATGGCAATATAAATACGAATATAGACCAAGGGGGGGGGGGGGTAATCTTCTTTATTATGACCCTACAGAAAGTCTCAATAGCACGATATTTGACGTAGTTGCCTCGCTCGGCAAGCGGATTAGCAGATGCATTTTTATATTAAAATTGAGTTGTTATCAGGAAGACGCTGCAGCCCATCGTTTCTCGTTTATTTCTCTCTATTGTCACTTTCGTTGCCTACGGTACGAAATGATATGGTGGATTCTCATACACCACTATTACACATAGATACCCACATATCTCGACACACGAGATATCTTTCAAAGTTATTTCGAAATGTCGCCGTATGAATTTAGCCGTGAATACTTATGACTATTTATTTGTCAAAAATATTACAAAACAATTTAATAAATGCTGAAAATTATTATCAAATTTTTATAGATACTAGAGCCCACGCTGCAGCTATTCATAGAAGGACCACGCTTCAACAGAATACCTAAAATAGCGTAAAATAACTGTGTAATGCTGCTGTGTTTCTTAGGGTGAGTGAACCGGAGACACTTTTTACTGGAAATGAAGCATTTCATCTTAGTCCTCAAAGGTGACAACGCATCTGCATTTCGGTTCTTAATTATAGATAGATGTGTCTATGGACTACAGCAACTACTAACGACCAGGAGAACTGTGAACACTTTTATCACACTTATTGTATAAATCGTCGTTATCGTCTTTTGTAATGCGTACAGCAAAGGAGTGGAATAATTTGCCAGCGTCTATCTTTCCGTCCGAATACAATCTAGGCGTCTTCAAGGCAAGAGTGAATAGGCTTTTGTTACGATAAGACAGTGCGATTTACCATCTAAGGCTGCATCACCACTTACCACCAGGTGGGATTGTGGTCAAGCACTGGCTTATAATAAGTAAAAAAAATAAAAAAAATATCAAAAACGCCAAGAAATGCTCCCTCGTGTGAACATGTCATTATAAATACAAAAATGTTTCAATACGATGATTCGCCACTGGATTTGTGTTAACAGAAGCACACTTACGGCGTTCATACTCATACCAACACAATGGCATTGTAATGTGTTGACCACCATAAAGGAATTAGGTTCTATGCCCCCTGGAGAATTCATCGAGACGTCATTGACTACACTTATTCTTTATAAGTTATTTCTTAAGATGCACTCACTTTGTAACATATTCCGACGCAACGAAATGCGTTTTACGTTCTCATATCGTAATTTTTTGGTGGAGGTTCACAGTAAACATTTGTTCCTTGTCACAAAACATATTTATTTTAATAAACCTTTGCTTTAATAGATAATACCTATTGAAATTTTAAAAAAAATGCAACCAACAGACTAACGAGGTAGTCAAATTGAAAAGTAGATATAGAATGGCACAACATTTTCAGAACTGAATAATGCTATTACATACCTACACGTAGTTTGCTCAATTGTTATGAATAATTGCACTTGTTTTTTTATTAAGATTTATTGGCTTGGATGCTTGTTCTTTAATCCATGTCGTTATTTACCTCAGTATCAAGTGATAATAATCTTTTATAGAATACTTCATAGTTTTTGGGAGATTTTGACAAGAACTTGAACCAGCAGACAATTGGCGATAGTGTCTTAAGGCGCCTAAGCAGACAGACATCTTGTCTTGAGATTCACATCAGCATCGGTGCAATTGTTTCACCGTTCACAAAATCGGAGCACTTTTAAATACCAAAATCAACTTCAAACCATTATTTAAACAATAATACAGGAGCAGCGATCCGCCGCCGGTCAAGTTCCCGCCAATACTCATTATACTTGTTCGATTTTTCATGCGCTTTAAATTGGCTAAAGATTTCAGACCAAAATAAAATCTATACAGATAACAAATAATTTTCCCGGCAAATCTACAAAACAAAGGCGTTAAAAGCCCGAGATCAATCCGCGAAGGGAAATATGATCAAAGGCGAGCATTTCCATACGACGCACCGTTATAATGCCGCTATTACAAAATTGGATTTGCCTCTTATGAAAGAAGAATGCTTCCCGCCAGGGTGCGCCTACTCAAGTTATTGTATTTTTTTATTTATTATTTTTAATAAATACCTCTTCGAGGATATGATAAATATACATTTGCCAACCATTTGTCTTGATCCAATGAAAAAGTTGTAGAACGGAATTGTACATCTTCAATTCTGTATTATTTTATACTCTCATCATCTAAACTCTCATGTAAACTTATTTCGATCCCCAGTTGTACCATGAAAATTGTTAATCACTTACTACATATTTTAAGTACTGAAATGTCTGGGGCTGGAGGTAATCCAAAATATCGTAAGAACATGTGAATTCCAAAAAAAAATTAACCGTTATTGTGCTGAATGGTGATCTAGCCGAACACAGTAAAACGCATTAACTTGGCTTAATAAAAGCCTATTCACTCTTGCCGTGCAGTCACCAACGTTGTGATTATACAAATGAAATATAAAAATAATAAAATAAGTTTTTATATAGTAAAAATAAAAAAGTAAAACAATTTCTAAAGTGATGATTTCAAAAATAACATAGCCATAACACTGGGAATGTGTTAATCATAATATTATTTTGTATTTAACATTTATTTTATACTAGTACCGCCTGTGGTCAAAATTAAACCAATTATTGTGTTTGTGAACGAAATTCAACTTCTTTTTCAGATAATTATTTAGAATTTAAATTAAGACGTTCAATGTGAAAAAATTACGTCTCGACATATGCACATGACTTTCTTTTATATATCTATGGCACAACTACCTTTCAATATAAGTTTTATAACCTATAGAGTTCCTGAGGGTAATATGGTCATCCGGTTAATATGGTCACTTTCTTATAACTCAAAAATTACAGCCTAATTTGCATAGATGGCTTTGTGATACGATAGCTCTTCATCAGTCATTCAAATAATAAAGGGTCAAAAGGCTGCCGCTTTATCGACGCCATTTTGACAGTTGATATTATAGTAAGTACGTGAGGTTAATATGGTCACCTTAAGCTTTATCGCCCTATAAAACCAAAATTAGGTGGAGAACAGAGACAGAAACACAAAGTCTTATACTATAACTAATATATTAAGAAAAATTAGCAAACAAGCTTTGGAAATAATTAGGAACACTTCGAAAAATCTACTTTAAAAAATCTAACTACACTACACAATACAAAAATCGACTAAAATATTTACAATAATATCAACTGTCAAAATGGCGTCGATAAAGGAGCGCCTTTATGACGTACCTTATATATATACCAATGTACAAATGTACCTCAAATCTCGGTCTTTACATCTTTAAAGATATAATTAAATTTTGCGTAAAGAGCTTTAAGGCCCGTGCAAATACGTACTTTGTTTTGTTTTATTATTAACCTAAGTACACAAAACCACGACTCTCATGGATAGATAAATAATCTATTAAAAAGAGATGCAATAAAATAACGAAACATTTAAGATAAAAGTAAAAATGATACCTAAGTTTGACGAACAAACGGACGTGTCTCAAGCAGTCGATGTATCAGGGGTGCTACTTAGCGGATTTCTTAGGGGTTGAAGTTTGGAGGGGCTGTTAGAAGGGCGAAATGTAGGTATAACCGAGATATATCACCGTATCACGGATGATGGAAACTGAAGAATTGAGTTGGAAAGTATGAAAAGGGATTTCTTTTATTCTCATTTATTCTATGGATACTTTGCAAAACATTATGACAGCTCACATAACGTTACGCTAATAGTTTTTACAAGCTTAGGACAAAGGTCTTTTCAAGAATGCCACAACTGGTGTTATGGCCATAGTAAGCTAAAAAAATCTCATGGCTTCCGACGGATGACTTAATAACCGTTTCGTTTACACCCGGACACACTGTCAGCTTTGTTAATACGGGCTGCTTCTGTGAGTTTCTTGAGAAACTTATACGTGGTAGAGCCATGCTGCAGCTATAGTAGTATTGTTGTAGTATGAGGAGCGCGGTGGTAGATACAAGGGTTTACCGGGGCTCTAACGTAGGGACGGATCATTACTTGGTCTTATGCCGAATTAATGGTCTTTTCAGACGTTGGAGGCATCGGACATCTGTGTCTACCACTGCGTTACAGCGTATAAGAACAGAGAGGTTACAAGATGAAGGTGTGAGAGAGAAGTTCAAATATAGATTGAGAGAAAATATGTGGTATGGCTGAATTGTGTATGAATGATTTAGACTTGGAGACTGTGTGGTATAATGTCAAGAAAGATTTAGTGGATGCAGCTACCGAAGTATGTGGTGTCAGTAAGAGAACGAATGAAAGGAAAATTAACACGTTATGGTGGGATGATGAGGTATGGATGGAAGTTGAAGCAAAGAAGAAAGCATGGCTAGATTTACTAGCAACCAAGGCTAGTAATTCTAGCAGTATGAATGATGATATTGAAAGGAAAAAGGGAGTCTTTAGACACCTAAATAAGAGAGTAAAAGAAGTAGTTGAAAGGAAAAAGCAAGAAAGAACGGATAACAATGATAGAAGAATATCGGATAACTTCCAGGCAAACATTAAAATGTTCTGGAAACTCGTAAGAACTACCAGGGGACATTCAGAACAGCCTAGAATGAATGCTATACGAGACCAGAATGGCTGTATTCTGAATGACGAAGTTTTGAGTTTAAGGAGATGGAAGGAATACTTTGAAAGCGTGTTTATGAGTGATGAGACGTTTGAATTAAATGAAATAGAAATTCCGGAAGAAGAGGAAATAGATAGAGATATAAGTATAGATGAAATAATGAAAGCAATGAAAAGTATGAAAGCAGGTAAGGCAGCCGGTTATGATAGAGTATCTCTCGAAATGCTAAGGGCTGGAGAAGGAGTAGTGGCAGACCTGCTGTACACCTTGTTTAACTTATTTTGGGAACTTAAGCGTGTACCAGGAGACTGGTGCAAAGCCGTGATAGTCCCAATATATAAAGGAAAAGGATCACAGCAGGACTGTAAAAACTACCGTAGTATCAGCCTTCTTAGCGTTGTGGGAAAACTGTATGCTAAGGTACTAATTGAAAGAGTTATGAAAGAAACTGATGGAAAAATTTGGGATGTGCAAGCGGGATTTAGAAAGGGAATGGGATGTACGGATCAGGTCTTTTCCATGCGCATGATCGCGGAAAAGTTTTTGGCCAAAAACCAAAGAGTTTTTTGTGTGTTCATGGACTTGGAGAAGGCTTATGACAGAGTGGACAGGGATATGTTATGGCAAACACTGAACTCATTTGGGTTGAGCGCTGGCTTGATACAGGCATTGAAGTCTCTATATAGGGACTCTAGTGCTTGTGTCAGGATCAACGGGGTCTACTCGGACTGGTTTGGCATCCATAAAGGTGTCAAACAGGGCTGTGTGGCTTCCCCGTGGCTGTTCAACCTATTTATGGACAGTTGTTTGGAAAATTTGAAAGCAGAAAAATGCGGGTTAAGAATGGGTGAGTTAACCGTCAAATGCCTTTTGTACGCCGATGATCAAGTCATACTTGCGTCGTCGGCAGCCGAGTTGCAAATGATGGTTACATTAATGAACAGGACATTAAAAGAAAAGGGAATGAAAGTGAACGCAAGTAAGACGAAAGTTATGGTTTTTGAAAGAGAAGAAAGTAAAACGATATGTGAAAGAAGAATAGAAGGGGAGTTGGTAGAGCAAGTAGATGAGTTTGTGTATTTGGGATGTGTGTTTAGCAGGGATGGTAGATATGATAAGGATATAGAACGACGAGTGAATGCAGGAAATAGATTGAATGGGGCTCTACACTCTATTGTGAAAAGTCAGAATGTGTCCAAAAAGGCAGGTTTGGCAATTCACAATGCTGTGTTAGTGCCTACTTTAATATATGGTAGTGAAATTTGGGTGTGGTAGAAGAAGCACGAGAGTAGAATAAATGCTGTAGAAATGCGGTCATTACGTTGTATGCTAGGGCTGAATCTGAATGACAGGGTGAGAAATAGTGTGATAAGAGAAATGTGTGGTTTGCAAGATGATGTTGTGACTAGGATTAAGAAAGGAATGCTTGGGTGGTTTGGTCATGTAGAAAGAATGAATGAGGAAAGAGTGACAAAGCAAATTTATGTTGCCGAGGTGAATGGCAGAGTCGGGAAGGGTCGCCCTAGGCGAAAGTTTATCGACCAAATTGGCGAAATATTGAAAATGGGCCAAATTAAGAGTACCTTTAACCGACGAGCGTGTATGCGTAGGTATATGGATGTGGAGGAAGCGAGAGAGGTGTGTCAGGATCGTGCCAAATGGAATTCCATAGTCTCTGCCTACCCCTCTGGGTGACAGGCGTGAGTGTTTATGTTATGTTATGTTTGTAGCACGAATGGGTGGGCTCGACCGAGGAAGGACCACGCTCTCACAGAATACCAGCGTAAAATAGCAGCTTAATACTGCTGTGTTTCGTATGGTGTGTGTAGAGAACCCGAGACCCTTTTCACTGGAAAAGAGGCATTCCATCTTAGTTATCACGGGTGACAACGCATCTGCATTTTGATTCGCCAACGAGGAGAAATGTAGATGTCTAAGGGCCACAGCAACCACTTACCATCAGGTGGACTGTATGCTCGTTTGTCACCCTATCCTAAAAAAAAAGAAAACCCAAAAACTAATTTGATCCTGACTCGGAATTTTAACCCGGGATCACATGATTAGCAAACGAGCTAGCAACCGCTAGATTAACGAGGCAGTCAAACAACAAGAGAAGTCAACTGCAACCATAAAACGCCACCATCAACATCCTCAAGGCGTGCAAATTTGGTCCCTATCTTGCCCTATCTTCTATCTACTGTTATTAGAAAGTATTTGTCATCTGTGAAATATCATAAAATTGCTGGTTGATTTACGGGACGAAATGGAATTTATTTATTTATTTACAAATTTGTGTACAATAAAACTTTGTTGCACAAAAATGTACAAAAGCGGACACAAAATATTACAAAACAAAAACATGTAAAAAGTCAGCATCATATATAAGCAACCTAACAGTTCAGCTGATGAACTAATGCATCCCATAGACACCTGTAACCAACTTAAAGCAAGAGCCACGGATGCTATGCTGCCCCGGAAGACTAAGTTGAATCTTTTATACGTTGTAGAGCCATGCTGCAGCTATATTAGAAGTATAGTTGTAGCACGAATAGGTCGGCTCGGCCGGGGAAGGACCACGCTCTCGCAAAATATCAGCGTAAAATAGCAACTTAACGCTGCTGTGTTTCGTATGGTGAGTGTAGAGAACCGGAGACTCGGTTTACTGGAAAAGAGGCATTTCATGTTAGTCCTCACGGGTGACAACGCATCTGCAGTTAGTTTCTTTATTGAGGATAGATGTAGATATCTATGGGTCACAGCAACCACTTACCATCAGGTAGGCTATGTGCTCGTTTGTCACACTATGATATATTAATCAGAAAAGGTACGTGCATCGCGTTCGCGAGAAATAGTTTTATATTGATTTACACAATTTATATTTTATATTATTTAAACGTGGTGGAGCCATGCTGCAGCTATATCATAGCTGTAGCACGAATTGGTTGACTCGACCGGAGACCACGGACCACGCTCACACAGTGCTGCTGTATTTCTTATGGTGAGTGTAGAGAACCGGAGACCCTTTTTCCTAGAATCGAGGCATTGCATCTTAGTTTTCAGGAGTGACAACGCATCTGCATTTGATTAGTAATCGGGAATAGGAGGAGATGTCTTTCGGCCATAGCAACCACTTACCATCAGGTGGGCTGTGTGCTCGTTTTACACCCTTAACCTGAAATGAATGTACTTAATTTATATTCTAAAACGAATAATACTCAAATTTTTTTTCGTTTAAAATATGTCTATTTTATACTAGAAAAAAAAAACACCGTGGAAAATATGGAAACAAAAAGTTCCCGCCAATACAATGTAGCCCACATACAAGCCGCACTGCCGTCACATCGCGTCGGTGTTTTACACAAACCGGTAAATATAATAAAAGCCTCTCAGACACCCCCTCACCACATATGTAGGCATTCTCATGTACCTATTTTATTATGTTTATACATACTTTTTTATTTGTTTATAAAGGTACAAAAATTATTTTACACGACTAGGAATTTTATCATATTATTTTGAAAGCTACCTCTGTGTTTATAAATTTAACAATGATTTTATTTTTGTTATATTAAAGGTAAACAACAGGAGACTAGTGAAATATTTGTTTAAATAATTTTTTACGTGGTAGAGCCACGCTGCAGCTATGTTATAGTTGTAGCACGAATGGGTCGGCTCGACCGGGGTAGTACCACGCTCTCACAAAATACCAGCGCAAAATAGTAGCATAATGCTGCTGTGTTTCGTTGGTGAGTGTAGAGAACTGGAGACCCTTTTTATTGGTAACGAGGCATTCCGTTTTAGTCCTAAGAGGCGACAACACATCTGCATTTTGATTGCTAATCGAGGCTCGATTCAGGAGTCTATGTGCCACAGCCAGCATCCACTTACCATCAGTGCGCGCTTGTCACCCTTATTCCTTAATAAGAATCGAAAGTAATGGCCGATACGGAAATTAATTAAGACACATTTTTTTTTAATTTCTAAAAAATAAACTTAAGATTAGTAAAAAAAAAACTTAAGATTAGCAGGAATAATTTGAGCGTAGGAAATGGTACCTTCGTTACGCCAAACCGTCTAAACTTACTTTTAACCGCAACCTATCCGCTTAAAATTTAGAAGCAAAAGAAAAATAAAAGAAGTCGATGTGACATGATTTGAGTTGTTTATTGACAGTATGTTCAATTATCATGATATCCATAGATTTCTTCATAGGAGGGATTTTGTCATAGTTAGTAGCTGGCAACCGCAGTTTTTTATTATTTAGTATTGTATCGGGAAAATGCTTCTGCCCCACTGTTTAAGTTTCCTTCTGTCACCTCTTACGATACCTATGGGATGATATAAGGCAAAGCGTCCACTAGGCTCGCCGAGCCGAGTCGAATCGAATTGCAGAAAGTCGCCTCCTATATATTTACTATGAAACTGCGTCCATTAGCGACAAGCCGCGGCGCGCCGAACGAGGGCTAATAATCTTCCACTCACCAGATGTCGCTAGATGCGACTGAGGTAAAGTTTTTTGTTACACAGTGTCAGTTAATTGAGAAATTAGTTTTAAATAATAGTTTACCATTATCTAGAGTATTATATTAATACACAACACAATGCATCAGTGGTTTGATTTTTAGTTTTTTGCACTTTATAACTCTTTTTTTTAAAATCGGCTTTTAGTTATATTTTATAGTTTTGTTTATTCATTTCTAATGTAATTAATATAAAATATAACTAATAATACAGAAAGAAATCTTAAAGATTAAATTTTTCTAAGAAATTATCGTCCTCGCTATGAAATCTGTCAAATATTTTACCTCACTGTAAAGTGGCGCCGCCCTGGTGGCAGAAAAAGTTGTGGATGCCCTCATTGAATCGACCGCGCGACTTGCTTGACAGGCGAATTTCTTCTCCGATGCGATTCGATTCAACTCGGCGCGCCCCAGTCGACGATGAGAAGCGGATGCGCGCCAAAATATTTTTATTAATTTCTATTTAGTTTTCATAAATTTTTTTTTTAAATTAATGAAGAACTATTGATATCACTGGTCCAACAATATTCAGAGTTGTTTAATCATGAAGATCCATATTATCACGATTTACGTCATGGACAGCACGTCCATGACGCAACGAAAAAAACGACCTATTTTGAAGAAGAATTTGAGATGAATGAACAATTCGATTCGATTCTTCAGAGATGGACGCACTAGAAATAAATGCGACTCGCTTCGATTCGACGCATTTCTGCTGTAGTGGACGCCTAGCATAATCCGCCATTACACAGCAAATTAAAAAATTGTAGGTGAGTATTTAATAAACATAGCATAGACATCTACCTATTTGTCAACCTCATCAGTGACCTGGTAACAGCGTCAACAAGTTTGGACTCCACGGACTTTCTTGTAAGAAAAGTGCCGGTAGGTTATCCCGTCACGGATGTCATCCGAAGAGCTCTTGTCTTTATAAAAGCTCCCTTGGTTTTAAAGCCTTGTGGACATTTAGAGACGACGGTAGGGGACCTGATGGTATGACTTTGGAAGGGAGGTAAATCCCCAGTGTGGGATGCTACTTGCATAGATACTTTGGCAGTCTCTCATCACAGAGGTACCTTGCTCGCCGGCATCAAAGGCAGCTGAACTTAATAAGTAGTGCAAATATGAGTCTCTTAGATACGACTACATATTTGTGACATTTGCTGTAGAGACTATTAGTTCGTGAGGTCCACGTACGGTATAGTTTCGAAAGTCATAGTATTTGCAACTGTGTCATTGCCGCTATGATAATAGGGTTGATTCTTTTTTCGCTGAAAGGCGAGGAAATGCAACCAGCGTTCTTGACACGATACCGCAGGGAATAGCATTGTATGGTAGATAATTTAAATTATGTTTTTATATATATATATATATATATATTACATTATTATATAGTAAGTAAACCATCATAGATTAACGATAAGTCATCGCGCGCTCTGACTAGATACCGCGCTTCCCGCAAGTAACAGCTCCATGAATGCGGCATCTTAATATTGTAGTGTGTATAAGATATTTGCATGATGCTAGTGTGCGTGAAAAATTGTATATGCCAGCAACTTAACTATTACCCGATTAAAGGGAAAATTTATTTTATGCTATGGCTTAGTAGTTAAGTTCATAGTTATGAATGTAGACCAGAAATACTTAAAAATGAATAATTTATTAATAGCGAATGTATCAATATATTTGTGTATATTATGTATAGGTTTTTCTTCTGAATAAATGACATATAAATGATAAGGCCTCCTTTTTATCAGTTTATTTTTTTTATTTACATGTCTAACTAATATTCACAAATTATTTAAATATATGTATATGGTGTAATCAAAATAGTGCTTTCTATTCTACGCGTCAATATGAACAACTTTTACTATAGATCTATCTTCCAAATCGCAAGAAAATCAGGTCTTCCATACATTTTGAGCAAGTTTGTACGAAATTTTGTATGGAATAACTGACTGAGATATTTTTTATAGGATCAGGGTGACAAACGAGCACTCAGTCCACCTGATGGTAAGTGGTTGCTGTGGCCCATAGATATATACATCTATCCTCGGTTAAGAATCAAAATGCAGATGCGTTGCAACCCCTGAGGACTAAGATGGAATGCCTCATTTCCAGTAAAAAGGGTCTCCAGTTCTCTACACTCACCATAGGAAACAGCAGCGTTAAGCTCCTATTTTACACCGGTATTCTGTGAGAGCGTGGTCCTTCCCCGGTCGAGCTGACCCATTCGTGCTACAACTATACCAGTAATATAGCTGCAGTATGGGTCTATCACGTATAAATTGAAAATTTCGAAGATGATCCCATAATAAAAAATATTCACGTTGACGGGCAGAATCATTCGCTAAGTTATTAAGTACTATTTTGTTACACCTTTAGTAGACCGGGGAAAAATTTTCTTCGTATATTGTATACAAATTCAAGACGTTTTGTTTTAAAGTTTTATTACATTTAATTATAATATATATGGGTCAATTCTGTTCGATAATTTGTTACCATCTTGTAGGTAGTGACATAATAAAAAATAAACGTTGCTGTAGAAATCTTGGGATTTTGATTATTTTTTTATATGATAAGGGTGACAAACGAGCACACAGTCCACCTGATGGTAAGTGGTTGCTGCGGCCCATAGACATCTACATCTATCCTCTATTCCAAATCAAAATGTAGATGCGTTGTCACCCGTGAGGACTAAGATGGAATGCCTCATTTCCAGTAAAAAGGGCCTCCGGCCACCTGCACTCACCAAGCGAAACGCAGAGGTAAACCTCTACTTCACGCTGATTTCCTGTGAGGTCGTGGTACCACCCCGGCACAGTAAATATATAGTAGGAACAGTATGGAAACTTCCTACAAACGCTCGAAACAGCACACTCACACAAACATGCGCAACGACGAGACTTCTAAGCGCTCGTCGCGGTGCTCTCAGTAGCGAGTGTCGTCTCAAGACTTTAAAAATGCCACGAACGTATTGCGTAGTATACGGCTGTTTGAACTCGGCTTCATCGAAACCGGAGCTATCTTATTTTGAGCTTCTTGCTGATTTTGAAAGGCAAGAATGATTTTTATTGTCATTGTTATAATCGTTATCGAATTATAAGTCCGTGTGATTGATCATAATGAATTCATGAACTTATTTGTACATCCAGAATGCGAGGGTTTTGAGGCTATTTAAAGCTGAATGTGCAATAGTGGTAACAAAAAGTAAATCCAAGATGGCGGCTGCAATAGGTATCATTTTTTTCGTCATGGGTGCCATTTTCATGGGTTTCGAGGGTGTTGAAGCCGATAGTACTGTCGAAATATAAATCCAATATGGCGGCTGAAATAGGTATCACTTTTTATCGTCATGGGTGTCATTTTCATAGTTTTTGAGTATGTTGAAGCCGATAGTGCTGTTGAAATGTAAATCCAAGATGGCGGCTGCAATAGGTATCAATTTTTTCCGGCTAATATCCGAAACGGCTGGACCGATTTTGACGGCATTTTCACTGGCAAATAGCTGATGTCATAAGGAGTAACTTAGGCTACTTTTATTTTAGAAAAAGATTTAGGGTTCCGCGCTAAAAAATAAAAACCATAACACGCGAGCGAAGTTGCAGAGAACAACTAGTGAAGAATAAAGGTACGTTTTCGTCCCGTACGTTCCCGCCGAAACTTTCAAAAGGTTACGCCGTAATGACAAAGTTAAAGATCTATAGTTCTACAAGTTGTTGTATGTTAATATTAAATTGTTTTCCGTGTTCAAACTATCGGTTTTTGCTGAGATTACCTATTTAAATTGTAAGCTAGTTATTTAAATTCGATTGATTGATAAAAAAAAGGAATATCAAAACATTAAAAGTTACAACCCTATTGCTTCAATGTATCGTAGGTAATTATATCCTCAACTAGGCTTAGTTTCCATACTGTTCATATTTATACTGTGACCCCGGTTCAAGCCGGCCCATCCGTGCGACAGCAAAAGTTGCCGAGTGGCTCTACCACTGTTGGAAAAATGAAAAAATGCGACAAGTAGTTTTATTTGATATATTTAATACCAGAGATTTGAAGGAACATGGATTTAGTCATCCCATTTATAAGGGGAAAAAAATTATAAGCTTAAATATTAAAACCTCTAAAAAGCTTTCTTTTAAAGAACACAAGCAAACGCTTTAGTCTGTAAACAAAGCACTATCAATACAGAAAAAAATCACGTTTCTTGTATGGTCTTCATACAAGAAACGTGATTTTTTTGGGTCCTTTAATATTTTACTTGGTGCCTTTTTTATTTTATGTTGTTATAGCAGCAATATAAATACAAATTCTGTAAAAATTCTACATATTACGGTTCATAAGATACAGCCTACTGACAGACAGACGGAACGATAGTGGAGACTTGGGTCCCGTTGATACTCTTTGGGTACGAAACCCTAATAAATGGCAATTATGTCATTTGAGCAATGCTACAGAAATAAACATTAAATAATATAGAATTAGGTTATATTACAATAAGTTAATTATATTATATTATAAAATATAGTAACAATAAATTCACATATAAAAATCTCAGCCACGGGAAACTTTATTTTGCATTCGCGGCAACATTAAATAGCGTCATTGATATTTGTGACTTATTTATGGCTCGTGTTATTTTATGTTAAAATTTCGAAATTGTTGATACCTAATGATAGTATGGGATTCCAGTGGCTTTCTTATTTCTTGTAGTATTATTTTTACGCAGTTTCAATACGTGAGCTTCGGATTATGATCAAATTTTAATAAAACTTTCCGTACGTTCACCCCACACGTTGCCTCCAACGCGACTGGCTCGGGTACACCTATTTCGGCGTAGTATTTGTTGCCGCATTTTACATGAGCGCCGGCGGTATCTAGTCAGAGCGCGCGATGACTTATCATTAATCTATGGTAAACCATATTATAATAAACAAAATTTAAAATACATACTACTTTGTTAAACTTGGGTGTTTTGGCTTAATTCATGGATAAAACTAGATTCAATCAAGTCGGTTATGGTGCGGTTGCGTAGGTTGCAACCTTAGAATAGGTTGCAACATAACACAATATTTATAACCAGATGGAAGTTAGCGTAGAACATTCTTTTTTTTTAACTAAACTGTATGCCAATTAGTTGCTCCATAAATGCTCCAGCAGAATCCGAAATTGCTCCAGCTCTATTGTTATTAGTTAATTTATAATTAATTAAAAAAAAAATTAAGTATCAAAAATTTAATTTTGCAATAAAGTATAAAATATCTACTTTTTTAAATTAAACTGTATGCCAATTAATTGCTCCTTAAATGCTCCAGCAGAATCAGAAATTGCTCCAGCTCTATTAATATTAGTTAATTTATAATTAATTTTTAAAAAATTTAAGTATCGGCAATTCAATGTTTTTAAAAAACATAAAATATCTACGTTTTAAAATTAAACTGTATGCCAGTTATTTGCTCCTTAAATGCTCCAGCAGAATCCGAATTTGCTCCACCTCTATTGCTATTAGTTAATTTATAAATAATTTAAAAAAAATGTAAGTATTGAAAATTTAATTTTGCTATAAAACAGAAAATATATAGTTTTTAAAGTTAAACTGTATGCAAATTATTTGCTCATTAAATGCTCCAGCTGAATCAGAAATTGCTATACCTCTATTGCTTTTCGTTAATTTATAATTAATTTTAAAAAAATTAACCGGAAGGAAGTTAGCGTAGAACATAATTTTTTTAAATTAAATTGTATGCCAATTAATTGCCCCTTAAATGCTCCAGCAGAATCCGAAATTGCTCCACCTCTATTGTTATTAGTTAATTTAAAATTAATTTTTAAGAAAAAATAAGTATCGAAAATTTAATTTTGCTATAAAACAAAAAATATCTACTTATTAAAATTAAACTGTACGCCAATTATTTGCCCTTTAAATGCTCCAGCTGAATCCGAAATTGCTATATGTCCATTGCTATTAGTTAATTTATAATTAATTTAAAAAAAGTTAAGTATCGAAAATTTAATTTTGCTATAAAACATAAAATATCTCCTTTTTAAAATTGAACTAAATGACAATTAATTGCTCCTTAAATGCTCCAGCTGAATCCGAAATTGCTCCATCTCTTTTGCTATTAGTTGATTTATAATTAATTTAAGAAAACAAAGGATCGAAAATTTAATTTTACTATAAAACATAAAATATCTGCTTTTTAAAATTCAACTAAATGCCAATTAATTGCTCCTTAAATGCTCCAGTAGAATCCAAAATTGCTCCACCTCTATTGCTATTCGTTAATTTGTAATTAGTTTTGAGAAAGAGTGATCCCATTTGAGTAATAGTGCCATCATCAATAGAATGTAGTAACATTCTATAGTAAAAGTCATTTCATCGAATAAAAATTGATTGACTCTCAAAAGTGGTGCGTATAATAGATGCTAAATGGTATAAAACCAAAAAATTAATATTGATGGGTGAGTTTTGAAATTATGGATTCTTGTGAATGGATTAGACAACCATCTTAATATTTTTTTTTGTGTTTGTGCCATCTAACGTCTTTTCTACGTACCACCATGAGAGTTAATCAATTTCGATTTGATAAAATGACTACTTATAGAAAGAAAGAAATAGATGGTGCTACCAAATAAAATTACGTATATAATAGATAGTAATTACCTAATTAACAAACAAAACAGATATGTCTCTTCTTAAGATCGAAGAAGATGATGCACTGTGACACATATGTATATAATTTTATGTAAATAAATGAATGATACACACCATCCATGTTATTCAAAAATCATTGATGAATAATTGAAATGTTTCCCTGTAATACAAAAGTTTCACTTCTGTCGTGTGTCTTCACGACACACACTGTTTTTTTAACGCTTTTGTAATATATTTATATAAGTTAAACAAATAAATAACTTACATAATATATATATAACTATTAATATAATTTATACTTTTTTAAATTTAACACTGAGAAAATTAATAAAAATATATAAATATAAAGCTAAGGTGGAAATTCAAATAAACGAATAGGCAACATGACAGCTAAGTAAGTGAACAAGGCTATTTCTTAACACTGTAGTTGTCGCGCCTTATAAAAACAAGAAGTGGTCACATGGATTTCATATGTAGTCCAATCTAAAATAAAAAGAAAGCCGTAAAATATCAACTTTACCTAATACATACTCTATTTTAAATAAAACAAGGGAACATTTAGTCAACGGTTAATTATATTAAATAAACAAAAACATTTATACCTCCTTTTTATTCAAATAATAATAATGAAAGAACTTTTACATATTAATATATGAAAATGACACATTAATTTCAAAGTGAGATCACAAATTATTGTTTGCTGTGTATAATAATGTGATCGCTAGTGATTCCTCTATTCGTTGATACACTCTTCGACCAGCAAGTTATTATTTAAAAATAAATCATAAATAAATGCACATGCACGTGCTGCACTGAGCACGTCCTCCTACTTTTCAACTTTTAATACTTGACATGTCAAAAGATTCATTTTTAAGTGACTTTTCTGAAAATTTAAATATTATAATCCACCCGACCACTGTAGCTTTTAGGTGTAACTTTTAGGTTTTTCCAAAATTGATTTGTAATGTGATTGCGGATCGATATCGATATTTTTTTTATTACTCATTGAAAAAGCATCAAAATTTAAGCACTCAACTAAAGAAGAACATTATTGAGTAGATTCTCTTACCTAGTCTAAACATAATTGACAATGACAGCTGAGTAGCTGAGATGCGGCTTTTGGACTTTGGACTTTTTGCTTATTATTTTATATCAATCTAAAGGTCTTTGACCAGTGATTTTAAAGATAACATGTCCTGAGTGGGCTAAGCCCACGTAACTGGCCTTTTACTTGTATTACAATAAAAATGTACATCCTTATCTATCCTTCTCCTATCTCCATCCTTAGATAAAATAAATTCATCAAATATTTTATCTGTTAACTAAATGATGCCCGCGACTTCGTCCACGTGGACTAAGGTTTTTTAATTCCCGCGGGATTTATTTAATTTTCTGGGATAAAATGTAGGTTATGTGTTAATTCAGAGTACCCTAATATATATACAAGAATTGCTCGTTTAAAGGTAGTAATAAAAGTAGTAGTAGAGCAATTCTTTAAACAAAAAAATAACAATTATAAATTAATGAGGGCTAATAATCTTCCACTCACCAGATGTCGCTACTAGCGACTGAGGTAAAGTTTTTTGTTGCACAGTGTCGTTTAATTGAGAAATTAGTTTTAAATAATAGTTTATCATTATCTAGAGTATTATAATAATACACAACACAATGCGTCAGTGGTTTGATTTTTAATTTTTTGCACATTATAACTCTTTTTTTTAAAAGTCGTCTTTTAGTTATATTTATAGTTTGGTTTATTCATTTCTAATGTAATTAATATAAAATATAACTAATAATACAGAAAGAAACCTTAAAGATTACATTTTCCTAAGAAATTATCGTCCCCGCTATGAAATCTGTCAAATATTTTACCTCACTCGAAAGTGGCGCCGCCCTGGTGGCAGAAAAAGTCGTGGATGCCCTCATTAATTAATAGGGAGCAATTATATAAGGTGGAACGCAAAAAAGACGCTAGATGGCTTAAACACAAAAAAACTATTAACATGTTTGTCCAATTCATTCATAAGAATCCATAATTTCAAAACTCACCGGTTAATATTATTTTTTTGGGTTTATGCCATTTAGTATCTATTCTACGTACCACCTTAAGAGTCAATCAATTTTTGTTCGATAAAATGACTTTAACCATAGAATGTTACTACATTCTATTTATGATGGCGCTATTACTCAAATGGGATCACTATCTCAAAATTAATTATAAATTAACTAATAGCAATAGAGGTGGAGCAATTTCGGATTCTACTGGAGCATTTAAGGAGCAATTAATTGGCATACAGTTTAATTTTGAAAAGTAGATATTTTCTGTTTTACAGCAAAATTTAGTTTTCGATACTTAATTTAAAAAAAAATTAATTATAAATTAACTAATAACAATAGAGGTGGAGCAATTTCAAATTCTGCTGGAGCATTTAAGGAGCAATTAATTAGCATACAATTTAATTAAAAAAAATAATGTTCTACGCTAACTTCCTTCTGGTTAATTTAAAAAAAATTATTATGGATTAACTAATAACAATACAGGTGGAGCAATTTCGGATTCTGCTGGAGCATTTAAGGAGCAATTAATTGGCATACAATTTAATTTAAAAAAATTATGTTCTACGCTAACTTCCTTCTGGTTAATTTTTTTAAAATTAATTATAAATTAACTAAAAGCAATAGAGGTATAGCAATTTCTGATTCAGCTGGAGCATTTAATGAGCAAATAATTGGAATACAGTTTAATTTTAAAAACTATATATTTTCTGTTTTATAGCAAAATAAAATTTTCAATACTTACATTTTTAAAAAATTATTTATAAATTAACTAATAGGAATAGAGGTGGAGCAAATTCGGATTCTGCTGGAGCATTTAAGGCGCAAATAACTGGCATACAGTTTAATTTTAAAACGTAGATATTTTATGTTTTTTAAAAACATTGAATTGCCGATACTTAATTTTTTTTAAATTAATTACAAATTAACTAATAACAATAGAGCTGGAGCAATTTCGGATTCTGCTGGAGCATTTAAGGAGCAATTAATTGGCATACAGTTTAATTTAAAAAAGTAGATATTTTATACTTTATTGCAAAATTAAATTTTTGATACTTAATTTTTTTTTAAATTAATTATAAATTAACTAATAACAATAGAGCTCGAGCAATTTCGGATTCTGCTGGAGCATTTATGGAGCAATTAATTGGCATACAGTTTAGTTAAAAAAAAGAATGTTCTACGCTAACTTCCATCTGGTATATTTATATTAATAATTTTTTGACTAATAAAAATGATCAACTCTCAGACGAAAATGAACATCATGTCTGTTAAAATTATTTGGTTACTAAGATTAGCCGTCACATAAATTGTATTTAAATGTTATTGTAATTTTCAAAACACGTTCAATTAAATGAATTGCAGACCTTAACACCTTTGTCTATCAGAATAGATTAAGCAATTTCTCAGACCATATCAAATGTCTTCCTAATTCAAACAAGTAGCTAAAAAGGTTGCTACATAATACTGCTTCCACGCCGAGGCAAATCAATGTGATCCGATTTTGGATTACATTGTACTCAAGTACCCATCGAGAGTTGTAACACGTCTCATTGACTTCAAAGAGGCCTTTGTCAATTGCTTTAATAACAATTGCAGTTTTATTTTCATTGCAATAAAGATCACTTTCGAAAACTTAAATAATATTGGAAATAATTGCACCTTCCTAAGGATTATTATCTTTATTATAAAGCAATAGGGTGGGTTTTCGTTTGCTATTGACTTTTTGATGAGAATTAACTACTGATACTTGTTTATTATACTCTGCCACCCGCAGTGTTTGTTTGAGAAACGCCGCGTTTTTTACCCGCGCATACTTTTGTTGTAAATTCTTATTATTCTATTATCAAGCGCGAACTAAATACCGAACGTAATGAGTTTAAAAATTGGATAATGCATTGTGAGGGGCTGTCATATTTGTTTCTTTGTGCGAACGTTTTGTTTGCTCCCGTTGTTTGGATTTTCGTAAATAAAATAACGATTTGTGTCAATAGGCAGGGATATTTTGCTGGGGGAAGTAAATATAACGATTCAGACAACAGTTTATATAGGTATTCTTGAAAATAATATATTCAATCCCCTGTTCGGTTTTAAGTATATAACTAGCGCATTGGCTTAGCAATTAGTTGCGGTGAGTAGGCCGCAGGTTCGAATCCCACAGGGAACAAGTAATTTGTATAATCTACAAATAAGTTTGTCCTGGTGCAATTTATGTATGTAAACTGCCTCCACGATACAAGAGGTAGTTCTAGTTTGGGAGTAACGTTTTTGAATACTAATTAAAATCCTAGCACCAATAATATAATCCTAGCAAAAGTATCAGTGATCTAGTTGAAGGGAATCAACTTTAAGAATAATGTTTACAATTATTCATCGTCATCACGGCATCATTACGTAAGATAATCCACTACTCCCATCTTCCCGAAGATGTTGTAAGCATGATACTACCCTGGTCAAGCCAACCCATTCTTACTATAACCATAATATAGCTGCAGCGTGGCTCTAATCTGGCTACCAATTATAGATCGTATTTCGTACGTGGTAGAGCCAAGCTGCAGCTATATTAGTAGTATAGTTGTAGCACCAATGGGTCAACTCGACCGGGGAAGGACCACGCTCTCACAGAATACCAGCAAAAAATAGCAGCCTAACACTGCTGTGTTTCGTATGGTAAGTGTAGAAAACCAGAGATCCTTTTTACTGGAAACGAGGCGTTCAATCTTAGTCCTCACGGGTGAAAACGCATTTGCATTTTGATTCGTAATCGAGGATAGATGTAGATGTCTATGGGCCACAGCATCCATTTACAATCAGGTGGACTATGTGCTCGTTTGTCACCCTTATCCTTTAAATAAAAGATCGATGAATGATTATAGCTAGCCACATAACACCCCTTACCTCTCAGCTCAGACAGATTAATGGAGTACAAACAACTCTCATGCTTTTTTCGGGACGGGATAAAAGATTCACACTACACGGCTGTTATTTTCGTGGTGCCGGCACCGAAAATCTGACATCAGGATGCTCTCGTAACACCGTGCACGAATTATCTTCTTTTCATTTTTTTTATTTTTTTTTTAAATCATTTTTTTAGAAAAGCTTAACTACACATTAGGATTGTCCCCTGTATCGTGGAGGCAGTTTAGATACATAAAATTCACAAGGACAAACAAGGAATATTTGCTAAAATACTATTTCTTTGAAGTGAAAATTTCTTTAGGATCATTGTGATTTGAAACTGGACGAAACGAAAAGGCGACACTAAAAAGAGACAAACGTATACATCTATAAGATTTAGCCTGAGAGAGAATAAGATAGAATATAGCATATTACATAAACCTTACAATTATCCTACTCCTGAATTTCTGCATTCGTCTCATTCTAGCAAAGTTTAGTTTCCTGAAGGTTTCACTTCTACGTCTTGTGAACTATACACTTGTTTTTTTTTTAATATTGTAAGCCAGTACTTGACGACTAGCCAACCTGATGGTCCTAGTGGTGATGCAGCCGAAAATGGTAAGGCGTATTGACTTAGTTTAACAAGAGTCTATTCACTTTCGCCTTGAACATGCATTAATTACTCTGGCAAAATATGAGTTATATAATATCCAAGTAAAATTGTTAACATCGATAAATATCTTTTTTTTTATTGGATAAGGGTGACAAACGAGCACACAGTCCACCTGATGGTAAGTGATTTTTTTTTTTTTTATAGTAGAGGGGGCAAACGAGCATGCGGCTCACCTGATGGTAAGTGACTACCGCCGCCCATGAACAACTGCAACACCAGGGAGGGAATTGCAGATGCATTGCCGGCCTTTTAAAAAGGAGTACGCTCTTTTCTTGAAGGTCCCTAAGTCGTATCGGTCCGGAAAAATCGCTGATGGTAATCGATTCCACAAGGAAGTCGTGCGAGGAAGAAAACATCTTCTAAATCGCACAGTGGTGGACCGCCAATCATCCAGATGGTGTGGATGGTATCGGGAGTTCTGCCGCGATGTGCGTTCGTGAAATTTGGCGGCTGGGATTAATCCGAACAATTCCTCAGAGCACTCCCCATGGTAGATGCGAAAGAAAATGCAAAGAGATGCAACATCTCTTCGCAGCGCCAATGAGTCGAGCCGATCAGAAAGAACTCGGTCGTCGACGATTCGAGCCGCTCTGCGCTGGATGCGGTCAAGTGGAAGGAGCTGGCACTGGGGAGCCCCTGCCCAGAGATGGGAACAGTATTCCATGTGAGGCCGAACCTGCGCCTTGTAAAGTTGCAGGCGGTGTGCCGGCATGAAATACTGTCCCGCTCTGCTGAGCACGCCAAGCGTTTTAGAGGCCAATTTGGCCTTCTCTTCCAAATGACCACGAAACTGCACGTCACTCGATATGTCGACGCCGAGGATTCCGATACTGGCTGAGGCAACCAGGGGAGTGCCTTGAAACTGAGGAGATACGACAAAGGGGTTCTTTTTAGCGGTAAACGCGCAAACTTGTGTCTTCTGAGGATTAAACTGGACTAGATTTAGTCGCCCCCAGTTCGAGACTTTGTCCAGCAAAGACTCGACTTCAGACACAAGTTTGTTCCGGTACTCGGAGACGTTTTCCCGAGAAATATTAGCACGGCCGGTGTATAGAGCATCACCAGTGCTGTCATCCGCATAGCAATGAATGTTACCAGTTAGCAACATATCATTGATATGCAGAAGAAACAGCGTTGGTGATAGCACACAGCCTTGTGGAACACCAGCGTTAATAGGCTTGTAGTCAGAACATGCACCGTCTATAACAACCTTGATGCTCCGATCTGCAAGGAAGCTGGTGATCCAATTGCACAATTTCTCGGGAAGCCCATAGGAAGGGAGCTTCGAGAGAAGCGCTTTGTGCCAAACCCGATCGAAGGCCTTCGCAATGTCCAGACTAACGGCCAACGCCTCCCCCTTGGACTCTACTGCCTCCGCCCATCTATGGGTCAGGTAGATCAGAAGATCACCAGCTGATCGACCCCCACGAAAACCGTATTGGCGGTCACTAATCAGCTGGTGATCCTCAAGGTACCGGATGAGCTGGCAGTTGATAATGGATTCCATTATTTTGGAGAACAAGGAGGTGATCGCGATAGGCCTATAGTTGGACGGGTCTGAGCGGTCGCCTTTTTTAGGGATCGGGTGGACAAAAGCTGTCTTCCATGAATTCGGGACTACGCCTTGGGAGTAGGAGTACCGAAAAAGACGCGTTAGGACCGGTGCCAACTCCGGAGCACACGTCCTCAGCACAATTGGTTGCTGTGGCCCATAGACATCTACATCTATCCTCGAAATAAAATGCAGATGCGATATCAGCCGTAAGGACTAAGATGAAATGCCTCTTTTCCAGTAAAAAGGGTCTCTAATTCTTTAAACTCACCATACGAAACACAGCAGCATTAAGCTGTTATTTTACGCTGGTATTCTGTGAGGGCGTGGTCCTTCCCTGGTCGAGCCGACCCACTCATGCTACAACTGTACTATTGATATAGCTGTAGCATGGATCTACCACGCATATACCTTAGAAATAATTAAAATACAATGCAAAATGATTTTAATTTTTTTAAATCAGTTATAATCACACTAATTGGAGATAACACCTTTTAAAAAAAAATAGGAAGAAGAATAGAAAAGGAAAAGCAATCGATTAGGTTAGTCAAACTACGAATCGAACAGCGGGGCTAAAGCTGGTTATATACCTACTTTTATACTTCAAAATTCAAAACCTGTTCATAGGTGTCTATGGACTACAGTATCCACTTATTTCTTATGTGCAGCTTAGCTTCCTTGTAGCAGCATATATGCAACGCAAGTAATCTGCGCACAACAGCCAGGTCGCTAAAGTCGCCTCGCATATACATATTATCATCCTCATTTAATAACTAATAGAAATTTAGTTGCATTGTAGGAAGTTATTTTATACCTAGACAAAGTTTATTTTATACTAGCGACAGCGAGTGATTTATATATCTTGACAACAGAGCCATCTACCGGGTCCAGTCGTGAATCTAAACCATTCTCGAATCAATTAAATTTTTACGTGGTAGAGCCATACTGCATCTATATTGTGCTTGCAGTACCAATGGTTCAGTTCGTCCGGGGTAGAACCACGCTCTCACAGAATACCAGATTAATATTGCTGTGTTTCGTATAGTGAGTGTAGAGAATCGGGGACCCTTTTTACTGGAAACGAGGCATTACATCTCAGTCCTCGGGGGTGACAACGCATCTGCATTTTGATTCTTAATTGAGGATAAATGTAGATGTATATGAGCCACAGCAACCACTTACCATGAGGAGGACTGTGTGATCGTTTGTGGCACTTATTCTATAAAGAAAAAAAAATGACACAAATTTCAACAAAATCGTTCCAGCCGTTTAGGACGAGCTCAAACACATAAACTAGGACAGAGGACTTATATCTAATATATAAAAAATAATATTTGTTTGTTCGTATTTCATGCGCTACGATACCGATCATCAAACTGTGGTATAACTTTGTCAACTTATTGCTGTCACTTGCGCAAAGGTTGTAGGTATAATACAATTACAAATTAAAATAGGTGGTGCGCGTATCATAGCGACAACTTCAATTATTCCTAATTAAACAACAGTTGTTCTAAAGTTAAAACGATATTTTTTCACAATTTATTATTCCATCTGTGGCAGCAACATGCCGGGTACCAGCTAGATAAATATAAAGATAAACATTACAGTTAATTATTTGATCAGTAGCGGCATCTATATTTAAGTAATAAAAATTAACATAACAACGCCACCTGTTGATATTATGTCGAACTATTGTCTACATTCAAATACATACTCTAACAATAAAATACAAAATAGTGGATAGATGGCGCTTTTAATACGTTTACTACCGAACTTCTCACAAAAATATGTAGGTACCTAAAGTTCACTGTTCTTAAGAGTACTGTGTGACTACATTAAAGTTAAAAAAGTTAAAGTTACAGTCTATATATACGTCCCACTGCTGGGCACAGGCCTCATCTCATTTCTGAGAGGTTTTTAGGGCAAGGAAAGGTCCGCCGCGCTGCCCCAGTGCGTGTTGGCGAACTTCACATGTCTTCGTTGTTCGTTGTGTTTTCCTTCACCGCCGAGCACTTGGTAAATCATCACTTAAAATTGCAATTAACAATTTCATTGGTGCCAGCGAGAATCGAACCCGGGTTTCTCGCGTACTGTGAAACTTACAGCAAGCGCTCACCATCTGAGCTACCACGGCTACACTACATTATAATGATATAATTATAAGTACACAGAGAAGTGGAATCAAAGACCATAAAAGTTCACTTATATACCACACTCTTGTAAATTTCTTTAGCTATGCAGCCAGCACATGCATCATACTTGTGAATATGTACTGCTTGTGGGGTCTGGTCTGACAGTTCTATACACATCACATTGGTCTATAAACACAAAACTTTGTATGCCTAGTTTATAATTTTAATAAATTTGCCGTGTGATAGCCATAGATTACACATTGATGGCGACGTAAGAGAACTATAATCCGATTATGTCTCGATGTCGTAAAACTCGATTTTGGGAAGTACAGGAAAAATCATATGATGTTGCACAGTCTAGTTTTGAAGTTTTGAAGTATACCTGACGAGAAGATGTGCCGTAATGTCCCGAACGCTGCCCAACCTCATTGAATCCGTCGACTGACCTCTCGGTCGAAGTTGGACTTACCTAGTCGTACTATTTGTCCCAGGTAAACATAGTCGTCAACAATTTCGAGCTTAGTGCTCCCAACAACTACCGGCATAGTTGTGACATGGAAGCAGTGGAGTAGCGTGTCTTAGAAGGGCCCTGTATCAAAATTTGTCGGGGGGCCCAAATGGAGGGTAAAGATTTTTCACAAAAGGAACAAAACCTTTCGGACTGAATTAAAATAATTGTACATTGATTATAAGTTATTACTTACAATTAATACTCCTAGGAATAGCTAGCCAGGCAATTCAAACCATCATCTTGTCCCATAGAAGTCCTTAGAATTTTTCGCTGACATAATATATTCGGGGCCTCTGTAGCCCGGGGGCCCCGTATCATTGATACGGCGGTAGCTACGCCCCTGCATGGAAGTTATACATGATCTTCGTTTTGTCCATGTTAACCTATCCGTTGGGAGACACTATTGAGGTCATTGAGCATAGAACTTAGGTCCTCCAGCGATTCTGCCATAAGGACTATATCGTCGGCAAATCGATGTTGAGTGATGTACTCGCCGTTGATGTTAATACCGTATCCTTTCCAGTCCAGTAGCTTGAAAACGTCTTCCAATGCAGCGGTCAAGAGTTTCGGGGATATAAAGTTACCCGACAGGTAGGACATTACACCTCTTTGCAGTTGGATATGTTTCGTACTCTGGTTCTTTACTCGGATAGCCATCGTAGCCGTACTGTACAAACACTTCAGCACTCCGATATACCGACAGTCAACTTGGCAATTTCGACGGAATCAAAGGCTTTCTCAAAGTCCACATACGCCAGACATAGTGTATTCTTATATTGTACTCCTCGGACTTCTGTACAATTTGCCGAAGGGTATGTATGTGGTCTATGGTGCTAAAGTCTTTTCGGAAACCAGCTTGTTCGGGAGGCTTGAAGTCGTCGAGTCTGCATGCGAGAAGATTCGTAATGACTCTCGAAAACAGCACATACACGCGGCTCGGAAGGGAAATCGGTCTGTAGTTCTTCAAGAGAGCGTTGTCGCCTTTCTTAAAGAATAAGACCACCGCACTTCTGCTTCACGCCTCCGGCGTAGTGCCACCATGGAGGACGGAATTAAAGAGCTTCTAAAGGACTTCAAGTACCGGTTTTCCACCCGCTATTATGGAGGATCTTACCTGGGGCCTTGCCGTTTTTAAGGTGCTAGAGAGCCATTATTATCTGATTTAAATAAAACTCGTTTTCGGATTTTATCGCGTATATTAACTTATATTCAAGACGTTTCGATAGAGAATATCTAATTTCAATAGAGAAGATTGCTGGGTGGATGGTGGGTACCATCTGCTTGGGATCTCATAATTAATAAAATTAAACCCCAACCCAAGCATACAACTGCAAAACTTCCAAGATACTGTAATTTCATACTACGTAGATCTACTGAAGACTGCAGCTTCATTTCCCGTCTAACAGCCATGAGATTAAGACACATCACTGACCCTTACTTTCCTAGCACTATACAACCACATGCGACCTGACCAAATTCTGAGGGACCAGTCGCCTTGGATAGAGGTAAGTAAGCTCGGTTTAATAGAATAGAACGCTCCCCCCTGATTGTTTATTGTAATTAGAAACTTTCCACCTTGGGCCTGTAGGAGGCCCGACCAACATCTGCTTGTAGGTTCTTCCTCTATGGGCCCGGGAGACTCTACTGTTGGATAAGCAGCTGCTGGCCGTAACAACCTGTATGCTGTCAAATCTGTTGAAAAATGTAGCTTCATCTCTCTTCTAACAGCCATGAGATTAAGAGTGTGATCGGACAGTTATTGTGTTTTTCCGCGGCGGGTCTTGCAGAACTTAGCTCCGACCGCATGAACAGTTTCCACGAGCTTGTCATTCATATCGTCCACTCCATTGCAATCTTCTAGGCACTGAAAACGGTTTTGTAGTTTGAGCTGAAAGATTTCGGGACTTTCGATTAGAGCACGAGGGGGACGGGGCGTTAACTTCATTAGACGACACCTCTCCAACTTAACGTTTAGATTCAGTGTGCCTCTGACCATTCGGTGATCGCTACCAGTGTTCATCCTCTCGATCACTTAGACATCACTGAACAGTTGCTGTCTGGTCGTCATAATGAAGTCAATCTCATTCTTTGTCGAACCGTAGGGGCTCGACGAGATCCATTTCCTGTGGGGCCGGTTCTGAAGATGCAAAATGTTTGGTACTATCTATAAAGGTGAAAGATTGTATCATAACTTTATCAGAGATATGGACACAGATTTATCCTAGATCCCCCTCATTACATTAGATTTGGATAACATCATCTCAAACCAAGTATGATTCGTGAGGATATTGAAATTACAAAAAACATCCTCATTTCAATAGAGATCACGGATTGGTTCTACCGTCTGAGAGACCTTAATTAAAAAAGTTAGATATAAACCCAAGCATAGCACTGCACGACTTCAAGATACAGTAAGATTATTCTGCGTAGATCAGATCAAAATTAATAATTACATCGGGACGCCAACGCAACGCAACTCAAACGTCGGGAATTAAAAAGGTTAAAATGAAACGCGACAAAATCCGTATAATTCATTTATTCCATGTGTGATGATGTGCGGTTTCAAATAAAAGACGAATTTAATTAACGGTAGTATATTAAATTATGTATTAATTAAAAGTTGCTAAAATACAGAAAATACAGTACTACTTTAATATAACGATTTCCTCGATTGAACAAATTTTAGAAGTCCCCTTAAACCCCTTAACGATTTTTAAATAATTGCAAAACATAAATAGAAAGTATAATTAACCTCTGCATAAAAAGTTTTCTGTGAGATAAAGTATTTTAGTTTTAGTTTAGTAGTAGTGATTATATTCTCTTTGCTCGACACGTTCAATTTGTCGTAAGACAATCCAGGAATTCAAACTGTTATAATGTTTAGATTTGTAAGGCATGCATTACAATGTGTTTTACTTTTCTTTCGAATCTTAGACCAACCTAACCTCTATATAACAAACCTCATTGTAACAAATTACTTGGTATATCAATTTGTTATATCAAGGTGATACTGTATATTAATATCATAATTCGTCTCTTTGGAGTGTGTCGATGTTTAAATGTTTCGGTTCCCAGTCTTCCTCCACGATTCTCGTTTCAATTATCCGTTTGTACACGAGAGCTGACATCCTCGCCGTTCTTTTCTTATCGTTCGACTCAAAATCAACTTCGTAGAGCCCGAAACGTTCACTAAACAATGAAATGGAATTTATAGGAATATATTTTAATTATTTATCATCATTTTAAAGACAAGCGCACAGTCTAGCTGATGGTAAGTGGATGCTGTGGCTCATAAATGTCTACATCAATCCTCGATTGAATGCCTCATTGACAGTAAAAGAGTTTCCGGTTCCCTACACTCACCACACGAAACACACCAGCATTATGCTGCTATTTTACGCCGGTATTCTATTAGAGCATGTTCCTTCCTCGGTTGAGCTGACCCGTTCATACATGTTCATGTTCATGCAACCATAATATATAACAGCTGCTGCATGGCTGTACCTTATCACCTCGGGATACTTATGTGTAGTGGCAGCCGAGGGGAATGTGGACGACGACGTGCTCAGAGCAGGGGTTCCTAAACTTTTAAGATGATGGAACACTCACCAAATCCATTTAATTTTATGGAATCCCCTAATGATTACAAATCAAAGACAGTGTAATTTAAATTAGAACAAAAACTTTAATTAGAAATATTTTATTAATGTGCGTATTACGCGGTTACGTGGTCGATTATGATTTATGATTCATTCAGTTCATTGGCGTGTAAATGAAACATGGCATTTTAAATATATTAATGGTAATTATGATAATGTGCATTAAAGATTATATTGAAAAATTTAAAGTTACGTAATTTTGGGGTTATCGTGTATATGTACTGATTCAAACTGTTAAACGTAATTCCTTATTAGATACAATTGTTTTATTGAATTACATAGGGATATGTGCAATTTATTCTATAATCAATATAGACAAAACAAACTGTTTCACTAAGCAATCTTAGGAGCCAATATGTAGTGGCATATCGCATAGCGTCTGTCATGTACAGATGTCAAATGTCTCGGAAAGCCAATTTCAGCTTTCAGCACGGCCAAGATAGAGCACGCGGACCGTAGTAGTGCTTGCACTGCTATACTGTTTCTAAATGTGTTCATACCTATTTAATTGTATAAAATATTATATTTTTTATATGTTTCGCTGAATTTTTTCCCGGGATGAAGGTTGTTTTCCGGATCAGTGAAGTTTAAATGACTTTCAATAAGTATTCTTGTCTCTATATTGAATAAAAATGATTCTATTCTATTCTATTTTACTTATGAAGATTATCGAGAGCCAGTACATTTACAAGCTATGAGATTCCATCTTATTTCTCAGAGGTAACTACACATCTGTATCGCTTTTTGTTTGAAGTTAGCTGCAGGCGTCCAAGTTCAATAGCTACTTACCATAAGATACTAATAAGCAATACTAAGTGAATAGCTACCCGCTTGTCATTTTAGTTTTGAAGTGAATACTTCTTTATTATCGCTGTGATTTGAAACTCGATGAAACGAAATATATACTAAAAAGGGACAAACATATACATCTATAGGATTTAGGCTGCGAGAGAATGAGATAGAATACAGTATATAGTGTTTCCTATTATCTTGGCCTCCTTTTCTGAAGGTTTCACGTTTACTTTTTTTGAATGTCACTTACCTAGTACCAGCCTGCCACTCCACGTTATCCATTAGACTCCAAGCTGTATATCCTTTAACATTCGCGCCATCTTCAATAGCGAGAAGTAGCGCGTTCAGATAGTGCCTCATGTTCTCCACACGGCTTCGATCCCACAACCCCGGCTTAGTCGACCAGCCGTGCTCCGTTATATATATGGTTGGGTAATCATAATTTTGGTTTATATATATACATAATTTGTACAGGCCGTATGGAGCGCTCTGGGTAAAAAAATGAAGTAAAGATGTATTAAATATTTTAATATCTTCTTCTTTATATATAAAAATTACGTGTCACGATGTTTGTCCGTGATGGACTCCTAAACTACTGAACTGATTTCAATGAAATTTTTGCTCATTGTGCAGTTTGGTCCAACTTAAAAGATGGGATAGCTTAAATCTCAATTTATAGTTGCAATACAATATTATTTTATTGCAAATTATTTGTCTATTATTTGACAGTCACAATTATCTGTTAGCTCCAAACGATTCTGTCAGATGACGATATCTGTTGACTGGATTGAGTAAATATACAATAGATGGCGCTATGTTAAAAATACAAACGTTTAATATAAGCTACAATTTAGTAGTATAACCACCACGTTGCTGTAAGTATTCAACAGGCGGAACCGATTTCAATAAAATTTTGCAGACTGCAGACATAGGATAGTTTTTATTCCGATAAGTGACCCTCAATTTTTTTGGGAACGCAAATGGTCGTTCGGAAAGGGCAGAACAACGTCTGCCTGGTCAGCTAGTATAACTATAATATTTAAACATTTACGTTTCAATAAACCGTGTAGTGGTGATGGTGTATAAATACCCACTACCCTCTATTGTCCCGTGGGTGTCGTAAGAGGCGATTTTTTTTATAGGATATAGTTACAAACGAGCACACAGTCCACCTGGTGGTAAGTGGTTGCTCTGACCCATAGACATCTACATGTATTCTCAATAAAAAATCAAAATGCAGATGCGTCGTCACTCGTGAGGACTAAGATGGAATGCCTCTTTTCCAGTAAAATGTGTCTCCGGTTCTCTACACTCACCATACGAAACACAGCAGCGTTAAGCTACCACGCTTACTTACGCTGATATTCTGTGAGAGCGTGGTCCTTCCCCGGTCGAGCGGACCCATTCATGCTACAACTATACTACAAATATAGCTGCAGCATGGCTCTACCACGTAAAAAATAGCGATAGAGGGAAACTGAAACAGGATTTGGGCAACAGCATCTTCCTCATACAACATAAACACACGTAATAGTTTTTGAAGTCGGTGTTAACGGTGCCACGCTTGGCAAGCAGGTTGGCAACCGCAGTTTTTGATTGTTAGTTATTAGGGAGACGCTGATGCCCATCTCCTAATTTGTTTCCTTCTGTCGCGTTATACGACACCTATGGGACGATTTGGGGTATTGGACATTCTTACACACGTTCCACACGGTAAAGACGAAGAAGTTTTCATTGTATTTTTTCTGTCGACTTCCAAAAAGGTTACTCAATTCGACTGTATGTTTTTTTTATGTGTGTTACCTCATAACTTTTTACTGGGTGAATCGATTTCAATTTTATTTGAGAGCTGGTACTTTTCGTGTGGTCCGATATGAATTTGATCAAGGTCATATCAATAGTTTTTGAGTTATTCTTAATAAGTTATAGGCTGTACACAATTTTTAATTTTTAATTATTTTACATTTTGTTAAATGTTTAATTTTTTGAACTTTTTAAGAGGCCTAAGCAAATTCACAAGGTGAATAGGCTCGAAAATAATTTGACAGCATCTAGTCCAGTAGTATTATACAGGTCAGTGGTCCTGGCTTCGCCTGGATAGAATCTATTGTTGTGACCCTATTAAGATTGAAGATCATCAAAGGTCATTTTTTTATCAATTTTTGGTTATTTTAAAAAAAAATACCCTCATGGCAATGTTTTTTATTTTTATACAAAATTTTTTTAAATGGCTATTTACGTCATAGTAATATGCAAAATAACCCCCCGACCTTAATAGAAGCCAGTTATATTACAGACAGACATCAATTTTATTTAAATGTATAGATGATACTCACTCTAAGCCACGAGGACTCTGCCTGTTTCCATTTCTCCCCAAGCTCAACGTCAACGCCAACGTCGTTTTCGAACGACGGCGAATGGTTATTTTTGCCAGACGCTTTCACCAACACGGTCGTGTAGTGATTGATACCTAGGAAATCTGCCGAACCTGTTTACAAAAATATAATACAAAACATCGATAAAAATGTGTGCGTTTGTGATTCGGTTTTACTTCACTATTTACATCTCTTTCTTTCTTTCGTAATGGAATCGTACGATAGAACACTTCTTCACAGTATGTTGATACGTTACATTGCGAAGTTCTTTTAGACAGTTGATGGCGATAGATATTTCAAAGCGCCTAAGCAGACACATTATTTTAAGGTTCACATTACCATTGGAGCTAGGTTTACCAGATTCCACAGTGAGTTTTCCTGACAATATACCTGACTTTTCAATAAATTTCCTGACATTGACGCAGAGGCAGCAAATAGTCCGAGAGCTGTTAGATATTTTTGTGTAGCTATTTGACAAGTTTACAGCGCGCCTCAAATACCTACCAAAAATGTCTTTTCTTATAGGATAGGCTGACAACCGAGCAGACCACCTGATGGTAAGTGGTTGCTGTGACCCATAGACATCTACATCTATCCGCAATCAAGAATCAAAGCGCAGATGTCTTGAGGACTAAGATGGAATGCCTCTTTTCCAGTAAAAAGGGTCTCTGACCCTCTACACTCACCATACGAAACACAGCAGTGTTAAGCTGCTATTTAACGCTGGTATTCTGTGAGAGCGTGGTGTTCTCCGGTCGAGCCAACCCATTCGTGCTACAACTATACTACTAATATATCTGCAGCATGGCTCTACCACGTATAGAAACCAGCTCTCCTAATAATATACATATATATCTCATTGCAAAAACTCGCGCATGTGCTTGGCATATTATGCGCAATAAAAGTACGAGCCAGATCAAATGAATGAAATAATTTAACTTCGAGATTGATTCATATATTTATATATTTTCTATGTAAACAGTTTAATAAATATATTAATTTGTACTTCTAATATTTTTCTCTTTCTATTTAAAAATTCCTAACAATTTCAAATTTTTCCTGTTTCCCTGACAGAGAGCTAAATTTTCGGACATATCGGGAAAATTCCTGTCATCTGGTAACACTTATTGAAGCACTTGTTTCACATGCACAGTCATTTATTACACAAAACCGCACCACTTTTACATACGAAAATCCTCTTCAAACCATTATTTAAGCCGCGGGTTCGTATCCCGCACGGAACAAGTATTTGTATGGCCTACAAATAATTATTCCGGGTCTGGATGTTTGTCCTTGTGCAATTTGTGTTTGTAAACTACCTCTACGATACAGGAGAAAATCCTAGTGTGGGGGTAACGTTTTTTAAAAAAAAAAAAATAATAATAATAATACCGAAGCAGCAATCCGCTGGCACAGTTTAAAGACCTTATACCGGGTTTAAACTCTCGCTTCGCGCCTCGCCTCGCAGCTCGCGTGTTGTTGCGAGGTAACGAGTAGTGGTGGTTAATATAGCGCATAGCGTCATATTATAGCGCGCTATATTCCCATAGCGCACAGCGCGTGCTATGTAAGTAGGCGCTATGGCACTATTGCGCTATGAAATAAACTATTTTTCTAGCGCGGCGCTAGCGCCCGGCTGCTTGCCTAACGAGTGCCTGTTTACACTCTGGCGTTGCGTTCAGCCAGCAACGATGAAAGACGTCGAAATAATAGCGGCATCAACTCTTGCCTTAATAAGTATTTATCGATGCTTGACCATTTTAAAAAGAAGAAAATTAAAAAAAATACGCCGTTGAGGAAGAATATGGTGGATGATATCTATTCATCGAAACAGAAACTTTTCAGTTTCATAATTTTATGTAAATTGTTAGTACCTATTGTGCAAGATTATATAATATTATTTTATGAATGTGGTCTCTCATATATCGCAAACAAAACGATCAATAAAAATCCGCGTAAAAGAACACATAGCTGACGTGAAGCACCAATGTTAACCAAGAAAGGACATTGCTAAAACTCGCCTAAGAAACAACATATATTTGACAATTACCAAAATTCTTATCCTTAACTATGCATTAGATAACATTATATTATATGATATTTAACAGTGGTAGAGCCACGCGGCAGCTTTTGCTGTTGCACGGATGGGCCGGCTCGAACCGGGGTGGTACCACGACCTCACAGAATACCAGCGTGAAGTAGAGGTTTACCTCTGCGTTTCGCTTGGTGAGTGCAGGTGGCCGGAGGCCCTTTTTACTGGAAATGAGGCATTCCATCTTAGTCCTCACGGGTGACAACGCATCTGCATTTTGATTCGCAAACGAGGGTAGATGTAGATGTCTATGGGCCGCAGCAACCACTTACCATCAGGTGGACTGTGTGCTCGTTTGTCACCCTTATCCTATAAAAAAAAATCCATTAGGTAGTAACGGACACTTCTGAATTGTGAAATCAAAATAAAAAGGACTTTTACGATTTTAGACTTTGTACCCATTTTTTAATACTAATGTGCTGCGTTTATGGCCTCCTGTGATTTGGCCAATCGCACAATACCTTCTATCACATATTTCAAAAGTTGTCATAAACTCTGATATTATGAAAACGTTTATATTTTAAAATATATCTCAGATTAATATATGCCACAAGGAATTGGTGTACAGTGAAATCATCTGTTTTCATTTAAAATAACAATACTATTGTACTCTTATTGGCAAATCAGCATTGTGCCACACAAAAAAAAGCCAATAACTTTGAAAGATGACAACACGTCAAAATAGATAGACATCAGACGTGGGATCGTTTTGGTTTCGTTTGAAAAAAGAGTAATTGTGTTCTGTGGTTTGAAACAATACATTTCTGCAAATGGTTTCGGAATCTAAGTGCACTGTGCAGTTGGTTTGTTATGCGATAAGTTTTTATAAATTACGACTCAGCTTGAACAACGGATATCGATACTCTTCTTTAGCGACCTACCTGGCTTGAATCATGGACTTTAACCAAATGAGACTGTATAAGTTGTATTTATTTGGTGTAAATGAAATAAATACCTAATCACAACCTGAGTTTTATTTACCATATAAATGCTAGACTGAATTGCTTACATTAGCAATATTATAGTAATGTTTCATAAAAATAAAACATAACCTCAAAATCTCTATGATAACTGCTAATATCTAAGTTTTCAGAAAAATCCGTCAGGAGTTATTGTTCTTACATACAATTATGTGTAATTTCGGACATAAAAAGATATTTTTTTCACTGTTGGTTCTTAGGCGAACATTATATGGACGCAGAACATTGTCCTTTGACTTCGGGAAAACAACCATTAAAATTTCAGCGTGTGTATTAGATCAATCTGTGTGTATATGCTTTCAAATAAGAAAATCTAAATCGGTTTAGAAATTATAGAATTCTGAGGTAAAAAAATTAAAAAATACACCGAATTGAGAACCTCCTCCTTTTTTGAAGTCGGTTTAAATTAAACATGACACGATGTGATTATTGTATTCAAGCAAACTAATTGTGTTTAATAATATTCTTAAATTCTGTTACGTCTGCATTTTTGTACCATTAAAATATATGTATAATAAAGTTATATTAGTACCATCATTATCGTGTTTATTTTATCCCATTTTATATTCTCATAAATACGTCCTCGTACGTAATATGTAATCGTTATTTTATCGACTAATTATAATTAATCAATAAAATTGTGATTTGCACAATTTGATTGCAAACGCCAGAAACTGGTATTACTGAATGCCGTGTATGTGTGCGTATGATGATCGTAGGCACATTCGACTCGCGCACAGTAAAATAATAACCTTGCGTCACTTTGAGTACTAGACTGCGATTCTACTGGGTAATAACTCTATGCCTATCACATTATTTCCACACGACCCATGTTGACTGGGAGAAAATACCAAAAGGCATTAATTACCCCCTTTATACTTTTTATTAAGGTGTACAATTAAATATAAATAAATAAATAAAACACGTCTTACCTCTCAGCAGTTTGATTTCGTTTGGACTTAACACAGGAAGTCTAGATTTACTAAAGCCTTGCTGTTTGCTCTTCTTGGCCACGATTTTCTTGACTATAGACGGGAAGTCACCTGTCTTCGACCATATTGGATTCAGAAACAGGTCAATCTGGAACACATGCCGCGGAATAATTATAATTTGGAATTGGCTGTAGACTAGAACCGCGCTGCCGTTATAAGAATATCCATTACCTCATTTCGTACCGTGGGTGTCGTAAGAGGCGACAGAGGGAAACTGAAACAGGATATGGACAACAGCATCTTCCTGATAACAGCTGAAAATAATAAAAACTGCGGTTGTCAAACCGCCTCCTAAGCGTGACAACTATAGTGAAATTCGCCTCCCTAAGTGACAATTAAGTGAGAGGCTGTTCAGCAGTGGACTTTTGATACGCTGGTATGAAAAAAATAATGGACGCAGCACCGTCGCCATTTGCAATTCGGTAAATATGGTTTCAGAGTGTCAAGAGAACAATAAACTTGGCATCAGACATATGAAAACACTGGAAGAAATAAACGTCGTCATTCAGCAAAATAATATAAAATAAATTGATTATGATATAGGTTACGTGAATAAAAAAATAAAAATGTGTGTGTGTACTTATGTATGCACGTAGGAAGTTATATTTCTTTTGTGTAACAAAAAAAATACAAAAAAACTTTAGAGACAATTACGCACTGAAGTTGTTGTTTTTATGTGTCATTGTGCGCGCACATCGTAACAACTTCATGATGTCGTTTTTAGGTGTCGGTGTGCGCGCGCATCGTAAAAATTTACCTCATTATTTTTTCGAAATGCCCCAAAAGATGTATAACTTATAGATATAGTATAATAAGTATATATTTTTTTACGTGGTAGAGCCATGCCGCAGTTATGTTATGTTTGTAGTATGAATGAGTCGGCTCAGCCGAGGAAGGACAATTCCCTCACAGAATACCAGCGTAAATAGCAGCTTAACACTGCTGTGTTTCGTGTGGTGAGTGTAGAGAACCGGAGGCCCTTTTTATTGGAAACGAAGCATTCCATCTTAGTCCTCACGGGTGAGAACGCATCTGCATTTTGATTCGTAATCGAAGATAGATGTAGATGTCTATGGGCCACAGCAACCACTTACCATCAGGTGGACTGTGTGCTCGTTTGTCACCCTATGCTATATAAAAAAAGTAAGAGTGTTGCAACGTGCCTTGAAATATGATAATAAAAATTTATATTACTTAAAATATATAACATTCTATTATATTAGTGACCCGCCCCTGGACGGGATCTATTAACGTCGCTTTATTTAAACTTAAGATAGGTAATCAAAGACCATTAGTTTTATCAAATTTTTGTTTAAAAAAATTACTTTAATTTTTCAGATAAAATATAGCCTAAATCCCTAAAAAATTACTAAATAAATAAAAAAATACTAAATAAATAACTTACATTAAATCCCCGGAATACCTCCGTCGCTTCTACATTCTCCGTACTATTATCAACTGGGTCTGCCCAATTTAGTGACATTGATATACCAATGGATCCTGAAAGAAAAAAAAACATGTGTAAAATTCACAACCGGTAAAAGTGAAGCCTTCAAATGAAATGAAATATTAAATATTTATAATGTTCACGTTGTTTCACGGCAAATGATTTATTTAATATAATAATTTTTAACCACAACCACAATAGCCATTCAGCGGGGAAACGCAGCCAGCGTTCTTGGCACGATACCGCGGGGAGTAGGACTATATGATTTTTAAGTTTCTAGTTTTAGTTTTTTTTTTTTAATTATTATTATAGTTTTTAGTATTGTATATTTTAATAAATGTAAAAAAAAAACCACAAGTGCGGCATAAGATATTAGTTAAAAGTTTAATTATAAGTACAGTAAATAGATGTTTGAGACGGGTAGAGCCTAAATTTAGTGTAACGGATCAAAAGAATATTTAATTTCGAGTAAAATTTTTTGCAATAGCGCCATCTACTTCATTTTATTTTATTATAGAACAACATTAATTATGAGTCGCTCGCGTCCGTAGGGGGGATGAGTCGCTCGTGTCCGTAGGGGGGGATGAGTCGCTCGCGTCCGTAGGCTTCGACCACCTAATCCTAGGCCCACCCTACACGTGTCCCCCGGGTGGTGCTAAACAAGGGACAAAGCCGAAAGAACTGACTCGACTCCTCGCCGTGTGGTAGCGGCGGAAAAAAATACCACACCCTACTTTCGCACCATGAGGCACAAAATTAAGGAAATGGCCCCGAGTTCCCGGCGCCCCTTTAATGGGGCAGGGGTGCGAAGAATCTCCGGGAGGAAAACCGGCGACGAGGTTCGCCACCCGTCACGTTCTGTCCCCCGGAGGGGCGAAAAGTGGATTGCGGAAACCTGTCTGGCTACATTGAATGTATGTGGAGGAATGAATGATAAGATGGATGAAGTATGCTATATGATGCATGATAGAGGAATAGACGTGTTATGTGTAAATGAGACGAAACGGAAGGGAAAGGATGTCACTACACATGGCATGTATACCGCGTACTGGTCTGGTGTAGACGAGACCGAGCGGGCATGCCAGGGAGTCGGTATCATCCTTTCAGAAAGAATGGGTCATTGTGTGAAAGAGTATGAATGTGTAAGCCCGAGACTGCTATGGATACGAATGAAAGTGGGCTTAAAGAAGTTGTTTGTTTTAGGGGTCTACGCCCCAGACATATCTAAGCCCACTTATATCCGAGAGCAGTTTTGGAAGTTGGTAAGGATGGTGCTAATGAAATGCAAGGTTAATGAAAATATTGTGATATTAGGCGATTTTAATGGAAGGGTTGGGGTGAGGAGGCTTGGTTATGAAAGGATATTGGGAACGTTTGGTGATGAAAGTATAAATGAGAATGGTGAAAGCCTTCTCGCCGTATGCGTGGAAAAGAGTCTTTTTGTGACGAACACTTTCTTTCGTCATAAGAAGATTCACATGTATACATGGAAAAGAGGTGATGATAGAAGTATGATAGATTTCATAATTGTTGACGAAAGAATGAGGAGCGCGGTGGTAGATACAAGGGTTTACCGGGGCTCTAACGTAGGGACGGATCATTACTTGGTCTTATGCCGAATTAATGGTCTTTTCAGACGTTGGAGGCATCGGACATCTGTGTCTACCACTGCGTTACAGCGTATAAGAACAGACAGGTTACAAGATGAAGGTGTGAAAGAGAAGTTCAAATGTAGATTGAGAGAAAATATAAGTGGTGTGGCTGAATTGTGTATGAACGATTTAGACTTGGAGACTGTGTGGTATAGTGTCAAGAAAGGTTTAGTAGATGCAGCTACCGAAGTATTTGGTGTAAGTAAGAGAAAAAATGATAGGAAAAATAACACGTTATGGTGGGATGATGAGGTACGGATGGAAGTTGAAGCAAAGAAGAAAGCATGGCTAGATTTACTAGCAACCAAGGCTAGTAATTCTAGCAGTATGAATGGTGACATTGAAAGGAAAAAGGCAGTCTTTAGACACCTAAATAAGAGAGTAAAAGAAGTAGTTGAAAGGAAAAAGCAAGAAAGAACGGATAACAATGATAGAAGAATATCGGATAACTTCCAGGCAAACATTAAAATGTTCTGAAAACTCGTAAGAACTACCAGGGGACATTCAAAACAGCCTAGAATGAATGCTATACGAGACCAGAATGGCTGTATTATGAATTACGAAGTTTTGAGTTTAAGGCGATGGAAGGAATACTTTGAAAGCGTGTTTATGAGTGATGAGACGTTTAAATTAAATGAAATAGAAATTCCGAAAGAAGACGAAATAGATAGAGATGTAAGTATAGATGAAATAATGAAAGCAATGAAAAGTATGAAAGCAGGTAAGGCAGCCGGTTATGATAGAGTATATCTCGAAATGCTAAGGGCTGGAGAAGGAGTGGTAGCAGACCTGCTGTACACCTTGTTTAATTTATGTTGGGAACTTAAGCGGGTACCGGGAGACTGGTGCAAAGCCGTGATAGTCCCAATATATAAAGGAAAAGGATCACAGCAGGACTGTGAAAACTACCGTGGTATCAGCCTTCTTAGCATTGTGGGGAAACTGTATGCTAAGGTGCTAATTGAAAGAGTTATGAAAGAAACTGATGGAAAAATTTGGGATGTGCAAGCGGGATTTAGAAAGGGAATGGGATGTACGGATCAGGTCTTTTCCATGCGCATGATCGCGGAGAAGTTTTTGGCCAAAAACCAAAAAGTTTTTTGTGCGTTCATAGACTTGGAGAAGGCTTATGACAGAGTGGATAGGGATGTGTTATGGCAAACACTGAACTCATTTGGGTTGAGCGCTGGCTTGATACAGGCATTGAAGTATCTATATAGGGACTCTAGTGCCTGTGTCAGGATCAACGGGGCCTACTCGGACTGGTTTGGCATCCATAAAGGTGTCAGACAGGGCTGTGTGGCTTCCCCGTGGCTGTTCAACCTATTTATGGACAGTTGTTTGGAAAATTTGAAAGTAGAAGAATGCGGGTTAAGTATGGGTGAGTTAACCGTCAAATGCCTTTTGTACGCCAATGATGAAGTCATACTTGCGTCGTCGGCAGCCGAGTTGCAAATGATGGTTACATTAATGAACAGGACATTAAAAGAAAAGGGAATGAAAGTGAACGCAAGTAAGACGAAAGTTATGGTTTTTGAAAGAGAAGAAAGTAAAACGATATGTGAAATAAGATTAGAAGGGGAGTTGGTGGAGCAAGTAGATGAGTTTGTGTATTTGGGAAGTGTGTTTAGCAGGGATGATAGATATGATAAGGATATAGAACGACGAGTGAATGCAGGAAATAGAGTGAATGGGGCTCTACACTCTATTGTGAAAAGTCAGAATGTGTCCAAAAAGGCACGTAGGGCAATTCACAATGCTGTGTTAGTGCCTACTTTAATGTATGGTAGTGAAAGTTGGGTGTGGCAGAAGAAGCACGAGAGTAGAATGAAGCAAGATGATGTTGTGACCAGGATTAAGAAAGGAATGCTTCGGTGGTTTGGTCATGAAGAAAGAATTAATGAGGAAAGAGTGACAAAGAAAATTTATGTTGCAGATGTGAACGGCAGAGTCGGGAAGGGTCGCCCTATGCGAAAGTTTATCGACCAAATTGGCGATATATTGAAAATAACCAAATCAAGAGTACCTTTAACCGACGAGCGTGTATGCGTAGGTATATGGATGTGGAAGAAGCGAGAGAGGTCTGTCAGTATCGTGCCAAATGGAAGTCCGTAGTCTCTGCCTACCCCTCTGGGTGACAGGCGTGAGTGTTTATGTTATTATGTTATTGATTATCTCTCAAGGTGGTTCTTAGGGTACGCTTGGTGGCCTAATCACGACTAATTTAATATAATATTCTATCTCATTCTCTCAGCGGCTAAATCGTAAACATGTACCTAGTCAGGTCATAAATTCTGTCACATGTTTAATATAAAATAATTGAAACAAGTTTATTCATTATGTAACCATTTATATACCAAAACGAACTTCACAAAACATAGATTCTTATGACACTAAAGTTTATTCAAAATGACCTCCGTGATTTTGAATACAGGCCTTCAATCTGCGCGGCCAGTCGTCTATCGCAGCACGAACGAGGTCCAAGTCAATATCGGCGGCTGCCTTGATCAAGGATGTTTTGAGTGACTCCAAATTGGGATGAGGCTTTGAGCACGCCTTTTCCTCCAAGTGTTGCCATATCTTGTAATCTAACGGATTCAAATCTGAACTAGAGGAGGGCCAGTCTTCGTGCCGGATGAAGTCGATTTCACGCGCCGCCAGCCAGTCTTGTGTGATCTTCGCTCTATGAACTGGCGCCGAATCTTGTTGGAATACCCAGTGCCTGTTATTGAACATGGTATGAGAAACAGGTTCCACAAGGTTCGTCAGGACTGTATTTTGATACACAACTGCATTCGTTTTTACACCTTTCTCACAAAAATGTACCTCTGTTAAGCCCCAATAAGAAACTCCCAACCATACCATGCGTGAGGATGGAAAATGACCTCGTTGGACACGCGGAATACGGTTGCTCGCTTCTTCACTACTGTGTGCGTACACCTTATCATTTTGTTTGTTCTAGCTCTCTTTTACAGCAATAATTTTTTCATCCGAAACCCGCGTACCGCTTCAACAAATCGCGGCATCTCTTCAGTCTCAGGTCCATTAGACGAGCATTCAAACGATGTCCTGTTTTTCTTCGATATGCCCGAAGCCCTAAGTCTTCATTTAACATCCTTTTCGCCGTGGTTCTGCAGGGCCAACAGTTTCTGCTTACGTTTGGGATTTCTTTGAATTCGCGCCTTCACAGCTTTTATCACTGCTGGAGTCCTAACAGACCGAGGGCGACCACTTCTTGACCTGTCATCTGCACTAGAGTCTTCATTGTATCGTTTGATTGTACGATAAACGAATCTTTTGGTTATATTCAAATTTTTCAGTATGTCAAAAATTTGAATTGGCGCGTTACCGCAACGATGCAACGCAATAACTGCAACACGGTCTTCTTTAAGCGTCCACTCCATATTTAAAAATGAGTAAAATTCTAAAAAGTATACAGTTTTATTTTCATGAACAATTCGAAATTCGAATTCAATAAACTTTTTTGTGGCCAGCATTCTAAAAGAAAAGTTTTTACTGTGTGACAATACTTATGACGTACAATACTTATGAGTCGCTTTTACGTGTCATCGAGTTTCAAATCACAATAAAAAGAATTTTAACTTCAAAAAACGGCAAGCTGAAGAAGCAACACGCCGGTCGTATCCTCATATCGTCAAATAAACTATCTCCACTGATAAGCTGATAGATCTTCGTTATGGCAATGTTTTAGGAAAGTCTACGCCATGCAGTGGAGATATTAGATATTATTGCAGTCCATCACGACTGCAATATTATCTTCCCTAACCTTTTAGCGCCCTATAATATTACTAGGTGGTGGTGTCTTCTTAGAAGTCAAGTTGGTTTTTGACCAACTTCAAAAAGGAGGATGTTCTCAATTCGACTGTATGTTATTGCTTTTTGTATGTATGTCACGCGATACGTAGATTGTGAATACCTCGACGGTGGTGTCATTACATTTTAAAGAAAAAAATCCGCCTCTAAAGGTGGAAAATAAGGGAAGAAGTAACTTTTGTTTAAGTAATTTGTTTTATTTAAATAGAAATAAAAAGTAAGTACTTTAGATCTCAGGCTTATTCTCAAGAATAGTTCTATCTTTAATAGCCTTTCTTCCAATTGATCTCTTCGGAGTGCTCTCCGATTTTTCCTTCGCCATTTGATTTTCTTTAAAATGTCCATCACGCTATTCACGAGCCCATCGGATGGGAAAAATTACGCCTCAGCATATGTAACTCGCGGTCCAACTCCCAACTTTATGGTTTGTAGGCAACCATCACAAATATTGATGTCTCTAGGAATCGCATTGTCTGTAGGCGTTCGAACATAAGTTGCCGCCTCATGAGACTCGTCTACAGCATTTATTGCGTGCATTCGGTGCACTTTATCATTTTCAGCTGTCATTTTTTCATTATATGTGACAACTTGTCTAACAGTGTAGAAAATACAGACAGCAATTCCATCAGATTACTCACCTGAGAAAGTTACATTCGCCACTCACAAAATAATTCCAACTGAGCCGACGTTAATTCACCAACCCGCAAACTATTCAAGACGTTCAATATCTTTTTTAGGCGGAAAGGCGGAGGGGCGTGCCGGACTCTTACCGGCTAAAACCACCCCGGTGTCTCTTCGCACGTGCGCGCGGGGCCGCGGGAATCCAAATTATTCCGCAGCCCCACACTAGGGATGGCCCAGTCTGTCCGGGCCTCGTCTCCTGCACGTGGTAGTGAGGTGTTCAATTACCCCGTGCATCGCCTCAGAGGCACGCGCCTCCGCCTCGGGTCCATCGAATAGGGAGGGCGGGGACTTCCCCAAGTCCCTCGCCCCTGGACCCATTCATGGGGTCCGGAAAAGGGCGTTGTCCGCCCATCTCCTGCGCCCGGTGTGGCTCCTGCGGTCGGGGAAGGGAGTCGAGATCTCCCTCTCCAGTTCCGCAGTTTCCTTCTGCGACATCACGTCCTCGTAGAAGGACACCACCACGTCTCACGACTCTGCGCTACCTACCATTCTTCGCACTAAGGCTGGCAGCGACAGATCACCTCCTACTTCATTTCTGAGAACACAGCGCTGCTCCTCCCAAGCTACACACTCGGCGAGCGTGTGTTGCGCCATGTCCTCCCCTCAATGGACGCAGTGGTGGCACCGAGCGTCCGGCTCCCTGTCTATGCGGCACAGGTACTTGCCGAAGCAGCCGTGCCCCGACAGCACCTGCGTCACCCTAAGCGACAGAGAGCCGTGCCTTCTCCCGAGCCAGTCGTCGAGTACTGGCCGGATCGCCTTGACGGTAGCAAGGCCGGCGGTAGGGCGCAGAAGCCTTTGCCGCCATTCCGCCACCAATACCTGATGGAGCTCCTCTCGGCGCAGCGCGATGTGCAGCTGCACCGGCCTCGAGTCCCGTGCCCGTTCTTACTCGCGCCATCGATATAATGCTGCGAGTACTTTCACCTCTAGGTCCCAGGGTCCCGGCCAGGACGCAAGCCGCCTCGTAGGAAATCGTGCGATACCCCCGGACGACTCTGACGGCCATCGCCCTCTGCGGAAGAGGTTCAATATCTATCGTAAGTTTTCAAAATGAGAACTACTGTCATAGGTTAACTTCTGCGGCAAACCACAGTGGTTGAATAAAATATCAATGCCCTTATACGGGTGGGAGTTGAAATATATCACCAAATACCAATATATGCGCCCCGTCGAATAATTTGTCATTATTCTTATATTTCTGTGTATAATTTGCAAATGTTCATATGAAACCATAGACATTTCATCTATGATAAGCCAGCGTATAGGACGCCATTTACGTATTTCATTCTCTAGCTTTTTGTTCGGTTATTTTTAGTACGTCATAGTATTTCCTTTTTCAAACAGAAGTGAGAATATTGAGTGCAAAGTATTTCAAAATAACTGACAAGCGGCTACACCTGCTAAAAAACCGACCTCAAAGAATTTTGCCTTGAGCAATATATACATTTATGTAACAGCATTTAATATGTTCCTCGAATAATTTTAGAACGAAAGATTTCCACATTTCCTGCACCACCATGTGATAGATAAGATTAGTTGGCCTTCTTGTCCATGCAAATCATTTTCTATAACGGCAGAAAGTTTTTGAAAAATATCTCTTTGTTGTACGTTTAGTTTTCGAATATTACCCAGGAAGATTTCACCTAGTATTGCTGATCTTTCACATACATCATCACAATAATTGTAATCATCATTTATAATTTGCTCATCGTCACAAATCACAGGAGCATGAACGTCATCTGTATCTCGGGCAGCATTAAGTGCTTGGGCAAGAGCCTGTTGTATCACCTGTTTCGAGGAGCATACTCTTCTGCCTTTAAGTTGCCTTGTAATAATCGGCGTTCTCTTTACTTACCACCTAATAAAACACTCGTCTGCGGTTTTCTCCTCGAAAAGAAGTTCACTTTCTTCACGGAACGGTACATGACATACTGACAAGCTGTAGTAATAAGCTTCTATGTCACTGTTCAGCGTGAAATACCGCGTGCGCAATACTGCTGACTTATTTCTTCAACGCCTCCTCGTGTTTTCTTGCCGGAGTGACATCTTCAACCTTTAACTCTTCGTCGCCATCATCTTCGCTCTATGTTGAGTTGGACAACGTTTCATAGCTTACGGCAAATTCAGCGAGACTTATGTTTTTAGTTCATCTGGGCGTAATTTGTACCGGTCAGAAATATTATTACCAATTAACGTATCTTCACTGTCGAAACGTCGCTTGACCTACAGATGTTTATAAAAGTTGTTTTTCGTGAAAACATTTTCAGCGGTAAATGACACGATCTGTATGCATATTTTGGCGTACTTACAAGGCGTTGAGATAGAATGGCCATTGAGACAGCAAATAATTGATTCCGGATAGGACGACACCGCCTCTTGGCCTTTGCAACGGCTTCTCGTACAACTGCACCTGTTTCATGAGGCTCATATTTACTAGCGTATTTTGCTACATGTGTAACTACATTTATTGCCACATGGCTGCACATCAATGTTTCCTTCTCACATACTCAGTAGAACAGAATTGTGATTATTTACCATGGTTCCTGCGGGAGTTCTTTTCAAGCACCAAAATTAATTTTTATATTATATTTATTATATATATTCTTTGTTTAATAGTACTTCATTAGGACCTAAGCAAACAGTAGACTCATATGGTAGCCTCGAAAAACCAAAACGGCAACAACTATTGTTGCGGTTTTTGTAACACGTGGGAGTACGTTTGTGTATTTACACATCTTTTATTAATTTATGAAACATAAGATCATTGAACCTCGTATCGAAATCTGGGATATTGTCACATCACACCAAAATATGATGATGTGAACTTCCACTATTATGGAAACCAACCAAAAGTCAACAGCTGGACCACCTAAGCAATCTGGAATACGCTTAAAATCCCATGAAAGCGTTCACGCTGTAAATTGTCGAGATAGAACTACTGGATGACTTTGTACCAACTTCAATGCTCGTAAAACGAAATGTCTTATGCTGCACTTGTATCACGGCCGCCTGTGATTAGTAAAGCCTTTCGAAAGATTAATTAATTCACATTATGAATATGTAAACGAATGTACCTCTTAACTTTTGTAATTATTAAAGAATAGCAGTTAATCTTTCGAAAGAACTCTGTTATACTAGTTTGCTTCAAAGCACAATGTTGCTGCTCAGATTGCTCAATAACTTCTTTTAAAAAGTGCCTGAAATGCTTTTTCATCACTTTCGTTTTGTAGACAGAAGCTTTGTAAGGTATCGAATGAGGCTCTTGCTCCCTTAACTGCCACCTCTGCCAAAGGTTTTGATGTATCGTCCTCATCTTCATCGTTGCTTTTTCATTCGTATCTATCTTGTCTTGTCTCTTCTGTCTGTCTGCAGATAAAATTTCGACATTGGTTAGTGAACTTGAAACAGCAATATCTTCATCTACTTGAACAAAGTAAAAAGCACTCACGCCGCTAATGTCAACTAGTGGTTCTATTGCTGGTTTTTCATCATCCATAATTATTGGAAGATTTTAATGATCTTCTTTTATGAAACCGGATTTTTTGAAGCAGTTGGGAATTGTTAGGGGTGTTAAAATAGCTGTCAGAACCGTCAAGTTTGAACTTGTCTCAAAATGTACTTACAATTTTTCTGAATGAGGCATTCCATCTTAGTCCTCACGGGTGACAATGTCTATGGGCCGCAGGAACCACTTACCATCAGGTGGACTGTGTGCTCGTTTGTCACCCTTATCCTATATAAAAAAAAACTCATAACTTTGTACTGGAGGAACCGATTTCGATTATTCGATTTTTTTTTATAGGATAAGGGTGACAAACGAGCACACAGTCCACCTGATGGTAAGTGGTTGCTGCGGCCCATAGACATCTACATCTATCCTCAATTACAAGTCAAAATGTAGATGCGTTATCACCCGTGAGGACTAAGATGGAATGCCTCATTTCCAGTAAAAAGGGCCTCCGGCCACCTGCACTCACCAAGCGAAACGCAGAGGTAAATCTCTACTTCACGCTGGTTTTCTGTGAGGTCGTGCTGGTTTGATCTGTCATCAAAATCTCCCAAAAGCTTAAAAATTAGAAGCATCATCATATTAATATATATAAAATTTTGTCTTTTATAATGTATACTTTCTTTGTGGTTGAAAGTCTTACAGCAAAAGCCCAGTCAACTTGGCGCTTCTAGTGGTGATCTAGTGGCTCCTAAAGCATACGCTCCTACGTTGTACAACAAAGTGACTATTATTTTAATGACAAAAAAGTTAGCAAATAGACATGCAGGTTGATTGCGCGTTGACAGTCAGCCTCACTTCTATAGAAAACACTGCATACGTTACTTGAAACACGACAAGAGTAATACCTTTATATTTATTTTTATATTCCTTCTCATAAAGTCTGTAAACCTTGGCATGTGCTAGCAGAACATTTTTGGTGCATTCATACTCTGTAATGCCTCTATTTAACACAGGCGCCATCGCAGTTTCCCCGTAAGTAGACGTGCAAATTGAAGACGGCTGGTTAATTGTTATCCAATGTTTGACTTTGCTCGCGTATTTGTCAAACACGACCCTCGCGTAGTCCTCAAACCAGTCGATGGAAAGTGGGTTCGCCCAGCCCCCCAAGTCCTGCAGCTTCTGAGGTAAATCGTAGTGGTAGAGTGTCACCATGGGCGTTATGTTGTATTTCAGAAGTTCGTCAATCAAGTTATCGTAGTATTGGAAACCCAGCTCGTTTTGTTCGTTGGAGAATCCTGGAATGGAATGGATAAAATAACATAAAATAAAAAAGGTAAATAATGAGAACATCTCATAGAATACCAGCGTATAATAACAGTTTAATGCTTCTGTGTTTCGTATGGTGAGTGTAGAGAACCGGAGACCCTTTTTAATGAAAATAAGGCAATCCATCTTAGTCCTCAGGGGTAACCACGCATCTACATTTTGAATATTAATTGAGGATAGATGCATATATCTATGGGCCACAGTATCCACTTACCATCAGATGGACTGTGTGCTCATTGGTCCTCTTTATTCTTTAAAAAAACATATGACCGAATAATGAAATTAGAGGTACATATAATATATATCAATAGTTATAATATTAAGCCCTCGAAACCTAGACCTATGCTGAATTTGAAAAGGTAAATTTTGCCAGCGTTCTTGGCGCGATACCGCGGGGAGTAGGACTATATGATAATTAGGTTTCTAGTTTTAGTTTTTCTTTATTATTATTATATAGTTTTTAATGTTGTAAAAAAGGTAAATTGTATTCTAACCATAAAGTTTTGCGAAATTAAAAAAAAACATGTTATTTGTTTTACGCGGTAAAAGTGAAAACCTTCGGAAAATTTAACTTCGTGAAAACGAGACGAATACAGAATATAAGAAGTAGGATATTTCAGCCAATTTTTTTGTTAATTATTATATTGTTTATTTTAACAGTTAAAATTTATATAAACCATATTATGTAATGATTTCTTATATTTTAAAATATCAAAATATCAACACTGCAGTGATATTTTTACTTATAAAATTGTATTTTTAAAATAAATTCTATATTATGGCCAGTGTCATGTACAAAAACTTTTTTCACAAAACTTACTTCGTGGGGTGTCTTGTAAGAACACAGTAAAAGCTAAGTTTAAATTTTAATTATTCATGCGTCCTTCTTGAGTCATTTTTCTATAATTATGTTAATTAGTTATATTAATATTTAGCTTGGACTAGACTTCCATTTAATTTATATTATTGGGACTTACATCATCACTTATACTTAAATAATTAGAAAGGCAATTTATTCTATAATAAAAACAGAGTAGATGATAAAAACACACATAATATGTTTTTCTACACATACCAACACACTGAACACTACACACTACATACACCCACGCACGCGATCCGATGACACCATCATCATCATCACTATATGGTATTATGCACCATGTAAAAATTAATTAAAAAATACGCATTTCTGTTAGTTTTTGTAAAAGTAAGCGATAAATGTTGATTTCTATTTATAAAAACGCATTATAAATTTTATAATTCAATTTTAAGATATTAGATTTCGTCATGACATCACTTAGATAGTTAACGAGCTAATGTGCTGTGTGTTATTTAGAAATTTTTTACGTTATCATCACGATTGTTGACTTTTATTCTGTATTTCATTGAAATGGTGTCATGAAAATATTATATGATAAAGAACACTGGATAGATTAAAAGTAATTTTTGTGACACTATTCGGTTTAAAAAGATATATAAAATTATAGTGATTCATTATTAAGTGGCGAAGCTTGCGAAGATACTTATTGATTTCACGATGTCTGTCCGTCTGTCCGTCTGTCCCACGATTATCTTGAGAACGGTTTCGAATTTTCAAATTCTGTTTTCAGCAATCGATTACTGATCACCCAGGCATCTGAACCTCCTATTTTGAAACTGATTGCTCAACGGCAACCGTTAGAAACCGCTACAAAGCTGATTGCTTCGCCACTTTGCTATGCTGTTAGCTTGCTAGGTTTATTACTCTACGATTCATTTAAAACACTATTTGAAAATAAGTGTAATACGCTATTGCAGCTCATGTTCACTGGTGAATATAGACCTACCCCAAGGAATGCCATAAAGCATGGTCCTAAGCCAACTGCATAAATAAATTAAAATATTGCAGAACAGTCTTTTTTTATAGTATTTTTATAGCAGATGGGGCAAACGAGCATGCGGCTTACCTGATGGTAAGTGACTACCGCCGCCCATGAACAACTGCAACACCAGGGGAATTGTAGATGCGTTGCCAGCCTTTTAAAAAGGAGTAGGCTCTTTTCTTGAAGGTCTCTAAGTCGTATCGGTCCGGAAAAATCGCTGGTGGCAATCGATTCCACAAGGAAGTCGTGCGAGGAAGAAAACATCTTCTAAATCGCACAGTGGTGGACCGCCAATCATCCAGATGGTATGGATGGTATCGCGAGATTTGTCGCGATGTGCGATGGTGAAATTGAGCGGCTGGAATTAGTCCGAACAATTCCTCAGAGCACTCCCCGTGATAGATGCGATAAATACGCAAAGAGATGCAACATCTCTACGCAGTGCCAGGGAACCAAACCGATAGGAAAGAACTCGGTCGTCGACGATTCGAACCCCTAGTAACTGTTTTCACATTAAACTTTTTGTTTACTATCTTGATACCGGAATAAATTTCATAATATTATATGATTAGCACTATAGATAACTTACCGGAAGGTAGAACTCTAGGCCATGATATAGAAAACCTATAATAATCCACTCCAAGTTCTCGCAGCATTTCCACATCTCTTTTATAGTGATGGTAGGAATCACAAGCCTCATCACCGTTTCTACCATCCGTAATCACCTTTGGATTATTATGGAAATATCTATCCCAGATGGTTTCACCTTTTCCTGTAAACATGTAGATAGAGCTAGAAAATCTTACTTTTTTTTATTTTTTTTTATAGGATATGGGTGACAAACGAGCACACAGTCCACCTGATGGTAAGTGGTTGCTGCGGCCCATAGACATCTACATCTATCCTCTATTACAATTCAAAATGTAGATGCGTTGTCACCCGTGAGGACTAAGATGGAATGCCTCATTTCCAGTAAAAAGGGCCTCTGGCCACCTGCACTCACCAAGCGAAACGCAGAGGTGAACCTCTACTTCACGCTGGTTTTCTGTGAGGTCGTGGTACCACCCCGGTTCGAGCCGGCCCATCCGTGCGACAGCAAAAGCTGCCGCGTGGCTCTACCACGTGGCTTTGATATTAAAGTTGTGTATTTAATATTACGTTACTTAATTAATATTACACGCATATATATAAACGCACGATGTTTTATTTTTATTTTTATGAACAGTAGAACTTGCATAAATTTAATAAAGTTGTAAATGTAATGAAATATATAAATTTCCATCCATTCCACCAGTTTCTATGGTGACTTCTTCTCTTCGTAGGTTGCATGTCTTTGGAATTCCTTACACAAAGACATCAAAAATCCACCTAACAAACTCTCTCAGGAATGAGAGGTCTGTGCCCAGGTCTGTTTGAGATGTATTACTTCACTTTACTTTACTAAACATTCTTTCATAAAGTTGGATATACCTAGGTGGATTGAAAAGTACTCGGCCTAACACAGATCCATTCAATTCTAAAAATCAAATCTACCCACATTATTTAGTTCAGTTCAGACTAGTTAATTGTGTGAAGTTAGAAACGTGTGCGATAATTAGTTGTGATTTTATAAATTTATTAACAAAGTAATCGGACATAATTTCCGCGAATGGAGCAAATCGAGCAGCGTGCCGTCATTAAGTACCTCCATAAGAAGGGGCTATCATCAAAAGCCATCCATGATGACATAGTCAGTACATTAGGCGATTGTGCTCTGTCATATTCATCCGTCAAAAAATGGATAGCAGAATTTAAGCGTGGTAGAGAGAGTGTGAAAGATGAACCCCGCTCTGGAAGGCCTTCGACGTCAACTACTGACGAAAATATTAAAAAAGTACTTGATTTAATAATGGGAGACCACAGATTAAAAATTAGAGAGATAGCCGAGATTATAGGCATCTCTTATGAACGAACTCAAAACATCATTGTCAACGAGTTGGGTTTCCACAAGGTGTCTGCGAGGTGGGTTCCGCGACTGCTTTCAGTTGAACAAAAAAGGACGCGATTGACTATTTCACGCGACTGTTTGGAGTTATTTGAAGCCGATGCAGATGATTTTTTGAATCGTTTTGTTACTATAGACGAAACATGGGTTCATTACTGTACACGGGAAACAAAACAACAATCAAAACAGTGGAGAAGACCTGGTTCACCACCCCCTAAAAAGGCTAAGTCGATTTTGTCGGCAAATAAGGTGATGGCTTCAGTATTCTGGGACTCGAAACGTGTGATTATGATTGATTATCTTGAAAGGGGTCAGACTATAAACTTTGATTACTACTGCACCTTACTACGTCGTTTACGAGAGGAAATAAAAGTAAAACGTCGAGGAATGCTCAGAAGAAAAGTCCTGTTTCATCAAGATAACGCCCGTGTTCACACGTCAGTACAGTCAATGGCTGAAATTCACAACTGTGGCTGTAGGGGGTATTTTGTGATTTGTGACCCTCTACATATAATTGATATGTAGTATATTAATGTAGGTTGTATCTTCTACGTTACGGGATGTGGTAATTAAAACTGTGTCCGTTTCCGTAGAGAGCGTTTATTGTACTGAAAATACTTATGAATAAAAAATGTAATTATAGTGAACGTGTCGCGCGCGCAGGCGCGATATCAGCATTATTTTCTAAACTGTTGAAATATCATGTACTTGCTCGTACATCTTGCCAATTTTATAAACAAGAAGAAAGTTTAAGGCGATGAACCCCTATTGAGTTTACGGGCAGCCGTTGCGATCACCGCATCCACACTATCGATGTCCGAGACCCCATGCTCCGATGAATGTCCTTGGGTTGGCTGCTCGACATTGTTGGGGTCTGGCTTGTCGCGAAGATTCACGCTGCAGCCTTGACATCTTCTTTTCAGCCGGAATGTCCCCCATGCAATGAAGGCTACAATAATAAATCCGACTACGGTGTACAACACATAGTTGTGTGTGTCATGTGTGAGTGATTGTACACTCAGTGTTTGTTGCTGTTCCTTGACCTTATCAATGTTGTTTTTCAGCTCTTGTAAGGCGTCTTTATGATCTTCAGGTCCAAATGTATGATTAAAGTCTGTCAGTATGTGGTTTAGGCTTGATTCACGCATGTACATTCTTTCTTCACTGCCTGTTAGTTTCAACTCGCTGTGATAGTCGTTGCGAGCATGAATGATGAAGCTTTCTCCCTTGAGCATACACCCAAGTCCGAGTAACATAATCCCCGTGCCGTGTAAGTGCTGTGACGTCACTCCAGCTGGGCAGAAAATGCGCATCGTGCAGTCTTCGCAACAGGAGAACAGCCACGCGCCACGATTGTGTAATCGCACCCACCTGTCGTTGCAATCCAATACTCTTGTGCGGCATGTTGATGAGTCGCCATTGTTTAATATTTGCGCTTCACATAATGTATCGGCTACCTTAATGTTGTAAATAGGTTGATTGATAGCACATAACATTTTGTTTTCTTGCAGATTTAAGCATGATGATACATCTCGGTTTTCTAAGGGTATTATCATGTCCCCTTTTAGGTTTACAGCAAGGTATTCAGATGTGAGTACTATAGTTTTCTCTGTGTGTCCAGTTATTTGCGGAATAGGAATGATGCGGTTAAGTTCATATTGTTCGTTGTTTATTAGCGGTAGCTTCACTTCGAATATTATGTATGCACTTGTTAAGCGCACGTGCACTCGCGCCAGCTTGTATAGGCTTCGCGTGCAATGGCGTGTGTTCACACAGGGTAGCGATAACTCGCTTGGTAAATGACCGGAGATGATGTTGAGCTGATCTTCAAATTGGTTGGGCTTGATGAGATGGGTGTCAACTCTCCCGTCCTTCACGTCAGTTACTAGGTCTAGGAGTTGCTGTTGTATTTGTCGTATGTTTGAAATGATCAAGTTCACGGCCAGAGCGGTAGCTGTTATGTACATAGCATTGTCATGGCTGATTTGTATGCGTTTTTCCGTTTCAGCGAGATGATTGTCGATGATACGAAATTGTGTGTTCATTACTTCCTCGTTTCTTTTTAGAAGATTATATTCACTTTCGATGATCGATGTGTGATTTTTGTAGAGATTCAATAGATGATTTTCGTTTGACTGGATTATGTTGATATCCTTCACGTACTGATTGGCAAATCTCTCATCCAGAGTACCAAAAAGGGAGTTTGCTAGGTATCCTATTCCATTCACTAGTCCTCTTTTTCTTCGAGACGGTCCATGTTCTGATCGTAAGATATCGTTATAGTGTTGAATTTCGTTAAGTTCGTGTTGAAACTGGGATGAAATTGTAAGATAGGCTGCTTCATTCTTGCATAATGTGTTCAAATGGTTGACATAGTTTTGTATGTTGTCCAAACTCCGCCAATATGTCGTCATGTTGTAGTATACAACCATTTTCCACTTATCTTGAATAATCTGCACATCAGACACCTTGTCAAAATAAACGACTCTTGAACTGCTAAGCCTTGTTATGTTGATCATTTGTTGCGTAGTAGGTCCAACACACATCGAAAATATAAGTAGTAACGTACAAAAAAGGTTGTTGAAGTGTTTTTTGCCGTTGTTGTTTCTTCGTTTTCTTTGTGTATTTATTGCAGGCTTCGTAGTGTCAACGTCAGAAGATGCAGTTGTATAAGATGACGGATCCAACGGAAGGCGTGACAATTTTGTAATCGGTCGCTTCATATTACTTGTTTTAGTTTTCAGTGTGACGACTCGTACCCGGCCGTCCGCACCTGGGTGAGTCTCCAACACCCGTCCCAGGATCCATTTGGCAGGAGGAATGTTGTCTTCTCTGACGATAACGACGTCCCCAACTTCTAAGTTTTTAGTAGGGAAGTGCCATTTGCTTCGAGTTTGTAGAGTTTGAAGATAGTCAGTAGACCACCTTCTCCAGAAGTCCTTGTACATTTTCTCCGTAAGTTGCCATCTTGTAGAGAAGGTCATGTCATTACCCTCAGCGGATAGTGGTGATTCTAGAGAAGGCTCGCCGATTAGGAAGTGAGCTGGTGTCAAGCAGTCAAGGTCTTCGATATTCTCTGACAACGCCACCAGGGGGCGAGAGTTGAGACATCCTTCAATCTGCGCCAACAGTGTAGACAATTCCTCGAACGTAAGTTTTTGATCCCCAAGTACTCGTTTGAGGTGATGTTTCAGGCTTTTTACTGCAGCTTCGTAGAGTCCACCAGCAGTAGGCCAGGAAGGAGCGTTAAAATGCCATTCAATGCCCCACTCTGACATGTTAGTTATGACGTCATTGTTTATGTAGCATTGTAATGCCTCCTTTCGTTGTTTTTCCAATGCTCTTGCTGCGCCCACGAAGTTGGTGCCGTTGTCGCTGTAGATGTGACGAGGCTTTCCTCGGCGGGCACACATTCGTTTCAAGGCGTTCAGAAAAGCCACTGTGCTGAGATCGGAGACAAGTTCGAGGTGAAGAGCTTTTGTGCACAGACACACAAATACAGCTACGTAGGCCTTCATTGTCTTTATTCCTCTGCCCTTGTTAGCCTTTACCTCCACATGCCCAGTGAAATCTACACCGGTGTGTGTGAAAGGCCTTGATGGTGTGACGCGTGGAGGAGGTAAATCACCCATAAGTTGGTTGTTGTTGATAGTTTTGAAGCGATGACACGTGATGCACCGTATAAGTCGTTTTTTCACTGCTCTCAAACCGCTGATAATCCAATATCTGTTGCGTAGATATGATAGAGTTAGTCTGGCTCCACCATGCAGGGTCCTCTTGTGCGCTTGGTCGATCAGTAACTCCGTTAACCTGTCATTGTAAGGTAAGATAATTGGATGTTTTTGTTCTTGACTTAAGTTGGCATTTTCCAGACGTCCTCCTACACGTAAGATTTCGTGTTTGTCCAGGAATGGATTTAAGTTTAAAATGCTGCTTGTTATTCGCACTTTATGATGTTTATTGAGTTGTGCAATGTCGTCGGCGAAATGATTAGTTTGTATAGCCTTGATAATTGCATTATGTGCGTTCTGCAGGTCACTCGTTGCTAAGTACGATGACCGCATGGCATTGTTGACGTCACGTGCATTGTTTATGAACCGAAGTATCCAACTTAGGATTCGAGTTACGCGTGCCATACAGCTGTGTTTGTTTAAAAGTTCTCCGATTAATGGCATCGACCTTTGTGACACGCAAACTTGTTTGACCTTTTTCTCTTCAACAATTGTGTGGAATTGGTCTTGAAGTGGGAGATCGTTGTCTTTTAGCCAAATAGGTCCCCACCATAAATGATGATTCGCCAGTTGTAGTGGAGTTAGGCCTCTGCTGGCACAATCTGCTGGGTTATATTCAGACTTGACGTGCCTCCAGCATCCCGATGGCATGATGACAGTGATCTGTGTTACGCGATTAGCCACAAATGTAGTCCATCTTGAAGGCCCCCCTTGTAACCAACCCATCACGATCATAGAATCTGTCCAACCATGTATTGTTACAATCTGTGAGTTTATTGACTCTATGACCTTTTTCATAAGTCGAGACAGTAGTAGGGCACCGCATAGTTCAAGCCGTGGTAAAGACGGGGGTTTTCTTAATGGTGCGAGCTTAGTTTTTCCCGCCACCAGCGTGATAATTTGTTGCCCTTCTTCACTAATAGATTTACAGTAGATAACGCAGCCGTAGGCTTTCTCGGAGGCGTCACTGAATCCGTGTAACTCGATGGGTTGTTTAGTGTTACCAATCCAGCGTTGTAAAGCGATGGTATTGATAGTGGGCAATTCTTGTTGAAAGGTTGTCCACTCTTGTTGTATGTCTTCCGGAAGAGGTTCATCCCAATTTGTTGAAGCAAGCCAAGCTTGTTGAAATATGAGTTTTGCCTTCATTGTTACCGGAGACAGCCAACCAAGTGGGTCATATAATTTTGATAGATCAGAGAGCAATGTCCGCTTCGTTGTGACGTCACGTGTGTTACTAAGTGGCGCCTTGAATGTAAACTGATCAGTGTGCGGATTCCAGGTTAAGCCGAGTGTTTTGTTACTCTCTGCGTCCTTGAAGTCAAACATATTCTGGCTTATGAGATGTTCAGGTAAAGTTTGAAGCAATCTGGGGTGGTTACTAGCCCATTTGCGAAGATTGAACCCACCGCCTTTTAACAGGTCAATCAATTGGTTTTGAGCGTCTTGTGCTTCTAACATGTCGTTGCTGCCACCAAGCAGGTCATCCACATACAGCTGGTGAGTAAGGATCTCTGCCGCGAGAGGATAGCGGTGTCCATCGTCCATTACGAGTTGTATTATGGTGCGCATTGCCAAAAATGGTGCAGCTTGGTATTCTTTGATGAGATCTGTAGCAGAGTCACGCCATACAATTTTTTGCAGGTGTTGATCTTCATCGTGTATCAGTACTTGACGGTAAAACTTCTCAATGTCTGCAGTGTAGACGTATTGAAAGGCTCGCCAACGTAGAATCATAGATTGTAGGTCTTGTTGGAGGTTAGGCCCGCACTCCATGAGATCGTTCAAGCTTTGTCCTGTACTTGTCTTGGCAGAGGCATTAAAGACTACGCGCAATTTTGTAGTTGTTGAGTCCAGCTTTTGTACGCCGTGATGAGGTAAGAAGTAGCTTGGCTTATGGTGTTCAGTGCATGGCTTCATGTGGCCGAGTTGTAGATATTCGTCAATAAACTTCTTGTATGACGTAGAAAATGTTTCCTGTTTGGCCAATCGTTTTTCTAACTGCCGAAATTGTGCGATTGCCTGTGGCTTAGAAGTGCCCAAGGTTTGTTCGTAGTTTATTTTCATTGGAAGTCTGACTGCATATCGTCCGTCTTCTTTTCTTGTTGTTGTGGTTGAATAAATAGATTCACAGTATTCTTCCTCTGATGTTAGATTGTGATTGGTTTCGGTTATCTCCTCCATCTCCCAAAATCGAGATACATCGTCAAGATTAATGAGCACGTGGCAGTTGAAGGTTTTGATATTGCCCAGCAGTACCCAGCCCACTTTTGTCTGTTGAGCCATGGGTGCGTGTGAGGGTCCTCGTAGCATACCACTCATTACTATGTCAGCATACACTCCAGCGTCTAACAGAACGTCCACTGGTCTCGAGATGTTGAAGTCGGGATCCGCCAGTTGTATGTTCTGAATATGTGGCCAGTCTTGTTTTTCGAAGGTGTAATTAGGCAGGTTGCTGAGCATGTTGGCCATTACCATGGCTTCGATTGTAAATGAATGGCCTCCGTACAAAGACTCACAGTCTAACCGTACGGTTCCGTTGCTATGATGTGCTGACGTCCCTATGCCTGAGACTGTGGCGTTTCGATTTTGTCTTTGCAGTCCCAGCCGTTGCGCAGCATCTTCAGTTATTAGATTTATCTGTGATCCTTGGTCGAGAAGGCATCGCAATTGAACAGTCGATCCATCAGCTGCCATCACCTTTAATTGAACGGTCGCTAGTAGGACTTCGTTATAATTTCCAGACACGTGGTTTGCCTTTTGCTGTGACGTATGTGGCTTGTTGCTAGGTATAACGTTATTTGAGACCGCGATTTCAACTTTGCGGTAAATATCGTGCAATGTTGTGTGGTGTGCTTCTTTGCACACGCGGCATCTTTTGTTGGAGTTGCATTTATTGTCGTTGTGTAAGTACAGGCAATTGCGACAAATATGTAGTTGCGAAATTGACCTCATTTTGTCTTCCGGTGACATGTCTTGAAACGACTTGCAGTAGAGTAAAATATGATTGTTTTTACACAGCGGGCAATTTTTGTCTGTGCTTGTATGATATGCTCGAAGAAAACTACGCCTGTTGGTGTTGTTAAAGTCCTTCTTAAATTGAGCTGTTGCCTCCTTGTTGGTCGAATTGTTTGACTTGTTAGGTGTCTGTCTCTTCTTTTGAACAGGTTCAAGCGCAGTAAACTTGGTTTCCAAGAAGTTTATCAGCTCATCCAACGAAGGTAGCTCTCTCGGAGCCTTTCTGATCTCCATGTAGGCTGCATACGTGTCGGAGTCCAATTTGCCAGTGAGAATGTGCACCAGGATCGGATCCCAAGTCGTTGTGTCGATGCCCAGATTGTGAATAGCATGTATGGTCTCGACACTTGTGTCATGTAGCTTCTTCAGCTCGTATGCATTCTGTGTTTGCAACGCCGGTTGTCCCATAAGGGTTTGTATATGTTTTGTAAACAAAAGTTGTCGGTTGTTGTACCTATGGGTGAGTATCTCCCAACAGGTGTCGTAATTATCAGCTGATACTGTAAGATGCTGTACGATGCGCTCCGCCTCGCCTTTAAGTTTGCCCTTGAGGTGCTGCATCTTTTGCGTTTTTGTCAACATGACATTGTTGTGGATGGCTTCACAGTAGAGGTCCATGAATGTAGGCCACTGGGTATAATTACCAGAAAAAGAAGGAATCTCAATTGTAGGCACTTGCTGATGCTGT